>OZ010787.1:338522459-339722459 GCA_963932465.1 Maratus speciosus | reverse complement strand
ACAAGAGAATATTGAAAAAATATTGATTTTAATAAATATCATGATCAAGATTAACTTATTCTGATTAATTGACTGGGGCAGAAATTTTATATCAAAATCAAAGTTGGTATAATATTGAACTAATAATATTGAACTATTAACATTTGGAACTACTTTTTAAAATATTAAGACGTATGAGATAGAAGAAAGTTTTGGGATTGGCACATCCAACTAGTTATTTTTGTAACTTCATTATAAATATTTAAAATTAAAAGTAATTTTCTTTTTACTTATAAATATCAAAGTAATTTAATTTAAAATAAAACTAAATGTGATTTGAAGCAGAACAGTATTAAATAAGTAAAACAGAAAAAAGGCATCAACTAAACCTATGTTTGGAGAAAAAAACTCTTTAATCATGGGTATGTTAGTAGATATTTTATGTTTAAATAAAAAATATATATATGTATTCCTTTGTGAAAATACTCTATAATTATAGGCATATTAATTGGTTAAAATTTGTTGTACAAATTTATTAATTATTAGCAATTATCAAGATAGTCTATCCTAAATCCAATAGAAATTATTAGCATTTCATTGTACAAATAAATAGAATATTTTAATGTTTAAATTACATTTTTTATGCAACATTATTAATATACATTACAGGGCTTGAATTTCGAGACGGGATAGCAGGATTCATGCCCTAAAGAATATTGTGGGCGGGAAAGGAGGGCTCCTGTTTCCAAAAAATCACTTTCCGAAAATGTTTCTTTGTAAAATGACGATCAAGTCTTGGGACCGACTGACAAATTTTGTGATGATTTCTGCTATTGTTCGGCAGATTTCACAGTTTTTTCTTACGAAAGATTGACAAAATTCATGATAGTTTTTCTGCATCTTACTGAAAAATTTTGCGATTTTTTTCTCTACGACTGATTGACGAATTTCGCTATTTTTTCTGATGACTGTTCAGTAAATTTCATAATTTTTTTTTCTTGTGACCAATTGACAAATTTAGCATTTTTATTCTGTGACTGATTGGAAAATTTCCCTGTTTGTTCTTGCGACATACTGATGAAAGTAACGACTGTTTTTCTGCTTCCATTTGAAATTTTTCATATTTTATCTCTGCGACCGGCTGAGGAATTTCACGATATTTGCTTGTGACGGACTGGCAAATTTCACAATATTTTACAGTGATCAATTAACGAATTTTGTGATATTTTCCCGCTGCTGATTTCCCACGAACTTCAGGTTTTTTTTTCTCACAAATGGTCGACAATTTTTTTTTTCACTGTGATTGACGAAATTGGCAATATTTTTTCCTATGACCGATTTACGTATTTTGCGATGTTTTTCCCTGTGCCCAAAATAGAAAAATAACTAAAAGAGCAATAACGGCCACCGGAGACTGAGCCCTACCAAATTGGCCAATAGTCAGCACTAAATAAAATGAGATTTCACTTGTAGTGCACATGAAGAAAAAAAAAATTGGTGAACTTAAAAAAAACGCATTTAGAAACAACAAACTAGTTGATTCTTGCAATTCACAGAAATTAGAACATGGATTTTTGAAATCAACCTTTTCTAGTGTAATAGAAGAAATCAATTGACTATTTCCTTTTCAAACTTTGGATATGGATTTAAAATTACAATGCATAGAACATAGTTCAATTAGCGAAAATACCAGGGATTACAGTTTTGACTATAATTCCATTAAGGATATAATAAAACAACTTTGTTCAGAAGTGACATACAATCACCATATGATATTGACAATACAATCACCGATATGTGTTATTCATGCAAGTTAAAAATTAATGCACATCAGATTTTGCAAAGTTTTCTAAAATTTTTTAAGAGTTTTACCTTGTGTTTCTGATAATTTTAAAGTTGCTCTGTGCTGTTTGTCATAAGTGTAACTTGTGAAAGAGTTCGCAAAATGGAATAAAATCTAAATTAAGAAATTCATTTAGCAACCCAATTGTTAATTGCCCATAACATTAGGTGAAAGTTGAAAAATAGACATGGCATATATAAAACTTGATTATGTTCCTTTGTTTTAATAAAAATAAACATTTTGGATAATTATCTTGAGTTGTTAATTTAAATTATTTGAATGGTATTTTGACATGTCTATATAAATGTAATTCTTTAAGTGGCACATAAAAAATAGCGGCGTTTAAAGATATTTTTTTCCCTTTCTAACAGTTCAACTCCCCTGCATTTATAAATGTTGAGTGGGAAACTCCCTTCTTGGGAAAACTTGAATTTCAAGCCCTGATATTCAAAGAGATATAGTTTTTGTAAATTATATTTCAGTACATTTAAAATGTTTTAATGATGTGTGAAACACGTTTGTAATTTATTGTTCTGAGATGGCATTATATAAAGAAATAATTCACCATATAACTAAAAACATATCTTGTGCCGGATATCCGAATCCGGTAGGCAAAGGAGCTTCGGATATTCAGCAAAATCAATATCCGGTGCATCCCTACAATGAGTTAGTATAATATTAGGTTGAGCAAAAAGTTCTGGGAAATTTTTTATTTAATAGTTACCAGAATTTTTATCGTATATGATGGTCATGCCATCAATGTCACACTCTATTGCCAGCAGATGGATCGCGTCTACGACAAATTGGTGCTGAAGTATCCAAGATTAGTTCGGCAAAAGTGCTTTTTGTTTCAGCAGGACAATGCCAAATGGCCCAGAAGACTAAGGACAAGTTTGCACAGTTGGACAGCGTCGAAATTCTCCCACACCACCCATACTCCATCCGATTATGGCCTCTTTCGATCAATGTAACACCTTTTCAAGGTCCGTCAATTTGAATCTTTTAATGAAGTTAAAGAAGTATGTCTAGAGTTTTTCAATTCTAAGAAGCCGCCATGGTACTTTCAGCAAACTGGAATCAGGCAGAATGATGGCAGTAAGTCGTGGACTATGATGGCCTCTACTTTGAAGAATAGTCCTTGTTGCTTTTGTTGTTACTTTGTGCATAACAACGCAATTTTCATGAATTTCTCAGAACTTTTTGCTCAACCTAGTAAAAGCAAATTTGATATAAATATTACATAATTTTACTATAAATATATTATAATAATAATAATTCGATGATCATCCTTTTAAATTGAATTAATATTAATAGCTTGTATGTTTGAGGAAAAAAATGGAAAAATGCACAACTTTTACGTTTTTTCACATTATTCAATGACCTTGGGGCAGTATTTAATATTAATATTTTTCAAAGATATTGTATATTCAGAATGAGGATATGACAGAGCAACTTTCTCACACTGCCCCATTTTGATTTGGGAAAAAACAAAAAATTCTATAGGCAAGCTCTTTTATGTTTTTTCTCAATATTCAGTTACTTTGAGGCAGTATTTAATATTAATATTTTTTCAAGATATTTGATATTCAGAATGAGGATCTGAAAGAGCAATTTTCCCCCCCACACAATTTTGATTTGAAGAAAAAAAAATTTCACTCCACTCTTGTACAGTGATACCTCGGTTAATGAGTTCCTCTACTAACAAATGTTTCTGCTAACAGAGATTCTTTTCTCTGATTTTCTGACACTGTTATCGAATATTTTATTGGATGCATGTGATAGCAAAATGTGGCTCTCTTGCATTTTAATTGGATGAAAATTCATGTTACTTTACTTAATGAATATTGATTCACTAATGAAAATTTTGGGTAATAGATGTAACTTCTGAACAAATGATGTTTGTTTGGCAAGGTATCATGTTAACGTGAAATTGATCCCAAAAGTCCTTTTAAAATATCATTGTGATATTTCTTTTTGTTTCGATAAGTAACTTTTGTAATCATATTTTAATCATAATCTATTTCTGAAAAGTTAAAAATCTATGAAGTACTTCAAGGTCAGATGTTTTTAACTTAAAACAACTTCAAAAATCGATTATCAATAATATATTTTTTTGTAATACAGTAGACTCACTCAAATCCACACAGCTTGGGACCAGAGGTTATATGGATTTTAGAATTTTCCAGATTTCTGGTCATTGCTTTGTTTACATTTTTTAAACAGTAATTTGAATGTAATAATGCGATCAAAATTATGATAAATGCTTGCAGTATAGTAAAATATTAAAATAATTAAGTAAAATAAGAAACTAAAAGGATAAAAAATAAGATAATTTTAAAAATGATTAAATTATTAGAAGTAAAGGTCAAGTAAATAATTAACGATGTATAATTCTTATGCATATAAAGATGAGATACATTTTTTTTTGAATTATTCAATGAAATTTTCTTCATAATTGTAACCTATTAATTCACATCAAAATCATACAGTAAGGAAGTTTTATTTCAGGTTTAGTCAGTCTTAATAACCAAAAAAGCTTAATACATAAATATGTTTGGTAAAAAGATTGTGATTACCAGTGATATCAGCAATATCTTCATTTATTCAGAAATAAATTTATACTTCCTTCATGAAAACCCCCAAGTTCAGTCATATTATCAAGATTTAAATATTAAAATACATACGGAATGATATAAAACTAAAAAAAATTGTCATTTTCCCCCTGCATCTGAACTGAAAGCTTCAGTGTTTACATCTCCGATGATGTGCAGATTTGAGGTAGGATTTTCTGTTATCATACACAAGATGGCTATTAAATACTGTTATATTCTATAAAGTAATTATTAATTTTAATCATTTGTTAAATCATTTATCCTGTTAATTTCTTCATGTGTTAACTTGTCATTGCAGACTATTTTTTTGCAAAAGCTAAAAAAAAAAGAATATAAGCCATCTTATGGCTGAACAGTCTATGGTCACAGGTTTTTTGCTGATAAAATCTTTAAGCATTTAAATTTCTTGTTTTTAATTAAAAAAATAAAAATATAAAAAAGACCAAATCCAAGTTGTTCGTGTTTAGCTTGTATTGAAGAGAACAACAAAACAATTTGTAAAAAAAAGTTAGAAGAAATCTGGAACATTTCTTCAAATAAAATGATTTAAGAAATGTAGAAATTCACATCAATGAAGACCTTGTTTTTCACTCTTATGTATAAAAAAATAATTATGATGTTCAAGGTGTCATAAAAGTACAAACATGAGAGAAATTTCAAAAATGTAAGATTGTACTTGTTTTTTAATACTGAACAATGCTGTAACACCAAAAACAGTCATATTCAGCAGTTTTCAAAGATATATGTGAAATCCTTTGAGCTATTTAATGCTTTTCCTTTTAGAGTAAATGTTCTACAATACTTTGGACTGTATTATAAACAATGTATTTTTTAAAAATATATATTGGTAATGGGATAAAAGTAGTTTTTTTTTATTTATTTGTTGATAATACAAATAGATGTTGATTTTTATTTTCAAGACTTACTGGCTTCAGACTAGTTGTTGCATGCTAATAGATTATACCCCAGAAGTGAGCAACTGGTATATAAATATTTGTATATCCTATTTCATTGGAAAACACCATCATGAGCCCTAGTTAACCATTCTACAAAATAACCCTAGTACAAAACCGTTAACCATACTACAAAATAAATAAAAAATACAGAATTCAACATTTATTAATAATCATATGTCTAAACAAAATACTAAGGATAATCACAAAAATAAATAGAAATAAGTAGCTGATTGTTTATTTTATTCAGTTGCCATATTTTTTTGCTTACTGATTAGTGACGACTAGATTTTATATGTCTTTCTTAAACAATATTACATCTATGTAAACCTTCATTTATGATTTATAGTATATATATGTAAGGATTGCGTCCCGGTCTATTGTTCGCATAAAGTCTATCCTGGATTTTACTTTGTCCTGGAACTGTCCAGGAGTTGTGTACTAGTGTTGGTGGTTGTTGGACTAAACATTAAATGGACCGTACAGTTCTTGGGACCTGTTTTATTATTCACTATTCTTTACATATTCCAATTTAATCCAGGTCCAGCTGGCTTGCTTAACCAGTGCCAAATATTCTAGAGACTCACTCATTTGAGCGACATATGTTCCTTCAGCAGGTCATGATGGAAAAGAGCCACACAAAAACTTGCTCTTCAGGGTATATAAAGGGTAGTTCACATTATTTCTGCCAGAGGGCAGGCTTTTTATAAAAGGAGGAAACTTTAGTTTTATTGGCTAAGACTATTTTTAATGATGGGTTTTCCGATATTATTCAGGTCTTGCATCACCCAGAGTTAATTCTAACTTAACTGTCATTTATGGGGTAATCATAGTATGAACTGTCAATGAGACAAAAGCTATTTATGATTTATCACTTATCAATTTTTTACTCTGACACTAATTTATATTCTCAACATATTTACTTTGATTTATTGCTCTGAAATTACTAACTGTAATACTGCAGAAACTTGATTAAACTTTATGATTTAACTGAACATGAAACAATCAGTTTGTTTATGCTATAAACTATGATGATGCTTACAAGATAATTTAATATGTTTTATGATGACTGTCTTATGTCAACAAAGGGTAATTTCTTTTCCAAATCTGTTTCATAAATACCAATTTTTATGATGAGTAAACTGTTTTTAATTGTTTGATTTAAGATTCTATAAACAATAAGATGGGTCTCCTGATTTAAAAATTTAATTTAAATTTTGAATTTAAAAAAGGGGTTTATTTTTATTTATTTTTATCCTTTCATATATATATATATATGTGTGTGTGTGTGTGTGTGCATGTGTGTGTGTGTCAGTGTCAGTCAGTGCCACAGTCACATTTACTGTTTAATATTTATAAAGGGAATTGAATTATTGTTTGTAAAGTATTAAGCAGTTATGTAGTTTATCTAAATCTAACTTATATATATATATATTGAAATTGATTTTATATTTTGAGTCAAATTATTATGTTATGTCTTGAAATACTTGAATACAAAATTTGATAAACCTTATATTCATGAAAATAAAGCCTTTGTACAACAAATTATCAATATTTTTTCTTTTGTATCATTATTTCTAAGTCTATTTCATAAAAATTTATATTATAAATAAATCCAATAAGAGTTGTTAATTTATGTTACACTTGAGCAAACTGAATATAGTGATTACAGAAGCAACAGATAGTGCTCAAACATATTTCTGGTTGATTTGTTTGTCCATTTAAATGTGTAAAAAAATTTTTTATTACTTAACATGTTAATTTATTCGTTGCCGAACAATATTATAAGCATACATTATGACAGGCTGCATTTTGAGAATAAGAGCTCAGTAGTAGGGTGTCCCAAAAAAATAAATTTTTAAATATTTGGACTCTCACCCCCTAAAAAGTTTCTTTTAGGGTACTTATCTCTTGTAAAATTTCAGCTTAAAAGAAAAATATTTAGAGGTCCCTCAAGGTCACCAAAAAGTTTAAAAATTAGCTTTAATTCCATAATATTTTACAGTTGCTTACAAAATCACTATTTTATAAATATATATATATATATATATTTTAAGTTGCATGCATTTAATATGTCGTTTCTAAAAAATGTACCCTATTGGTAATATTTAGTGTAGTCAATGTAAGAAAAAATACTAAAGAATTAACTAAAAACGAACTTTATCCAAAATTGAAAAATGCAATGGAAAAAGAATGCTCTACAGCAAAATTCACCTGTACAAATTTAACAAGTCAATAAAGAGGAAAATGGTGCATAACGTTCTATAAATAACACATAACTAGTCATTTTTACATATCTTGAAGATCTTTACGGTTGCACTTCTAGAAGTTCTTTCTCTGCATTTCAACTACCTGCGATAAATACTGTTTTTGTTCTTCATCTTTTGTTACATCATTGAAACTTTTTATTAATGCTATGCCTCACTCAGCACAGTCATTCACACATGGTAAATGTTCAGCAATTTCTTCAGCTTCTTTAAAAGATTGTGTTTGTAGCCATTTCTCAACCAGCAAACTTAAGAAGCTATCGTCTATTTGTGTAGTGTGAAAGAAGCTGTGAGAGATATTTAAGTTGTAAAATTAAAGTAAGTTTCTACAATAAGTGCAAATTGTTTTTTTTTTTTGTTTGTTTTTTTTCGATTTTAACTAACACACATTTCTCCTTGGCACTAAGAAGTTTTTAAAACAAAGAGTGGCAAGCACTTCACTTAAATACCAAGAGTGACGTAGAACCTTCTTTAATCCTGTTTTGCATAGTTGTATATCATCATATTCATGCAATCTTTGTATCACTAAAATGTCACTCGTTGGTGCATCTACAATCGACTGGCAATTGTACCATGATTGAATGTATACACATAGTACAAATGATTGAACCTTTGAAGGTTTTGGAATTGTTGAGATGACAATTATATATTATAGATTCATTTCTATCAACATTAGTTCATTTTTAATGAATAAATAACTTTTGCCATTCATCGAGTTCTGTTGAGAACATCTGGTTTCCATATAATATTGTTCACATCTATTCCAATCATAAGAACGAAAAAATTTTACAGGTCTCTATAATCATCCTTAGGAAATTGTTTAGATCTGTCTGAAGTTGAGTCATAATTAAAGTTTTTAAAGAGTCAGATGCTGCAATCAATGGCGTGTTTTGACATTGTGGGTTGTGGTAGTGAAGTTCAAACCATTTTTTTGAAAATTTTTAAACATGATTTCAGGTCCACTCAATGTCCCAAGACATACTTTAACTATATCTGAAAGTAACACTTCAAACATGTAGTGTCTACATGCTAACCATAAAACGATTCTTCCATTTTTATATTCAAGAAGAACACATGTTCCTTTGAAGGTTCCTGTATTTGAAGAAGTTGTGTTAAAGCACATACAATCTGGGAGTCACATTTCAATGACTATAAAAGTTTTTAAAAAAAACTTATTAGCTGCTGCTTCTCCTGTACCACATAACAGCTTAGAATTCCAAGAAGTTATGTATTACTATCTTTTAGAGAGGAAACTAACACTGGTTAACAGTCTACCTTTCTCATTCCCTGTAATGATAAATCAGGTAATAACTTTCTGTCCCAATGAACTATTGATTACAAAGCATTAAACTCAATTTTTATATGTTGCTCAGTTTCACTACATAAGCGTTGACATTCATGATGAACAGTACTTGTTGAAGGAATTACAGAATTTCACTCTTTGAACATTCTTATTTCTATCAAAAGCTGGAACAGCTTTTGGTGTTATTACCGACCTTTGTCTTTGTTCATCTTTATCTGAATGTTTCTTACATAATATGTTTTTTCTGTATTAATTTTTACAGCATATTCATCATGAAAGTCTTCTTTAGAATTTTCATTGTCAGTCACATTCATTGTTGATGTAAAAGATGCAGTTGATAGTAAAGGAATTTTGAGATGAAACAACTTCTTTTAATGCTTTGAAAATTGTTTCTGTTATTCAGCTGATCTTTTCTAACGTGTAGCTTGAGAAACTGGCCCTCTTCATTTTTAATAAGCTGTTCCGAATTAGCGTGACTTATGACAAATAACAAACCCAAATTTTCACTATTACATTCTTTGATTCTCTTGGTCTTTTGCGTTATTCCTTTTTTGATTTTTTCATTAAGCGTACTAGTTTGTCATATGAATCTTTAATCTTTTTTAAGATATGCTGCTTATGTCTCAATGACAAACTTGATTTTTCCCGAATTAGCACAATGTTATTGTATACAAGAACAGAACTATTAATGATCGAAAGTATCTGAGTACAGTGAAAGTATATAAAATTAGCAGGTGCAGTTTTTAATTATATTTTTGTATTTAATTTTGTTTTTCTATTTAATTATGCTTTTTATTATATTTTTCGTTATAATACATACTAAAAAAGTACGTATAGAAATACAGTAAACTCTCTGTAAGGCGGACTCTGTGTAAGACGGAAATTTGTCTAACTCGGAAAGATTTTCAAGCCCCAGCGAATCCATAGACATAGAGTAAAATTTGTCTAAGACGGTATATTGTCTACTGCGGAAAAATTTCTTGGTCCCGATCGATTCTGCCTTAGACAGAGTTTACTGTACAATATATAATTGATCATAACTTATGCTTTTGATTAAAATTCTATATTTTTACATAAACCAGTGAAATTGTGTGACCTTGAGGGACCTCTTAATCTTTTCCAAATGTGCTCTAACTTCATAGATTTTAATAATAGGAGAAGAAGAAACTTTTTAGAGGGTGAGACTTACCTTTTTAAAAAATAAATTTTTTTACATTGAATTTTGGGACACCCTACTCAGTAGGTTCTTTGACATCTGTTTGTGAATATGCATAATGAAACATTAAACACAATTATGTTTTTAATAGATACACTTTCTTTTTTTGTAGGATGAGAATAAATAAATGGATAATTTTAGTGTGTTATATGTTCTATGAATGTCTCTTTCACAATGGACAAAAATATGTATGATTTTTGTTACTTTTGAAAAATTATGATGTGTCATAGAAATCTGGTTAAATTTAAAGTATGTCACCTAGCCAGAAAGGTTGTGAAACACTTTTTTAGATTATCTAAAAATTGATTTTTAAAAATGTTCTTAGTTAATATAGTATATATTTTATTAAATTCAGCTGATGAATTAAGACACTTCATTTTATTTTTTAGGTGTAGATCAGTTAAAGAAATGCCTTGATGTTATTCAAGATGAGGCAAGACATTTAGGTAGTGAAGCCGCATGTTCTACTCTATCAGCAACTAGATTAAAACAACGCTTAATTGTAGTCCATAGGTATTTTTCTGCATGGCCTCAGCGTAAAGAAAATTCATCTATATCAGTTCCTAATACTAATGTTGCAACCATATGTTCTAATGAATCAAAAAGGTAACAATACATACAAGGAACATCCAGAAAGTAAGTTTCTCATGGCCATAAAAATAAAACATAGTTACCTGGAAGCATTTATTGAAACAAATACAGCAATTTTTCAGCTACTTCTTCATATAAGAACCACTGCAATTCTAACACCTGTCACACCATAGGATATATTTTCTATTCTTATATCATAGAAATCTGTCTCCTGGGATTGAAGCTAGCATGTGATAACCATCTGTACATCATCACTGAAAAAATGCTGATCAGACAAAGAAAGGATGGAAGTCTTTGGGAGAGAGATTGGGACTGGATTTTCAAACATCTCTCATGGAAACTCAGACAGCAAATTTTTTGTGCACTGCACCATATCTAAGCAAGCATTATCATGGATGAACACAACACCAGCACTGAATATACCACACTTCTTGTTCTGAATGGTCTGTTGCAAGTTCTGCAGTATTGCACAGTAACATTTGGCATTAACCATGGCACCTCTGACCAGGAAGTCAATCAGCAGAACATCACTCCAGTCTCAGAAAACCACGCTTCTCAATTTCTGTGCTGACAAAGTCTGCTTGAAATTGATCTTGCATGAAAATTCACTGTAGTGTCAATGCTTCGACTACTGCATGGTTTATAGGATGAAGTAAGGCAACCCACATCTCATCGCCTGGAAGATCCTGTCGAGGAACTCGTTGCCTTCATTGTGGTACTGCTGCAAAATAGTCTATGCTGCTTTCATGTACTTGGTTTTGTGTTCAGGTGTGAGGTTTTTTGGCACCCACCTAGTGCATAATTTCTGGAACTGGTACTTCCTGCAACATGGATTAGAATATCCATGCTAAATATCTACAGAGTTCTGTCACCATACAGCAGCAGTTCTCCAGAATACACTGCTATACCTGCTTTCTGCAATCAACATTGATGAGGGATGCAACCCATTTCACTCATCATCATAGACATTCTGCCTATCTTCATAAAATTGGCAATACCAATAACACCATCTATCTGCTTATGACAGGGATAACCGCCCCTGGAAACCAGCTTTCAGTTAAGGGGGCTGGTCACTCAGATTCTGATTTCCCCTCACTAATGTAAAGTCTATGGGCATTTGATGCGTTCATATATTTAAAATATCTCCTCGGGAAATTAATATTTTAAACATTTATTTTTTGTGCACACTTCCTAAAAGATGTCTCTTTTTTTTCTTAGTTCTCAAAATATTTCTAAAATATAGACTTAATTTTATATGAAGTGTTAAAATCTTACTCACAGTTTGCCCGCTTTTAACACATAAAATATTAAATTCAGCATAAATTTCAAAAATATTTTGAAAACTAAGAAAAAAACAAACATCCTTTAAGAAGAACACACTGAAAAAAGATAAAAATATGAATTTCCCGAGAAGATATTTTAAATATACGAATGCATCAGAAGTCCATAGACTTAACATTACAGGAGAATCCCGAAGCTGAGTGACCAGCCCCCTTAAGAGTATAAGTGCAATTCCAGGGGGAAGGTTTGCTTGTGACATCTGGCACATAAACTAGACACAATTGACGATGAATTTCAATCAGCGTTGTTAAAAACTTCCAAAAATGTAACATGTTAAAAGAATTACTTACTTTATAATTAACCTAATATTAATTAACCCTTTATAGACTTTTCTTCATAAACCATCATCTCATGTCTTCTGAGCCTAGAAGTGCAGCACATCACTTCTAAAAACATGAACAGCTGATCTATAAATGTGACTGAAGCAGTTAGTTACAGATATATCAAAGAGTCACAGTTGTGGTTAAACAGATTAATCCCTTGACCACTGAGCAAAAGGACAAAATTGTAATGTTGTTTTCTGTGTAATTTTATAAAAATTCTAAAAAAAGATTATTTTTCCAACATGATATAAAAAATTTAATTACATATAGCAATATAATCCTTGAGAGTATTAATCATTACTTAATGTTTTATAACTGGACTATATTCTGTAGAATTATATTAATTTAAATAATGCTTCTTTTACAGAGAAACCTACAGCTTAGTGAACGTATATACCAGTTCACAGTGCTGAGAAGGTTAACTAATTGCAGGGTAAAAAAAAGAAACATGCCAACACTTTGTTTAGGAGGCAGAAACACAACCCAGCTTAACTGGAATACTCTTATCTAGCAAGAATTAAAATTGTAGTTAATAATTTTTTAGTCCAGGATTTCAAAATTGTCTTTCATGGCAGCCCATGTTTCTTTACTTTTTGAACATATGTGCTTACAACTTTACATAATCCATATAATGCTTAAAAACTATAATTTAATTTATGTACCTAATTTATGAGATTTTGAAAAACTTTATATCAGTCGCATCCAACATGTTATAAAAGCACATGGATGCAAATTGGTTGGTAAAAAGAGAGCTGGGAAAACTAAATGGGAACCTTTTTTCTTTCATATATAACAACTTACTATAAGTGAAACATGTATTTTTTGCTTACTATAAAATAAAGTGAAATTTTAGTACTTTAATAAACTCTAAGAGCATTCATCTTTTGCAATGCATCGTCTGTCATATGTTGGCGGTGTGAGAAACTTACTTCCTGGATGACCCTCATATTTATTATTTTTATTTATTAAGTTTTTTTATTTTACATTTTAATTGATTTGTAAAATAAATGTGTGAATATATTATTATTGAAATTAAAGTAAGTCTATTGATGAATTTATTTTGTTTTTCTGCTTTAATCTTTCAAAATTATTACACTAACTCATTGTCATGATTTATTGTCTGTATTCTTTATCTTTCATTAACTTGATGAAATGTATTAGATTATTTCAATTTAGTTATTTGAAAGTTAATATATTGATTAAGTTTTTATTAAGTTTTGTTTTAGATTTACATTTTCATGTCTTTCTTCACTTTTTTATGTATTGTATTTTATTTATTTATTTGTTTGTCCACACTCACAGTGGTGATCGCACCATTGGCCCCAAATTTAATGAGTTGGACCTAATATTTTACTTATCTCAGTTCCTGTAGACCTGAATTTTTTCTGTGCTCCGATAATTGTGTGCACGGCACTTCTGCCAGTGACTTCAATCATGGCACACATTGGCACAATTAATTTTCATAAGTTTAGAGAATGAATTTAACAGTGCAATATTAGATTGTGTCTAACTTTTTTTTTTTTTTTTTTTGAAAGAACAACCCTAATTTTCATCAAAATTAACTGCTTTTACTTCCTTTTCAGATGTACTTTTTCAGATTGGAAACTGTTAGAGAGATACTTTGTCTTATTTTTTAAAAGTTTTATCAAAATAAAATTGAAATGTTATCTTGTACTTAATAAACCAGTAATAATGTATTGCTTTATAGAATTATGCATCCTAAAAGAATATTAAGTAGATGCATAATTAAAAATAGGCAGAGACTGTCAAAGATAGTTGTGAAAAATGGTTGACTAGAAATGAAACTGACAAATTTTAAAAATGGTAATATAATTTTATTAAAATTGAAAAAAAAAAAAAAAAACTTAGAAAAATGTTAATTTTTAATTTACATAAAAATGTTCAACTCTTGGTTTAGTAAAATATAAGATTCTGAAATCACTCACAGTGAAATACACTGTTTGACCAGACACTTTCAATTTTAGATATTTTGTTGAATATTTAAAGATATATTTGTCAGATTTTTCTGAAACTTCAGGATTATGAAGAATATGTTCGACTTCATATTTATCAATGGTGGTTTGATCAGGAGGACAATTAGGGAGTCAACAAAAAATCAAAGAAAAGTAATAATGTTTGGGATCACCCTGTAAAATAAAATGCACAGAAGTATCTATTGCTATAGCTTAAGAATATATGGATATTGTACAATGTATGTATTCACTTGTGGGAGAATAGAACGTATATTCATGGAGATATATTGATTTTTTTTAAAAGTTCAAAAAAATTTTACATGTCTTTTGTTTATATCATGCAGGTTTTTTTTACTGAATTTAACACCAGTTTCAGAAAATTTGACAAAATGTAGTAGAAATAATATGGTGTAATTGAAATGTAAATACAGTGAAGCATCGTTTATACATTTTTCAAGGGACCAAGAAAAAAAAACGTATAAATGAAATTCACTAAAGAGTGAACATTTCCATAATTACCAACAATAAAAAAATCAGTGATAAATTAAAATACATGAAATACAAGAAGTATGTAATACTAAACTTCCTATTCCAGATACTACTATCCATATTCATTCCCCATGTGTAAAATATTTTGTTATACGGAATTTTGGAAATTGTTGTACAGAATTTTTGGGATGCACAGAAAAAAAATCATTGTTCACAGTTAAAAGTGCCATCTTAACATTATCATTCAAATCACTGCTAATGAGGTATTCTTGCATAGTGTTAAAACTCGCCAAAGCTTGTTGAAAACTTGGCAGTAAGAAACTACTTTTTCAGTGCAGTTATCCTCTTCTTCACTGCAAGTTTCCTCATTTGCGATCATTTCATTAATTGTTAGAAGAGAACATGTTGCAAGCTCTGAATCACATTGCACAAAATCTTCAAATGTAGTAACATCACTTAAATTTGACCAGTTTTCTGGTGGAGCAAAATGATTAGGGTTGGCGTTTTCAATAGGATTGACATCCACTGGAGTTAAAAATCTGCTAAGGCTGAACCAGTTTTTAATCATTTTGGGTAAAACATTTTGTCAAGTCATCATTGTGAAATTCATAACTTGTAAGATGTTAATGTTCACATTTTCGAAGTCACCGTAGTCTAAACTGGCGATAGCTGTTTTCACCAAAAGTTTTCGTTAATGTTGTTTTAGGGATTTTATGACTCCTAAATGCAGTGGCTGTGATTTGCTAATACAATTTGCAAGGAAGAATTTGACAGTTATGTTTTCTAGAAAGTCCATATCAGGTGGATGAGCTGGACACTGATCAATGAATAAAATGATTCACTGCTTCTGGTTTTGCATTTTATCATCTAATTCTTTTAACCAGTCGGTAAAGAAGGACATTGTCATCCATGATTTTTTATTGGCCAGGTACATTGTTTGTAATGCTTTCACATTTTTGAAGCCGCGGGGCTTTTTTGATTTGCCAATAATCAAAGGAGACAATTTTTCAGATCCATCGGCATTGGCACACAATATCACTGTTAATCGCACTTGGCTCTTTTTTCCACCATGACACATATCTGATTTGATTGCAAGAGTTTTAGATGGCAGAAGATTATAAAACAAACCGGTTTCATCTGCATTTAAAATGTCTTTTTGTTCCTATCCTTTTATCAGATTTTGGCAATTGGTTTTGAATCCAATCATCCACTGTTTCGCAATCAACATATCCAGACTCTCCACTTACAGTTTTGCCTGTTATGCCATGTCTTAATTTAAATTTGTGAAGTCATCCTGAAGTAAATGATGCATTGCATTCCACATTCAGCCTCTTCAAAATTTCTCGTGCTTTCTCCATAAGCAAAGGACCGCTGATGGGAATTTTTACACTACAACACTGATTAAACCACTGTAAAATCAATTATTCAACATCAGCAAATTTTCTGCTTTTCACTCAAAGTTTTTTTGAAGCACTACAACCACTTTGATTATGGCTTTCCTCGATGATCTCTAAGCTTATAAATTAACGTATTTAAAGTTGAAACTGGTAAACCTAATTCTTTGGGAAGATCCACTCTTTTAAATGTTGGTTTTCATCCACTTTTTAAAAAATGCACATTTTTTTCTTTAATGTCAGAGATTTTCTATTACACCAAGTTATCATGAACCGCTAGTGAACAATACAAATCCAGACACTGAAGCTGCTGGGAAAAGAACTTGCCTTGGGGAGAGCATAACAACAACCCTTATCTATAGAAAGTGAGATGTTCATATTCCTTAGGGTAAGGCTTTTGTTCAACTGGGCAGTTGTTGGTTAAGGTCATGTGCCTTTTTTAAGACTGGACAATCGGGAGTTGGGAATCTGAGGTTTAAATGTGCATTTTCTGTCTTCTTGAATTGTTGAAAAAAAGTATAAATAAATCTGCGATTTAAGGAAAAACATATAAATGAAATTATTTAATGTTAATATCCATTGGATTTTGCCAGGACCATTTAAAAAAATGTATAAATGATAAAAACATATAAACGAGAAACATATAAGCAGTGCTCCACTGTATATTAAATATTTGATGAAATATGAGCAGTTGGATGAAATATTTTTTATGTACGCATACGATAAAGAATATTTTTTTCTTCATGATTTGATAGTCAACTCTGGAGCAGCTCATAAAAAAAAGCCAGTTAAATATCGTGAAATTTCAGAAAGATATTGGCAATGGACTGAGCTCATTTTTAGTTGTTCTCTAAAAACAGCTAAATGATAAGTAGTTTTCCATAAATTTTAATTTTTACTTTATTTAATTTTCAGTTTTCATTGATGCTTTAGTTCTTGGAAAATCTCCAGAATGAGCCTATTAAAAAAAAAAGAAGTATCAAAATCAAAATCCTTTCCTGAAAGCCAGATAATAAAAAATGACAATTTGTGGAAAATCCCTTATCATTCAGCAGCTTTTAGAGAGCAACTAAAAATTTGCTCACTATATTACCGATATCTTTTTGAAATTTCATGATATTTGACTGGCTTTTTTTTTATGAGTTGCTCCATAGAGTTGACTATCAAATCATGAAAAAAAATATTTTTTATCGTGTGCAGATAAAATATTTTATTCAACTCCTCATATTTCATCAAATATTTAATATATTTACATTCCAATTACACCATATTATTTCTACTACATTTTGTCAATTTTTCTGAAACTGGCATTAAATTCTGTAAAAAACCCTGCATGATATAAACAAAAAACATGCAATTTTTTTTTTAACTTAAAAAAAAATCAATATATTTCCATGAATATATGTTTTATTCTCCCGCAAGTGAATATATATATTGTACAATATATATATTCTTATGTTCTTATATTATATGTTATTATATGTTCATAAGCTATAGTGATAGATCATTTCGTGCATTTTATTTTACAGGATGATCCCAAACATTATTAGTTTTCTTTGATTTTTTGTTGGCCCGCTAATTGTCCTTCTGATCAACCGCCATTGATAAATGTGAAGTCGAACATATTCTGCATAATCCTGCAGTTCCAGAAAAATCCGACAAATATATCTTTAAATATTTGACAAAATGTCTGAAATGCAACGTGTTCGATCATTAATGGCCATATAGTGTATATGAAAATCATTTTCAAGATAACTTCCATTAAATTATTACATACCCATTTATATGAACTGACCAACCTGAAACATAAGGCAAAACTGAAAGTAATTTAAATGATGTCCCTTAAAGAGAACACTTTAAATGACTAGATTAAACTAACTTCGAAATTAACTTCAGAATATTTAAATTCATTAAATGTGTTAAAATTACTATAAAGAAAGGTAACTTTCATAAAAAAAAAACTCAGCATGACAAACAGAAAGGAAATGCGCTTTAAGCCAAAAATATGTTATAAATATAATGCTGTCAAAAGAAATGTGAAAAAAAAAACATTATCCCTGTGCCCAATGAGATGGTCTTGGCATTGATCAAAACATGGCTTCTTATATGAGCGATCTCTTAAAAAGACTTCTTCATTAGCACTCGGCAAACACAATAATTAGGCTTTATATATTCATAGGTCAGCATGAACTAGAAGTCTACACAGGCCGGAACTTCCAGACCTGAGCCTGACCTAAAAGAGAAATAATTAGGACCAGCCTGGTGGAAAAACTAAAAGTTCAGCTCGGCCTGTGCAAAAGCCAGTAAAAACAGTTCTGGCCCAT
The DNA here is from genome assembly GCA_963932465.1 of Maratus speciosus. Taxonomy (NCBI): domain Eukaryota; kingdom Metazoa; phylum Arthropoda; class Arachnida; order Araneae; family Salticidae; genus Maratus; species Maratus speciosus. The sequence continues at coordinate 339,703,851 of OZ010787.1, read as the reverse complement.
GCAAAAATCAAAGAAATCAGGCCCGGCTCAATTTCTATAAAAAATTCAGATTTTTCTTAACATACAATTAAGATTCTTTTCTAGAATACTGCATAAATATTTATGGGAAAATTTAACAGTATATATTTATATTACTATATATTTGCAAGCCAGAGCATACAGAATAGCAACATTAATAATCACTTAGACTCATTAGACATTTAACCCTTAAATGCCTGATTTTTCAAAAATCATTGCAATAATGTTTTTCGGCTTTCATTTTTTATATAAATCATGGGAAAAATATTTTAAAAAATCATATTTTGTTTTAAGTATGGTTTACGGCTAAAAAACAGTTTGTTACTAATCGGCAATACTGGTCTGTAATTGAAAAAATAATTTTCTTTGATAAAATTCTATAGTATTAAACACACAAGAATTTTAGGAACTATAATAAGAAATAAATTTTACTTGCTCATTGCAGAACAAAATAGGATATTTCGCAAGCTTCTAAACAAAACAAAAAGAACAAGGAGCAACAATTGAAGAAATAAATCTATCTTTATTCTTAAACAGCACAAGTGTTGCCATCTACATGTTAAAAATTGATTTAATAATATTTTCAGAATGTATTTTATTGGCAACATTAGGCATTATAGCTTCAATATTATTCTAATAGTATTTTAGAGCCTAAATTGGGTATGTTGCCGAAAAGCAACACCCGGCATTTAAGGGTTAAATTCAAATAAAGATTCATTAAAAACATCAATATGTTCAGAATGAAAGAAAAAAGATGGTTAAAAGCATCGTAGCTTTAGCAGCTGTATAATAAAGAAAGAAGATTTTTAAAAATATTTCTCTTTAATTTAATAATTTTCCATTACCAAAAGTTCATTATTACTACTGTTATTTTTACAAAACAAATTGTTTGTCCGATGAGGCTACTTCAGTCACGTGAAAAAACCCACTCGCAATTGGATTAATGGTAATCCAATGGGATAATTTTTTTAAGATATCTCGTTTGCTTTCCAGTAATTTTAAATGATTTTTTTTTTGCATCGCATGGCTGAGGTCGATCTCTACAAAGGTTGTTTTTAGGGTTCCGTACTTAAAAAGTAAAAATGGAACCATTATAAGATCAGTCCTGTGTCTGTCTGTCACAGCCATTTTACCCGTAAACTATGGAACGTGGAAAACTCAAATTGGGGGAAGTAATAAAGACTATTGACCCACATATTTACAGATTATTAAACATTTACAAATATTTTTAGGGAAAATGTAGAGAGTGCTAATTAAGTTACTTAAAAAAAAAAATCTTTTCTTTGTATATCGTGTGGGGTACCGCGTGAAAGCTTTTGTAACGCTGAACTAAAAAATGTATTTCATTTAATTTTAGGTATTATATTTTCAGAGGTATCATCAAAAATACAGTGCAAAAATATGTTTCCCTATTCTCATCTATTTCCGAATCTACTGAAATTAAAATTATGAAAAAATTTGAGGTAGTAGAGATTAATTTAAACCTTGCAGGAAAATTATAGCGCATTTGAAAATATATTGCATAGCATGAGAAAAGCGCATTTTTCTGTTACACACAAATTTCGATTTGCGGGCATTCAGCAAAGGCATTGGGGAGTTCTGGAGGTACCTTACCTATTATAGCAGAAGTATAAAATCATTGTTGATAAAGATTTTTGAAAAAAATCATCGGTAATTAGCCAAGATATTAACTCTTAAAGACATGGACGGTTTGGACATACATAATGACAGGGCTGGCGTACTGTATGTACCGTCAGCTTTTAATGCCTAGATAACAACTTTTAATGATACATTTGTGCAATACAATGTCCAGTAGCAGTATAAAAGCAATAAATGCTAAATTGTTAAAAACAGACTAATTTAATTAGAATTAATCACATAAATACTATAGGATTTGTGACTAGTTTGTATTGAATAGATCTCTCAATATGCCTTCTGCATCTTTAAAAGTTAATTAAAAACCTATCTGGGAAAATGCGGCATGGACCAAGGCGGCATTGCTACTTTGCGAGCTCCTTTCGAAGTGCTCTTAGCAAAATGCCAAGTTTAAACTTTGAACTAATGTTTTGTTTTTAGCTACACTGTAAAAAGAAAAGATTATTACTACGCTGAATTTAGTTTTATGAAATGCCAAATGAAGTTTAAATATGCACTACTTTTATTGTCAGTGCAGAATTAAGTTCATCATAAACAGATAAGGATAAGATTTAAATAAGAGTTATACCAAATAGCAATATTTGATATTATTTAGGCTTCATATCTGTTTGAACTTTTATGGTATACCCATTCATACTTTCTAGTATTACATATATACCAAACCCTACATTGTATAGTTTTTTACAAATTATTCTTTTAGTAATGATTTTTTTAATAATACAGTTAATAATTCATATAATTATTGTATGGAACTCTCTGAGCGCTCGCACTTGACCGTTTATTTACTTTTCCGATTTTGTTTGCCGATTTTTTTTATGAGGATGCTTTCATTTTCAAAACCGACTCTGAAAATGAAATTTTCCTAATTAAAAATAAGTGCAAACAAAATCAAAAAAGTACAAAACATCCTTTGTAGAGATCAAGCTCAACTATCCAATACAAAAAAAAATCATTTAAAAATATTAAAATGCAAACAAGATATCTTAAAATATTTCTCCCATTGGATTAACATTAACAAATGGGTGTTTTTGCGTGACTGAAGTAGCCTCTTAAGTCTACTACCAGCCCATCATGCAGACCTAGTATGTAGGAAAAAAGTGCAAGCCTGATCCCGGCCCGATCCGAGTCTATTGAAATATTTAAGTTCTGTTTAAGACACGATGTAACTGCCCAATGCCAATCTCTATGCTGGTTATGTTTTCTGTATTGATGTTGTCAGTCTACAATCGGATCATAAGCACATTTATACTTATCTCACCTCAGTCATGTCCATTGAAAATTCTTAGTATTTTATTGGCTTAGTTTGATACATTTAAATTTCTATATCTGGCCGGTCGGCCAGATATAGAAATGGGTGGCACCCGTAACTTTTTATTTGGCCCATCCTGTTAAAAAAAATTTTCTTTAATCATCTGGCCCGTTAGAAATTTTGGCTTCATTATTCTGGGCTGGGTACGGGCCTCATTCCAAGCCCAGGCCCGTACAGATCTCTAGCAAGAACTCCATCAGTTACAGCATCGAAAGAAAACATTGTAATTCAAATAATTGATGGTTCAAAAACATGAACTATTGATGAAGTTGCATCTTTTAAAAGCCTAAAACCAACATCGTAAAGAAAAAGGTACTTGATATAAAGTAGTCACTGGAGAAACATTTTCATATCTTCCTCACAAATTCAGACTTTTCATCATGGAACTGCTTTATTTATGAAGAATAAAATGCTTTAAATAAATGACATGAAAACTGTAACAGACTGGTTAGGTTACTAGGCATGCTTTAGAAAAAAATACATTACTATAAACACACAAGAAATTCTACTTGAAGCACTAACTTAAACAGGGAAATGAAACATTTAAAAGATTTTTGCCAAAGTGAAGATAAAACAATTTCAAACCATACTGGTCACACAAAAAAAGGAAACTGCTAAGGATCTACTGTTGATGAAATATATATGTTTATGACTAGACAGAAACAAGACAATTATGCATCTTACACGTGTGATTTACTCTTTCTGGAACTCTCTGAGGTGATGCAATTGTCACTGATTCGATGAAAAGGAAAAACGTCTGCTCAGTTGATTAATGCTGTCTCTTAGTAGGTGAAATAACTACTACCAGAATAGCTGTGGGAATGGTAGATGTAGCATGCTGAAAAATATAAATTATTATAAAATATGTCACCAGTTAAACAAAATGATGTAATAACTAAATAGGAGGCTTAAAGAAACAATAAAGCCCATATAAAGGTAAATCCAGTATAAGATTAAAGAAAGTATTTTAAAATAAAGGAAACAGAAATAAAAATAAGAAATAGTAAAACTAATGTGGATGGAAGTAATATGAGCCTATAAGTACCAGAATAGTAGAAGTGATAAGAATAATGTTCCATTATTCCTAATAGTACTATGCAGTTATTTTTTTTAGTAAAAAGAAGAAGATTTTTCTCTGAAATATCTATTGAAAATGCCTTAGTTTAACATTTGAATTAGATGGTTCAGTGATGTGTAGTCAAGGGGAGATGGTATCCTCTCACTTTTTTTTTATTTTATCTCAAACATCATCATTTTTATTAGTATGCATACAAAGCTACTCTGTGTAAGTTTTGTTACCAAATGCTAACAAAAAACTCTGCCTGTTTGTATTTTCATGTCCACTTACTTTGTCTTCTAAAGAAAATATGCACAAATTGACTAGAAATTTAAATATGTTATTGATATGGTACACAGGAGAAATTAGTCTAAAATTAGTATTTTAGACAAGATTTTATAAAATAATATTAAAAAAATATTATTGTCATGCAATTATTGAATACTACTTGAAAAGTACATATTATTCAATGTTTTTGCATTTCTAATATATTTTTTGTAATATATCTGATATGTACATTTTCTGTAACATCTTAATGCAATTTATAAAATACTATCATGAGCTATACTTAATTAAAAGTTATGTTTGAAAGTAAGAAATTTAAAACGTAATGTTCTAACTTATAAAAATAAATGGCCCAATTTTTCAATAGTTTGACCCATGATTTTCTTACTCATGGGGGTTTCAGGACCCCATATTTTATGTGATCATTGCAAGCACTGTTTATCATTTCAGATATTTTTTATTTGCAGATAAATTTTCATAGCATTTTCACCCATATTATTGAGTTAAATTCTTATTTATTTATTTATTACTTTTTTAATCTTTAGCCTTTATTTTATATATTATGTGGTACCTTCTATTTCAAAGTAGGTACTTCTCATTACTATAATTTCAAAAGTATACTATTTTGTGTAGATGTTCTAATAGTATAACTCGGTATTTTATTAAAATATTAAAGATATTTAAAATATATTACATTCATTTTCTCTTTTAAACTTTTTATTTTTTTTATCCCATTTTTTGCTAAATAATATGGTTTAGTTTGATTTTTTGTTACAGTACTTTATAAAAATAAAATTAAAAATAAATATTTTCTTTACTTTTTTAGTCAATCTGAAGAAAAGCCTTTGACTACCCTTGTGAGAGTAGGATGTACTATTGCCATGAGTTTTGCTTTTGCCTCCCTGCGGAGAGCTTGGAGATCTGGAGAAGATGCCGATCTATGCAGTGAACTTCTGAGGGAGACTTTAGTTGCTCTCAGAGCTCTTCCTCATGCATCATTATTTGATACATGTTCAGTTTCTCCTGTTTGGTTGGAAACTGTTGAACGTGCTTCTGTTTTTTTACGATCAGTTGTACTTGAGTAAGTAAATGTTTGATTTTTTTCACATAACTGTCAACAAAAGAAAAATCTGCTTTTTTTAAAATCACAAAATGTTTAGAATATTAAAAGAACACCAGAAAGAAATTATTGCAGTTGGCTATCCTTTCTGTCTGTTAAATTTAGGAACATACAAAACTACTTCTGTTTGTGATTTTTCTGTTATATTTCACCTATTATACCAATAGGAAAAAAAAGTTTTAAATATTTTAGAAATTGCACTGTTCAAGAATTAAAAGAATTCTGAAACAAGCCATAACTTCACGATAACCTATTGGTGAAAGTCATTAGTAAGCTTTTTCATTTATGGTATAAAAAAATAAACTTTGCTACTAGGAATTATTTAGAAATTCCAAAATTACCTTATTACAATTTCATCAATCTGGTTACCTCATCTACTAAAAGAAAAGTAGCTTATGAATTGCTTTCTGGTGTTAAAAAGGGAATTCTAGATTTAAAAAATCAAAGTAGATTCTGGAATTAAAAAAAGAGTATTTTATATAATTCATAATGCTTATGCTTTTATTTTGTCTACCAGTAGAGAATAAAAGAAAACAATTTTTTTTTTTCAAAATGTATGAAATATTTTGCATTTTATTTGTAATTTTTTTATATTTTTGGAATTGTAGTACCTATATGTATGAATATATAAATATACATATATTTCAACTCTATATGAATATACACACATAAGAACATGATACCAACAGCAATTCTATCTCATGAGTTGTTCTTCTTCTTTAGGTTAGCATGTTTTTCACAGTTTATCAAACTTTTAATTTATCTATTTGATGTGACATGAGTTTTAGCTCCTTTTAAATCAGCATAAATATATTCTTTTAGCACTTTTCTTCCAATAAACCTCATAGAAATATTTAAACAAGTTTCCTGAACTATTGTATTCAGTTATTAAAATTTGTGTATTCAGTTCAATTTATGTTCACTTATTAAAATTAGTGTTTCTATTTGATGTTTTTTAAAGTGCACCGTGCCATGCCTTCCTTCTTTAAGTACTGATATGGCCTGTTGTTTTTGAATGTGGTAAATGTGCCTTGTCTTTTTCCCCCAGGTATCTTTGTGCTCCTCCTTTTTTTTTTTCAAAATATTTTGGATTCTTTTTCTTTTCTTCTTTTTTTACTAGGGTAAAACACATGGTGTTTGGAAAACAGAAGTTCCGTTGTCTATGACTTACCTGTCGTAAGACCTAATCTGCCACACCCATGCAAAAAACAGGTGCAGCGGCAGCAGCATTTTGTTTTCTAAATTCCAATGCATTTTCCATTTGAAAATCTCTCCAGAACAGTATATGTTTCCCAATTTCATCTGGTTTCCTTTTTTCAGGGTATGCCTCCATTACAATGTAAACAGAGATTAATAGAAGATGTCCGGGAAAAGGAAGGATCATCATGCACAAAAAAAAAAAAAAAAAAAAAAAAAAAATTGATGTGTTCATTAAGTATTTTTTGTTGAAATTGCTTATGGCAATCATCTTTGAAAATATGCAAGATTAACAAAATTTTTATTGATTTATAAATTTTATATCTACAAATTACGATTATGGTGAATCTATTAATATTATATTATTTATCTATAAAGAAACAAATTTGCCACATTTCTTTTATCCTTTCTAATGCTTAGATAGATTTAAAAATTTGCATACTAGTTTTAAGTGTGGTAAAACATAGAACCTCTTTTTTTAGATAAATGTTTATATTTAGTTTACCATTTATTTTATTCATTTTGAAAAATTCTATGCAGGGTCACTTTCTGTATAAGGAAACATTTTATCCATCGAAAGGTTATCTGATTTTAATGACGTTCAATTTCCCTGAGCTGAATAAACAAACCACAGAGAGTTGTCAGCTTTTGTTGAAGTGGCTCTAACGGTGGGAATTTTTGCGAGAGGTTATAATTTTCTGATTACTTATTATTATTTCAACTTGCTGAAAATTTAAATGAAATCTGTCAATTATTAACAGAGATATCAATTATTCTTTTAAAAGTAAGATAAAGAAGGGCTTTTACCTTTGGTTCTTTTTCTTTTAGTTATTATTTCTGTATGCAGCTGAGCATTCTTTTTTCCATTCTCAATAATGCAAAACTATCTGACACATTCACAGTCCTTTTTTTATGTAAAAGAGTGAATTTTGCAGGTATAACTATTGAAATGTTGAATTGTATAATAAAAAACATGTTTCTTTTTTTGATAAATGTATTATATTGAATTATAATCGACCCCCCAATGGTAATGTTTACCAGACTGCTATATCTCGTAAATCAGTTCAAATTGCCAAATTTGGCACAATTCCCTGAAAGGTCGTATCTTTTTAAGAAAAAGAAATTTTATTCAATTTCTTAACATCTGAATAAAAATAAGAGATCTGCCCAGACTTGGACCAAAGCCAGCTCGTGTGCTAATTTTCTTCATTAGATACTGGCTGGGCAGGGTTTGGGCCTGGAACTCATTCTTCCAAAGCCATGTCGATCTGACTTTTTTTAATGTAAAAATGTATAGGAACATGATGTAATAGAATATTTATAAACTTATTTGTTTTTTTTTTTAATTACATTTTTGCCTTTGTAGAGCTTTAAAATTAGGATTTGTTATGTTTTTTCCTTTTATTTTAAACTACATTAATTTTTCTTATGGAATCTTCATTTGAATTAATTTTTTGACATTATCAGTAACGTTGTTAATTCATATTCTATGGCGTGTGGACATATACAGTCAACTCCCTTTAATCCACACATCTTGGGACCACAGGTTGTGCAGATTATAGAATTTTGTGGATTATAGGTCATTAGTTTGTTTACATTTTTTATCCTCTAATTTTACAGTAAATTAATTAGTAATGTATAAATTAACTGGTAAAAAAGAAAGATGATGTAACACATTGTGTTGTTTAATTAAAAAATGCATTATATTTAAGGAACAAATATTTAAATTTTACAATAACTTCTTTTGTTCGTTTTTATAATTTTCAAACATAGTATCAAGTGTCATTGTTTGAGAACTTTTGGTCCAGTATTTTTTTCTTGCAGTCTATGGTCATTATTTCTTGTTCTGAAACAAAACTCTGTTTCTGAAGAAAATGTAAATATTTATAGCCAAACCTTACTCAAGTATTACTTTTTCACCTTCATTATCATCGGCTACATTTATCCTGATTTTCAATAGAATTTAACAGAGTAGTACTTATAATGTTATCATCTGGGAAACTCTCTGTAACTAGATCTCCACCTTGGGAGAACACCCATTCCAATTGTATTTTATCCATTCAAGAAATCAGGCACAACAGTTAGTGAATTTTTTGCAAAACACAAAAGTTCTGCAGATTTCTGTTTTGCACTATACAAACTGAAACCACCAAAGTCAACATCATCACCATCACTGTCTAGATGCTGGCCACAAGAAAATATCATGATTTTTTCCTTTTTTTTTTTTTTAAATTTGAAAAATAAAGTTTTACTTCATTCAAATGCAAAAATTTAATAGGACAAAAACTGAATACCAATCGTCAATCAAATTGCTGTCCTTTTGAATTCCTCTTGCAAAGTTAATGGTAGCTGAATTTTCATTGTTTACATCTGAAACAGTGTGCGGATTATAGGTGTTTGTGAATTATAGAGTTGCAGATTAGAGGGAGTTGACCGTACACTGAAAATTATGTACTAGTACTGTATTTTTGTATAAGTATTTATAAAACATTCTTTTCAAGGAATTTTCATTATAGGATAATGTTGGTTAAGAAATATCTGCTTTATTTTTGCTTGGACCAGGTTGGGTCACGTAATGCAAAAGAAAAATAAATAAATAAATGACCTGCTCCATACTTTACTTTTGGCTTTTGCCTTTGACTGAACCAAAATTAAATTTCTTTGGAGCAGGTGAAAATTTTGTGCTTTTAAGAATAAAAATGACTTTGGGAATGTACCAGAAAGTTGCTGGTTTGGATTTCAAGAACAACTAACTTTTTCTTTTGTTCTCTTGTAACTGAAGTTTTTGGTACTTTTCCGTTATACCAACACCATGTCAAAATATGTGCTTGTGCATCATTTATTTCAATTCCAACCATGCAAAGTATTTTTATTGCAAACCATGATAAACATTGTGATTTACTATTTATTGAACATGAATCATTTTTTAATTAAATTAAATTTTAACTTATTTTTTTTACTGGCACCGAGATGAATTTTACCATTTGGCAGTTACCTGATGATGAAGAAGCTACAATAAAATTATTTCAGGACTTTGGAATTATAAATAAAAAAGTTTTCATTCAAAAAACCATGAATGCCTTTATTCGAAATGAAATGTTTGCTGCCATGATAAAAATATATTTACAATTTCATGCCTTTAGTTTAAATTGGGTTTTATTTAATTACTTTATTGTATAATATTTATTTATTCTTTTATTTTAAGTATATATTTGTATTTATTTTATAAAATAGTTCATGAAAGTGTGTAATTTTCAAATGTTATTAGATTGAGCAAAAAGTTCTGGGAAATTTTTAATCTAATTGTTACCAGAATTTGTATCGTATGTAGGAGTACTAGTGGTATATCTATAGGAGTTCAGGAATTTTGGCTCCAAAATGCCTATTGAACAATATGATTTGGGTGTGCTGATCCGGCATTATTGGAGAAAAGTTCTAACGATTTTGAAAGTCGTCGATGAGATTAATTGATAGTGTTTTCAATCCTGTTAAATAGATGTGAGTAAGTAATGTAAATTGGGATTTACCCTTTTTCAGGATACTTATCCGTTTAGCGTGTAAATCTACGTTTTACTTTTAATCCAATACGTATTAGTTGAGTATATTATTCACTTTATCTTTGTGGAAAATTGTATTCTCTAAAGCACAACTTTTTATACCTCCTTTAATTAAAGAAATTGTAGACTATTATGTAGATTAAATGAAGAAGCAGTAACATTTTAAGTTTTTTAATTCACACTTTACAGATTGTAAGTAAGAGAGCATTTTTATATGATTCTTTCCTGGATTAGCCACATGTTCAGAATGAAAGAAAATGTTTACATTACAAGATACATAACAATAACAATAAATCAGTTCACTGTAGTTTATGAGTCTCAATTTAGCCACTCAACAAGTCATTATCTTTATAGGAATTTCAAGGTTAAATGCATTAGTATTATAAAGAGATTTATGGCTAAATTGAAACGATGTATTGTTTATGTAACTGAAGAAATTACTTTATTTTTAGCACAGTTATGCATCTTGATGATTTATGTATTATGATGGACATGTCTTATTGCTATTTGAAATTTCTATTTCTACAAGGTTTTCATTATCAGGATTTTCCTTTTCATCATGTTTTGGTTTGTTTTCTACTTTCTCGTTTCTATATTTAAATTTTTTTTGAGAAATTTAATGGTTCTCGCGATCTTTATTTCATTTCCTCCTACGAATATTCTGTATCCTTTGGCTTCATTATCATATCCAACGAAAATTCCCTCTATCATCTAATTTTTGTCTTCTGGTTTTACTGATATATGCGAAGGCTTTGCAGCCAAATACCCTAACGTAACTTAAGTTTTACTGTCTGTTTGTCCATAACTCGTATGATGTTTTTTCACTTGCTTTTGTCGGTAGTCTGTTTTGCAAATGATTTCCTGTGCAAATTGCTTCCCCCCAGAACTTTAATGGTAAATTTGATTCACTTAACATTGTCCTTGCCACTTGCCATCTCAACTAACAACCTATTTATCCTCTCTGCCGCACCATTTTGGCTTGCACAATATGGGACTATGTGTTGATGTTTTATCCCACTAGCCCTGAGGTAATTTTCTATTTCATCTGATGTGAATTCCCCTCCGTTATCCATTCTAATTGCTTTTGGTTTTTCTCCAAATTTGTTGCTAATTAATGCGATGAATTCTTTAAGTTTTTCGTAAACTTCACTTTTTCTAGACAACAGGTATATGATTGTAAATCGTGAGTAGTCATCAATAAAAGTCAAAAAATGTGATTTTCCCCCTATTGTCAGTGTTTGAAAAGATCCACACACGGAGTGAATGAGTTGGAGTCTTTTAGTTGCTCTATACTGCAATTTTCGGATACGGCTCATCAGTTAATTTGCCTTAATGCATGGTTCGCAATCTATGTTATGCGTACAGTTGTATATTTGGATTCCTCTAGCTAATTCCTTTTACATAATTTCTTTAATTGATGTTAGATTTCTATGTCCTAACCTACGGTGCCATAATTCTAGGCAGTTTTTGTTGTTGCAGCTTTGTGTTACGTTTGCTTAGTTTTCGAATGCTAATTGAACTTCGTATAGGTTATTTACTTTTCGCACTTCTAAACATATTTCTTCGTTAAGTTTGAACATACATCTGTCATTTCTGAATATAATTTCACATCCATTATGCGTCGCTTTGCTAACCAATAATAAATTTGTTTCAATTTCAGGTACTAGTAATACATCTGTAAGTGTTATTTCATGAACATGTTGTCTGATGTACACATATTTATATTTACATCACCTGACCCGTAACTGATAAGTTTTTTTCCGTTTGCGATAGTTACATTTGTTTTTACGCGTGATTTTATTCTGAACATACAATATGGCTTGCACTGCCACTGTCTACCATAAATGTCTTGTTTTCCATTCCTTGCATTATAAAGGCATAATTTTTATTTTCGCTCGCCCTCCATGTATTGTTTTTATTTTCGGGTGACTGTATCTACCATTTGATTCCGGTGTTTGTTCACTCCTAAAATTGTTTTCACTCTTTTGAAAAACTAGTGATGTAGAGTAATGTTTTTTGTTTGGTCCAATATGTTGATTTTGTGGTGTGTTTTGTGTTTTGGCTTTGTTATGTCAATATTCCTGTGTATAATGGTTTCTCATTCGACAATTGGAGCAGTATTTATTATTTGTTTTGTTGTAATTTTTCTGTGCTTTAAATGCTCTGGCAATATTTTCTGGTCTCTCTTCATAATCATATCTTCGGTTATATTCGTCAATAAGTTTAGACTTAATAAATGACGGTGTAAGTTGATTTTCTTCTCTTGATTCAAGAGCAGTAATAAGAGTATCATAAGATTGGGGTAAGGAGCATAACAGTGCAGAAATATGGTTATCATTTATAACTTCTCCTATGGCTGCTACTTTATCTACTAATTCCATTATTTTTGTAATATGATTAACAACGTTGCCATCTTCAGCTAATTTAATGCCATAAAGTTTTCTTAAGAGATAGAGTTTGCTAGACAAATTATGTCGCTCATGGATTTCACGCAAAGCTTGCCAAGTTTGTCTGGCTGTCTGTAAATTTTTAACATGACTAATTTTATTATCATCAATTGTTAGATTAATTAGTGCACAGGCTTTCTTATCACTTTTGGACCAAACGTCCGTAATTGGATTAGGCGGTTCTTCCATAATTACATGAAATAAGTCTTCTTTAGTTAACATCATTTCAACCTTGAATTTCCATATTTAATAATTCATAGCTGTTAGTTTTTCAATTGCTAAATTATCTTTAGAAGCTGCCATTATCTTAACTTTTAATTAATTACGTGTTACCGTAAAAAGTTTTCAACTTTTCCTTTTGAAAATTTCAAAGTTTATTTGACTTTATTTATCAAATATCTGATATTTCAGATTTCAGTGGAGGCTATTTAATTAATTTATTTTTAATCAGTCTCATAATCTTGATAGTGTTTTCAATCCCGTTAAATAGGCATGAGTAAGTAATGTAAATTGGGACTTAGCCTTTTTCAGAATACTTATCCGTTTATGGTGTAGATCCACGTTTTACTTTTAATCCAATACGTATTAGTTCAGTATATTATTCACTTTATCTTTGTAGAAAATTGTATTCTCTAATGCACAACTTTTTATACCTCCTTTAATTAAAGAAATTGTTGACTATTATGTAGATTAAATGAAGAAGCGATAACATTTTAAGTTTTTAATTCACACTTTATAGATTGTAAATAAGAGAGCATTTTTATATGCCTCTTTCCTGAATTAGCTACATGTTCAGAATGAAAGAAAATGTTTACATTACAAGATACATAACAATAATAATAAATCAGTTCACTGTAGTTTATGAGTCTCAATTTAGCCACTCAACAAGTCATTATCATTATAGGAATTTCAAGATTAAATGCATTAGTATTATAAAGAGATTTATGGCTAAATTGAAATGATGTATTGTTTATGTAACTGAAGAAATTACTTTATTTTTAGCACAGTTATGCATCTTTATGATTTATATCCATCATTAATGAGGGTGAAGGTGCTGGTATGGTGACAAATTTCGTACTTCCAGAAAATCTGGAATCTGGCAGAACGATGCAGAAAGTCGTGAACTATGATGGTCTTTGAAGAATAGTCCTTGTTGCCTTTGTTGTTAATTTGTGCATAACAAGGCAACTTTAAAAAAATTCCCAGAATTTTTTGTTCAACCTAGTATATTTTTAAATGCTCACTTTCATACCAACTGTGTTATTATATTTTTTTTTTCAAATGTTTCATTTCCTCTGAATTGCATTTTGAGTCAACTATTATGCTTGGCAATAATGGTGTTGGTATAACTGAAAAGTACCAAGTTCTTTCATGTAAACTTTTTACATAAAAAGTGTCAATTTATGGAAAAGTTCTGCAGTCATATAATCAGTACTGCAGTGGATGGTTTACTGTGGTGTACACTACATCCTGAAGTTACCATATACCTTATGGATTTGTGTAAGAAAATCTGCATACCCTCTGTTCTTCAAGTAAATCTGTAGCATATATACCTTATGGTTTTTTTACGACTGCAGTACTGCTTGTAGTTCTTGTTTTGGTAAGTGGGTAAATTTTGTGTTAACATTCAGACATGAGATTTTTCCTTGGATCTATAATTTTTGTTCTTTTTTTTATTTTTCTTTATCCGATGATTCTTTGTATATACCATTCATGAAAAATCGTGATTCTGTTATATAAATGCGAGCATTTATGTCTTTGTTTGTATCTTTTAAATGTAAAACCTAAAATAAAAGAAAAGTGCACCCTATTTCTTGCATAAAGGTTTTATTTTTTCCATAAATTAAAAACTCAACTAAATTGTCATATTTCTCCATAACCTTTTGCATTTAATTTATGAATTTATAGCATTTAATTTGTTCTTTCGATCTCCAGATTTTTTTTTTTTTTTTGCCAGTATTAAAAGAGCAAACCAATAAATATGTCCATGAAACATATTGTAGTGATCGATATTTTATGTAGAATATAATTTAAATCTTTAAAAAAAGATAAGACCAATAATTAGGTACCATATTTTATTTGACATTTCCTTCAGATTAAGTTGTATATTGTTCTACAATTCAATACGTAATCAGACATTCCACTAGGGTTAAAAAGGGAAGGGGAGATAAGACCAATAATTAGGTAGCCTATTTTATTTGACATTTCTTTCAGATTAAGTTGTATATTGTTCTACAATTCAATATGTAATCAGACATTCCACTAGGGATAAAAGGGGGGGGGGGATATTTCAGGTATTATCAAAATTAAGTGGAATGTTTGAAAAATGCAGTTATTTTAAAGGGATGTAATTATTTTATGAGATTCTTTAAAATATAGTAGGGTTTCAGCTTACCTTGATAATGTATGCCAATGATGAAATCAGTGAGTGGATAGCAACATTCCCCCTGTGTATTGAAATGTCCCCACCCACCCATCCCTTGGAGCTCCTCCCAACATCCATTCTATAGGGAAATGTTTGATATCAACACTAATGTATGCTGTATTGACAAAAAGTCAAATGGGAAGTATAACAAATGCCTTTTCATTCAACAAAAGTGCCCTTTTGTCTCACATAATGCCCTTTTCAATAAATCCACCCTGCCCCTTTTTAAAACAAATGTGAACACTAATTATAATGATTTGTGTAAAATAATATATGCACATGGTAATCTAAAAAGATTATTTGTTATATTCATCATCAAAGATTTCTATTGCAATTTTCCTTGATCTTAAGAAGTGTGTAATGGTGAAAATTAGGCATTTTTATGATATTAAAAAAATTTCAAGAATCTGGAATTTAAAAAAGTATATTTTAAATATAGTATTATAATACGTTTAAAAAGTTGATGCATTTTGAAAATTTTCTATCGATGTGGGGATGTCTGGATTCTCACTTAATAAACTGCAAACAAGAAATGAAAAGTACTTTTAAAAAATATAAAATTTCTGTGGCAATCCATTTATAAAAGCTTAAAAATTTTTCCTTTTATGCATTCTATTAAAATTAAATTTTAAAAATCCACATAATAGAAGTTCACTATCTAGTGAAAAGTATAAGCCTCAATTTAAAAATAAGTCATTGAAAGTGGTGTATTATTTTTCAAGATATTCTACCCACTAGTTTAAAAATGTTTTCAGTTAAACAATTTAAACCCAATAGAAAGTTCTACAAATACAAATATACCCCCCTCCCCCCCCCTCAAACAATAAATTACTGCATCTTCTTGTCTGTTGAAATTATGTTTTTGAAAATATATTTCATACTCATGTATATGTATTTATTTTTTTAATGCACATGATTTATCTTAATTATTCAATTAGAATCATAATTTTTTTCAGAGATTTTACTCATAGTATGGAAAACTACAAGGGTAATTTAAAAGTACCTGTAGAAGACAAGCAGTATTCTTTGGCTATTCTTCTTGAATTAGCTATACAACATGCCAATTTACACAACATCTTAGAGGCTATTATGCTTCTCATCCGATTATGGAAAAGTCAAACAAATATTGATAATAAGTATGTTATTATTTTTTTAAAATACATTGTTGATTTTTTGCTTATATATATATATTTTTTTTATCTAATTAGTATATATTTCTAAAATGTTTTTAGCCATTTAAATTCAATAAAAGTAAAGGGATTTATTTTAGATTTATGTATAACATTTTGTAATTTTAAAATTTCAATCAACATTGTGGCAGTGGTGAGGAATTTCAGAAATATAATATGCTGTTAAAGGCATATGTTTGAACAATTTCTTGTTTTAAAGAAGAAAAATGTATCTTTAAGAAAACTTGTTTATTTATTATCTAAGACAATTGTTATCTTTATCTGCATGGATTTCCCCATTCAGACTTCTTTATATTATTATTATACTAGCAGCCTTCGCCGACACACACAGAGCAAAACTTTCTTTTATTAGTATAGATTAGTTTGGTACTTTATGTTCATATGCCATTAAAATACATCCATCCATTTTGCAAATTAGTTTTTATATATAGGCTCTGCTTTTACTTATGTACTTTTTCACATTACATATCAGTGTTTGATAGATTTTTAAAATTTGTTATTGGACACTTATCTCTTTTTATACATGAACATGACAGAAAAAATCATAAAATATTGTGATTATGTATCCACCATTTCTAAAATTTTATTGAATCATGATTTTGCAATATTCTTATTTTTATCCATACACTACTTATAAATAATCTGTTGAGTACATTTGTAAACAGTCCCTGTTAGGATTCTAGATCCTATTATGTAAGGCTTTAAAAATCCTATTTTTATTATTATTATTATTTATTATTTTATTTTTTTGTTCTAAATTATGTGAATTTTTTCATGTTTTAAGATAATTTTTTTCCTTTTGTAGATTTCCTCTACTATGTCTAATAGTTGAAGCTAGTATTAATCTGTTAAGTTTAATGTTTCTTCAGACAGAAAAAAGAGTAATCATAGTGCTTGAAAAACAACCGACCAGCCCTTCAGTAGGCATTATAAAAGGACTAAAAATCAATATTTTTCAATTTAATAAAAGTTTTTTTTTTTTTTTTTTTTTTTTACATTATAATGGGAATTCTTTTCTGTTTTTATTGATTTACAATTTCAGTTTGTTGTGTGAAACAATATTCTTAGTTTTAACCAAGAGTTAAGTTGTTTTTCAGAATATTTTAAGTTGTAATTCCTATTTAAAGATTTCAAAACAAAAACTAGATTACTTTAAATTTCATTGTATAACGTGTAAATTAGAGCATGTTTTAATAAATTAACTGAAACATGTATTCTTTCTTGAGATATGATCATAGCTCTGGAATTACATAAATCTACTGGCAACTGGATTTTCTGAACAGACAAGTGAAATTTTAGGCAGTCTTTTAAATATGTAATTATGTAAACATAGCACAAGGTTCTACCGTACACTAAACTTTGCTCTATTGTACATATTTTTTAATTTTATGCAAATATTAATTAACAAGAGAATGCATTATAGTAATGAATTACATTTGCAGTGGCATAAATTTTTGCATAACAGTTTTCATCTGTATATTATATATACCTGATTGATGAAAATAAATCTTTGCCTGGCAAGATTTTTTATGAAAAGTCTTCATCCCTGGATATGGTGTAGATACAATTACTGTAAAGTTACCTGTTGGGTCAAAAGTTTGTTACAACTTTAAAAGTTCATTAGATATTTACAAATTGCCATACTGGAGTATGATTTGCACTATAAGACATGTCAAAATAGATTTATTGCAATGAAAGAAAAAAATAGTTCAAATTTTCTTTTAACTAATTTTAAACTAATTTTGTGGTATAAACCACATTCTGATATGGCTATTTGTTCATTTTTTTAGTTTTAAAATGTGAAAGGACTTATGGGACTTTTTTATTCCATGTCTTATAGTGTAAACTGCACTCCAATATAGCAATTTCTTTTATTTTCACATATTCTTTTGTAATTTGAACTTACTTTAGATATCTTTAAACTATTTTTTGTCTATTGCCATCAAAACTCTGAACCTTTGAGAAGTCTTATGGTGCAAACTGCAGTTTGATAAGACAATTTATTAAATTTTTATGCATTTTTTAACTATGTAACAAACTTTCCAGGCACCTGATATGTTTATTATTTTATTTTCAGGTTAGTAATTTGAACCACTATATTAAGTAATTCTGCATGTTATGTTTTTTTAATAAATGTTACTATGATGTTAAAATTAATTTAGTACAAAGAGACAGTGCAAGAAAGTGATTATAAAAAAAATAGATGCCATCTGATTATGAGATACATTGTTTCCCTTGATTAGTCCAATTGGCTTGTAATAACGAATCTAATAAACAGCTTTCATTAAAGTTAAATTCTTGATTGGAAAATCATGATGGGATTTTCATTTTAAAATTTCATTTTTAGTTCTTTCAAATAAAACACAAAACTGCATTTGTATTATGAAATGGTTATCATAAGAGAGGAAATGCTGCTTCTTCACAAAAATTATCAAATTTTGAATTAAATTAATTGCAACTGTAAAATTTAAAAATATATATTTGAAGTCTTTGCATTCAAACTAAGAAAGTATCCCAACAGCAAGATATAATGGCTAAATTTTGACTCGACAAGAATTGTCGGTAAATGAATATTAGTCATATAGAGAGATCGACATGATATCATCTCAACAATAACTGGCAATTTCTTTAGTTATATGGCAAAGGCAAATGTTGAAATAAGTTAATCGGCATACATATTCATGTACCAGGTCAGCCAGTATTCTGAAACGACGAAGACTGAATCGTTTTACTAGAAGTGTATTATTGTCTCCATAACCCTTCCCCCTGCAATGAAATGTGTGATATGGCACAGTAGCATAGTAATATAAAATTTATGGGAGAATGGGGCTCAAATACAGTGCGTCTCATAAATATAAAGACACAGATGTTTTTGAAATTACATTTTATTAATTCAGTTAAAAGAATTTAAATTTTATACATCATATTAAGAACACTGAAATGAATCTCCTATAGGGGTTTTAATTTAAATAAAATAATTTCATCTTGAATAATAAAAAAATAAAAAATTACGCTGTCACATAAATATAAAGACAAACTTGAAACTGCTTCATATGCAAATTTTTTTCGAATGCACACGTACAGAATTAATGCGCACATGCAGAAATACACTTTAACTTACCCAAACGAGCAAAGTTGTTTGACTTGTTTCAATTCCAAAGATGCCGTGGAACATTGAAATTTCTAAAGATGAAATTTGTAAAATAGGTGAATTTAAAGCTAATGGCTTAACAGTTTGTCAAATATGTAAAAAAACTGGGAGAATCAGAGCTGCACTTTATAAAATTTTATCAAAGAGAAATATTACATTCGAGAAAATGATCTGGCAGACCGAGAAATACTAGTGAAGGACTCCATCGCAAGATCATGCGACTTGTTTTGTCGCAAAAAATGTCACTCCGATAAGTTGTTGAACGAGTTTATGGTATGGTCCCAAAGGATACAGTACATCATCATATAAAAGAAAGAAAAAACAGTGTATGCCAACATATGTGCAGATTTTCTTTACTGAAAAAAGAACACAAAAAACAGAGGTTAATCTGGGCTAAAGATCACATGCACTGGAAGGACGAATGGATGAAAGAAATTTTTTCAGA
This sequence comes from Maratus speciosus, assembly GCA_963932465.1. Taxonomy (NCBI): domain Eukaryota; kingdom Metazoa; phylum Arthropoda; class Arachnida; order Araneae; family Salticidae; genus Maratus; species Maratus speciosus. The sequence goes on along the minus strand of OZ010787.1, from coordinate 339,683,994 downwards.
TGAAAAGAGATTTAACTTGGATGGCCCAGATGGTTGGAATTCCTACTAGCACGATTTAAGACGTTAATCTCAAACCCTCTTCAGTAGGCAGAAAGGGAGAGGTTCTGTTATGGTGTGGGGTTCCTTCCTTCCTTTTTTAATGGAACTACGAATATCGCTTTTCTGGAAGGTAAACAGACATCTAAAGAGTATATCGAACTCCTTGATAGTCAGTTGTTGCCAATTGCTGAAACTCTTGGTGATCAGAATTATTTGTACCATCAGGATAATGCATCGATTCACACACCAAGACTCACAAAAAAATGGTTTGCCGATAGCAATGCTCATATCACGGTGTGGCCCGTACATAACCCTGATTTAAATCCAGTTAAGAATCTTTGTGGCACTCTCGTTCGCAGTGTATATGCATCTGGAAGACAATTTTCAAACGTCCTTGAGTTGAAAAAGAAATCGAACAAAGTTGGTTTGATATAAAGCCAAAATAGTTATACAACTTAATAAAAAGCATACCAGCTAGAATATTTTCTGTTATTAATAAGAATGGATTATTTATTGGACGGTAATTCAAAAGTATGTAAAATGTTTTCTTGGCACATACTTTTCGTTATATCCATAAATATAATTTTGAATACTGAATTATTAAAATATTATTTCGAAAAAATGTGTCTTTATATTTATGAGACGCACTGTAGTTTCTAACTCAGTATACTCAAAATAACTGTGAAACTGAAAAAATCAATTAATTATAAGTGTCTCATTAATAAGTAATTATATAGATTAGTTAATAATTTTATTCATAATTAAAAATGTATATGTGCATTATTTCAAAGTAAACATTTAGGAATAAATTAAATTTAATAATTTTGTGAAATATGACAGCAGAGTATGAAAAAAGTATTTCATTAATAGTACTTAAAAAAAATAAAGAAAAAAAAATGCACTTACAAATTTTGTCATCATAACACAAGGTAAGTGCACTTCACAGACATTGTGTTCAAAATGGATTCGACATCTACTTGTATTTCTCAATGGATGTCTATCAAGTCCAAAAAGCTGAGAATTAGACATAGCCTTCCTAAGATACTTTTTAATCATCTCAGTTTAGAGAATGTTCTTTCTGGAGTGGCTGTTGAGATTGGAAGCATTGATGAAAATTTTAGAAAATTCGGGCTTGAATAAATTCCAATGAAATTGCTTTTTTATGTAAAATTTTAAGAATTAAGAAAAGAACTAGAACTGTAAGTAAATGAAACATGACATTTTAAAGTAATATTTGGTAAAGTTTTTGAGAATTCTTTCTAAATATTACGATGTAAATTGCCTTGTACAGAAATAAATAATCTTTTATCTCCAGATAGGAAGAAATTTAATGTTATGCCTTTTAAAAGTTTGACTGAACGAAGTATTCATTAAAATAATTATTTAGATATTAAGAGAAAAACTATTTTTTCATACATAACCATAGTATAAGGAGAAGTGTTAAGGAATTTGATTTTTACAGCTAGGAATCAATATTAAGTGAGAATATTTTTCATTGTAAGATACAATTTTTTTTTCAACTAAGTAAAATGCATGTTTTAATTCAAGTAACTAATTAAAACATAAGGAAATTAGTTTTGTTTAAAGTCTAAATATTATTGTTAAATGATTTTATAATTAAAATTACAATTCATTATTTTTTTGTGGGATAAAAAATATTTGTATATAAATAGTATAAGTAACTAATAAATAGGAACATAATTTTTAACTTAAAAGATAATGTCATTTGTATATTACAATGGAAAATTAATTTAAATTGTAATTAATTCCAATTTTTATTTTAAATGCATGTAACAGCTATATTTAGACTATAAACTAAAAGGAAATTTTTTACATTTTAATTAGTTATATAATAAATATATGTAATATTTTTGCATCTTATAGGGGAAAATATTCCAAATTAGCAATAATTATAATTTGAATTAAAACAAACTTTCTTATGTTTTAAATGCTATTTTTGCATTTTACAAATTTTCCTGTATATCACTAGCTAATTTGCACAATATCATATGATATTGCAGTGTACTCAGCAAAATATTCTCAAGTAACCAAATAATTAAAAACTAATAGGTAAAAGCTTTTCAAAATTGATTCAGTGGTAGTCAGGATGTGATTCGAGAAGTGGTTTCCTGGGCAGACAAGAAGCCTTTCCTGCCAACTCCAGAGAGTTAGGACGCCTAGACAAAAAGTAATTGAGTTAGGACATTTGGCGAGGAATTATTTGCTGTTTGAGTAGCTCTCTTGATATTACAAAAATTTTACATCACATTCTTAGCATAAGATTGTGTTGGTAATGTGCTGATAGTTTGGTATAAGTATTTAAAAGATATCTATTATATTTATTGTGAATATACACCACTCATACCTTATTCAATAAGCTGCAACATGTTATTTCTAAAATCACATATCTGTTTATTTTATTCCCATCCACTATCAATCCACCAATAATTGTTTATGGCCTAGAGGTTGCTAAATCAGTTAGTGAGAGTTAATAATAATAATATGAGTAAATTATATCTTTTGAAATACTATTGCTGGTGAAGCTTAAAGCAAATAAAAATATTTAATCTGAATAAATTTTCTCCTTTGTAATGTTACTAAACTCTGTTAATGTTGGATCATAAAAGAATCTCTTATACAACCTGCTTATTTTCTGAACTCATTATAAAATGCGTCATCATTATAAAGTCATTGCAAAATCATTATAAAGTCTCTTTTGTTGCATTATTTGCTAAACTGTTTAGATTATCTTAGTAAAAAATTGCAAAGCATTTAGATTCTCAAATAAGTTTTCTTAGCCTAACAATCATACCCTTGGAAGCCCTTTTTTTTATTATTATAAAAGTTTGGTTTAGTATCTTCATTGTACCATCTCAGACATTCTGTAAACACAAGTCTGCACTAACGTTAAATCTTCCACTTACATTACAACTATTGAGCTATTTAGCATTTATATATATGGAGTATTAGTGATATGTTTTGTAGTTGTTTTAATAGAGAGTAGATACAATTTGCAGCAATTAATCCAATATACTTTTGTCTCCTCTCACAAGCAAAATGAAAATTTTGCAAAAGTTAGTTTGTACATAATATAAAAAAAAGTCTTGTTGAAATAGTTCAATGTTAGTTTATTTTATTCACTAATTTGTTACTTATGCTCTCTAATAAAATGTACAACTTTAAAATTAGATATCCTTTATTTTTTCTTTAAAAAATATTTTGATTAATTTTAGTTTTTCTTTTAAAATCTTGGTTCTATTTTTAAATTACTTTCTGTATTTTAATTAAATTGTGTATTATAATTAATTCTTTTTATTGTTCTTATAATTTTATCCCAGAAATGCTGATTTTGGAACCTGTGCACCACTTGTTCCAGTTTTGAAGAAAATCCTTTCTATTTTGGATTATAAACTGAAGCCAGTGGAAATCAATATGTTAGATGAAGTAAGATAATCTCATTCTTTTTTCTTCATATATCTCATTAACTTCATCATCCAGATATTGTTGAAAACCTTTTTGTCTATTATTTATTCAATTTTATTGTAATTATTAAAGTAATTATTATTTATTTCAGACAAATCAAAATATTGTAAATCCCACAGAAATGTTCCTACATTACATGAATATACCTGATGATGACAACTTACTTATTGATATGCAACAAGCTGCTGTATACATTTTGTCAAATTTGGATATGTATTGCTCAATGTATTCTCCTGTTCAGGAACAAGAAGTAATTTCATTTCATATTGGTTATTACTGTGGAGATATTTTCCTTCTTAAAATTTTAAGATTATTTATTTAAATGGATTATTTTTTATTTTACTATGCTTCATCATTTCTTATAATTTCAAATCTGATATCTATTTTGTTTTGTAATAGTATAAAAGTTATAAGAGTTTGTGGATTCGTCCTTAAAATATAATTTCATAAATTTTTTTAAATTTTACTGTTCCCTGGAGTATATTAAAAATGTGTTAAAAATTTTATTGCAATTTAAATGTGCTATTATGAATAATGCAATATTAGGAATAGCTGTTGTTTTGTACTTCTTTTACTATCGTCTTTCCATAAGTTGTAAAATATTAGAATTCTTAAGGCTGCTCTCAAATCTAAATGAGCTACTTTCTGACACATTTCTGAATTTATTTTTCTTTGGAAATGCATGAAATTGCTAGTTGTTCTAATTCAGAAACTGTGTGATTGAATGGCTTTTTCATTCTTTAATAATGGAAAAAGATCTTTCAGAAATTACTATCAATGTTGGCATTTTGAAATGAATTTCCGAATGAGACAGCACTGGAATCTTAAAGTTGGATTGAATTTAATATCTGAAAGTAATATCTGTTATGCCAAGAAAACAACTTACCAGGAACAGATTCAGAATCAGGCATTAAAAGTTAGAAAATATTTTAATTTGGAAATTAATTTAAATTTTTGAATTAAAATACGATTTTAATACCTTACATATCCCTCTACTCTGAGATGAGGTCTGCCATGCTTGCCTACACAGCTGATGAGACTCAACCGAAAGTCCAAGAATGCTAAGTTCACTAACAAGGAGTTTTTATTTGCTTAAGGTTTCAGATCAAAATTAAGGTTAAAGCTAAATTTATGTTTAAGGTTGATAAGGCTTGAGGGCTGAATTTTGATGCTGGAGTTCTAAGATTTGAATTTTGAGGTTTTAGGCCTAAGGTTTAAGTTTGGAGAATCTAGGTTTAAGTGTTGTGATTCTCGGGACAACCTGATCAAACATTACATCTAAAACACTTCATACAAAGATAAAAATAGTAGGAATATAACATATAAGTATATAACAAAATGAAAAAAATATTTTACATTGTTTGATATTTTTCAAAGTAAATGTTGAAATAAAATAAAATAAATATGATGTATAGAGGGAATACAAATAAAAATATTAATAATTTTTGTCTTTAAAGAGAATGTGAAAGTCTTGTGTTGTGAATCATTTATGACATCAATTGCTGTGTTTTCCAAAAATATTTGAAATTATCCTGATAAAAGTGATTAATTAAAACCATCATTTTATCCAAGCTATATAAATATTTCAAAATGTAAAATTATTTGAAATATTTCAAAAATACACAGATGTAAATGTTGGAACTTTATTTGTAAAATTCAAAATATTCAGAAATATAAAATTATTCAAAATTAGAAGAATGTGAAAAAAGAAAATGTTAATATTTAAAAATAATATATGCAAAATGTAGAATTGTTACATTATGTGCAAAAATATCAAATGCAACAATTGACATATTATCATTTACTACTTGTAGGGTAAGTAGTGGTATTACCTGATGAGAGGGTATCACATCATTAAAAAAAATAGTTCTAACAATTAAAAAAAAAAAGTTTGAAGCCAAATGAGCATGATGTTTATTGTTATGTAAAAATTCCAATATAATATAAATGTAGAATAAGTAGTCTACCTTAAGCAGACTGGGGTTATTCATTCCCACATTGGCATCAGTAAACATAATTCACAATTAAAAAAAAAAAAAAAAAAAATCTGAATTTCACTATAAACTCATTTAGTTTAAAACTAAATTTTGTTATCTATCAAATTAAAAATCCAAGGGTCATTTCTCCTTATTGAAGGCTGGAATTCCCAATTTTCTTGCTAGCCTTCCCCATTTAAATAGCAGAAATCTTTTAATTGTAAAGGGTTTTACTATTTTCAAGGAAAAAGACAAAAGAAGAAAAAAAAAATAAAGATAATAAAAGTATATACCCTGTGTCTATTAAGCCAAGAGAGTGATTCTGTTTAGAGTGCATGGCAACTTGGTGGCAATTCTGTTTGTATCAGTACTATTTTTATGAAAACATCAGAAGTTGACATTTTGGAATATGTAAAAATGTCACATGATCATATTTCACTGTAAAGGGATTTATATTTTTGTGGTTTTGAAACTAGTTGGGATTGTTACCAATGCTCATTTCTAACAGAGTTGACCAATACTTGCAATTATAGAGGACCTACCTAGGACTTATAAAGAATTTGAAATGTTTATATAGGGATGCGGACCTACACATTGCCCTTTAAAGGGAGATCTGTTCTTTAGGAGTGTGATCTGATTTATTATCTTCGTTTAAATAGTTAGTAGAAATAATAAAAATTAAAAAATAAATCGAAAATATGAAAATTATCTTCTATGTATAAGAGATGTTAAACACAATTTCATAATTTAATTGGGGATGTTTTAACAACTTGTTATTAAAAATAACTTTGTGTACAAGAAACATACGAATGAGTAAAACTAAAATAGATACAAAATCTATAAATTTTACAAATATTTAAAAATTCAATTGCACAAATCCTTTATCATGCACTAGCGCTTTCGACACATGATTTGCTGCTAGGTTGTAGTTGTTTTCAGTGAGTATTAAAAAAATGTTCAGTATGGTAAAAACAAATTTTTTGTTAGAAATCATTTATTTTTTCAAGATTCATTAAAAATGTATGACTTTTAAATGATTATTTATAAGTTTTCAATGTGTGATATTTTTTTAAACAATCTCCAACATGAAGGGATGGTTTTCTTTTGCACATTTTCACAGAACTATATTGTTGTTTTTCTTCCTTAGGCAATTGACAATTGGAACATACCATGTTGTCATTACGTTTTTCTGTAGCAGCAGGTTGCATGATATGTAGTTTTCCATTTAGTATTTCTTCATTATTCATAGTTGATGGCCTTCCATATCACGAAGTTGTACCCTCATGGAAATTGCAAACTATTGATATAATTATTTTCTGAGTAAATTTTATATGGGACATTGGTTTACTGTTCTTACATTTGGAATTCGTTTTGTATAGAATATAAGAATTCAATAAAATGACTTCAATTTTCTCCCAAAGAAACTTTCCATCACCATTTCAATGATTTATGTAAAAAATAGTAGGTAGATCCAAATTGATTTGCTCAGTCCACACTGCCCATGAACTTATAATTCAAAACCACTTGAGATTTCTTAAACTTTACCCATGAGCCACCATATGACCATGTGTCTTTGTCACAGTTTTCATTGATGAGTATCATATGAACTAAGCATTTTAATAATCTGTTAGACTCACCATGATAAAGCTAAGAGGGTTTTTTTTTTTTTTTTTTCCCAAACAGAATCTGATGATATTTTGTATTTTGGAAGCTGGTTTTCTTATTCCTATTGGCAGAAATTTTCTATCTCTGCTAATAGTTCCCATGAAATTGTATTTTTTAGAAGTAGTTTTTCAGCCAATGGAACACTGGTAAAATATCTGTTAATTTAAAGATGTCATCCTTTGGAATGAGAGATTGATTCAAGTAAATTGTTGTACAGATGTAAAATGATCCTTGCACTGACTGGAAGCCCAGGACAAATTAAAGACTCTGATGTAAGAGATCCAAAATAGAGCTATATTGAATACACATATCTAGTGTTTGAATCTGCCAAAACATACATTTGAATTCCCCATTTAGTTGGTTTATTGGGGATATAAGTTAAACAACTGAATGTTCTTTTAAATGGTATGACAACTTCATGCACACATATTTCTTTATCAGTAGAGATTCGTTTTAGCATATTAAGTCCACTGAAGAAATACAAAGTTCTGTAACACAGGGATGAGTTTGTACGACCTTGGTTCTGCAGCAACAGAAGGCACAGAGAAAAGACAATCTTTTTTCAAGGATATAGAGAAAATTTTTTCTTATCTGCTTTGTGTTGCTTTTTTTCTCTTTAAATCTAAGTTTAGGAGAAGGAAAGATTTTGTGATTTCTTCACTCTTTAATAAAAATGAAATCAGCTTCATTTTGATGATTATCAGAAGACAGAGAGAAAAAAAGTTTTTCTCAATTAAAGAATGACGACACATTTACAGTTTGACCAAGCACACATTGTTGTGGTTTTTTAGGGTTTCATTCATCTGACAAACCCCTATTCATCTCAATCCTCTGTCTGTCTGTCGCAGAGCCCGTTCTCAGAAACTATATATGTTGGAGACTTGAAATTTTGGATACTTATAGCTGAGCACCTCACATCAAACGACAAATCATAAAATTTTGAAAAAGTCTTATATTTACCAGTCTGGGCTCTAACTTGTGTATTTTAAGCTTTTTTTCCCACCTGAGCCCCTAATTAAATTGAAGACTTTAAATTTTGAATACTTATAGCTGAATAGTGTTAGATGATTAAAAAATGAGACTAATGTGATATAAAAATAATCACATTTAAATCTTATAATAAAGGTAAGGTAAATCTGCTTACCACCTTCTTCGTGATTGTCCAAGGCAACTTTCTGCATATCCAGAAAAAAAAATTTTGTTTAATCCATTATATATCTGAAATATCCGGTGTTGTTTCACCTGTAAGAACTTGTGATTTTTTATTAAAAATTGTGTATTTTCTTGTTATATATATTCCAGGAATATTGTAGCACTTATGATTTTAAACTAAACTATTTAAAATTTCAAAAGTTATATCTTGGAGCATTTATTTTTGCTCCTTACTGGTTAAATTTTTACACACACTGATAAAAAATAGTAATACAAAAACATTATTGAGACTTGATTAATAGCATAAATAAAATCAAGGTTATATATATTAATAAAAAACTTATTGTCATTTAAAGTTTATAAATTGTTCAATGTTTATACAATTTTGATTGACAGTTCACTAGATGAAACAGGAAGTAATTTTCTATTTTTGTAACATGGTGGATGAAGAAGTAATCAGTCTTATTTATTGCAGGCATTAAGTGTTTTTGAAAAACAATTAACTTGATTTATGATAAGTTTTATCTATTTCTGAAGAGATTAGTATTTCCAACATGTCCCCTTAATTTCTTCAGATTGGTGAGCAAACAAGTTCATTGATTTTCTGTAACTTAGTAATTCAGGTTTGGGGACAGGTTTAGTCAAGGCATCAGCAATCATATATTTCAATGGACAGTACTTTAATTCAATTATTCTGTCTTCTTTGAGTTGTTTGATTGCATGGAAATGGATGTGGATATGCTTACTTCTTTTTGAAAACTTCTTACTTTCTACCATTTTGATACAACTTTGGTTGTGTTCATATAAAGTGATAGGCTTTGTCTGTGGTAAATCTAAATTTTCCAGGAGTTTCACTAAATACAAGATTTCTTGCCCTGCACTTGCATCTGAGACATATTCAGCTTCTGCAGATGAAAGAGCAATACAGGATTGCCTTTTTGTAGTCCATTGAATTGGATTATTACCTAAAGTGAAAAGATTGCTGCTGGTTTATTTTCTTGTGCTAGTATCACCTGCCCAGTCGGCATCCGCATAAGCCTTTCAAATTGGTTCAGTTTTAGTGTCTATGTTCAAGTTTAGTTGTTTTGTGCAGTTTAAATATTGTATTAGTTTTTTAGCTGCCATCCAATCTTTTTCACGTGGAGATTTGTTTCTTCTACTTAAAATATTCACTGCAGCAGAAATGTTAGGTCTACTGACAGATGCGATATAAAGTAATGATCCTATCGCCTATCTGTATTTAACATTATTTGGCAATAGATTGTCATTATCTTCTAATCTATTAAAATTAGGTTCCATCGGAGTACCTACATGGTTTAGCTTCCTCTAATTTAAACTTTTTTACTAGTTCTTCTATTTTAGTTTTTTGATTTAATTCGTAACCTTCTGCTGTTTTCTCTATTTTGATTCCTAAATAATAACTTAGTTCTCCTAGATTTTTTGATTCATATTCTCTCTTAAGGTTTTCTATTATATCTTTAATTTCATCATCTTTTAATGCTATAAGGATATCATCAACATAAACGATTATATACGTTTTGTTTTCTCCTTCATTTTGAATGTATAAACATGTATCCGAATTAGAACTTCTGGCTGAGTTATGTAAATTTCTTTATCTAAATTACCATACAGAAAAGCTGTTTTTATATCAAAATGGTTAATTTTTAAATTTGTGGTAAGCTGCTGCTGCTATAAAACATCTAAGTGCAGTGTATGAAACAACAGGGGCAAAAGTTTCTTCGTAATCTATGCCATATTTTTGACAATATCCTTTCGCCACTGATCTCACTTTATATTTCTGTATTCTTCCTTGATCGTCATATTTAGTTTTAAAAATCCATCTGGATCCAATTATTTTTTTACCTTGCAGGGGATCAACTAGTGTCCATGTTTTGTTTTTGTTAAGAGAATTTATCTCTTCTTGTATCGCATTTAACCAGTTTTGTTTTTCTTCTGGATTTTCAATATTCATTATGTCATGAAAATTTTCTGGTTCTTTAATATGTTCGTGAGTTATCATGTAAATGAATTGGTCTGGAAGAACTCCTTTATTTGATCTATCTGACTGCCTTGGTTCTGGTGTTAATTGTTTAGACTCACTTGGTGTGTCTTCAGTGATTGCGACTTCAATTTCTACGATGTTTTTATTCTGTGATTTTTCATTTTCATCTGATGGTTTTTCTCTCAAATTTAATTGTGTTTCCACCTTCTCGTGTATATTTTTATTTTCTAGAAACTTTACTGTTCTGGCAATTATTATTTCTTTGCCACTTGTGTAAATATGGTACCCTTTGGAGTAATTGTTGTAGTCAACAAAAATACCTTCAACCGCCTTATCATCTAATTTTTGTCATTTATTTTTGTTGACATAAGCAAAAGCTTTACAGCCAAACACTCTAAGGTAATGTAAATTTGGTGGTCGTTCATTCCAAAGCTCAAACCGGGACTTTTCATTAGCTTTTGTAGGCAATCGGTTTTAAAGGTGATTCGCCGTACATATTGTTTTATCCCAGAATTTTTGAGGCAAGTTTGCTTCACTAAGCAAAGCTCTAGTCATTTCAATTAGTGTTCTGTTTTAGCGTTCTGCGACGCCATTTTGGCATGGAGAGTACGGAACAGTGTGTTGGTGCTTTATGCCATTTTTTTTAAAGATACACTATATGACCAAAGGTGACCGGTCACTTGTGATTTTAGACGTTTTCTTAAATATGTAGAAAAATACATGAGGAATTAACCTGAAACTGCAGGTGTGTAAACAGTATAGTATAGGTCATATATTCCCGCAAAGATTTTTCCCCGAAACTCCATTGGGGACCGTCAACAAATTACAAAAGAACGAATATCTTTTGGATAACCCTGTAAAAACTAATGTAGCAAAAGCTTTCAAACTCGAGATTATTAATAAGTGTCTTATTGTAATATACTGTGTTCATTTTTATGAGAATAGCATGTATACTCGTAGAGAAATTGAAGTTTTTATAAAAACGGTCCCAAATTTCGCCAAGTTTTTTGCTGATAATTTGCAGAGATCTTAATATAAAAAAAAGTTCTTTTCGAAAAATATGACGATCAACATTGTACACAATACTCTGCAATCAGAATTAAAAAATAGTAAAAATTGGATGAAAAATGAGCAGATTTACTAAAAAATGTTTCACTGCGCATGTGCGAATGCAATCAAAATATAATTTGCATAAAGTGTTAGCTAAATGTATAGAGCAACTTTTGTAAAAGTCTCAAAAACATAGAATGAAAAGACTGATAATAATTGTTTATAGAATAAGCTCAAAATCCGTTGTTCCCAAAATGAAGCAAAAAAATGAAGGGTTGTATCCATATATCCATTGATTAGTGCCAATATAGCATACACAATATTGCATGTACTACTGTATTTGGATACAGCCCCTCATCTTTTTGCTTCCTTTTAGGAATAATGGATTTTGAGCTTATTCTATAAATGATTATTATCAGACTTTTCAAACTATGTTTTTGAGACTTTCACAAAAGTTGCTCTATACATTTAGCTAACACATTATGCAAATTATATTTTGATTACGTTTGAGCATGCACTGTGAATCATTATTTAGTAAACCTGCTCATTTTTCATACAATTTTTATTATTTTTTCATTCTGATTGCAGGGTATTGTGTACAATGTTGTTTGTCATATTTCCTGAAAAGAACTTTTTTTTATATTAAGAACTCTGCAAATTATAAGCAAAAAACTTGGCAAAATTTGGGACTGCTTTTATAAAAACCTTAATTTCTTTATGAGTATACATGCTATCCTCATAGAAATGAACACAAATTATTACAGTAAGCCACTTATTAATAATCTCGAGTTTGAACGCTTTTGCTACATTAGTTTTTACAGGGTTATCCAAAAGATATTCGTTCTTTTTCAATATGTTGATGGTCCCCTATGGGGTTTCGGGAAAAAATCTTCACCAAAATATATGATTTATACTATACTGTTTACACACCTGCAGTTTCAGGTTAATTCCTCATGTATTTTTCTAGATATTTGACAAAATGCCTAAAATTGCAAGTGACCAGTCACCTTTGGCCATATAGTGTAGTTGTCAACTAAATCACTGTTAAATTCCCCTCCATTGTCCATTCTTATATTTTTCGGTTTTTTGCCAAATTTATTACTAACAAAGGCAACAAATTCCTTAAGTTTTTCGTAAACTTCTGATTTCTTTGATAATAAGTACAGAATGGTAAATCTAGAATAATCATCTACAAATGTTAAGAAAAATGTTTTTCCCCCCTATGGTTGGTGTTTGGAAAGGCCCTCACACATCAGAGTGTATAAACGCCAATCGTTTAGTGGCTCTATAATCTGCTAATTTTGGGTAAGGTGCATTTGTAAGCTTTGTTCTGATGCAAGTTTCACAAGTTGTGTCATGTTTACATTTTTTTATTTGTATTCCCTTCGCTAGGTGTTTTTCTTCGATTTGTTTGATAGATGTATAATTTTTATGGCCAAACCCTCTGTGTTATAGTTCTATGCAATTATTATTGTTACAAGTGTAAGTTTTATTCGCATAGTTTATATTTGCGGTTTCTTTTGCTAATTGAATTTCATATAAGTTATTTTTCTTTACTGCTTCCAGGCAGGTTATTCCATTAAACGTTAAGTTACATTTATCATTTTTTAATAAAATCTCGTATCCATTTTCTGTAGTTTTACTAACAGAAAAAAGATTCGATTCAATATCTGGAACAAATAAAACATCTTTAAGTGTTACGTTGTGCGTTTCACTGTCTGAAGTTATTGTTTTTATTAGTGTGTTTCCTGATCCATAAGAAACTTAATTTGTTTCCGTTTACAATAACAACATTAGTTTTTTCATTTGATTTAATTTTTGTAAATAAATGCTGATCATTTGTTATGTGACTAGAACTGCCACTGTCAACTATCCACGCTTTGTTATTGCGTGGTTTTATTATAAACGCACAGTGTTTATTACCTTGATCACTTTCATACTCATTACAATCGACATTTTTATCCGAATTTGATACATAATCATTTCTAACTTTTTTATCATCCTTTTGGAAAACAAGAGAAGAATTAAAATTTTTCTTGTAGTTTTGTTTATAATATGTATTATGTGAAGGATTGTTTTGTTTATTTTTATTATTATTATGCCAGCATTCTTTAGTGGAATGGTTTTTCAATTTGCAATTTGAACAGTAGTATTGTTCCTTTTTATATCCTGCATTATTGAATTTGTAACCCGCATTGTTAAATTTATTCGTAGTTTTCAGTACTCTAGCGGTATTTTCAGATGATTCCAAACTTTTGCTTCTGTGATTAAATTCATCAATCAATTTACTTTTTATAAAAGTAGGTGTCAATTCTTCTTCATTTCAGGATTCAAGTACCATTATGAGTGTGTCATAAGAAGCTGGTAAGCTACACATCAAAAGTGCTGAGATATGATTATCTTTTATGTTTTCCCCTATTGTTGATAATTTGTCTACTATTTCAAGTATGTTTGTGATATGTTTAACCATATCACCACCTTCAGTTAATTTCGTGCTATACAACTTGCGTAAAAGGTGTAGCTTGCTCGATAAGCTACTTTGTTCATGAATTGATTTTAAAGTGTTCCATGTATCTCGAGAATTTTGAATATGTTTTACGTGGACGATCTGGCTATCCTCAATGCTGAGGTTAATTATAGTTCTTGCCTTCATGTCCTTTTTGGACCAATCGGTTGTAATTGGGTTTTGTGGTTCTTCAGTAATGATCTCAAAAAGATCTTCTTTTATGAGAAGCATCTCGATTTTAAATTTCCATATACTATAATTTGTTGAGTTGAGCTTCTCTATAATCTGTGCATCTTTTGCTGAAGCCATTTTTGATACTATTACCACCTTTTAATTTTTTTAAATAAACCCTTTTATTAAATTATCATATACTTATAGTTAATATTTAAGGAAGGCAGCACATCAGTCTCATAATCATTATTAGATGATTAAAAAATGAGACTAATGTGACATAAAAATAATCACATTTAAATCATATAATAAAGGTAAGGTAAATCTGCTTACCTTCTTCTTCATGATTGTCCACAGTAACTTTATGCATATCCAGAAAAAAAACTTGGTTTAATCCATTATATATCTGAAATATCCGGTGTTGTTTCACCTGTAAGAATTTGTGATTTTTTATTAAAAATCGTGTATTTTCTTGTTATATATATATTCCAGGAATATTGTAGCACTTATGGTTTTAAACTAAAATATTTATATTTCAAAAGTTACATCTTGGAGTATTTATTTTTGCTCCTTACTGGTTAAATTTTTACACACACTGATAAAAAGTAATAATGCAAAAACATTATTGAGACTTGATTAATAGCATAAATAAAATCAAGGTTATATATATTATTAAAACACTTATTGTCATTTAAAGTTTATAAATTGTTCTTATAGTTTTTTAAAGTCAATACAGCAGCTTTATAATGTAACTGTTTATACAATTTTGATTGGTCAGTTCAATAGATGAAACAGGAAGTAATTTTCTATTTTTGTAACATGATGGATGAAGAAGTAATCAGTTTTATTTATTGCAGGCATTAAGTGTTTTTGAAAAACAATTAACTTGATTTATGATAAGTTTTATCTATTTCTGAAGAGATTAGTATTTCAAACAAATAGTTGCGATCACACGACAAATTGTAAAAATTTCAAAAAGTCTTATATTTACCCCTCTGGTCTCTAACTTGTGTATTTTCAGCAATTTTTCTAACCTCCACCCTTTTCACCCAGGGGGCACTTTCCTAAATTTTGCTGACACTCCTTTGACCACTCTTTCATATTATGCACCATAGCCTTACATATTTTAGTTCCACTTTTTACCGCCAGGGGACGCCTAACTATTTCAGGTACTATGGGCCTGATCCCCTCAACTAATATATCTACAGATAGGTTGTAAAACAGAGTTTCGTTCTGATAGAGATATGTTTAGAATAGAGTGTGCCCCCTGGTTGTGAAATGTGGAACTAACAGATTTTGTAAAAGGATAAAGTGTTTTGAAAGGAATATTAAACAA
This sequence comes from Maratus speciosus, assembly GCA_963932465.1. Classification (NCBI taxonomy): domain Eukaryota; kingdom Metazoa; phylum Arthropoda; class Arachnida; order Araneae; family Salticidae; genus Maratus; species Maratus speciosus. Next base: position 339,668,614 of record OZ010787.1, on the reverse strand, counting down.
AACTTTCTGTACGATCTGTGATCACACTTACCCACTTGTTCTCAGCACATCACTGGAGTTGTCTAAATTTTTTGTTGTGTTTGAGAAAATCATCATTCTCTATAGAAAAAGCACAAGGGCACCTGATATGATCCAAATATAGATGTATATCTATTAATTTTTCATACTGGTAATTGTTGAAAGCTTGTTTCAATTTGTTGGCAGTTTATGTGAAGAGTTTGTGACCTGTTTATGTTTTTGTAAGTCCGCTGAAATTTGCATAGAAGCTATCAATCCACATCAACTTGTCAATATGCAGAAAATTGGCAGGTAGAAATAATGTAACACAGGGCCTCATTACGGACCAAACTTCTTTATTATCAAGCTAAGCAGTACATCCATAGTTCCTCAGAATTTATTCACTGCTAAAGAGGTTGTATATTTTTTTAATATTTAAGTCTTGGCTTCTAGGTAAGGCTGATTATCTCAAATTCTGCATTCTTTGTGCTTGATCTCACTTTTTGATCAAGAACGTGTAATATTTACCTGTAAGGGGTGAAGGTGTCAATTAGGTGGATTTATAATTACTCTAGAACTTTTGATTGATGTTTGGGCCTCTGTTCACGATTGAGCCTTGGGTCCAACTGAAACTGCAGACTAGCAGTAGGCAGCATTTAGCCTGCATTTCAAATCTTAAAGTTAATAGAATTTAATATCTGTCAGACCAAGAAAGCAACTTACCAGGTACAAATTCAGAATTAGGTATTAAAAGTTACAAAATATTCTTTTAAATTGGAAATTAATTTAAATGTTAGATTTAAAATCTGATTTTATTAACTTTCATATTCACTGCCCTCTGAAAGTTAAGGTATAACCTGTTTTTGATGTCTAATTTAAAAATAAATGTACGGAGAAACAAGAAATTTAGAGGAAATGCGTACTAAACGGTTCTTTGTTAAATGAGACAAGGAAATTTACATGAGTTACAGCAAAAAAGCACTCTTGGCAGAAAGCTCCATTCTTGGAGAAAACAGTACATCACAGTTTTATGTGGAAAATGTCATGGAAACATAAAAAAAAAAAGGTTTCTAATGAGAAATATGTCTAATGTGTAAAACTAATTTACCATCATAAACATTTTTGACATTGATTGGTGTTTGAAAAACATAAGTACTTAAAGTCACAATTAATGAGAAATTTCATCATTATGACATTTATGGGACTCATAGAATCAAATTAGAGTCAAAATAAACAGTAAGTGATTATTCAAAGCCATAAATAGCAATTAACTTTTCCAAGTGTGACAGATATTAGATTTAGAGCATGTAAATCAAAATAAATCATTTTAAGAAGATAAATTCATGTTAATCTCAAAATAAATATTTTATGATTATATTTAAGCTGTAATTCCTATTTAGCTTCTCTCTAGCACACATTTATTATTAAATCATAAATATCAATTACTGTCAAAAGTGGAAATTGTTGTAAGTGATGCAATCAGGAAGGTCTGAGGCAAGACTTGTCGCCTCAAAAACTCACCATTAAAAATGGATTTAACCAATCAATGTTGAAGAAGCCACCCACTTTCACACTTAAGCCCCCTGCTGGGAAGAATCCAAATTATTTCTCTATATACTGGGACAAATCTTGAGGCTTTTTACAGAATATGGCATGCTAACATGAATGGATGTCATTCAGATGAGCATTCCTGGCATGTGGAGGCAAGCTCCTCTGATTTCAGCTGGACCTGATTTAAAAAAAGGATGAATATGTATGGAAAAGAAATAAAGTCAGGTCCAATACGAACTGCCTCTTCTTTTCATGCCACAACTACATCCTCTCTTATTACAAGCATTTATTACATATATATATTTAAATACACACAATGTGAGTTTTAATTAACCTTCAACTTTGAATTGAAATAAATTTTGTGCCATTGCAGATATTAATGCTTTTTTTTTTTATTGAAAAGAACATGGAAAAGGAATTTAATAGATAATGGTTTCAAGATAAGATCCTTCAGAGGTAACACAGTAATGCACTTTACTCAAAAAGTTGCCATTTACAGATTTAAGTGTTTCTTTTTTGTGCTTGAAAATGAGTCTGTTATGATATTTTTTTATGTTAATAATATCCTTTTTCTTCTTCTGGTGCTAATAAGGTCTTTCAGCTTCTTGTAAACCAAATCTTTCATATGACCCTAAAATTAGAAATCAGGTGGATTAATATCTGGTAAATTAGGTGGTTAGTGGTAATGTACTTGAATATCAATTTGGATATTCATAGGTGATAACTCACAGCCTCAGAGTGTATCATAGCCTGTATTTTGTTGACTAAAGTTATTGCAAAGATTCCTTTAACCATTACCACATTTAGCAGGCATAAATGCACTTAATATTATTGAAATAAATCATATTGCATTACGTGTTACAACAGTATATGCATTAAGAAAATGATAATATGCGCAATTAAATTATGTTAAATGCCTTTTCCTGTTTCTTTGTTTTTAATAATCTTATGATTATTTTAATCTTTGACCTTTAATATGCTCTGTATGTGTTTCAAATGCATTTTACTTTATTTTAAGTACATTATTTCTCAGACTTTTTTTTCATCTTCTGCACAGGGTTCAAATCAGGTGCATGATGTATTTTGCTATGGTCACTTGCAGTGGAATTTTGGTCAACATGGACCCACACTTTACAGATGTGAAGTTATATCAGAATTATTTGTTTCACAAATTCATTGCAGTCACAATTCACTTCTTATATTAAATAAATATGGCAAAGTTTATACAGTTAATGTCCCTGCTTCAACTGAGGTAAATTAATAAAATGATTTTTAATTTTAATGTAGTTCTGGCTGTATGTATCAAACCTAACATGTAGTAAAGTATATTAATCGCATTAAAGTGTGGAAAGAAATTATAAAATCTGGTGCAAAATACAACTGTATAATGTTTCTTGAAAACATCATAAAAGCTAAGAACAGTCACATGTTTTAAAGAAATGAATCAACAGAATCTCTTTCAGACTAAAGTATGCCATGTACTTTAGGCTAGTGAAGATTTTCTTGCAGGCATGTAGCTGTTCTTTAATATTTTTAAGAAGTTATGTATGATTAAGTGATTTAAATTGTGGTCATTTCTGATTTTAGCTTACATTTTGCTTAAATGGTATCATGCAAAAATTAAAAATAAATAAAAAGCTGGAAATGTTTCAAACAGCTATGTAACATGAATATCATGAGAAAACTGCATAAAATATTATTGGTTAGTGTTTAGTATATATGGGCATATAGACTTTTACATAATAAAAATTCTATTTTGAGCATTCTCTGAATGACAGAATTAACATCTATGCTTGGTTCATTTAAATGAAAATATTAATACTATCTGTTTTTATATATAGGTGTTTATTGCTTATCTTCTTAAATTTAAGAAGTCGTTTGATTCAAAAAGTGGAAATTTATTTGTTTAAAACGGAAGCATTTATTATTGTTTGCAGTGTCAAAAATCTTTCTTTTTATCAACCAATAATTATTTAATTTGCAAAGCTCTGTTCTTCACAGTTTTAATATTTTTAACTGCTAAAATAGCTATACAGATCATTGGAAATATTAAACTGTTTATCTTACATATTTTTAAAACTATTCTTTAGCTTTTAAAATAAATTTGAACAAAATTTGGCTTTAATATCTTCCTGTGATATTAATCTTTTTTATGTAACTTAAAATTATGGCCTGACTGTTTAAAGAATATGGTAGAATTGTAGCTTCTGACACTTTCTGAATTCAGATATCAGCTAGTAGTTACAATCTAACAGATTATTATTTTTTTTAATTGCCATTTGTGTGTGTGTTGGAAAATATATGGAAAATTCTTATTAGTGTGTTCTCAAATTATTTTATTTAGTTTAATAAAAATGTTTGACATTTATTCTGTAAAAACAAGAAAATTATTACCCCTTTCATTAAAATACCTTCATTGCTTGAGTCAGTCATTGAGTATATAATCCAGAAGAAATTAAATAAAAGGGCCCTATTGATTTAATTAAGCTGAAAATATTTTAAAATTGGAATTTGTCATCCTGCAGTATTCTCTTTCTCCACTGGTTTAATGTATATGATTTCTTTTCTATTGATTATATTTATGATTGTATGACCTGTTTTTTGCTTTGGTCTAAATAATATTTTTTTTATAGATCCATGGAGAACTGGAACAGTAGATCTGTGCTCATATCAATTTATTCATATCAGCTAAAAATGTAGAAAAATTCAGTTCTTCTTGCTTTGCTATTTGGCATTTTGATTTCTAGCATCAGTAATGATCTTATAACCTCAGATAAATGTTTTTCATAAAACCAAGACTGATTAACTGGAAAAGCAAATGTTCAGGTTTTTATATTGAAATTCATCATAGCCCCCTCCTATCTATTTTCGGTACTGGTTGTAAATGGTCTTATTTAAATTACTTGCAGATAGTTTTAATATTTGGCTGTAACTGGTGTGCATAAATGTGCTACCATGATTTGTCCAGGAGAAAAAGAAATGATTTTAAGGTCTTAAAGTTTGTATAAATATACTTTCTTCAGTTTCTTCCATTTCTACTACCTAAAAGCATACATTGATTGTTTTGCATAACATTAATACAAGCACTTAATTTTTATGATTTGAAATTGGATTTCCCAACAGCATCAATAATTAAATTGTGGTACTGATTGATGTATTAAAAATCTATTAAGTTTATCATTAAAATCATGAACAAGAGAAGGTATCTGAAATGTTTCAGAATGAAATATGAATGTTTTAAGAGTTTATTTTGCTGACATTAGCAATTAGTTATTGGGTACTTAAATTTTTTCTTACCCTAGCACTGAGAAGTTATAATATTTTGATGAATTATTATTGCGTGTGTACAGTTGGTTTTAAGGAGGTTCACAAGATTAACATATATATATTCTTCATATGGGAAATAGTGTTTTCGGGGCATTTTTGGTGAAAAAAAAGTAATACAGAGTAAATTTTAAAGATTATTCTCATGCTTCACATATTAAAATACTTCAAATTCATATACTAGCTGATCTGCCTGGCAGTGACAAGTCCATCAAAAAACAGCACAAACAAGAAAAGACTAAAAATTGCATTAAAAAGGGTACGCAAGGAAAACTCCTAAATAAATTGGTAATAATTCAAAAATCGCACAGGGCAAAGTTTACTACAGTGTATTTAAAACAATATGCCTGGAATTCATTCTCAGAATTAAAATAAATCAACGCAAAATGTGGAAAAACGCTGAAAATCATGAGAGACACTGTGCTACATTAGGCTAAATATTTAAAGATGAATTCATTTCACGAATGTTAAACAGTGTGTTTAGCCACTTGGATAACCTGGAAAAGTCAGGGAAATTTATATGGACTGAGAAAGTCAGGGAAGTTTACCATTCCTGAGGAAATGTCAGGGAACTTTGAAAACTCTGAGAAAGAATTACAAAAGTTTGAAATTTCCAAGAAATAATTTCTTACTATAAAAAACTAAGGATTTGAAATTGCAGAGCTAGGAAAATCTAATTTGTCTCTTTATAAGTACTGTAAATAGTATTTCAACCTGTCGTACATGTAATTTTGTTTACCCTTTTTCAGTCCTTCCTCGTAACTCAAAATTTTTCAACTTGAGCTTCACTGAAACTTTGTACTGAATGTTATAGGATTGATTAGATGTTTCGGTCTATTTACTTATCTTTGTTGTAGAACTGAACAGCTGTTAGCAAAATTTTTAAATATTTATTATGTATATTAAAATATGTCAAAGCAATCTGTATTTAACTGTGACTGATGTGATAAGAATTTCATCCTGATTGGACAAAATGGATAGAACCTGATGCTAAAAGGCCCCACCAGTGGCCGAGAGGTTCTGCTCTCGAAGCTGGTAGACGGGAAGTGCTGGGTTCGAACCCAATTGCGCCCATCGGCCTAATCGTTCGGAGTTTTCATGGTTTTCTTCGAACCTTGGATTTCCAAGCGTTAATATGGGTTAGGTTCCCTTAGAAAGACCCCCACGAAGGGCACTCCCCCCCCCTTAGGGCCTATATCCTTCGTGTTGATAATTGGCCGCCATAAACACAACCAACCAACCAGATGCTAAAAGTGTGTATATTTAGCATATAAAATGTTCAACAATTGGTAAATTTTGCAGGAATTTGTTTAACTATTCAGTAGTTGTTACTTCAAAATCAGCTGTGAAAGTTCCACTTCCCACAAATTCACAACTTTTAAGAGTTTCCGTGTATAACATCACAAAATCTGAATGCCTGGAAAAGCCAGGGAAATTTGTTATTAATCTGGAATAGACACCCTTATCAAAAAATTGCTGCAGAACATAAAAAACCACTGAAGATTGCGATGCAAATCACAGAGGACAAAATTTCCTACATTAGACAAAAATTTTGACATCAAATTCTTTTTATGAATGTCATAAAAACACTGCAGAAAGTGAAAAAACACTAAAAATTACAATAAAAATCACTAGAAAAGCAAAAATCGCACCAGACAAAATGTACTAACAGAATTCTTTTTACAAATGTCAAAAAATCTCTAAAGAATGGGAAAAAAAAAAAAAAAAAAAAGGTCAAATTACAAAATCATAGAGGACAAAATTTACTATAGTGGGCTAAAACACTGTAACTGGAACTCTTTCATGAATGTAGAAAAAAATATAAATATTAGGCTAAAAGTTTGAAACAGAATTTCTTTTAAGAATGTCAAAAAATCACCGCAAAATGCAGTTTTATTGGTAGGATTAAAAAATTGCAGAGGACAAATTTTAATACATTAGGTTAAAAGTTTGAAACCAAATTCTTTTTATTTATGTCAAAAAATTGCCTTAAAACTTGAAAAAATGCTAAAAATCTAATTTAAAAAATCCAAAATCAGGCTTCGATGTGCATTACTTCAGATATAGGAGTACCTTCATGCGAAATCTTATAACTCTGCATGCAGTGGTCTCTTCAGAACACAAATTTCTATCTTTATTGTCAGAGCACAGCTCCGGGTTCCCTGCAAAAATTACACTTATTGTTAACACAATAGCATCCAAAATATTTGACGCATCGACACAAAAAATGAGCTGGAAGTTGGTAGTGCCAAAATCTCGGCGCGTATTGAAAATCATAAATATTCGTCAACCCTAACAGCCTGAAATGTCGGCTCAAAATTTTCCCATAGAAATAACATTGCGAGTTTAATTCTATATATTTGAAAGATAAGGCTTTCTTTTTTTAGCCATGTACCTTGAGCTTTTTTTTGCACCAATTTTAATAATTCTTTTTTTTTAATGAAAGCTGTTTCTTTGTAGATTTGCCGCACTAGCTATTTTTTTTTTAAATATTCTCATTTTTATACTTAAATTTAAAAATTAAAAAAATTCTATGAATTTGTTTCAAAATGGTAGCAGTTGGATTACTTTCATTGTTGTAAAGAAAGTAAAAATAATAAGGTTTGCTTATCTTTATTGATGCCATTTTCTCATAAAATTCAAAATGAACTTTCTGATAAAATTGAACAGAAAATGACATAAAATGACGACATGCTTTAATAAAATACTCATGTTTTCCGCAAAAAGCTGTCATAATTCAATTCTTTTTCATTCATTGAGTTTGAGACGCTTGGTGAAATGTTTCAATGAGGCAAAATGACATCATATTTAAATGAAAAGGATTATTTTCTCTGATAAAAGCAAATATTTTACTAAGAATGCCTCTAAAAGATATAAATTTCTGGAAATTATGAGACGGTGAAAATAACGTTAAGTTTAGATTTTACGCGAAAAATAATTCCATGATTGACTTAAGGTGAAATCATTTTTTTAAATTTTCAATCGGCAATTTTAAATGGCACATATGTCATATACCCCATATTGGTGCGATTTTTTCTGACGCCAATGTCATATATGCAATGGGTACTTTACTGGCACCAAAGTGTCGTTATTTTGTTAAACAATTTCTTTCGACGAGATTCATCCCGTTATTAATTAAAACATTAGCTCCATTGCTGTAAATTAGGCATTTTAACCTCATACGGATCATTATGGAATCGAATGTTGAAGTCGATGTTCATACATTGGTGACCTGAGATATAGATTGATCCCCCCTCCCCCATCCCTTTCAGAAGTTTTACATTCTACGCATGTAACAACCACTATTTTTTTTCGAACTTTTCATTCTTTGCAAGCTTCCAAATCGATGCAATTCATTTTGAATTTTAAATTAAGAGAAACGGAAAAAAAAAATCAAATACGGAAAATATGATTTTGGGCATTAGTCGAATGGCTATGAGTGATACTCAAAGAAATCGAGAAAAATATAATGTCATGTATTTTTCTCGATTTACTTTGCTTATATGTATGTATTCTTATGTATGTATGTTTGTTTTCAGACAAATGTATGTTTCTACAGGGAAATTTTCGTAATTGGGTTTGTAGAAAAATTCATAATTTACTGAACATTGTTTGATAAGCAAATTTAATAATTTGCAATTACTTGCAATTGTCCCAATTACTGACGTTTACTCAATTTCTTTTTAATTCATCGTAAGTGAATATATTTCAACTGAAATGCAAGTGAACATTCTGAAGTAAATGAAATAAAGATTTTTTTGTCAAGATGTACACTAGAAAACAGAAATATGTAGATTACAAAATAAAAAATTCCTGTACGGGTTGGAAAAGATAGCTTCCCTATTTCTTAGTTTTAAGATTTTAGCTAATTTTACTGGAGAACACGAAGTTAAAATGCGAAGAACCCAGTTACAGAAGAATCATCAGTACTGAATTTCAATGAAAATTTCACCAAATTAGTCAGATACAGCCAAATTGGCTTAATTTTTGGTCACCAAATTTGGCGATATTTCGTCCAAATGCCGTGAAGCTTAGCTATAAATGTGACGTTAATGTATATGACTATGATTGCTTATGCTTATGATCGAAGAAATGGATACAACAATGAAAGATAATTCATGAGAAATCATGTTCACTAAAAGTCATAAATCAATCCCTGATTTTTTTTTAATGTGCTGCCTAGATTTAGTGTACATTTTAAGAAATATACATATTTTATATGTGCAACGTTATACACAGAAGTTTCGAAAATGACAGTTAAAAGAAAGTAATTCAAATGTATAGAGTTATTCAGCTTAATTCTATGTGGAAAAGTCCCATAAAAATAACTCTGATGCTTCCTAATATTTTCATAATAACGATATAACAACAATTCAGATGAATAAAGGTATCAAGTTTGATAGAGGAGTATAGCAGACTATCTATGAGTGTGTGTTACATACGTGTTACAAATTTTTACCTGTTGTCATATTAAATAAGTGTGGGCTATGCCAGACAAGCAAGTCTTTGAAGGCACTTTGAAGTTTTCTGTCGCTAACTCGATGGATCAGGTTCTCAAAGATCGGAGCTAAATTTAAAAAATCAAAATCTCTCAAATACATCCGGGGGTAATTCTTTATCTTTACCGTAGATTCTCTTATGCAATGGTTTCTCTTTACTTTTAACATTTCTGAATTATTCTAAAGAACAACAAATTATGCTGCCTTCAGTTATGCACTGAACAGCTTTTGTCTTTGCAAACAAAGGTTACAAATTTCCCTAAATCAACTTTTATTATTGGAAAAGGAAGAGCTGTAAAATGTACAAAAATCAAAGAAATTAGTAAAACAATCATAGAGCAGTTAGGATCAGAAGCTATCATTCTTTTGGCACTAACAGGTACTGCTGCATTTAATGTCAAAGACAAGGTAACTCACTCAGTACTTAAAGAACCAACGTGTTTGAAATAGTTCGCTAATTTAAAAAGGCAGCAATAAATCTACAGCTCAGAATGGATACAGTGTTATTTCTCATTATTGACGAATTTTCAATGATAGGATGTCGTCTTATGGCTGACCTTGAACTAAGAGGGCGCGAAGGTAAAATAGATAGCATTTAGCCTTTTAGAGGCTTATTTGTTTAAATCCTTGGACGTATTAGGTAGTTACATCGCGTAAAAGACATCCCTCTATATAAGAGACATTCTTTAAAAGTCATTTTGATTCTTCACGGACAAAAAGTGCTTTTAGCTTTTAAAAAATGTTTCACATTAACAAATTCATTGAGACAAAACGACGATCAGCAGAACAGTTCCAAAAGACTCTGAACTCACTTTGCGTGAATCAAGTTTTTGACTACCTCTCACCCCTTATGCAAAAACGCAAAGATATACTGCTTTCCGCTAACTTGAATGATTTGAAGGTGCCATATGTCTTTTTCTCAAAACCAAGCAAGCTGAAGAATATAATCAAGAAGCACTTTTTAAATCAAAGCGGGGGCCAATAAACAAGAATTTTAGAAGATCACAATGATTAAATAGCAAGATGGAGTGAAGATGATCACGCGTCTGGACTTCAGTCTAGACTTTCCTCAGCAGCTGGATGCAGGGTTATGCATTATGCTACATACCAATATCTGAACGGAGTGAGAGTTGGTAAACGTAAGTGTGATAAAAGATATTGCCTATGGCCCACGTTTTCAACCTCGAGGTCTTGCCACAGGCCATAATAGTTCATTTTATTGAGTATCATGAGCCATTTCTAACTGTAATTTTTTTTTAATTAAACCTATTTGTAAATATTGGAAAGAAGAAAAAGCTTCATTCTCTCGAAGTTAGTTACCTTCAACTGTTGTATACCTTGCCACCATACATAGATCCTCAAGTTTAAAATTGTCAAAAACTGCTGTGGATATCCATCTAAAGGTGTTGTCACATAAAACAACTTATGTCATTTTTACTATAGTTTGTCATTTAGAGAAAGTTCTATTGGAAGCAGTTTTCACTAAGGACAGGCTTTACCCAAATTAGAAGTATGGGAGCAATTGCTGACAGATTAGAATTTGTGCATTACCCAAAGCAATTGACGGCTGAGTTAAACACTTTAAAATAAAGTATCAACGATTGTTATATCAAACTTGCTTTTATGCTATTAAACAGCAATCTAGAAAATAAAACATTTTTTGAAATAATATCTTTTAAGTTTACGCACCTCCATGCTCCGACGTTTCGGCCTGACGGATACTAGTTATTATAGATAATCCTCTAAAGGGCATTTTTCACATTATCGCAGTAAATATTTTTAGAATACCCATTACTGCAGAATAAAATTGAACTTGTATGAATTATTAGTTAGATTAGTCAGTATATTATTTTAAATTCATATTCCATTTTAAAACATTCCAGATACCTTCTCTTGTTCATGGTTTTGGTGACAAAGAGGTTATTGAAGTTGCAACAAATATTGGTGGACGTCATTATTTAGCTTTGACACGTGATGGAGAAGTTTTCTCTTGGGGTATTGGTGATGGAGGTAGACTTGGACATGGAGATCATAAGTAAGTATATTATGTATAAACACTTTTAAAATAGAGCATTGAATTTTACTGAATTGTTGTAAAATATTGTTGTCTCTTCCTTTTTAACACTTTTCAATGTCGTTGAAAAGTGTTTACCACTTCAGTTTGTCTGTCTGCCCTCTGTCTGTCTGTGCTGTAACTTGCGTAAATAGACTCAGATTGACATGAAATTGATATACATCATTTAGGTTTACTGAGGCATGTTCTGTATAGAAAATGAAGTATGTAGCATTCATAATTCATTTACAGGGCATTAAAAACTATCTCGTTTCATCATAGTCTATGGAAAAAAATAATTTCCGGTGTACTTTAATAGTGTTACACAATTTTAAATGTAATAAAATTTTTGTACATTATTAAGATGCTCAAGGAGATGCTTACTGTAGAATATGTTATGTGAGCACTAGGGTGGAATATTATCAATATACCGACAAATATGATTTTATTTGGTATTGCTATAACAATATCTAAACCTTGACTCTATTGATATATCCCAATAAAATAACAATGTTTTGATTTCACTGGAATTTTGAACATGAGCCTCAAAAAAAGAGCGTAGAATATCTCAAAACTAAATAAAATAATAATGTTTTGCAAACACTAGCATAGCCCAATATTCCATTACAATGTTTTCACCCTTCATCCTCTCCAAAACAGAAAATCTACCTTGATTATCTTTCTTTCCACTGATTATCTCTAGAAATATCCTGATTATTGCAATATTCCTTCACTGAAAACTTCCGAGTTTATTCCACTGCCTGTCTGTGTAATACTGAATAACACTTATCGTACTTCTTTCTCTCGATGTTGTGATTGGTCCACACATATTGATATCACTACAGCTATTGATATGTCATGAATAATCAAACGAGCTCTGATTATTGCTGAGCTCCAGTTGATACAGACTATAGCTGGTTATCATCGAGTCCTTAGCCCAACAACTGGGGTTGCTCGCAGAGTCCACTAATTATAAACTTTGCTTTATGTTTCTCACCAACTTGGAGAAAAGTCAAAGTACTTGGTCACTGTGATGATTCATTGCTTTTAAAAAGAACTTCCCAGTCTGTAATATCTACTAATGCTAGTGAATACAATGCTTATTCATATTGTGTATTGATATTCTTTCTTCTGTGTCGTTTGTTGTATTTTTGTTAGAGCAAAGTTTTTTCGAATCACAGTCGAACCTCTATTTAACGAAGTCGCTAAATCCCGGGAAAAAAATTCGTTATATGGAAAATTCGTTAAATAGAGATTCACCTTTTAAAATACTTTAAACTACATAAAACAGATTTTAAATTCTTAAAAACTGAATATTTTTACTAAAAGTAATTAATCACATTTTTTAAAATAAATTATATCGATTTGTTTTATTTATTTTCCCCACCAATATCCATCATAAATAATTTTTTTCTATGTGTTTAAATCTTTGAAATCTCCAAGGAAAACAAAACATTGTCCAGGAATACACTGTATTTTCTGTTTAAAGTAAATAGTTTTACATTAAAATTAATGAATTTTAATGACCTTATCATATTTATTATTATTATAACAAATAATTTTAACCATACATTAACATATGCGTCCTTAAATTTAGTTTCTGAAAAACTCTGTTAATTTTGTCTGAGTTTGTTCTTTTAAAAAGTGCTTTCTCTCATAATACGTCTCACATCTTTGCAATGCACCAAAAACCCCTTCCTGCATATTTTCTTCTAACTATAATCCGTGTTGGATTGTTTCAAATAATTTTAGCATTTAATCATACGAAGTTCCTGCATCATGATCATTTCCATCATCATCATATTCGTCTTCATAGCAATTCATTGCTGTATTGTTTTTATTTTTTACACTGTCGAATAGTGTTTCCAAGATCTCAATTTCAGAATTAAGTGAAATACAATCATCAATCAGCACATCATGATTAATTTCTTCTTTTTTTCTCATTTGTCTCCACATTTTTTTATTACTCTAAGGGATTATCGTCTTCGTCCTCTGTACTTACCGAATTCTCACTGCTGACAAAGAAGGTGCCTGGTAAAACCAATTCAAGGTTGAAACCAATTCATTGAACATCATAAAATGTGTTTAAAGAAAGAATAAGTTTGAAATGTCCAGAAATATTTTGAGAAATGGGGAGAAAAAAAAAATTTAGATCACAAGAAAAAGTTCGCTAAATAGAGAATGCACTTCGCTATTTGAAGGTTATTTTACGAAGAAATTCACAAAATGTTCTTGGTTCCAAGGAAAAGTTCACAAAATAGAGAAATTCGCAAAATAGAGGTTCATTAAATAGAGGTCCGACTGTAATTTAACATATCCTGTCTTGATATTTTAGCATAAAAGGAATAGTTATTAAAAAACTAAATTTAAATTTGTATAAAACTATTCAGAAATGTGATTTGAATATTTATATATATTTTAAAAGGTTTCAATGTCGTTTTCTTTTAGTAAATAGGTAGGAAGATATAAATACAGTGAATGTTTTAGATTAAGAATGATTCTTAGAAAAATCAATCCTTAGAAAAACATGTCCTTAAAAAACATGTCTGCTGCATCATCCACTGAAACCTACTTAATTACAAGTATATTAGCATGACATGTGGCATTAAATTAATTTTAGTTTTTCTCCTGCTTTTACTTATTTTAATTATATTAAAATCATCACTGTCCTAAAGTTAAGAATATTTTATTTTAATTTGTTTTTTTTTTTATAATATTCTCAGTTATATGCGAAGTAATTAAATAGTTAAAATGTTATTACTAAATAATCCATAAAGTAGGAAGAAAAGGAAACATACTGTTTTTAAAGAAAAATACTATCCAACAAATGGTATAAGTGCAAACTATTAAACATTGGTTTCTTTTTCTAAAATATTTCTATTTTGCCTAGATATATATTACATATTTTAATGATGCTGTGTGAACATATATAGGTATAAAACATTGATTCATTGCTTTCTACATCAGTTGGTACTTAAGCTATTGTACCATTTTTTTTTTCAAAATTATCAATATTTCTATTCTTACACAGTTTAAGGTAGTTATCGCGATATATCACCAATATCAATATTAACTTGTTGATGTATTGTGATATTAAAGTTCTGATATTGTCCAACTCTAGTGACCACTTACTGTATGCATACAAGAAAATGCAAAAGTGTTCCATTATATTATGCAGTGTATTTTAATGATGTTACCCTGTTACAAACATAATGAAATTGATATGAATTTCTGAGGTGCACTAAAACTTGCTTTCGGTAGAATATTTGTGCAAAGCATTTATCATTTATTTCAGGGTCACGCAAAAGAGTTCGGTTATAGGGTATCGATATTATTCAGTCATATGTTATCGGTCGTATCATTAGATCAGTATTCGGTTATAGGTATCGATCTACAGGGAAAAACAGTTCACAGAGTATTTTAATTATATTGAACTATTTCAAACAAGATGAAATTGATATACATTACTGACGTTTACTACAAGATGCTTGCAATAGAATATGATGCACATCACATTTATTGTTCATTTAAAGGGACACATAAAAAATCTCAGATACAATACTGTATCCAAAGCATTGTCTTTTAGGGATGATTGCTCAAAGTGTGTTTTCAGTTATGGTAGGCGTTGTCCATCAAGTTCACTATGTGGTGTGTATAAGTTCTATAAAGTTATACAGGGCTACACAAAAGAATTTGTAAACATTACTGAGAGCGTGCGTGAGTTGCTTAAAGGTGTTTTTAATTTGAGTTATGCATAAACAAGCTCAACTACTTTTAGAAGAGATGCTTGTAACATTTAAATAAAATCATATACACAGCTAGGCAAAAAAGGGGATGCATGGCCGTCTATGGATAGTAGTTCCTGGATGTGATTTCAGTAATTTTAAGCATGTTTTAGCCTTAATTAAATTTCTGTTTAATATATGATATGTATAAAAACCCATAGCTAATACACAGGGTTGTACAAAAGAATTCAAGTATGTTTCCATATGTTGGTAGAAATTGCTACAGGTGAATTTTTAATTCTGTTATGTGCTTTCTAACTAAACTAGGTTTTAACTTGCTATGTAGAATACATACAAATCGACAGATCATATACAGATATGTAGAAAAGAATTGGAGTACCTTTCTAGCTATGTGTTGTAATTATTGAAATCTGGCTTTCAAATATGTTATGTGTTTTCTAAAATTTGTTTACTTAAGTATCTTCTTTACCTTATTAATAATTGGCAAAAGTTTTGTTAAAGTATTCTGGAAGTGTTGGAAACTGTTTCATAATCAATGCTTGGTGCATGATATTTCTTTCTTGTTTTTTCTGAATTTTTCATAATTTTATTTTATTGATTTTTTATGCTTTAATTTTAATCTTTCATGGTCTGATTTTTTTTTCTTTTGAGAAAAATTACTTTTTGGTTTAAAAAATTTAATGGAACTAATCAAATAATAAAAAATAAGGCTTAGTGGAATTTAATGAATATGTCATTTGCTGAAATCTAATGAATTGAATTAATTTGTTTACTATTAATATATCAGTAGTCTAAGGAAGATTTTTGGAAATTGTCATATTACAACAGGATTAAACAGACATAACAACTTTCCATTATTTTATAATTTTTTTGTTATAAATTATTGTTTTGGATGAGTTATCTCTATTTTTAAATTTAAAGAATGAATCATTATAGATAGAATAGCACTAAGCGTATAATGCTTCCAGGAGTGAACTCATCTGTTTCCTGATAATCTTTCGTTAAAATCAGCCAAATACGGCCATGTTAGGCTTAAGCATTCCGATGCCATATTTGCCGACTGCCTTATTTAATCTGTCTATCTATTTGTTGTGTAACATATATTCTTTTTCAATTTTTCTAAGAGCTTCAAAAAGTATACAATTATAACGCTTTAAGATCTAATTTTAAAATAACCAGCTACCAACAACAGGCTTCCGATGTATACAAGCGATTACCAAATCCAAAAACAAATTAATGACTCTTTCAGCTATTCATTAAATGCTCTTAAAATATTTTGCAAAAGCATATTAATATTTTGAAATACGTTTTTCACTTTTGTTTACATTTATTCATTACATTACAGTTTGAATTCAGTATGCACTGTTAAAAATATCGCGAAAAATTACCTCTGTTTTTCAAGGCTATCTATTTTCTGACCAATGAGAATGCTTCATAGTGTTCAGTGAATATAGCTATATTCTGTGTTTGTTGGTGCCATCTATCGGTAGTTAAAATAAAAAAAGAAAATTTCTTTTGAACAAGTTCTTTGAATTCTGAAGTCATTGGGGAAAAAACAAATTATAGTAATATATAATGCCGTGTACTACATATATTATATGTATATATCAATGCAAATAAAATTTTGTATTTTGTAGGGAAAACAAATTTGTAATTTTATAAAAGAATTTGAGAAAAAAAATCTGTTAATGCAATTAATAATTGCAATTTACTTATGTAACAAAAGGTTTATTACAGGTTTCTTTATGCATGTTTAAAAAAAAATGAGGATTTAATCTGAGATAAACTTTTTAAAATTTAAGTTATATAAATATTATTTTGGCGCCAGCTATCAACAATTAATAAAAACAAATAAACTTTCTGCTGAAATTGTGTATTATACTGCATTTTATTCTTTGGAGTGGTATCACAAGTGAATGTTTACTATTTAGATTTGATTTTTCAATCTTATAACGTGTGTTCTTTTTTTACTCTTAGCTAACAAATTTATTTGGAATTGTACTGTTACTTTTTTTTTTTTTTTTTTTTTTTTTTTTTTAAGAAATTGAAACTTACTGATTTTTTTAAATGCAATGAACGAAGATGAAAATTAATTTACACTATCTTTTAAAATAGCATTATTAGTACTCATTTGCATGTTTTTGTGAAATAGTTCTTCAAATTTTGTGAGTGAAGTTCATTTGCATATTCTATATCAGGGTTGGCGAACCTTTTTGTTGTCGCATGCCAAATTTGATAAAAAAAATTTTTACGTGACTATGATGTGCCAACTAAAAAACAAATTTAGTAGATGGAAAAATAATGGATTAAAATTATTTAAAATTTTCTATTAAGATTTTAAAAATATTAGGAACATGCATGTAGGTATTACACTATAATAATTATGGAAACAAATAAATTTTGAAATTAATAAAAACAAATTAATGCAAAGTAATTTGATTTATTTTGTTGTATCTTAATATCAGGTTAATTTTATTGCAAAATGAACCGGATTTATCAGACATGTGCTTTGAGTTTGAGTTTTGTTATTATTCATTTGCGAAATCAGTGACTTGAAAGCATAGATAGGCAGAAAAGCTGTTAAAATAGCAAACAACAGTTTCTTTGAATAGCCTGAATTTTACCATCGAAATTCAGTAATGTCTAATAACCAATTTTTGTCGATAGTTTTCAAATATCATCTTTGTTTGAAAATTTTTTGAGACCACGATTAATTAGATTGGAATAGAATATTCCGCAATTAAAAATTTTAATTTCCATTTAATCAAATTTGGAAAAGATCAGTTGCGATTTTGTATAATCTCACTTTATTTTGATTTAGAGGCCACAAGCAATGCAGTGCCAAAATTTTTCTTTTGGATGCCAAAAGTGGAACGTGTGCCATAGGTTCGCCATCCCTGTTCTATATCATTATTTTACCAATTCAGTTAATAATTTTCTTGCAAATTAAGTTTCAATGAAAACTGGGCTGTTTTTATAACTATTTTATCCCACCTGACCCTATTAGTCGGATAAGATAAAATTTATTCTGTCATAATTCTTTTTAGAATGCAATGTTATATCATTCTTTTGAAAATGCAAACACGTCATTCTGACGGGCTATCTTCTGGTGTTTTAAATAAAAGTCTCAGCAACAATGTATAGACCTTTAAGTGAACTTTTTATTATTATTATTATTATTATTACCAAATGCTGAACCAGTAGTTACTGCCTGCAGCAGCCTCTTCTTAACAGAAATGGAGCTTAATTTTCTCTGTTAACAGAAGATGAATAAACCATGTGGAAAGTTCATCACATTCAGTATTTTATAATAACAAAAGTGTACATTAATATTACAGTAACAGCGAATGTGTCAATAAAAATATCTAATTTCTGGTTGTAAAATCACATGTAAGCATTTTTAAAAGAAATACAAAGCATTTAATACGGTTTTATAGATGTTTGTTTCTAAATGCATTAATGATTTTTATTTATTTATTTTTTACAGATCACTTCCTCATCCAGCTCTCATTCAAGATCTTAGTGGAAAATTTATTCGTCGTATAACTTGTGGATGTGCACATAGTGCTGCTGTAACATCTTATGGTGAAGTTTATACTTGGGGACGTGGAAAAGCTGGCTGGCTTGGTCATGGTAATATACAAAATAGACATAATTAAATTGACAGTACTCAGCATGTTCTAATTGTGAGAATGGTACTAAATTTCGTAAAATGATTAAACAAGATTGGGGAGGAAGGATTTTTTTGGAGAAAAAAAATCTTAGTTTCCAGAGGGGATATGTGGCACTGTGTAATAGAAAAGCGAATTTTAAAAAATGAAGAATCAATACAAAAATAATATTACCTTTTTTTTAATGAATTAATTTAGCTCAGTATGGCAACAATTTAAAAAAAGAGGAAAATTTACATTAATACTGATAATTTTTTTTAAATCTGCAATTTCATTTACTGAGTCCCAAAGAAAGAAGTCTGTTCATTCAATTTTCACATTACATCCTATGGCAGAGTGCCAGCTAGTTAGGTTTTTCAAAAGGCAATTTGTTACTTATAGATGCAATTTGATTGAAAGTTATGTACAATATGTCTCCTTCTTTAGCTGAGCATGCATTATTTGCTGAATTCTTTTACCTCAACCAGTGCAACTCATCAGCCACTCTTCATACTTTTAAAATGCACAGTAAAATGTTTAAAAATAACTGTCCTTTGTCAGTTAATGGCTTAAAAGCAATGGTTGAAAGGTTTGAGAAAACAGGTTCTCTAAAAGTTCAATCAAGCAGAGGATAGGCAGGCACCTATCAAAGTTAAACAACAGTTATTGACAGAGTACAGGACAACTTGAGTGCCAGATTGTATGTTTTTCAGGCATATTGTAAGGCTTATGGTTAAACTTTTTCCATATGATGATTTCTTCCATTTTTTAAAAATCATGTCCCACTTTTATAATTTCAAAAACTTTTATTTGTTTATCTTTCCAATTTTCTTCAAAAATTTCCTTTTGATGCACTTTTCACCACAAAACTCTGACTGCAAAATTAATTAAACAGTTTTATTAGAATAATGTAATACAAATTACAGTTGAAAAATAACAATTAACTAATGATTTGTTTTTAAGAAAATTTTTTTAAGGAAGGCATTATTGGCACATTCAACATAATTCAGTAAGATGTGAAGAATGACAGTAGTTGTATAAAGAATAACAAGTTGTCTACAGATCCTGAAAATCAGGGAAATTTTTCTGCAATATGTGAATATATTTGCATTCATCTTGCCAATGACAGATTCGTCTATTTCATACATTTATCATATATTTTCACATGCTGATTAGTCTTACCCAGTATTTTCAAAAAGCATATGATGTGAGTTTTTGATATTTAACACAAATTAATGTGATCAGATGTTTTCATTTTCTGTGGATAGCATTTACATAGAAAACAATTTATCCATATTTGAAATTTTTAAATGATACATTAGAACAACCTGACCAGGTGGCCACCTTAATCCAATTAGCTATCCCATCAGATATAGATATGTCTTAGAATTTAACATTTTTCAGGAAATGAGGAAATTTTCTGATCACCATATATCTATTGGTTACTACATGAAGTTGTTGGACTACATTTTGAATTCAGATTTATAAAACTGTCATTCAATATTTTATTAATATTATTCAATTCTTATGTTTTTCTCCCAAACGAGATGTTAGCAAGCTAGTTAAGTGTGTTATACGAGGAAGCAGCATACATTAAAAAATACTGTATGTCTATCGTGAATAATGGAAATTAGGGAAATCTGATAAAAGATAGCCAGGGAAATCAGGGAACATTTTTACAATTTCTGTAGCTACCCTGTATAAATAGTATCTATAAAAATCTTCTGTTTTTTAAGAGAGAAATTTAGCAATCCCATTGCTGGGTCTTCTGACACCTGTGGGGTAGCTTGTTATCTGGTTATGCCTTATTGTATGATATGGAAAAATTTTATAAAAGATTACCCATTTCTATTCGTACAAGTTCAGGTGTGTGCAAGAGTTACATCACACCGACCATGATATATGTGATTGATTTTTGCTCTCACCTTTCTTGTCAGAATGGAGGTGGATGATGCTTGGTCATGGAAAATGTTATGGGATGATGAGATCCGCTTTTACCTGAATCAATGTGTAAATACCCAGAACTGCTGAACTTGGGATTCCAATTCATCAAATGCATTCAAAAAATTTCCCTTACAATCACCAAAAATAATTGTTTGGTTTGATCATAGGTACATACTCCTATGAGAGCATTACCCTAAAAGGACTGGTAACCTATTTTGTTACTAGAGAGAAAAATCACTTCATGTTGAACAACTTTGTCATTCCATCACTTCAGGAAAGACAATGCCTGAAAAAAATCCTTTTCATGAAAGATGGAACCCCTCTACACATTACTTTGTGAATACAGCAACTGCTAAATTGTTCATTTTACTTAGATTTGGTAGTCCGAGTATGCACTTTATTTACATTTGGAGATACATTAATCAGTCCATCTTATCAACATTCACTAATGCATGTGCTGGAAGGATTGCAAAAACCAAATTCTTTTTAATGATAAATTTAAATACTATTAAAGTATTACAAAACACTTAATGATAAATGCACCAGTTGTTCAAGACTATTAAATCCATGTTTGAAATTCAACAGGAAATTGCAAAAAAAATAGCATGACGGACAAAACGGCAACTAACTCCCTGCATGTTGTTAGTCTTCAGTCAGGTCAGAAAGAAAATAACAGGGTGAGGAGAGTTAAGTTATCTGGCTCATGAGTCGTTCATTTGGAGTTTCTAGTCACAGAGTTTGAAGTATAATAGAAATGCACTAACACCGTAGAATCACTATATCATATGAAGGCAGTTATTGCTAAAAGAATTCAGCCCAAACAAGACAAGCATGAGGAAAGAGGTCTGAATTCATTAGATGGATGTTTGGCTTGATGCCAAAGTGGTATATTTCTTCTCTATTTATCTTTGAACTGTGTGGTTTGTAGTAGGAACTATACTTTCACAATCGTGGATATGAATGATAGTTTATCAGAGTGATAAGTGCATCACTGCACGTTCTATCCACTTTTTCAGATTAACTTGAACTAAAACAGAAATATTAATGTTTTTCAGAAACTGTAACAGTAATTGCATGAACTGGAATGATATTTATCATAATTTCATGAACCAGAATGATATTCACCATAATTTCAGGAACTGGAGCAATATTTGTCATAATTTCACAAACCGGACTATCATTCCAGTTTGCTCTGGTACATTTTGAGACCTAACTTTTGGTTAACTAAAGTCTGAGGCCTATCTCGGCGA
The DNA here is from genome assembly GCA_963932465.1 of Maratus speciosus. Lineage (NCBI taxonomy): Eukaryota > Metazoa > Arthropoda > Arachnida > Araneae > Salticidae > Maratus > Maratus speciosus. The sequence goes on along the minus strand of OZ010787.1, from coordinate 339,646,600 downwards.
TGCTCCAAACCTGGCTATATTGAAGGATAACATATCAAGGGCTGTATGGGGCATTCCTGCAGACATGTTACTTTCTGCTGTTTTTGAATGCTGTGCACAGAATGCAATATGTGTTCTACAAAAATGGCAGACATATTGAACCTGAATTGAATGTGCTAATTAAAAAGTAATTTTATTTTGGTATTGGTTCTGCAATTTTTAAAACTCCTTTCTATTACACAGTGTTACATATTCCCTAGTACTGACTTGTGAAACTAAATTTTTTTTCATGGAGTCCTTCCTCCCCATTATGTTTAATTATCTTACAAAATTTGGCTCCATTCTCGCAATTAGATTCACTACAGAACATGCTGAGTACTGCCAGTTTAATTATGGCCATTTTACTTTGCTATTCTGAGTTTTACTATGCTTATATTCTTATTTTTATTTATTATCTTTGCAAATAATTAAATGTGTTATTTTATAGGTAATAATGAAGATTGTCTGAGGCCTACTTTAGTATCAGCATTGAAAGGTGTGAACATTGTTGATATTTCTCTTGGAACTAGAGATTCTCAAACACTAGCTGTTAGTGACTTAGGTATATTAAATAAAATATTCTATTCTCTTTTTTTTTCTGTATAAAAAAAAATTACATTAATTTTATAAAATACATCTGTGTATAATTACTTAGAAACTGGAATAAATATTAGTAAAGTTTTAATAGAAAGTGAGATTAAACTGTGTTTAAGTATCTCTGATTGTGGCATATTTTTCTCAAATTTTGAAATATATTCTAGGGCTTCCTAAAAGTTTACCAATGGCAACATAGTATGAAAAATTGCTTTTAAAAAATATATGACAATGAAAAAAGCTGCAAATGAAAAAAAAAAATAATAAAATAAAAATTAAGTGAAAGATTTAGTATAAAAATTTTCATCCAAAAAGTTAATACAACCATGTAAGTTTAAGTAATGCACTTTTTTTTTTTTTTTTACAGATAATCACTTTTGTCACTTAAAACAGTTTAAATCAGTTGCGAAACTTGCTCTTGTGATTTTCATTTATATGCACCAACTAACTACTTGACTTCTTGGTAACTTTTCTAGAAACTTGATAGAAACTTTTCTGGTACTTAACCCCTTTACATTGAGCATCCCATACACAAATTTTAATCTTTTTGCACCAGTATTTCCAAATAAAAATCTTTGTCTTACTTACTTGCAGAAGTTCTGTGATTAAATAATATGAAAATTTCTATTTGAAAATGTTGATAAGAAAAATTCTTTGTCACATATACGCAATGCTTGTTGCAAAAAGATTAAACCTAGATTAGATTGAAACCTAGTATTTTATACCTTCTGGAAATGTCTTGGGAATAGCCACAATGTTAGTGACACTGTGTATTGAAGATATTAATGCTAAAATTATCATTAGTATGACTAATATTATAGTTGTCACCAAAGCATTTATGCTAGACCTTTTTAATAATTAGTTTATAGATGAAAGTAAATCACTACAGCTTAAATAAGATGTGCTTAAAGCAATTATGCAAATTGATCAGTAGTTATCCCACTTATTAACAATGCAGAATGCAGCTAATGATATTTGTAATGAAAAAATAAAATAAATATAAGAGTTAAAGGGATTAAAATTTAGAAGAAGGGGGGGGGGGGGATTAAAATTTGGAATATGAAAATTACGAAAATTCTTTTTAAATGAGAGAAGAGAAAATTTATTTTATTTAATGGCCAAGGGATCGTAAAGTGGGAGGAGTACATTGCAAAATTATAAAAGCAAATAAACATAGAATGAAAATCTTCATGATAGAAATGTACATAAATAGCAAATTGTTACTCGCCTGAAGTATAAATTCTTCGTACCTAAAATCACACCAATTTTCTAGGAAATCGGAGTGTCTGTACACATTATCTTCATATTCTGATTATTTAATTCATTCTTGAATTCTGAGTTTAAATATCTTAATGCTTTCGTTTGTATATTTCATTAATTTAATTTTAATAGAATTATTTTTTAAATTTCTATGCTCCATTGAAGGTAATATAATTTTCATATTTTCAAAATAATCTTCTTTATCATAAGATCTATTCATTGAATTTACATAAGATATGATAATGTTGACAAATAGAAACTTCAACACATAATAAAGAGATAGATATAATTAATAAAATAAATAATTTTTATTGAAATATTATATTAATTAAAAAAAGGGGAAGGGGGAGGGAAAAGTGAATTAATGCACTAATTAAGTTACAGACATAAGTTAACATTTTGTTACATATGGTCTAGGTTTTATTTCCTTAACAAAAAAGCTGAAATTATTACATAAGATATACAACAATCACTGTGAAAATATTTTTAATTTAATAATTTATATTTTCCTGTAGTCAACAATTTTATAATATACTTTCATGGTGATTTGGGGCACAAGAATAAATAACTAATTAAAGAATCATGAGTTCTTATTCATCATTCGATTCAGGCATCACATCGTTTCTCTAAATTGAAAGTTAATGTTTGAGAAACTTTTCCGTAATTATCACTAGCATGGTTCCATTAACATCTTAGAAACAGAATGAAAAAAGCTTCTTACCACTTTGAAGACACAAATTCTAGAAGGGATGAAATTCTCACTTAGATATATTCTTGTCGTCCATTTTTTCTAAAAAATGTATATTTCCTATATACATTACTTAGATGACATTGAATTCAGCTTTATATTTCAAGAATTGGCTGCAGAATTCTCTAGATGACGATTTCAATTTATAGCACCAAAGTTTTACAAAAGGCTTTTACATCCAAGATACATTGCATTAGAAAAATTGACGTTCATCCATCATACAATGAAGTTAAAATGAGTATAGGAAACTGATCAGATATTCTGAATATCCTAAATCACTATTAATATTATAAAAGGTATTATTTTATAACAAAAATTTTTGACCAAGAGATCTGTATAATCTAACGGTCGAAAACGAAGTTTACTGGTGCAGCAACACACCCTTCTTGTCATGTTGACGTCCGTTGCTCGAGAGAGCGAAGCCGCGCTATCTTTTAGTGTCAGAAGTAACGGAAAACGCGACAAACTCACTGATTGGCTGTTTTTGATTGATGCCACAAGGAGTAAATAAAGTTTAAATAAATATCGTTAGAAAATAATTTGAATTTTATGTTTAAAAATTAATATAAAAATATTCTATTTTGGCTGAAAATATTAATATTAATATTTTTATTTTATTATTGATTATATTTAATGATTTTTTTTGTTAATAAATAAAGATTGTATTTAAGTAAAATTTAACTAAAAATGAACTTAATAAAAATTTATTGAATATTTAAAGGGAGAAATTTTAAATTAAAAAAATTTATAGATTTAATTTAAATATTTTAAAATTTATTTTAAAATGTTTTTATTGAAAAGGATGTTATAACATAACAATATTGAGTATTGCTTAGTAAGCAACATTATTAAATGTTCTTAGTCTTTTTCTAATAGCAATGATTATGTTGAGGACAATTTTCTTGAAATAAAGTGCTCACAGGCATGCAAACTCAAATCATTGTAATTGTTACTTAATTATTAAAGTAGTCCACTTCCTTGTCTATACTCCTTTTCACTAACATGCACACTAACGCGCATGCCTTTCATTGACCTTTACAGGTTGAGACCGCATTTCTGCGATAACGCAGGGTAGAAGAGATGGTACCATTTGTGATTTTCATATCAATTGGCAAATGTGGGTGTGAAGGTCATGTGCCTCTGTTAGTGAAAAGGAGTATAGTAGCTGGAAGCAAAATGTTTACTAATACCAAGTTTGAATCTTGGTTGAGGCTTGAACATTCATAGTACGTCAAATTCTAGATTAAATAGAAATTCTAATTTGTTTAGTGTACAAAGGATGACCATAGTTCCTCAAACCAACCAACAGAGTTCGTGTCTTATTAATAAGACCGATAATTTCTTCAAGGTACATACAAAAGTTACCATAATTATTCAAATGAGCAAAGAAGGCTAAAAAATAATAAAAAAGTATAACTGAAAAAAATTGATGTCACTATTTAATTGATTTTTTGTCACTATTTAGTCACTTTTCTCATATTATTTGTCACTTTTATCACCTTTCTAAAGGTATCTAGCATGTCTGCAATATAAAAGCTTTATTATTGACTTAGCCTGAATTTAAATAAATGGGTCTAGAGGAGAATGGGCCACCAGGGTCTAGACAGAATTAAAAAATTTTTGCACTAACTAATTTTGAAGTCATTTTCAAAACATGTTGTTAGCTGTTTTACACTGATTAGTCAGTTTGTCTGATTATAGTGTCTGAATGATGTGCAGAATAACATTTTGTAAAATTTTTACATTCTGTGAAAATCTGTATAGATATCTTCCTAAGTTTGTAGGAGGATCAGCTTAAGTAACTAATAAGGAAATCAAGTAGATACAAATATAAATGGAAAAAAATTTTGAAGCATTTTATTGGCATACCTTTTGTGGGTTTATGGTTTATCAATTTGAAGGGTTTATCAATTTTATCAATAACTCTAATGTTGAAAAAGAATCAAATATTGTTACTTAAGAGAAAATTTGTTAGTTATAGTTATATTCTGTTTCTGTAAAATTAACTATGATGATTAATACAGTACTAGACATTTTAAATTTGAAAAATGCTTCATGAAAACGGATTTATTCCAGTCTGCTGTAAAACTAAAACTTTATGTGTATTTTTAAATATTTATTTAAACAGGTAAATTATGATTTTCGTTTGTATTCTTATTTTAAAAAGAAAATGATTCCCTTTTACATTTGATCTAAATATTAATCTGATTCAAACACTGTTGTTTTTCTCACAGGTACACTGTTCAAAAATCTTCATTTTTAAAATGTTGTACAACTAGTGTATGTTTTGAGATATCTATAATTAACATTTACCTAAGTTAAAGATTGTTTATTCTAAGTATTTTTTTTAAATTACCTTAAGTTATTTTTTATCTTATTTCATTATTGTGACAGGAACAAATAACATTTTATTTCAGGTGTTGTATATGCTTGGGGAGATGATGATTTTGCAAAAGTTGGTGGACGTGTGTCAAATGAAAATTGTAGGCTACCAAAAATCTTTGAACCCTTAAATGGAATAGAAATTTATCGGGTTTTCACAGGTCTTCAAATGTGTGGTGCTTTGACTCATAATGGATCTTTGTTTACTTGGTAAGTTGCTTTAATGTTTAATTTTCTTTCCTTATGCAACTTCTTAAATTAATGAAAAGTAGTAGAAGTTCAGACTCGTAATTATTTTCTTTATATTTAAAATTTTTATGTTTCTGTAATATACAATTAATTTTTCTATTACCCTTACCGAGCAAACATGTCAGTCATTTACCATCAAGGCCAAATTTAAGCATTATATACAAAGCTGCAGGCCACACCACATTATAAAAAAAAGTAGATTTATGTTATACCTGCATACAAAATAAAACTTGTAGATTAGGGGTGCATAACCCTTTTAAGAGAAGAACCACATCAGTAACATAATTCGATAGACATAATTCACAATTTTTCCGAAGGTGGCCAACAAAATTCATGAGTTTTCTGAGCCCTATCAACAAAATTTGTGATTTTTCCATACTGATCGATGAAATTCGTGATTTTTTCTGAGCTGATAGATGAAATTTGTAATTTTTCCACACCTGATTGACAAAATTTGTTATTTTTCCGTGCTCGATCAACAAAATTTACGATTTTCCCGAGCCTGATCAACAAAATTCATGAATTTTCCTTGCCCGATCAATGAAATTTGCGATTCTTAACTGACTGACAAAGTTTGCAATTTTTTCTCGCAGCAAATTGACGAAATTCGCTATTTTTTCTCATGGTAAACTGGCGAAACTCACAATTTTACTGCAGCCGATCAGCAAAACTTGAAAATTTTCCACACATCATTGATAAAATTTGATTTTTTTCTGTGCCCAATCAAGGAAATTTGCAATTTTTCCATGCCTGATCAAGAAAATTCAAGATTTTTTCTGAAGCTAATCAACAAAACTCACTATCTTTCCACACCCAATTGATGAAATTTGTAATTTTTCCATACCTGATAGGCATAATTTGCAATTTTTCCAAAGCTGACTAAGGAAATTAATGATTTTTTCAAACCTGATCAACAAAACTTGCGATTTTTCCATGACTGATAGACAAAATTTATGATTTTTCTGCACCTGATTGACAAAATTTGTAATTTTTTTGTGCTGGATCAACAAAATTTGTGATTTTTCTGAGCCTAATTGACAAAATTCCTAATTTTTCCTCATCTGATCAATGATATTCATGATTTTTCAGCACCTGACCAACAAAATTCACGATTCTTAATAGACTGACGAAATTTGCAATTTTTTCTCGGAGCAACTTGATCAAATTTGCAATTTTTTTCAATTTTTTTGCACATTATTGACAAAATTCGCGATTTTTCATTGCCCGATCAAAGAAATTTGTGATGTTTCCATGCTTGATGACAGAATTCACAATTTTTCCGTGCCCGATCAATAAAATTCACAATTTTGACCAACAAAACTTGCGATCTTTCCGTGCCCAATCAACAAAATTCACAATTTTTCTGAACTTGGTCAACAAAACTCACGATCTTTCCGTGCCTGATCGACAAAATTTGATTTTACCCTGCATCATCAGTAAAACCAATTTTTCCATGCCAGTCAATGAAATTTGTAATTTTTCCATTTCCGGTCAACGAAATTTGTAATTTTCCCATGGCTGATTGACAAAATTTACGATTTTTCCATAAACGATCAACAAAATTCTCGATTTTTCTCAGCCTGATTGACAAAACTCGCAATTTTCCATGCCCAATCAACAAAACTCAAGATATTTTTCGACTAGCGACTGACGAAATTCAGAACTTGGGAATTTCCTTTATTGATACCTATGGTATCGATTGGCGAATATACGAAATTTGTGATTTTTCCATGCTTCATCAACAAAATTCATGATTTGTCCATGCCCAATCAACGAAATTTCAATTTTCCCGTGGCCTGATCGACAAAATTTTTTTTTCATAAATGGTCAACAAGATTCTCGATTTTCCGAGCCTGATCAACAAAACTTACAATTTTCCATGCCCGATCAACAGAACTCGAGATATTTTTCGACTAGCAACTGATGAAATTCAGAACTTGGGAATTTCCTATGTTGATATCTATAGTATCGACTGGCCGATTAACGAAATTTGTGATTTTTAACTGACTGGTGAAATATGCAATTTTTTCAAAATTGACAAAATTTATGATTTTTTTTTGCAACCTATGTACAAAAATTGCAATTTTTTTTCAGTTACAAATTGACGAAATTGGTGGGCCATAAGTTAATCCGTTGTGGGGCACATTTGGCCTGCAGGCCACTGGTTGTGTATCCCTATTGTAGATTTAAAATACAACCATGTTAAAGAAATATTCATGCAAAGTTCTAAAGTTATTAGTATTATTATAGTTTATTTTATCTTACTTTTTGAAAAAATACTTGAGAATATTTTTAATTAACCAAATATATAAAATTTGCTTACATTTAAACCTAAACTTTTTAAACTTTTAAAATAGATTGTCTTTATGCTGGTGTATTAATCTTGATCTTTATGCTTTTTTCTTATTCTGTGGAGTTGAAAATTGCAGAGGTGTTGAACAAAAGGGCACTACCAAATATAGTTAAATATGCCTAATAAAATGCTTAAATATGCATATTGGACTTTAGGAGAAAAGTTGATTGATAAATAGTTATAGAAATTTGGAAACCCTACATCCATTTACTTTTGCTCCAATATGGAATCACACTGAATTTTGATTAATTGCAATAATGAATTCTAAACAACAATTTGAACATCAGTCATTACAGTGAAAGCCAGGTGAACTAAATAGATTAAATTAAGATTTTCACATTTCTTGAACTTGAAAAATCTTAAATTCGTTTTTTAAATGTATTTTTAAAAACTTAATTTGTATATTCTAAAAATTTCAACTAAAACGATTTTTACAATAAAGCCTAGCTGCGAGGTACGAATGTAAACAAATGTCGTATGTGCTACGGAAAAAAAAAGTAAGGAAAAAAGTATGGGATATATATATAATAGGGTGAAAAGGGATATGAAAAATAAATTGTAAATCCTACAAAATCCCCCTTTTTTCCATCTATTTCCACAAAAGGATTTTTTTTTTTTCAATAAAGTTCTTTGATCAAAAGTTCAATTTTTTCATTTCTTACCACAAGAAAGTTTCTTTTAATTGAATAAACATCAGTTTAATGAGAGCTTTCATAAGAAGGTCAGCATGATTCCCTTTAGATGTCACATGCTGTATTTTAAACAAGCTTCGTTGGTACCAGTCTTGTATAAATTTGTACTTTAAGTCTTGCAAATATTATCAGCCTTGTCTTTAGTAAATGCAATAGCTGCTGTGTTATCATAAAACAAGATTGGTCGTTGTATGAGGGAGTCATCTAGTGCAAGGATTTTCTTAATTTCTAGTAACGATGTATGCAAAAGCTTTAAATCTTTTACTGCCTCCCAGGCAGCTATGAACTCGGCTTCCATGGGACTTAAAGCCATACAGGTTTGTTTTGTAACTCTCCAGGTTACAGGAATACCATTTAAAAATGCAGTATGTCCACTCTAGGATTTTCTGTCAATAGTATCACTAGCCCAAGAGGTGTCAGCATAGATGGCTAGTTGAATTAGAAAACTGGAACATGATAACTTGATTCTGAGGGATTGTGTCATTGCCAGATACATCAATGTTCTCACAAGAGCTTTAAAATGCAATAAATTATGTTGCTCTGTGAACTGGGATAATGTTGCTATTGTCCAGGCAGTGTCAGGATGGCACTTCTGAGCAATGTACTAGAGGCACCCCAACAGGTTTCGGTATGGCAAGTGTTCAGGAAATTCACCTTCCTCAGTAGCAGGAACTGGGTTAAAACCAGGTGAAGCTGGCAAAGATACTATAGAGAAATCAGAAACATTAAATTTCTTCAAACATTTTTCAGTGTAATGCTTACAATTAATATCAATTATTTTCTTATCTTCTACTTTAAAATTTATTCCTAACAATGTTGAAAGAGGACCCAAATTTTTCATTTCATAAATCAATTCTATTAAACTTATTATTATTTTGAAAATTTCTTCATTTTTATGTGTCCCATATTTCAGCAGGGTCATCTAAATGACCAATAGTTTATCCTATCTCTTGACAAACATATGTTTTAATAATAGCAGCTGCCTTCTGCTTCGATTGATTCAATTTAAACTGATCAAGAGCTATGGAATCCTTTACTTGTGGCCAGTTCTTTTTCTCTACCCACATCTATAACCCCTCAGTTTGCAAGATACATTTTATAAAACGAGTCCATTCCTGATAATTATGTCAGGCTAAAATCACCATATTAATTCCAGAAGCCATCTGTTTACCACATGCATACATAAACCATTAAGTATTCAGTACTGTACATTTTTTTTTTCAAAATATTTTACTTTCAACCAAACCAACCTTTTAATTCCGCAGAGAAAGGGCTTCTAGCACTCATAACCTCTGTTAATTTGTAAGTGTTTTTCATCTTAATATGGATGAAATTTTACACTCATTGACGTTTAACAATAAAAGTTCAATCCCTTTCCTTTCATTTGCAGCAGAGTAACATGCACTGAAGTTGGTTTCATTTCAAAAACTATGTGTATAAATTCAACGTTTATATAAACACTTTAAAAATATCTTTTAAGTAATTAAAAGAAAAGAGTCTTTACAGCAGTATATGTTTTGGTGACACTTAGAATAAGCAGAGAAATCCATGGAACTGTTCTTTAGTAAAACGATAATGACATTTATATGTACACATGAAGAAACCGCACTTGGTTCCGATAATCAATAAACACAGGAGATAAATGACACTGGATTCCAGTAGTTAATTTTACCATGGTGTTACTGCTTTTGCCGTAACCATTCGATACCAAAGGAAAATAGTAAATGCATGGTTGTTTCAACTTTATAAATAAGATCATTGAAAACATATGGAAAGTAGATAATTCATCTTACAGTACATCAGCAGCCTAATCTATCACCTAAAAAAACTTTCTATATTTCATTACTTTAAATGTAATAGAATTAAAGTCAGGGGTGTCACCAGGGGGGGGGGGTATGGGGGGGGGGGTATGGGGGGGGAGCCTCCCCCCCAATATATGTGAAGTTGGGAAATTTGAGCTTAGAGTTGGAAAATTCTAGATTTTTGAGGCATTTTCTTTTTTAAAAGAAATAGTAAAAAAATTATGAAATTTTTATTGTTTTGGTGATTATTTTGAGTACTGCAACAGTAAACAAGTTAAATTATCAAAAGAAATACAAAAAGAAATCACCCACACTCAATCTATCATTGTATTTTTCAGTTCTACAAAAATATTGTACATCTACCAGACCTAAATTTCTCTACTCCTGTCCATCAATAACTGACTAACCAGTTCCTTTATTTCCTCCAAAACTTTGTTCCTTTCTCAAAAATTTCACCATACCTCCCCTTCTCCTCCCAAAAGAGAATGCAGCTATTTTAATCCAAAGGGTTTGCAGCTTCTTTTGAAAATTGGAGATCACTTGTAGCACAACAGAAAGGAATGTAGTAACCTACTTGAAACACAGCTATGGGCAAGAAGATTTGATAAGTTTTCACAATTTTTTTGGCTAATTTTGCAATTTTTGACAATATTTTACTCATTCTCATGATTTTTTTGCCGCAAAAATTAGTAAACCCTTCGCTGTCAAGTAAAATGCGCTATATGAGGAAATGTGGATATAAGAAGTCGTTAGTTCAGATAAATTTGTCACATTTTACTTTTATTTGTGTGCGGAAATATATATCAGTCCTGTTCGTTTATATTCATATGTGTTTATAAAATTTTAAGCCAAAATTCCAGTGTTCTGTGCTTAAAGCTGTTCTAAAAAGTTACTATAAATCTCAGCACAAAGAAACCCTTCATAATAGGAAAAAGTTTTCGTGCAAGATTTTGGAGCATCTAAAAATCCATTCGAGGGTGAAAAAGGTAAAAAATGGACGATTTTAATTTGGAACAGAAATATGACCATGAAAGCAGTCCATCAACTGAAAAAAATATCGACATAGAAAAACGGTTTCACCAAAGGCAATAGATAAAAATAATAGCACAGCAATGGACATTGATACACATAAGTTTTACAGTAAAGAATTATAAGAAATACAAGAAAATTTTGTGAATTTAGTAATGGGCTTAAATGACAATGTTCCCTATATCAAGAAAATATTGCAGCCCTGCATTCCATATTTAAATTACAATTGTGCAAGGGAAAAGTTAATAATGTTTCCACCTGGATATGAGAAACCAGATGTACATGACTTGCAGAGTCAAATAGAAATAAACCAAATCCCAACTCACTTAACAAACCTTTTACTCATGCCATGAAATTCAAAGACTATTTGGGTCACGCCGTCAAACTATATACTCGTACCTTAACATTCACAACAGCTTATCTTTATGGCGTTGCATCTAATGAAAGAATCTTTAGTCAAATAAAAATTTAAAAAATATGTATTGCAAGCTATAATGAGGGATGACAGACTTGACAGTCTAATGCTTTTAAAATATGAAAGTGAAATAGGGAATTTTATTAAACTAAGCGATGTTATTAAGAGGTGGGCTTCTTTGAAGACCACAAGAATTAATATTAAGTGAAAACTAGTCCGATGTGCCAATCCCAAAATTTTCTTCTACTCCATACATGTTAATGCCTCAAAATTTGCAATCACAGTGCCAAAATTAAATGACAATTTTTTGCCTATAATAACAAACTCTAAAGGTATAGATTTGTTAAATTGTGTGCATTTAAAAAGGAGATATAAGCATAGCATTTTTCAAACAAATCATTGAATTTTGGCACCCAGCCTCTTAGATGTCTGCAGCCAAATTTCCTTACACAAAGTGCACAAAAGCGATATCTTTGGACAGTATAGACCCAAACCTAATAAGGATCTATTTATGTGGTAGTGCTACTTATGTGGAATATGAAGTTTGACTAAATTCTGTACATTAGTTTTTGAGATACAGCTATTGCAAAATCGTGAAAAATGCTGCATAGCAGCACCACCTGCTATATGATATACATAAAAAAGCTAATCTGCATCAAATTATGTCAAGGTTTAACAGAATATGACATTTGATCAAATTCCGTGCAATAGTTTTTGAAATATAATTATTGCTAAAATCATGTAAATTGTGAAAAATGCCGCATAGCAGTGCCACCTGTTGGGCGATTTACACCAAAAACAAATCAGCACTAATTTTTATCAAGGTACAGTCAAACCTCGTTAACACGAGCTGTTTCCGATTGCTTCATCCAGTTGTATGTAATGTAGTTAAGTTCCGATAACACGAACTACTTTTAATACAAACAAAAAAAGTTTTCCCTTGAGTGTTCGTGTTAACGAGGTTCGACTATATAAGTGAATCTCTAAAGTTTTATTAAATTTCGTGCATTAGTTTTTGTGTTAGAGCCCCCCACAAAATTTGTATCACATATAGACAGACAGATATTTTCTAAAAACAGTCAAATCGTGTTCAGCACTTACTAAAACGTATGAATGAGTCTAAAACCGGAAGTCGAATTTTTTCACGAATCCAATACTTTCTTCTTGTAAAGATAGAAGAAAGTAAAAAGCGTATTTATTTTTTTAGTAAACAAACCCATAATTAGAATTTTTATGTTTTCAGTTTCAGAAATTCTTTTGGAAAGGAATTTTTTATGCAAAAGTATCATTATAATTATTACACACATTGTGCATATCATTTTAGTCGAAAATTGGAGCAATTTGTTTCAAGTTGGGAAATTTTCGAATTCCCCCCCCCCCCCCCCCCCCCCGAAAAAATATCTGTGGCTATGCCCCTGATTAAAGCTGAAATGCGATTCACCTTAATAAATGTCGGTTAAACATATTAACCAGAGCGAGAGAGCACTTGCACAGGCACAAGAATCCGAAACACAGGCAAAGCATCTGAGTACACCGTGCAAACAGAATATCTGACCCTTTAAATGATAGCGGCATAGCGACAGCCAATGAAAAGTGAGTATGCTATTTGCATACTCACAGCATGAATTAACATTTTACTTTAATAATTTAAATTCCATGAAAAATATCTGAACTTACAAAATATTACTAAAAATAATGATTATGTACATTTTATTTAATGTATAAGATTAAGATAATTAAAATTAAATATAAGTGTAAATTTGTTTACCAATAGATGCAAATCTTCAAATTAATGTATTAGTGTCATTTATATGTGAAATTTTGAATGTAAAGTTCAGAATTATATATAGATTATTTTAAAGTTTGATTTAAATTCTGTCTATTAAAGATACAGCTAATCATTTCAACCACATTTTCCTAGGAAATAAAAAGCTTTTTTCTGGTTATTTTTTTTCCTTTTCTTTTTTTCCCCAAGTCCTATATCTGCACATTTCTTTAAAGAATAATTATTTAACCCCTTGAAGGAAACCAGTACATTATATATACCACTTAATTTTAATTCCCAAATGTCACATTGGTACCAGAATTTAGGAATTAAATTTTGCTTTGTATAATGTGCGCAAATAAAAGCTTTTTCTTACTTTCATATAAATTTGTTCATGAATCCCGGTGTCAATCAATCATTTTAATATTTTAGAAACAGAAGGACTTTGCCCCTGAAAGTGTTAAAACATTATACTTTTATATCTTAAGTTTTTATGCTTAATTTTTTTTTTTCATTTTAGGGGAAAAGCAGATGGTTTCCGCTTAGGTCATTCTATTGATGAACACATCAGGCATCCAAAACTTGTTGAAGGATTTGCAGGAAAGAAAATTGTGGATTTTTGTATCGGTATGTGCCATTGTATAGCACTAACAGATAAAGGTGAAGTATATGGATGGGGCCGCAATGATAGGGGCCAGCTTGGTGACTATTGTGGATCAACACCAGCCTTGATAGCATCTTTTAAAGGGAAAAACATTGGTGCTTCTTGTGGAGTAGCTCAGGTTGAGTAACTTACTTTTTGAATCTATATCATCGGCATAGAATATATTTTTTAATATTTAGACATACTCTTCCTTTGCTTTGTTTTTATGTGCATTTTCAGTATTTACCATAAATTTAACAACTATAAACCAAACTTTAATGTTTCTCTTTAGTTTTCTTTTCCCTTAAAATATTATATAATTGAGAGAGGGAAAAAAAAAAAACTGTTGAGTTCTATTATTAAATCTCCAGTAAATATGCATCTATTTTCTCTTTCTAAGTATTATATTTCTTAAAACATTGTAAGAAAAACAACAGTCATATCTTTATTTTGACATATTATCTGTCACTTAGATGTCATGATTTAGAAGTTTGTAAAAAAAAAACATTTCTCATCTTTTGTGACCAAAATTTCGATCTTATATTCAGAGAAGAAAACAAACAAATGTATAAATTTTTAGGACTGAATATTAAAAATCTGAGGATTTTTTTTCTATTTTGTATAGATTGTTGTGTTATTTATTAGTAAACTACTAATTATAAATTAGTAGCTCATTTGTATTTTGGTAATCCCATGTAATTACATATGTGTTCAATTGACCTTACTTCTAATTATTGTATAGACATTTATTTTTTTTTTCTAGGTTTTACTGTATATTAAACAACTGTCAACTTTTCCAATTTTTCTGAAAATTTTCTAATTTTTATGTTAATTTTCTTATTTTTCAATTTTTTTTTTCTTCAAAATTTTTATTTCATCCTTCTCTTGAATACCAAATCATGATTATGTAAATACATACATATTTCATTTCAAAGCAAAGGTGCCAACAGTTATGGTTTCTGGATAATTGTTATATTATGGTTTTAATTGATGAATATGGTGTTTGGATATGATGAATTTTGATTAGCAATTGTTGAGAATCACATGTCTTATTACTTAAGATATGTCACTATGTTTAAATGGCTAATTTTCTAATTTTGAGCAAATATTACAAATTTTGTTTTTCATTTGAAATCTGTACAGTTAGCATTTTAATGCAGTTTTTGATTTTTTTTTGTGTGATCAGAAATATAGTTACTCAATCCAGAAATGGCTGTTTAAAGTACCTCAAGAAAGAAAAGAACTAATAATATTGAAATTTAGAAAGGTGCAACATATAAATCCTACAACCATATTTATCCTCTGGACATAAAGTTATTTGCATGATATCTACAGGTGTGACATTAGAACATCCAGAGGATATCTTTTTACTGTCTTTAGTGCAATTTCAACCATCCAGAAGATATAATGCATCCCAAATATGATATCCCCTGGATATTCTTACAATCTCATTATTTTGTCTGTGAATCTGGAGAGTTTTAAGAACTTGAAATGAATACTATTTCTAATAGATTTTCAAAAATAAAAATTATAAATGCATTTTCTAAAAAATATGATTTTCATGAACAATCAGTTATGACAACTGTTCTGTCTCCAGAAATCATGGTTATGTTTATATAAAACTGATTACCTACAATTTATGTGATGTTGTGATTGTAATGAACTATTGGTTTAAATATGTGAGAATTTTCCATGTAAAAAATGCATGAAAAATCATCAAAGTGATAATTTGAAGGCATATAAGGTTTTATTTTATGGCTTAGGTTACTTTCTTAGTAACTCAAATTGTATGTTTATTGAAAAAATCAGCAAACTAACATTCAGGGGTGATTCTGTTCTGAATTTTCTGAAAATTAAAAATAATCGATCATCAATCCAAGAATTCAGACCTAGAAAATATCACAAGTTTCAACATATGGTTGCCAAAAAAAATCAATTTTGTCAATTGTTCACAGAAAAATCAGCAATTTCGTCAAAGTATTGCAAATAAAACGTAAATTTTGTTCAGTGGCCATGGAAAAAACGCAAATTTTGTGAAAAAAATCACTGAAAAAATGCAAATTTCTTCAAAGAATTGCAGGAAAAATGTGAATATTGTCAAAGGATTGCAAAAAAAAACACGAATTTCGTCCAGGGATCATGTAAAAAATGTGAATTTCATCAAATAATTGAGGGGGGGGGTGAATGCAGATTTCATCAAAGGATCGCAAAAAATGCGAATTTCGTCAAAAAATCTCAAAAAACCACGAATTTCATCAAAAGATCTCAAAAAGCCACAAATTTCGTCAAAAGATCATGGAAAAAATGCAAATGTTAAAAGAGCACGAAAAAAATGCAAATGTCATGAAAAGATCAAGAAAAAAATAGCACATTTTGTAAAAAGATCGCTGAAAAACATGAATTTCATTAAAGGGGTACAGAAAAAACGCATAGTTAGTGTCAGGAGTAGATTTCCTATTCCCCCCCCCCCCCTTTTGCTGTAACCTTTCAGAAAATTTGCTGTGAATTTCAGAATTTTTTTTTTTTTACTCAGAATCACCCCTGACCCTGATTTCATTATATTTGCCAAGAGGACATTTTTTTGTAAATGTAATTTATTACATTAATTCTTTCTTAAATTTGTAAAATTGAAAAAGAAATTACATCAACAGACATTTTTTTTTTTTTTTGTATGCTAATTTATTTGAAACAATCAGTTCTATACTGATTTCTATCTTTTTAATGGCTGTGAAACATAATGGGGATACCTTATATACCTTATACCTTCAAAAAGACTTTAAGCAGTTGGTATGTCTAGTTAAAAATCAAAATGATTACTAAAAATCTGTAACTGTTGATATTTTTGTATCTATCTATACATATATTTTTTTTATAAATAGTACTATAATTAACTGGCTAAATAATAAATTTTACTATTACTGCATTTTAAGTATTTATTTTATTTCTGACATCAGCCTTTATTATAAAAATTAATTGAATTGAATTAATGTTGTATATAAACAAGTCTGTTTTTGCTCACAAACTCTAAAAATTTTGGAAAATAAGTTATTAAAAAAAGCTTGACGAGAGAAAGTATTCTGCTGCTCATTGGTATTAGGCCTCTGTTTAAAAACTAGAATAAAAATATAATTCATAATTGAATTTCTGCTGTGGACAGTTACATATATAGTACTTAATATGCTTTCATCCTTATTGCTGTTACCATGTATTCTGATTCTGAGAAACATTATAATTTTGAGTCCTTCCAACTCTTCCTACTTTTGAGATTCAAATGTTGGCAGCTATGGCATTTTGAATACTTAAATATTTTGAAAATGTACTTCTTTCTTTTTTTTTTTTTTTCAATTTTTATAAAAATGAAATAATGTCTCTGTGAATCTGCGCTTCAAAAAATTCTCAAATTATTACTAAATTATTCTTGTTTTAGTGCACCCCTTTCCTTTTTGTAAATAGTTGTTGTGATTTATATAATTTTTTTTCTAAGGTCACATTGAAAACATGTACATTCATGTCTCTGAACATTTTTTTTAAACTACCATAATAGTGGCATAAACTTTTTATTGTAATGGTTATTTTAAAATGCTAATTATAAGCTGAGAGTTCTGATTCAATCTAATATATAAGAACAAATAAACATGGGGTAGTAATAATGATTTTTGTAATTACAAATTTTTCTGATATCTATAATAAGTAGTTAAAATAAATGTATTTTAAATAAGTAATTTGTTTTAGGAATTATCTATTCTGAAATTACTTTATAAGATTGATTTGTTTTCCTTGTTTTTGTTTAATATCATGCTTAATTTGATATTTTTGTGCATTTCAGACTGTTATATGGTCTAGTACTGAAGTCAAAAGTGTTCCTTCAAAAATTCCCTATGTTATTGATGTGTGTCCTGATACTTTCAGCTTATTAGATGAGTTACTAAGTCTAATATTTGATGGTCCTGATGGAAACTTGTTATCATCATTTTCTTTTGAGAAAGAATGTATTGCTGTTGCATGTTTAAATTTGTTAAAGCTGCAAGTAATTATTTTTTGTTTTGTATGAAGTTTTGTTTTTATATTTATAAAAATATTACATTCATAATACACATATATTAAAAATGCAAATTTTTATATTTGTATCTCTTATTTCTGAAATAAATCTTTGTATAATGCAAAATTGCAATGTATTATGTAAATTAAAAACTTATATTCTGCTAACAGCTAATTTCAACAGAAAGGAAATAAAAAAAATATATATGCATTTCATTATCAGGGTTATATATAGGAACATAATTTAGATTTTTTTCTTAATCATGTAATTGAAAAACATTCTTGTATCTCTTGAAATTTTTCAAAAAATATATGAAAAGAGAAAATATGAAACGAGCTGCTAATTTGAGAACAGTAATTTAGCTATCAGGCAATAATGTATCTGTATTATTCAAAAGTAGCACACTTATAAACACAGAATACAGACCTGCAAATTTATAACTCTGTGATATAATATAAGAGAAAAGAAGTAAAAGAAAAACTAAAAAATCTCCCTTTGTTTCTTTCTTTATTCTATTTTATTACATGAAAATTCTGTTTCATCTTTTATCTTTCCTTCAGTGGTGGCCATTGAACAAAATAAGAGTGGAGGCTGAGATTGGGATCCCCCCCCCCACCCTCCCCACACACACCACCACCACCACTCTTCCATCCCAAACCTTAATTTAGAT
Source organism: Maratus speciosus (assembly GCA_963932465.1). Taxonomy (NCBI): domain Eukaryota; kingdom Metazoa; phylum Arthropoda; class Arachnida; order Araneae; family Salticidae; genus Maratus; species Maratus speciosus. The sequence continues at coordinate 339,627,941 of OZ010787.1, read as the reverse complement.
TTAAAAACCAGCAGTTGTAACTTAAAGGCGTATGTTATTGAAATAAGTTGTTATTTTATGTATACAATATACATGGTTTATTTGTAAAACATAGTTTATGAATAATTAAAAAACAAAATGGCAGCTGGATAAGGAAACTGATTGCATATTTCCATTGTTCTTTTCAATAAGTATATAAAAATATTTTTAAAGGAAAACATCTAGAATAATGCGACAAATGTGTGCACTGATGCATTAAATCTACTTGACTTAAAACTTTTAAATATGAAATCTGATAAATTATAGCCTATAGCAATTTTTCATCTATCATAAAGCATTCAGACTGTGCAATTTACAAATGCTCAATATAAACTAGCATACCGTGGCCATCATAAAATTTTCTTCTGTGTCATTCTAATATATTAATTTATAAGAGCATCAACAATTACTAGTATAAAGCATAGGGCATTTCTTTGAATGAACATGGAGTTCTTCAGTGAATTAAAAAGAGAGCAGATCAACATTGCCTCCTGTTGAGTTTTAAAACTAAATCAATGCATCCTGTTGAGTTTTAAAATTAAATCAGCATATACATCTTTTAACATTAAACTCAAATATAAAATTTGGTGCATTTTTGCACCCTATAAATAAGATGTAGCTATAATGTTCATTGCAAAAAGCATAGGGTTAATATTTCATAATCAGGTCCATCATCAAGAGAGAGTGATTCTGGTAATAGGATGGTTAAAACTGTATCAGAGTTACAAGAATGTAGTTAAAAATAGTGCAAAATATGCTCACTAAATTGCATTGATTGTGATCAGTGAATTAAAAGAAAGTCAGAACAATCCTACTAGGAATCTTTCCCCAAGCATAGAATAACACCCCTCCCTCCCTTGTTGAGTGATCAAAGTCAAAATTGAATTAGCATCTATTTATGTCAAAATCTAACAGAATATGCAGTTTGATGAAATTCTGTGTATTAGTTCTTGAGATATAACTGTTACAGAAATTGAGAAACACAGCATAGCAGCACCACCTGCTGGGCAGTGTACGCTCAAACCTAATCAGCATCTATTTATGTCAAGGTTTAACAGAATATGAAATTCTGTACATTAGGTCTGGAGATATAGCTATCACAGAAATCATGACAAACACGTTATATTAATGCCACCTGTTGGGCAATATACACCCAAATCTAATCAGCAGTAATTTATGTTGTGGTCTAACTGAATGTGAAGTTTGATTATTCAGTGCATTATTTATTGAGATTGAGTGGCCACAAAATTAGTGCCACTCATGGACTAACAGACAGCTATTTTATATAAATCGTTTTCAGGACATCCCACAAAAAAGAAGTCAAAATTTTTCACGATTTTGATATTTTCCTCTTAGATATATAAAAGAAAGCAAAAAAGGGAGAGGCGGGGGAATATAAAATTTGAACAGAACAATTTATAAAAATTCTCTTGTTATGGAAAGACACAAAAATATGCTGTTGAAAAATAGACAAAGTTAATTTCTATAAGTCAAAATTATAGTTTTGAGAAAATTAATTCCATGTAAATAGCAGTAATTTAAACTTTTTATAAATCAACCCAAGTATCATATATCTGTTTGCAGAGTAACAAATTTTCCTGTAAGAAAATCATCTACTTTCTATTGAAAGCTCAGAGAATCATATATTTAATAATTTTAAGTTATCAACATTCACCTACATTTAGGACTTTTAAAGGAAGATAATACAAAGTGAAATCAGTGCTTTAAATTGTGCATTTTGTAGTTAATTTGCAAACGTTAAAGCATTTTTTTAAGTATATGCCTAGCTTTTTCATGAAAGATATAACAATAGAAAAAAATTAAATTTAAGGAAAGTAACATGCTTCTTTCCATTTTTATCTTCAGTGTGGCTAAATAACTTGAAGCCTGTGTAACATTTCTTTCCTCTCTCCCCTCCAGTGAATTCACTCACTTGTAATCAGATTTACAAGCAGCTAGAATATTTCTAGCCTCCATCTTTGAAAAAGATATATGAATAATCTTGCTATCCATTATGGGCTAATGCTAGAAATGGCCTTAAATTTCAATTATATTAGAATTATTTTAATTTGGCTTTCATTTATTTTAAAGAAATTTACAAAGAAGACTTAGCTTCTTGCCTTCTCTGATGATACATCCCTGCTCCCTCTTTTGTGATTATAAATTATCACATTTATTGTTTATGTAATGACAAAAAAATTTCCTCTCTGGAGAAATCACAATGTTTTTATCTTGATATACCATGAAAAAAATAATAGTAAGTAGTGCATACATATTTTTTACTTCATTCTATGTGAAGTTCAGCAAGTTATTCTGAATAATATTGATTTGCTTTCCAGAAAGAGAACTTTGAAACCAGTTTCAATATTTGTTTTGTTTTTGTAAGTGAACTTGTTTATATTAAATCAAGGTGCATAGCAGGTGCTTATAGGTGCTTACATTCGAAAAAAGTTTGTAAGGTCTGTTATGTAAAGCTTTTACAACATAACATAAAATGTTATGTTGTAAAAGCTTTACATAACAAGGTCCTTACAAGGTGCTTATTTACGTTGCCAGTCAAACTTTGCTGAAAAAAATCGCGAATTTGAAAAAAATATCACGTCGGAATATCGCGAAAATATATAATTTTGTCAATCGGCGGCTGAAATCCAAACAAGAATTTTCCATTCGGTTGCATAAGAAAATCGTGAATTTCATCAAAAGATCGCTGGAAAAAAAATCACGATTTTTGTTAAAAGATCAGAATTTTGTCAGTAGGTCACTGAAAATAATAATCACGAATTTGGTTAAATGATCATGAAAATGATCGCTATTTTTATCAATCGGATACAGAAAAAGTTTGCGAATTTCGTCAACTGATTATTTAAAAAATCGGGAATTTCGTCATACGATCGCGGGGAAAAGATCCCTTAAATAGAAATTTTGCTAGTCAGTCACTGAAAATAATCATGAATTTCGTCAAAAGATCACTAAAAAACTCTCTAATTTCGTCAAAGGATCGTGAAAAAACCCTATAATTTCATCAAAGGATCGCGAAAAACCCTCTAATTTTGTCAAAGAATCGTGAAATAAATGTGGATTTTGTCAAATAATTCCATAAAAACACAAATTTCTTCAAAGAATCGTGAAAAAAACGCAAATTTCTTCAAAGGATTGCGAAAAAAACACAAATTTCTTCAAAGGATTTTGAAAAACTGGCAAATTTCATCAAAAGATCACGAAAACCTCTGAAAATTTCGTCAAAAGATCGTGAAAAATCCCGAAAATTTCGTCAAAAGATCGTGAAAAATCCCGAAAATTTCGTCAAAAGATCACGAAAAAACTCAAAAATTTCATCAAAAGATTGCGAAAAAATCTGAAAATTTCGTCAAAAGATCGCGAATAAAAACAAAAATTTCATCAAAAGATGGTAAAAAAAAAACCTGAAAATTTAACAAAAGATCGTGAAAAAAAACACAAATTTCGTCAAAAGATCGCAAAAGACCCAAAAATTTTCTCTAAAGATCACGAAAAAAATGCGAATTTTGTCAATGAATTGCAGAAAAAAATGCAAATTTCTTCAAAGAATGGCGAAGAAATCTGCAAATTTCGTCTAAAGATCACAAAAAAACTCAAATTTCATCAAAAGATCACGGAAAGGTGCAAATTTCACAAAGGCCTACAGGAAACATGCATTGTTAGTGCCAGGAGTGGATTCCACACACCCTCCCCCCTCTGCTGTAACCTTTCAGAAAATTTGTTGGGAATTTCAGAATTCTTTTTCTATTCAGAATCACCCCTGGATCGATCAAAACAATTAGCGAAATTTGTGTTGAACGATCGTGAAAAATTTTGTGAATTTAGTCAAATGATCGTTAAAAAAAGTTGCGAATTTAGTTAAACTAAACAACATGGGAAAAAATCACTAATTTTGCTAAATGATCGTGAAGAACATCGCAGATTTCATCTATTGGCTGCAGTAAAAATAGCGAATTTAGTCAAATGACGGGGAATTACAGAATTTCATTAATTAAAAAAAATCACTAATTTCAGCAATCTGTAGCGGCAAAAAAAATTGCAAAATTCATCAAACAATCAAGCAAAATAAAACTATTTTCATCAAATAATCATTGGAAAAATTACATTTTTTAAATTTGTTGCAAAAAGAAAATGATAAAATTACATCAAATAGGCTTTGAAATTCAGCAGATCACTGACTGATCTCTGCAATCGGTCACAAGAAATTACTTAATTTAAAATATGGCTCTTATACCATTTAAACAAAGCAAATGATTTGATAAGGCTCCAGTAATAAATCTCCACTTTAAAGAATTGGCATGCTACTGTTTATCATACTGAAAGGTTGGCAGATCTTAATAACCTTGAATAAAAAAATGATTGTGCTAAGTTTTTTCTTCAATATTGAATAGATAATAATGTGTTTGTGCTCATAAATGGGTGCTTATTTCTCCCTAAAAATTGCTTATAAAGTGCTTACAGGTGCTTATTTTTAAAACTAAAATGTTGCTAATCACCCTGTAAATTCATGATCTTTAATCTGTAACAATGTTTGGACTATTGTTTTAAAACATCCTCTTAAATAACATTCCTTTTTGTAAATCCATTAAATATAAAGAATTTGCAATATAAAGAAAATTGTGCTATACGTTTTGCAATTTATTTGCCTTTTAATGTGTTATTGAAACTGAAGATGCTTCTTTCAGTGAAGTCTAAAGTAATTGATCACATTACTAGGAGAGTAAAATGACTATGTTGCTAAAAATATAATTTTCTTTTCCTGTCTTCTAAGGTTTAATAAATATTTTTTGTAATGACAGAAATACATATCACAGCCTTTTCAAGGAAACCAGTAATACTGTACATTAGGGTGGGTCGAAAAAACAAAATTTTTCATTTTCGGAACGTTTTAGTGCAGAAAAGTTGCCTATTGTAATAAGAAGAAAAATGGCATAAAAATTTTTTAAATCGGGTAACATCTTCCATTCACGCATCGTACTTAAAGTTGATGAAAAATTGCAAAAATCGCGCCTTTTCTCTAATTTTTTTAAGTCAATTAAAAATTTAAAGATAAACACGCTTTAGCTTTTTATGCTAGTTTCATGGTTTACATAACCTAAATAAATTAAATTCTAATTATTAATCTAATTTTTCCATTCGCGCAACATCTTAGAAAAAAACATAAATTTAGCAATTTTTCGCAATATTCACCATGCAACTCTTCACTCATTTTGCTAGAACAAAATGACCCAGAACTCACCACGTGAATGCGGCATAATGGATTTAGTCTTCAGTGTTGTTCGTATATAGCCATCTAGCTTCATGTCCATATACTTTATTCGAGGTCTCTGTCACAAGTTTGACGCACATCTTAACAGTCTCGGTGTGACAGAGAAGCATTTGTATTTCTCTGAGAATAGTGTCAGAAGTGATGAACAATTTAACATCATCTTCACTTATGTCCCGCAGCATTGGGAAAGGATACACTGCACAAGAATTCCAATTAATAATTTCTATGTAATCGAAAGCTTGAAGATTTCCATTTGGTGGCATTACATTTCTAACAGTCTTCTTCTTTGGGACGGTTTGTCTTGTTTTTTACGATCCTTCTGTAACCAATATCCCAAATATGTTTTCTTTAATCGACAATCATTGCCTGCAGAACATTCTCTGGATGCGCAAAAAACTCATTTCGTTCTATCACTGGATCGGCAACTTGTAGTAATTTGTCGGATAAAAAGCGTGATGTTTGAATTGCTTGAAATACATGTTTTGGTCCGTTAATAAAATAGTTGCTTATTTTATGGCAAATTACACAGGCATGTATGATTTTATGATGAAGCCAACAATTTCTTTTAAGTTTTCGGATGAATCTAATACAATCTAAAGACTCGGTTGGCCTCAGTTAGTCATCAGGAATTGGACAAAGTACCAGGGTCCCTATTCGCCAAGTCTTCTGGACAATGTCCCAAGGTGATTGCATTCAAAATGTCCAAAAATACTGTTGTTCTTCGCTCAAAAAATTCCTGTCTATATCAGGAATCGACCAATCTGCGGGTTCATAATCGACAACAGGAGTTTTTTCACTACAAGTGAGCTGCTACCCGATTGGCTTACTAAAAGATTTAGGTCCTTCAGTTTGACCGTGAAAATGTTGGAAAATTTGGTGATAAGAAAGCTCATTAAAGTGCCGGATGCATATGATCCACATTTTATGATTTTCTAGTCGGTGGAAAGCACCGTTAATCTATCCAGTATTTATTACAGTACCATCACACCCTACTACCTCTACTTTTTCTAGTAATATTGATTGTTCAGAGAAACAAGAAATAATGCTTTGACTTATATCATTTGATGAACTCGAGGAAGGAGATACATGTCCAATATAAGTTGATCCAGGTTCCTGGATAAGAGAATAGTGTTCTTATTTCACATTCCTGTGAAATTGCTTGGCATTAAATTTTTCGAGGAACAAAGTATCTCATCTTTGTCCGTCAAAAAAAGACACAAACTTTCCTCAGGGGGTGTGAATCGGCTTTTCAAATCCATCTTAAAACGACTCTTGTCTCTTTTTATTTTACACTTATCAACTACATCAGAAGAATCTATGTCGGTTATCCACTGGACGCTATGACAGCTTTTGGCCGATCAGAAACTCTGAAACAATCGCTGTTTAGTGCTGTTCCATTAATTTTAATTCTCATCTGCCATTTGGGCATTTAGTCGATGTACTCGATTTGTATTTATCTTCCTCATACTCAGAGTCTTCAAAAGAAGTATGTTTGAGTTCATCAATTTCATAGTACACTGCCACTTTAGGCATTTAAATCTATTTGAGGAACCAGTCAGTGCTGAAGATCACGAGCTTTACGCTCGGCCGTCACATTTAACTTTTTTTTAACTGTTTTGTAAATACATCAGATTTTCCCCCAAATTGTAATTCCTGTGAAGAATCAATCATGAACTTCAACTCAAAGACACGAATTTTCTTTTTTTTATATATATATATAAGCATTTAATTAGAATTGCACATTGACATGCATGTGGTATTTTTAATATAATATAAATACCACACCCAAGAATTCGACGGTTGGTTGGGTAGAATGTGGGTGGAACCCAACGTGTAACCACCACCACGTGGTGAGTTCTGTGTTGTTTTGTTTTAGCAATACGAACTAAGAGTTACACGGTGAAAATATCGAAAAATTGGTAAATTTATGTTTTTTCTAAGTTCTTGCACGGACAAAAAAAAAATTGGATTATTGAATGGAATTTAATTTATTTAGGTTATGAAAACAATAAAACAAGCATAAAAAGCTAAAGCATGTTTATTTTTAAAGTTTTAATTAACTTAAAAAAATTAGAAAAAAGGTGCGATTTTTGCAGTTTTTCCTGAACTTTAAGTACGATGCGCGAATGGAAGATGTTAACCGATTTTTAAATTTTTTATGCCGTTTTTCTTCTTATTACAATAGGCAACTTTTCCACACTAAAGCGTTCCAAAAATAATTTTTTTTTTCGACCCACCCTACTGTACATTCCTTTGTGTTACTATAATTTGAAAAATAAAATTTGAATGTTATGCATTTATTATAACATATGTGATTAATTAATAATATTGTAAAATTTTCACACTTAAGCTTTTGTTTTCTGTTTTTCTAATTTAATAGCTTTCAGCTGCAATCAGCAATAAACTGCAAAGTGATTATATTGGTGACTCAGTGATTCTTCACAAATTAAAACAGAAAGTGATTGATTTAGCTGTTACTCCTGGTGTTGTTTATTCTGTCCAAAGTGTAGCTCAGAATGTTTTGAAAGCTGGCTGGATTTTGCTTCTTCCAACAGCTGATGAAAGAGCAAGGGCGCTTTCTCTTCTTCTTCCAGCTAATCAGAATCTTCCAGGTAATCACAAATTAAAAACATATAAATTTATTTTCGAAGGAAGATTGAGTCAAGTTGAGATTGAAAGACTATGATTGTCTTTATATAGGGTGTTCCCTTTTATCATTAACCAAAAGCTAATTCCTCAAAAATTAGTTTTAGAGGTATAATTCCAATAAGTTACAAAATTTAAATTTCTATCTAGTCTTTTGATCTTAAAAATTATATTTAAAAAAATTATCTTTCTTCATGCTCTAACAGCATTTTGCCAGATTTAATCTTATTATACATTTTTGTATCGTTTTTCAATCAAATACACTATTATTTGGTATGTGATGTTAATCAGTTCTTGGGAAATTTCCCACTTCATCACTTTCCAAATCTTCTTTATAGAAGTAAGGTCTGAAGAGTTGTCTGGCCTGCTATGTAGCTTGACCTTTTTTTCCATTAAGTAATATAGAAACTCTTTTGCTCATTACATGCGGCAATAGAGCTGAACCTTCCATGAATGCTGAGTTTTTATTTGGGAACCATTTCAATACTTAAGGTAGCACTATGATCTCCAGTACTTTTACATATTAATCCTGTTTTATTGTTCCTTTCACATTGCATAGACAGCCTATTTCATAGTGACTGAAGGCTGGCCAGATCACGATGTTAAGAGGATGCATCTGTTATCGTAGGATGCAGTCTTCCGTAATTTTCTTACCTTGTCACTTTCTCACAAATTTTGATTTGTCATAAAATCTGGACTAAAAGAAGAGAAAGCCATAAAAATAATTATAAAAACTTATATGCAGTTTTGTTTCATAAATTGCCAGCTTGCCTTCTTCTAGTCTTTGATTATGCAGTTTTTTTTTTCCTGGTCCATTATAGCTATGTTTTTGTCATTGCTGATATAAATAATTTTGTTTTGTTTTTTTTGCTTCGCAATATCATGCCCATATCCTTGATGCATTAGCAAACAATCTTTGTAATGGCAAAATCTTGAATCAGTTTTCACTGAACTTCTCAAGATGCTTTCCCATTTTCCATACAAAAATCACCAAATTTCTTCCCTCTTCCTGTGTGGTGATAATCATTTGACAGCTATTTTATTTTCAAATGCTTTAATGGTAATTCATGTTTGTATAAAGTTTTTTTCTTTAATTCTGGCCACAGGTGCTCATGCACCATTAACAAATCGTATATTTATTAAAAATGCTTTTGACTCTGAGATTTTACTTCACAGATGATATTTGGTTATTAAAGTGCACAGGTGCCACTTTTCTGCTGAATGGCAGATTTTCACTTTTTTTTTAAATCAAAAAGTCTTAATCGGTCATGAAACAGGCATGGAAAAATCCGTGAGTTTTGCCAATCACTCGTAAAATAAAGCCTCTGAATTTCATCAGTTAGTCGGCGTATAAAACTGCAAATTTCATAAATCGATCCAGGTAAAGTACCACAAATTTTGTCTCATCATGATGGTAACAGATTGCAAATTTTGCCAAAAAGTCCTGAATTTTGCTTAAAAATCACAAATTTTGCCAAAAAATCATGAATTTCGCTAAACATACTAATTTCACCAAACAGTTGTGTAAAAAATTGCAAATTTCATCAAACAATCACAAAAAATTGCTAATTTTGTCAAACAATCATGAAAAAGATCACAAATTTCATCAAACAATCACAGAAAAAATTGTGAATTTTGTCAAACAGTTGCAGAAAAAGTTGTGAATTTCGTCAAACTATCACAGAAAAAATCGTGAATTTTGTCAAATGATTATAGAAAAAATCATTAATTTTGCCAAAAGATAGTAGAAAAAGATCACAAATTTTGGGTAATGATTATGAAAAAAATCATGAAATTCGGCAATCGGTAGCGAATATCTTTAATTTGTTACGAAATTTTGCAATCAAGCCCTGGCTTAAAAACCACTGATATTTTATTCTTATGTACTTATGTGAATACTGCTATTTGTTTGTTAAATAAATTTTTAAAAAATCTTCTTTCTGTTCTTTGTAAAATAATAGTTAACTATTTCATATTCTTACATTGTTTGCTTCTGATTAGAATGCATTAAAACCAAACCCTAAATTTGGGTGAAAGAATGTTAATGTAGTACAAAATTGTACAACTTAGACAGGTAATTGTTTCATTCAGAATCGAATTATGAAAAAGCAATATATTTATTATAGAAAATATTATAAAACATTTTAATGTAACAAATTTGACAATGTATTTATTTATATTTAATTCAGTGTAGTTTTCAAAATTCCCACGTAAATGTGATAAATGTCATAAATTTTACTTCTCATGTAATTTCCTCTTTATTGTTATTTTCTGAGTGGCATCCTTGGTTATGCAAAATAAACTGATACTTTGTCTAAAAAAAGATATTTATCAAAGTAAAAGAATTGAACTTCATATAAAAATATTAAATAACTTACAGAACAATATTAATAAAACTTTCAAAAATATTTCAAAGTAATCTAAAAAGTATCTTAAAAACATATTCATCTGAACAACATGGACAGTATTAATACAAAGTGGTTTTTGCAAGGCAGGTTATGACAGCAGTGTTGCCAACTACATGTTTAAAAACAATAAGTACAAATGTTTTACATAAAAATAAACAAAAGAGTGCAAGCAGATTTTCAATTAATTATAATTTCTTCAAATGTAAGATTGTTAATTATTAGAATTAGTCCCATTAGTATGCTTATTCACTCTATTGCCATCATTGAAGAATTGGGATTTCTGTGCAGAAACTGGAAAAAGTAATTTTTACAAGACTCTTTTGGAGTCAGCTTTTTTTCTTTAAAATATTTCTGAAGAGAATAAAACAAATAATAAATTGAGGCTGCAAGGACAGTCTATTCATCAAACTTCCCAACTATGCTTTCTAAGATTTTGATGGAGCACTAAATATTTGCATGATCTTGGATTGTCATGATGAAACACAATGCCTTTTTTATTGATCATTTCATATAGCCTTTTTTTTTCAACTGCTTCAGTCTTATTAATTGTTAGCATTTAAAGAATTAGAATCTATCATTTGAGCTGGTTGCAGCAGTTAATGATGTGCAATTAATTCCCTTCCAGTTTTCACCGCATATATAGCATCAACTTTCTTGGAGTTTATACTTGTTAGGCCACTATTTGGGATGCTTTCCTTCATTTTAGCCACAATCTTTATGATGCATTGTTGTTACGAATGATCCATTATTCATATATTCACCATACGTATATCCGATTTGCTGGGACCGTTCCAGTTTGGAAAGTTTGACTTGGTATCCTAACAATGATGCATATTTGTGATGACTGTGCAGTCATCTATGAGCAAAATATGGAGAAACCTTTTGTCCTGACACAATGATGTATATGAAAATATAAAAATTAAATCCTTTTTTAAACTTAATATTCAAAATTTCTAACTTCTTTTCCTAATGTGAAATTTAATTGTAAAGCTAAGTTCCATCTCTGACATTGATTGATGTAATGAATACTTAAAATCATAAGTTTCAGTTAAAATAAACATCATATGATTTTTAAAAACCCATAAATAGCAATTATCTTTCCCCAATGTGACAGATATCAGATTCATTTGATTATTTCAAGTAAACAGGTAATATTTTAGCAATAAATTTAATCAATTTTCTCCATATTTGACAGTTATTGGATGTAGAACATATAAATCAAATTAAATCAGTATGTTAGCAGATAATTTCACATTAACCTCAAAATAAGTATTAGAAAGGACATAAATCTTAGTCTCTCTAGATGACAGTTATTAAAATATAAATCATCATTAACGTCAAGGGGTAGTAATTACAATTTAGTTGTGCAATCAAGATGATGCAGTACATGTGTAATCTCAGAAAACCCATCATTAAAAATATTTTTCACCAATAAAATTAAATTTTCCTCCCTGTTTGACTTGTCTGCCCTCTTTCAGAAATAATGTGAGCTGCCCCTTTTTTATACTCTGGAGCACATTTTACCTGCAGCTTCTTGCCATCATGCATTGTTAAACGAACATACATCACTCAACTGAGTGTTTTTCAGGAGTATTTGTGACTACTATGCCATCCATCTTGACCTGGTTTTAAAAAAAAGTCCTGTACGAAAACAATAATAAACTAGGCCCCATTAACTCTTCTTCATATTTACTGTGTCTTCAATTGGCCACAAACATTTATACACAAACCGAAAATCCACAAATTGCCATGCGAGAAAGAGAGCGGGATGCAATCCTTACATATATATGATCATGTTACAATATTTTGCATAGCAAAAATATCATTTAGGAAAATGTAAAATCATATTGTCAATAGTAGCTTTGTATTTAGAAGCAACATTGAACTATTTATTTACTTATTTTCAGGTCCACAGAATACAGGAATCAATCCAGGCTGTAACTTTATGACAGATCTTCTTGTTGGAAGTTTGATGGCTGATGGAGGCTTAGAATCTGCTCTTTTGACTGCTGTAAAAGTTGAATTAGAAGAAATTGAATATAATGTTATAGTAAGTATCCTATAGTAAATTAAAATTGTAATTTTTAAAGCAGAATTTATTTTTAAAGCCCTTAACACTATAGCAGCATTTTCTTCTCTGTCAAGTATAATAAGAATAACATGAAAATAGTGAATTACATATTTAAATCTCTGTTTGAAGAATAATGAATTCAGTTTGGCTTTCACATAAAAGAATCAAATAATGGACAAATCAAATTACATTTCAGTATTCAAAAATACAGGGGGATCATTAAAAAAATTTGCTGATATATGAGCTGCTAGTGAATGTGCAGCTAGTGAATGTGTAGTGTTTAAGTAAATGGGATGCCATTTGGCATATGGATATTTTAAAACACAGGCTCGAGTATGAGGTGAAGATGAAAAATTGAGTTGTTATAGTAATAAAAACTTTAAAATTTCAAGTAGCAATATCCACTTTTTTTCATTACACAATTACCTCTATGGTAGAAAGGACATTGATAGGGTTTTTTTTTAATTAAACAGCAATTTATGCAGAATAAATTTAAAAAAAAATTGTTGATATGCACTGGAAATAAAGTCATCAAAAGCAGTAGCACAGAAAAATTCATGTCGACAAAAAGAATAATTTCAGGTCTTGCTCATTACATTTATAGCTCCGGGATTATTCAAAGATGTTCTTCCTGGCAGGCAGAGGATAAGGGCATGTGATTCTTCCATTAATTAGTTGAATTCTTCAAATTATTTATTTTTTGTCACATTCTGCAAAATCAATTAGTCAATTGCTCTCCCCCAAAAAATCATGAATTTATCAATTGCTCGCAAAATAAAATTGTGAATTACGTGAAATTGTTGCTAAAACAAATTGCAAATTTTGAAAAAATTTCCATAGAAAAAAATTTATAATTTTGTTATTCGTTCCATACAAAATCATTTTGCCAAACACTTCTGCCAACAGAAGTCATATTGAGGTTTACAGTGTTACTGTGGCTCTTTTTCCATCCACAATATGAATGTCTGAATTTATATTATATTTATTTTATTAAAATTTAAAACCTAAAATAATTTAAACCCCTCCATATTTCTTCCAGATATATTTTTTATTTTTATTGACATCTTTTTCATCATGCTAATAGTAAAGTTCATCATTGGGTTATCCCAATTGATTAAAAATGCTATAAACTAAGAAAACACCTTTATTTACTAAATGGTATAAGTTTTATTGCATGATTCATTAACAGCATTAAGGGTGCCAAGAATAACAATTTTATGTAAGTAATAACAATAAAATGTCTGTGGTTTTTTACTCCTAATTGACCATGTTTTGAATGAAATCTTGTATTATTTTAGCGAATAGAAATATTAATCATTTAAACAGTTATTAAAATCTACATTGTTATTCATAAACTTACCTTATGTAACTACAGCATACTTTATATGTTTTTGTATACATAATATTTCAGTGCATATTTTCAGTATATAAAAACCATGATTTTATTTCAATACATATTAGTTAAAAAAGTAATTATTATAATCAGGTATGCTTTATTATAGTATTATAGTCAGTCAATGATTAGGTGATTGTTTAAGGTTTGCAAAAACAGAAGAAAAAAATCAGTTTTTGTTTTCGTACATTTTTTAAGATAGTTGAAAAATGTTAGTGATTTTAATTTGTCTAGCTATCCAATGAATCTCTGTCCTCCAGTTTTTATTAAAATTTAAAAATATTTATGAATTTTTACAGTTTGCGAGGTGCGTTTTATAAAAAATATGATTAAAAATGTATGTATTTTAAAATCATTCTGAGAAAGTGGATTACATTTTTCAGGAGTTATTTTACAAATACTGAATTTTAATCATATTATGATTTTTTTCAAAATGCATTGGGACATATTTAACTGGATTTATGTATTTAATGTAATAGTGTTTGATTGTGGATTGAGGGCTGAAAATCTAAGTCATAAGTTCTATATTGATTTTTGATAACAGTTTCTAGTCTCTGTGTTCAAAGTTTTATCTATCCATAAATTGATTTATTCCTGACTTTAATAATTACTTTTTTTAACTATTATGTATTGAAATATTATGTATACAAAAACATATAAAGTATTACTTATGTGAATACTGCTATAATATTAGTAAAACGATTCAGAAATATCTTACTATTGAATTTGATCTAAGTTATGGTTTTTTATACATATAAAAATGATGGTTAACAATATTCTTATGATATTTTCTTCTATTAGAATATAAAGAAATCAAACTCTAAATGTGGAAGAAAGAATGTTAATATAGTAAAAAACTGTACAAGTTATCAAGTAAACGTTTCATTCAGAACTCAACTATGAAAACACAATATTACAGATAATATTATAAAACATTTTAACATAACAAATTTGTCACTGTATTTATTTTACATTCAGTCCTATATAGTTTACAAAATTCACATGTAAATAAATGTTCTGAAAAATGTCATAAATTTTTATTTAATCCACAATTTCCTCCTTTTTGTTATTTTCTCAATGGTACCTCTGGCTGCAAGAACACTTTGGTGACCAGAGATGTCGGGGATGTACTATAGCACATAATTTAAGCAAGAAATCGGAAGAGCGATGCATAAAAAAGTTGTGATATGTCCTTTCAGATACAAAATTTTTCCCTTCAAAGAATGCAAAAGAGGCATATTTTGTATTAAATACATTGAATATGTCTTATTTCTATAAGGAGGATCCGCTTTTATAAAAAAAGGACTCAGTTTTTTTTTATAAGTATATGGGCCCCAGGGACCCAGGTTTTTAAGAACTTAACAACGTCTCTGGTGACATTGTCGTGTAGTGCCATTTCATGTTTCCATGGTTGCCTTACCTGCACAAACCATCTCAGTGGGATTGTATCTCTTAAGTTATTTAAAATTCAAGCTATACTTCTCCAATCTTCTATGTTCTTATGAGATTAAAATATCATTCAGTATGAGATTCTGCATTGTCTTCATGTCATAGTTTATTGTTGCCTACAATCTCATACATGTAATGTATCATTGCCTATCAAGGCAAACACTTGGAAACTTTGTAAACTGACTAAATGATTAGTTTTTTGTTCCCTGTGTGTCTTATTTGCTGTTCTTACTACCTTTCATTGTATTTGTAGTGTGTAGATCATTTTTCAATGAAAAAAAGTAGGTATTGCCATTTGAAATTTTGCTGCTGTAACTTAACTGAGAGTTCAATTGTTTTTCTTTACAATGAGGTGCCCATGCTGTTCATCTCGAATCCATGCTTTAAAATACCGATATTCCAAATGACATTCCATTTTCTTGCATGCTATGGTCACCAGGGACTCGCATGTGTACAAAGTTTGTTTATGGCCATGGCCACACGCATCACTCATTTGAGAAAAACATACTCTAGCTTGAACTGAGTTTGGGTAAGAATGTGGCCTATGTCGACCGCCGGGGGTTGGATATTACATTTAAAGGAGTCAATTACATCTTAGAGGTTGATTAATGAATGGTCAGTGAAAGAATGTTATTTAAAAATCATCTATTATAATAAAAGACAAAGAAGTGGAAGTTTCTGTCACACTTCCACTCTGGCCAATGGCGTAGCCAGGATTTCATTTTGGGAGGGGTCCAAAATTTCCCTTCATGTTATATATATATAACAAAACCGTTACGATAAAAATTAGAAGATTAGTAAATAAATTCCATTTTAAACAGGTTTTCGTCTTAGCAGGTGCAATTTTATGGCATTCATTTTGATACGGCTAAGAAATATTTCCATTTTAGACAGAATTCCATTATATACCTGTTTCTTTTTTACAAGTTTTGCTGTATTTTTATAAATATATTTATGTTTTAAGTATAGTAAACCTGTCAAAACGGAAATTATCTATAACTGAAGCATGCTTTAAACGGATGCTTTACATGAACCTGATATGGATTACCATACAATTAAACTTGCTGAAAACCCTGCACAATTATCTTGCTGAATTTTCACCGCTCTTTAACGATTCCTTCTTAACAGGATTTATTGTGTTTTTAAACACAGTAAAATATCTGAAAGCAAAACCTTTCTATAACATAATCCTTTCTCAAATGGGAGGATTTCAGAATCCCGAAGAAACGAAAACTATATCTTATTCAGGTAGTCTATTTTAGAAGTAGGGGAACGTGGCCTAAAATGATCCTAGCAGACAAAACGATCCACATAGGTTTTCTTCCAGACAAGTTGCGCTATCTACAGGGTAACACATAAACTATTTGTGCCAAGTCAAGAAGCAATGGCGGTATTCAAACGATCACAGTATTACATGTCTGAATACAATTCTTTGAAAAAGTGGGTTTTATAACATCTGTAAGATAAGCCCTAACTTTCATATTTATTTACATATACAGTCTTTCATGTTCAGAAATATGACTTGGTTTACTTAATAGAGTATGTTTTTAGATGTGAATTGCATATGCTAAGTTTGTTATGTTTCTCGGCATCATCTAGTTATATGACCTAAAATGGATGGTCATGTTGGTGGGTAAAATCATCCATTATGCGGATCATTTTACTACCCTTTTATTGGCTGAAGAACATCCGGTACCGGTTCCTAACCATCATGGGAGCCAAATGTGCAACTGCCCCAAACCTTTCTCCTAGAGTCCACGTGTTATCCTACCGTATCCAAAGAAAACAGAAACAAGCATTTCAAGAAAAAGGAAATCGATGGAAAGTGCCATTTTAATGAGCAGTCCTTATAAGAATCAATTGCGCTTGGAAACGAAAAATAGAGAACAGAAAGAAAAGGTAAAAGAGGCAGCAGCTAAGAAAATCCAATTAAAATATGCTAAATATAAAAACGAAATAGCCAGAACAAGCAAAGAAAAGAGCATGAAGTCAAAGCAAAGACGTTTTCCCATCAGTGTTGCTAGTTGGCTACTTTTTTAAAATTCAGTTTTCTTGATTGTCACCACTTTTCTGAAATGGTAAAATTACTCTTGTTTTCGCCTTAATTAATACGTCATTAAATAAGGCTATTTTTACTATTTCAAAAAAGCGGTGCCAATCAAGAAATCTGAATTTTAAAAAAGTAGCTCACTAGCAATACTGAGTCTCATAAAGAAGAAAAGGGTGCCTAAAAACTAATATTTGAAATATAGTGAAACAGATTCAGAAGATGAACACAAGTGTATTTATTGTGATGAGCTATTTGCCTCATCTGCAGCAAGTGAAGGTTCAATCCAGTTAGTATCATAAGTGTCGTAAGTGGGCACAAAATGCATACGCAGGGATAGATGAGAAGGACGATTATGTATATCATTGCGATATGTGCTTAAATATTCCGAGTTTTCGGATGGGGCGCAAATAGACATTATTTAACTTATTTTTGCATTTATTATGGGCTATTACTTTTGGATCATAATTTCCAAAAATTCCATTTTATTGTTTTATCAAAATTACACTTCATAAATGCATATCAATTTCATTCTGTTCAAAAGACTGTAACATCATTAAAATGCACTTAAAATATTTTTTTTCAATTGGCCAAAATGTAACGGAAAACTTTTGGCTGTCCCTGTAATTAAACTATACATCAGATTTTCATAAAATTTGAAATGACTTGACAAAATTTTGCAAAAATTACACATTTAAATTTTCAGACCATTCGGTTGGATAGTTTTTGCTCTGTTTTATACAGACAGACGGACCGAATGACGACTATATGTGATATGTATTTATATAATTATGAACGCACCTAAAAACTGACAGCATACTTAAGAGTTAAATGTATTTAAATCAAGTTCTATATACCTTAAACGTTTGCTTACATTAAAGTTAGGATTAAATGGTTATGTTTATAACAGCAATTTCCATGTTTAATTTCTTTTTATTGAATTAAGAACTTGCGCTGTAATAGATACTGGATAATGAGTTCACAGAAGTGCCAATCCCATCAGCCGTTCATCCCTGATGGAAGTTTCTAAGATAAGATTTTAATCTTTAACCTCTTGAAAGGGCGGTGATGCAGCTATGGCATCACATAATTTTAATCCCTAATTGCCACATTGGCACCTGAATTTTTTATTGAAAATTTCACTTTTATGAAGTACTCGAAAATATGCTTTTACTTGTTTACAAATAAATTTTCCTGTAAATACTGGTGTCAATCAATCATTTCAACATTTTGTGAATAAAAGTACCTTGCCCCTGAAAGGGTTAAGAGAGAGATCTTGCAGTTGCAGTTACAGAAACTAATGAAACAAACACAAGTAAGAGATATAGTTTATAATTATCAAGAAGGAGCTTGGTGACATATAATAGAAGCGTAAAAAATAACAACGTTAAATCACCAAAAATTTTAAGCATACCAGTTTTGGTAGCATATAGCATATCTTCCTCAGTGCCAGTGCTTGAGCACTGAGGAAGGTATGCTATGTGCTACCGAAACCGGTATGTTTAAAATTTTTGGTATTTTAACGTTGTCATTTTTTACGCTTCTAAGATATAGTTCATGTTCGAAAAAATTGTTCGATGTTACATTGTCTAAAACAGCCATGATTCTTCTGGGTTTTTCTGTTTCAAGTTATGCCGTTTTTGATACAATATTTGACCTCAGCAGTTGCCTCTGATATCTAGTCGTCTGTAAAGATGTTAAATTTTTGTAATAATTTTATTTGTGTTGGATTAGCACTTTTCTGGAAATATTGGGTTTTGTACAAAATAATTGCGAGTTCTGTTATTTTACTTTTTAACCAATCTATTTTAGGTGGTTAGAAACAGTTTTAGAGCATACTCCAAATTCAGCTGCAAGCTCTCGGACTTTTGTTTGTGGATTAGTTTCAACTTATACTTTCGATATCTCATAGTTAATGACAGAATGTCACCCAACAACTTTTCTATATCCAAAACTCTCACTGAAACCATGAAATTTCTGGAAGCAATTTTAAATTGTGCATTTAAAAATCATAATTGGGATCAAAGATACTGTTGAATTCAGACAATTTTCTCCGGAAGGGATTTCTGTAGCTCTCGAAGGGACAACGGGGAGTTCCGGAGAAGGGATAGCAATTCTAAACCAGTAATAAGCACAAAACCCCAAATCTTCTGTTGGGGAATTTTCGAAGCTCCGAGGAAGGAACCCATGAATTCAACGCTATAGTGCAGTTAATATAAAAGTTGTTTCTGATGTTTTTCATATCATTTTGAATTCATACAAAAAATTGTGCGATCTCAGATGAACATCAAAACTTACAATATCCTTCTATGCTCTTTCTCTAACGATCAACGAGATGAGAAATAAAAGTATCCAAGAAGAAAGAAATGCTGATTTCCTAAAATATTTTTCAGTTTTGTCATGAGATGTATTATCCCTCTTCATCGGGTGGCCAACTTGACAAGGAATGTGTATGGCAAAAGAAATTGTGTTAAAGGTTTCTTTATTGAAGGATTCTGCTCTCTTAAACAGGTCAGCAAAGTTTTGAACACTAGTTTCTTATTCCTTCCTTACTGACTGACGTAAAGTTCATAAATCTGAAAAATGACATCCTCAGTATGTTTTACTACAGAAGATAAACCATATTCAGATTTTTGAAGGTATTTTGAAAGTGGCAATTAAAATTGACAAATAACCAGTCCAAGAATAAAGTTATTTTTATTAATTCCAGTCAACAGATTTTAAGTAATTGATAATATTGTTTGATTTAAAATTATTAAAATGAACAAAGATGATGGTTGCAAAACTCAATCAATGTGCCTTTATTGTGTTCGTGTAAATTTGTCCTTTCTCGTACGTGTCGGCAACAATTAGCAACATCGAAGTGAGATATGAAGTTTTCCATTTAATCTGGTTGGAGAAAAATCTTTGAAAACAAAATCATTGGGGATCGTTAACAAATTCCTTTGTAGACCAATTTCTATCTTAGGAGGTACATTTGTATAGTTATCCTTCTGTCTTTGAACCATGAAATGTTTGCATTTACAAGGGAATTACTTGTTCACAGAAAACTTGCCAAGAAGGAATCACAACTGGAAAAGTTCCATTGTAGATAAATTTCAAATCTTAGCAAGTACACATATATACGAGCCGTTAATTCCCAAATTGGCTCAGCCGAACTCAATCTGATTGTTCGTTAATATTAATATTTTGGATTACTTTACTGTGATTTTGATCAAATTTAACAAAATAAATCAATTTAAATCATTATAATTGCATTCTATTTTACATTACACTACTTCATAACAAAATAAATATAATTTTCTACAATATAAATATCAGTTTTAGCCAATCAGATTGCTGAGCTCAGCTGAGCCAATTTGGGAATTAACGGCTCGTCACATATATAGTGTTGTTTTCATTGAACCTTGAATTTTTTCTCTTTAAGATAGGTCATTTTCAAATATTTTACTGTAATACATTTATGATCTTCAGCGGTGTGTTATAAAGTGATTACATTTTAACAGTTTTAGAAAAAAAAGTGAAAACCTGCCTAAAACGGAATTTTTTTTATAGCCCTAGGCGAAGGATATACCTTTAAAGTACACCTGCTAAGACGAACAACTATCTAAAGAGGAATTTTCATAGTCTCTTTGTGATTCCGTGTTAGCAGTTTTAACTGTTGTTGTATCCCTGATTCAGTAAAACAATACTTCGTTCAGGGGGGGGGGGGGGGATTCTGGACCCTTCCTTGGCTACGCCACTGACTCTGACGTCATGATGTTACGCTATACTTAAGGTCATAAACCTATCTGTAACTTAGAAGTTTAAAATAAATGTATACCCATGTTTCTGGTTCAACATTTGTAAAATTTGAAATATGTTTCCTCCACTTATTATTATTATTATTTATTACATATAGGAAGATGATATCCAGTCTGATATGAAAAGTCAATCATTCATGGAAAAGCATGTTGTAAATTCTGAAGCAACTCATCCTCATGAAATAATTGTTCATGATGACATGTTTAATTCTTCAGCTGATATACCTCTCCTTCATTTAGTAAATCAGTTGCTTAGGTAATTTTTTCATCTGATTTTTATATTAATATCCAGTTGAAACTTATCAGTCCTGTAATTTTATTTAGTCTTGTGTATGTATACAAGACAGTTTTCCACTATTTTGTACCATATTTCTATTTAATCATTATTAAAGCATTAAATTATTGTTTTGTGCTGAATAATTTCTCATGAAACTTTCAAAATATACTAAAAAAAATTTCATATGGTAAATTGTTTTATTTTTTATTTTTTAAAGAATAATTTAGATGCTCAGAGCCACTATGGACATTTCTATTAAAAATGAGTTATTGTCACCTTTCTGTTGTCTACAGTGATATGTATTAGCAGGCAAAGTCTAAATTGAAAAATTTAATTTTTTCTTGAAAATAGCGTTATACATTTTTGGCCTCATTTTCATGTAAAAAGCTCAATGACGTTATTATATAGTATGGAAACATTTACACAGAAACAGATGTCTCATGGCTGCTTATTTTTCAATATCACTATTTCCAAATTTTAATATTTCGCTTATGTAGCTACAGGGTCATTCCGTGTCAATTCAACCAGGCCCCAACACCCACCATCTCAGATTTTCATTAAACTTTGTGTACTTCTATTGTTTATGGTTATAAGTAATCCCCTTATATTGTTTTTCTTTATTTCAATTAATTTTAATTTTATCGCCCTTCGAAATTTCTTGATTTTGCATTATTTGTCATTCATGCGACTCTTAGATTCAGCTGCTGCTGTTTACAAAAAAATTTATTTCTCAATTGCTAATGCTAAAATCTTTTTGAAATTTTTTATATAAAATGTTAAAACATTAAAAATGTAAGGAAAAAATATTTAAACAGTCTAAATTTATATTAAATAATTTAAAAAAAATTAATAAATTTGAATTTTTAAAAAAAATTTGTCAAAAAAGTAATTTTCAAAATTTTGAATTTTCAACATGAGGGTCTAAATTAAACTCATGATTTCTTTATTGAAAATGATCATAAATATGTGCTTTAACTTACCCAATGAAAATAATTATGGCATTTTTAGTGATTCCCCCTCCCATCTCCCCATTTTCACAAAAATGACTATTATAAGACAAGATTTTTACACATATTTAAAAACTGAATTAATAATAATAAATATCAAAATTAAACAATAAAACACATTAAAAATAAAAGTTGAATTCATATTAAAACTTTAATATATAAGCTTTTTTTATTTGAAAATAGTTAAACATGAATAAATAATAAACAAATCAAAAATAGGATAACGTAAAATTTATAATTTGCCTGCAGCTATTTACATACACAGATTTTAGTAAAAAAACATGAAAATTAAGTTTTTATGTAATGTTGATTCATAATTATACAACTTTTATAATATATTATTAAATCTTATAATTTACCAGTTCAATGTTTTTTAGCTTCTTTTTCATGCAACTGTCTGTTTTTATCTTCTTTTCTGCTAAGAGCATACACTCTTTAGAAAAGACATATGTTCTTCCAGTTATTGTATGAGGAGGTTCTACAACACTTAGTACATGAGGAAATGGTATTCTACAAATATCATCAGAGCTAGGCCAGTAAAATGATGGCGAAGGTCCACTTGGATGCAGAAATTTCACTAAAACATCCCTCTCATCTTGATTAACTTCAGACACCATTCCAAAATACCACAAATCATCATAAATGCAGGCAATGAAACATCCAGAGTATAAATTATCTGTATTTGGAAACTGTAGAATATTTTTTAAGTTAAAAGTAAAAGCAGGTCCTTCATCGTTGCTAATTCTCCTGGCTTCTATGGTGCCTACTGAATCCAGTGGTCGAAAGTTATGGAAATTGCGAGTCCCAGGAAGTGTCTGAAGATCTTTGAAGGATGCTTCCAGAAATGAACGAGTTATCTGCAATTCATCTCTACTAACGAAATGAAAATTTATGCTTGAGATATGTGTAACACAGAAATCAAAAAATGCTTTTGGAGATATAATTTGATTATCTAGGTGTCTCTGAAGACTCTCTTTTCGGGCTAACCGTTTTGCAGTCCCACCAATGCCATCACATTCTGATTTGCCATGGCTTGTAGCAAAAAAGGACCACACTGCTTTTAAGTTGAAATCATTCTCATGGTGGGAAAGGTTAAGGAAACTATTTATTCTTATACTGTGCTGCACATCCATCACTAAAGTAATGTACTTCTTCAAATGTGGAGAAATTTCTTTAACAAATTTCAAAACTTTTTCCTGACTTTTATACACCATACTTACATCATGCTTCAAATCATCACTGATGATACAATGAGATGAGACCATCTTCACTCCTTCAGAATTTTTATAATGAACCAACACGGAATGTAAATTGTAAGATTCAGAAGTCCAATGATATCCCTGTGCTTCGTCTTGAATGACAAATGCATAATTTTCACTAAAGTCTAGAAGAATGATTGCTGTATTTAATTGAAGATTTTCTTTTAGGTTTTTTAAAAATAAAGATTGTGATTTAGCTATAAAAGTGAGGAATCGGTCGTTCAATTTTGTTTGTTAAATCATCGATGAAATCATCTAATGTTGCAGTGCTTTTAATCATCTGTGTTCTATCAGTACATACCCATTGCGAAAATTTGATAGATTCATTTTCATCATATTCTTCAAATTTTGACTTTAAATAATCAATAAGATTATGCTTTTCAGGGCATGCAGGACAATGTCTGAGCATACACTCTCTTGTTGGCTCTTCACACAATAAGAATTTCATTATGTCCTTATATGTATCATTGATTTGTGCAGCATAAAGAAGCAATATCACATTTTGATGGATTGTGCATACACTATGGGTACCACTAGAACCAGCTAAAACGCACCATTTTGGCCGTAATGTACAAAATTTGGAGAAACCCACATTAATGTTAGGATACTCCTTTTTAAAAGCTGAATATAGTTCTTTAAGATTGCTTAGTATCAACCTTTTTTGCTGATATTCATTTTTTCCTATGCTGATAACATCTTTCATACCTGGCATTACTCTTGACTGTTCATCACTTTGGTAAAAGTTTCTGATCACATCAATGGTTTCTGGTGAAAGCCTTTTATCCCGTCGATAGTCTGGTTCAGCTAAAAATTCCTTTTCTTTAAAAATATTTTGGGCTTGGCGAACAGAATAATCTGAGACATCAAATATTCGTTGAATTATTTTTCTTGGCCAAGACAAGGCAGCTGGAATTGTTAGCATTTGTATTTGCTTATTCCTAGGGGCACATTTTATATTTTCTTTCATTACTTCCACCAGTTTATCCAAATCAGCTGCTTTTTCGGATACAATTTTTTCTGTTTCATTTACTGTAGGCGAGACTTCTACATTAAGTACTTTTGTAAAATTGTCTTCGATATTTTTCTGTAATTTTTCAAATTTTCTTTTTCCATAAGATCTTTTACTGGTCTCCCCTAAGCCGTGCAGTTTCAAAGGTGAACATTCCATCTCATTAAGGGATACATTGAGCTTTTCTATAGCTTCTTCTCTATTGTGTTTTTCTTCTATCCTTAAACCAGAATCTGCCTGACCTGTGTAGTTATATTCTTCTTCTATATTACTGACTAGGTATTCATCACTCTTGTAAATGAGTTCTCTACATTTAGGACATAACTTTTCTCCTGGTTTAACTTTCAATCCTTTTTCTGGTAAACATTTAGATTGCTGCAATGTAACAAGTCGCAAGGATTTTTTAATTGGTCCTTTATGCTTTTTCAATGGATCACTGCAGGTTTTGTGACACAACTCAAATTTCTTCAAGAATACACTTTCATGATGGAAGCAAATAGTTTGAATTGAATCTAATTTAGTTTCAGTTTTTAAACACAATAACCCTTTGTCTTCTTCACTTAAGGAATTAACATCCTTTATCCCTTTCTTCTGACAAAAAGTTATTTTATGGCATTCACTTGCAGTTAATTGTCCTATACTACATATAGGATATTCCATTTCAAACCACTTTTTTAAAAAGTTGGTTAAAAACTTAAGTAGTAAATAACTTCTCTGTTATATAATGATTTCACTATATAGAAACTGGCAAAAAAATAATTAAAGAGCATACAGATTAAAAGACAAATTCAAAAGATAGAAACTACTATGCTGCATATCTCATCTTGCTTTACTCATCTAATGAAATATCAAATAGATACTTTTTCTTTATTCCTTTCTTCATCCAATAATATCTCACGTGAGAGTTTTGGTTTGACTTTTTAAGTAAAAGTTATGGTTTAGATCTAAACCAAAACTTTCTAGATAAGGACAGTTATGGTTTAGATCTGAAGCTAAATCTTGTCAGGTAACAGAAATTTTAGTTTAGATTTAAAAAAGTTCTAGTTGAATGTTGAATATTGTTTTTTAGCTTGATACTTGTAGATCTAGGCATCTTTTATGAAAAAAAAAATATTGAATTTAATTTTTAAAATTAAAAATAATATTTAGGAACTAAATTTCAACATCTTCTCCTTTCCCTTATATGTTCTGCCCAATATTTTCTTTCATCTAATGATAAAAATGATATTTTACTGAGTAAGTAATTATGAATTCAAAGCATAGGTAAAGAAAAAATATGTGGTAGTGTCATATGGTAAATGTCAGAAAATAAATTTCTCTAAATAAAATTTTTTCTCCGAATAATTTTCTCTCTAAATTTCATTAAAAAATAAAATAGTTCCTTATATAAAAGAGGGAGCCAAATATAGTTATTTGGCTAACAAAATATTGAGCAAAAAAACGCTACATTTGATTTCTGGCTGTGTAATCAATTGTGCAAGTTTTTTTTTTTTTTTTTTTTTTTTTTAATATAGCAAAAAATTTGATTCATTATGAAAATATTAAGCCATAAATTTGTTAATGGGTACAAAAAAGGATGTATTTGTGATCATTTTGACAAAAGAAACTCATTAAATGATGCCCTTTTTTAGTGAAGTAAAGTAAACGAAAGAAATTGTCTCATGATAGTAATTTTTTCAAATAGTGGGTGGGTGGGGGGACCCCCCAAAGTGCCACAATTTTTTTTTTATTGGGTAAGTTAAAGCACATGTTTATGATCATTTTCAACAAAGAAATCATGTGTTTAATTTAGACCCTCATGTTGAAAATTCAAAATTTTGAAAATTACTTTTTTGATAATTTTTTTTAATTCAATTTTATTAATTTTTTTAAATTATTTAATATAAATTTAGACTGTTTAAATATTTTTTCCTTGCATTTTTAATGTTTTAACATTTTATATAAAAAATTTCAAAAAGATTACAACATTAGCAGTTGAGAAATAAATTTTTTTGTAAACAACAGCAGTTGAATCTGAGCATCTCGGAAAAGACAAATGATGCAAAATCACAAAATTTCGAAGGACTACAAAATAAAAAATTATTGAAATAGAGAAAAACAATATTAGGAGGTTGCTTATAACCACAAAGAAAAGAAGTATACCATGTTTCATAAAAATCTGTAATGGTGGGTGTTTTTTTCCTATTTTTGTGGTTGATTTGACATGGAATGACCCTTCAGAAAATCTGTGATTGTAAAGAAATAGTGGCATTAAAAAATAAGTATTGGTGGGAACCATGTTTCCAGATAAATGGTTTCAAACTGTATTAGCTATGTTGTTACTGTTATACTAGCATGAAATTTTAGATACAGTTTTCAATTTTACCCTTTGTCTAGTAATGCCATAGATGCATTCTTTAATTTTGGCTTTCTGTAGCATGGTTGTCTAGACAAGACAACACAGGTGCTTAAGGAGTGCCAATGTAGAAAATACACTGTCACGTGAAACTTCCATCAAAAATGAAATAAAACAGAATAATGATGAACATGTAAAAGATGAAGTTTAGAAGATAAATAAACAGTAAACAAAAATGTAATTTTGAAAACTCCGGTGGAAAACCCTGCATAGCAGGGGCATTCCAGAGTTGGGAGCACCAGAGGCTAAGATGAGGGGTTCATCTTCCGGTCCCAGGCCCTTTTCAGGTCCATTTGTCGACGCAAGGAACCACCCGCAAAGCAAGCCCCGCGACGCGTCCCGAAGGTCGCCGCCAGACAAGCTCCAGCAGAGCGGAACCCCACGCAAACTCCGGTCAAACCGACGCCGCTGCCCAGCGCACACGGCGACGGCTATTCCCAAGAAGAGACGAACGGCCGCTACGACAGTCCTCACCACCCAGCTAGAAAAACCAAGTGGTCCCTAAACTTGGTTACTCGAGCCGGTAGACCCCGCAAGCCATCGCAGGAACCAGACGCCTATAAAGACGCTGGGCCCACGGACTGAACCGAGGCTTCCCGACCCGAATTTAATTTACGGACAGGCCCCCAAGATCAGATACCATTTTCCGGCAGAGACATTTTTGTGGGCCAGCCGATAGGAAAGTTAATGAGGAGCCCCTAGCTTGAAAACCAGGGAGGACGGGGAAAATCCCTCCGGCCGTAAAGCGTCCCAGCTCCTGGCTTTTCGCCCAAACCACCCGGCTCAACCAACGGAACCCCTCGCGGATCACGCCGGGAGCCAGTTGGCCCAGACTAGGTGCCGTTAGCGACCCCAGGCGGGCACGGAAAGCTCCACCTAGACGGAATAGACTCCGCCTCGCTAGGGGGTCGGACGGAACGGAGTCCTGCCAGCCCCCACCGACTCGACTCCATCTTAGGACAGAGAAGCCAGTGGAGGCCGACAGAAGCCCACCTGCCACTACCTTACCTCGCGGCCATCGAGGGTACCCAGGCCCGAAGGCCCCTGATCCCGTGCAGTGACCGACCGCTACCTTTGTTAGTGCGTTCGAAAGTTAGGTGGAGACACCTCTAGGTCCTCATCACCAGGCGAGGCAAACTCCGGTACCGCATAGACACGGAGGACCTGGATCGGACCAAGAGTTCACCTGAGGCACGATGAGTTGCCGCGTTACCGGCGAGCCTCCGGCCCGTTTCCCTGCGGGAATAGCGTTCGATGGTGGACCTGCCGGCCGACCCCCTCCCATGGGTCACGGCACGACATGGAGCAACCAGAGCCATACTGGCCTCCCCACGCGACCGCTCCTTGGTCAACGGGGGCACCGCCAAACCCTACGACCCTAAGGGTCGGCTCCCAACTGCTCCAGCTGAGGTCCTCGGAGGGATGAGCCACCCAAGTCATAAAGTAACCTGGGTGCTGTCCGTAACCCTCGCCCTTCGGTTGCTCCGGGAGTCCCTGCATGGCGTTCCCGCGAGCCCCGTCGTCACTAGCGAGCACCGAGGACTTTCCTCTACAAAGCCCTCACTCATACTTCAGGCTCCCTCTTAGTCAAATGGTGGATGGGGTCCTATCGCCTTAGCTATCCTTTGCCCAGAGTCACCACCCGGCCACAGCCGGCTCTGGGTTCAGACTATGGAGTGTTGCTACCCGGCTTGCCCAGAGAACCTGGGTGCCGGAGGACCGCATCTCTGAAAACCCTCCGAAGAGGGCTACGGCCCTATGCACAACGTCCGCTAACCGTGGCCACCGTGCTCAACGCCTGTCGGAGATGAGCATCTCGAGGAGGTGGCGAATCGTCCCCATCCGGCCCCCTCACATTCGTACACAACGAACTCTGCCGAGCGTCACCTCCCCCACTCAAGGGGTCGGGTCGGAACCACCCGGAGGGGCGGCCACAAAAGAAAACCATTGCATAACAGAATCACTCGTAGTCGGTAGAATTCGAAAAAAAATGTGCGTCAGCCGGGAGTCGAACCCGGGTCAACTGCTTGGAAGGCAGCTATGCTAACCATTAAACCTCTGAAAAAAGGTGCAAAGGGCATATATGTTCCTTCTACAGTTGAGCAAGACGATAAATTATAAACTTTTTAATTTCACAGTATTTCATTTTAAAAAAAAAATTCATCTTTGAAATAATGAAATGAAATTATCCACTTACAAATTAAAGAGGCTTGCATTAAAAAAGAAATAGATGTAGTATATAATGTGTAGAAATAAACACCTTTCCAGTAAAACACAGCACCTTTATTAAGTAGTTCACCAGGATACATCAGCAAGCAACATACGACAACATGACATATATGAGAAACACCTTCATTTTATAATGGTTTACAACTAATCACAAATAGCCAGCATCATCAAGCCAGCAGAACATCTTTTACAACATGCTAACAAAACTATGCTACTTGTGCAACTGTTACATATTTAGCAACCAACCAACCAACCACTCATCTAATATAACCATGAATTTTAACTTAAAACCATAAACCAAATGTAAATAATCAAGATGGCTGCATGCATGCTGTTGAAGTTTAGTGTTGAGATTCATTTTATTAGTAAATGTAAATTTAATAAAGGTACCGTTTTAGATAAAATATAAAATATTTAGAATAAAATTGAAATGAAAAGTGATGGAAAAAACTTAATAAAAATTATGGTTCTTTTCCAAAATGCTCCTGTTTTCCAACATTTTTCACATATATAACACTATATATATATGTATAAATAAATTAGTAATTCTATTTTTAGTAAAAGGAAAAGATGATGAATTGTAATTATTATAATGGTTATATATATGTATATCAATTAAAAGAAGAAAAAGTAGAATGCAAAGTTCAAATCTTTGCTTGCAAATTGTATTTAGTTCATGACTTGGAATTTGAACAGTACATGGTAGCTACTAAATACTGTTACAAATATTCAGTCATTTTATTTTACAAATATAAAATAAAAAATGATAACTACACTAATATGATGAACATCAGAGATGAAAGTTTAGCGGGAAATAATTTTACTCGAATTGACCGCCATCTTTATCAATTATCAAAGATAATATCTTATGCCATTGCCGACTACGGCACGAATCATTTTAAGAGGTAATCGGTACCATTCACACAATATGGAAGCATTGAGAGAGTCCAAACTTCCGTGTTTGTTGCTGTTTACTTTAACCTCTAACATCCCTCAGATGCAATAATCTAAAGGATTTAGATCCGATGAAGAAGGTGGCCAATCTTCTTGCATGATAAAGTTTGGGCAATTGACAGGGAGACAAGCCTGTGTTGATTTAGCTTGGTGTGAAGGTGCAGAATCTTGCTAAAATGTCCAATTCTTTTTGGGATACAACTTGTCAGCATGTAGCAATAAATGTATAGCCAATATGTCCTGTTTGTAATATTCGCATTGATTTTATCCCTTTATTGATAAACTTCAAAGGCAATTTTACATTGTTTGACACTGCACCCCAAAACCATTACAGAATTCTTGTTCTGAAAGCGTTTAACAGTTCCAAAGGTTTCAGGTATATCCTGGAGGGTTGCTGAATATCTGACATCATTTTTAGCATTATAACACTGTTCAGTGCAAAATAGCTTCCCATCAGAAAATATTATTCTGTTAACACTTTCCCTACCATGCCGCTTCATCAATTTCTTCCTTCTTTGTAATCTTTTTATCCTTTGTGCTGCATTCAAAACTTGGATTTTTCTTTTGCGATAAGGGCAATAACTCAAATCTTCATTTATAATAACTTGAATAGTTCTGCACCTCACGTTCACTTCTGCAGCCATTTTATTTGCAGAACATTGTGGATTTCTTCTCACCTTTTCTCAAATTCTTTTGTACTTTATTGTGCGAACTGAGCATGAACAACCAGACCTAGATCGATCTTTAGTATCTATTAGTATCCAATAATCGAAATATAGTTCTATATATAAATGTTCCATTAAAACGAAGGCATTTTAATTGCTTAAAAATTTTACCTACGGAAAATCTACGATCAAAGAGCTGTTTAATCATCATTCTTTTGGCTTCCCTCTTTAAAATAATTTTAAATATTTGCTTTATAACAAAATTCGTCTGCTCTAATAGATGATTGCCAAACACTAAAATAGAGAAATAAATTGTTTTACCAAACGATTAAAATTAATTCGTATTTTTTGGAGTGTTATAGTATTTAGTAGCCACCCTGTAGATTTTTTAAAATTTTAGCATGGGTATGTATATCCAAGTTTCATAAATGAGTCCTTGCACAGTGACTTTGTTAGGACATAAACCAAATTCTATTTAGACCTAACATGAGTAATATCAAACATCTCTGACAAACATATACTTTAAATCTATGTATCTATTCCTGATGTTCTCAGCTCTCTTATTAATGAACTGTATAGCTGCAGCATTGACACTTATTAACCACTTCACCGGTGGCAGGTATGGGGAAACAGTGCTTTTAGTCCCGAGTTATCTCGGGGAAGACAGTGAAGTGGTTAATATTGGTTTTGGTTACAAATGCCATTTGAACCAAAATCAAATGTAGATGAGCTAAAGTTGAATTCATGTTCTTAAGTTCTTTAGCAGCTTCTGAGGCTGCAATAAATTCAGATGTCATTGGAGATCTGGCAATGCAGGACTGTTTAATTACTCATCATTTAATTGGAAGACCATTTAAGAAGATAGAGTATCCAGTTGAGGATTGGCAGTTACTTGAGTCACTTGCCCAGCATCAACATAAGCAGCAAGTTGAATAGGAGGTTCTTGGTTGCACATTTGGATTCCTAAATTTTTAATAGTTCCTACATAGCGTAGAATCTCATTACAGGCATTTCCAATGGATAGGATCAGGATTCTCAACAAATGGGAAAAGGGTGGCTACTTCATAGCTAATGTCAGATCTGCAATGATCAGAAATGTAGAGCAAGCATCCTAATAAATTCTTATATGGAGCATCTTCCTTTAAATTTTTATTGTTTGGCATATCTTTCCTTGAAGGAACAACTCCATGTTGGAGTGGAAGAGAAATTTTAGTAAAACTTTTAAAATTAAATCTTTCAAAACATTTCTCAACATACTTTTCACAAAGAATTTTCATGACATCTCCATCCATATCAAATTGACTACCCCAAAGTTTAGAAATGGGCCACATATTTTCTACTTCAAATAAACTTTTTATAAGGGCAACTTTTTCTTTTAGAATTGCTTCATTTACTGTAAATACTGGCAGATTGTGCACATATACTAGTTCCACTGCTTGCCCTTTATAGGAGTACAGTCAACCAAATCCTGGTATTTGTTTAAATCCATTACTTGTAAGTTTGTTGTGGAAGTTCTACATACCAACACCTTCCTGACTGGTGAAGGCTGTATAATTCTTTATGCAATTTTAAAACATTCTTTTCCTTTCCAAGAGTCACATAATCTGCGAGTTGTCTCATGTATATTGACAACCCACCTTTATCTACGTTTTCATAGAAATATGCACATCACTCTTCAAGAAGATGATACTTCCACCCCAAGATGCACATAAATAAAGCTATGAAGAGTCTGCTTAATGTAAAGTTAACAACTGGACTGAAAGTCTCTTCATAGTCTAAACCTTCTCTCTGGTTATTTCCTTTAAGGTTACCAAATCTGTCATTAACTTTTCTTTTAAGAGTTTATATCCACTTAGCACCTAAAACTTTACAGTTTTCTGGTTGTGGAACTAATATCCAAATTTTTCTGTCAATCGTGGTTTTAATTTCTGCACCAAGGAGAGACTTTGCCTATTTGGGCAATTATGGTATAATTTCTGCACAGCAGGCTTTCCTGCTTTCTAGTTCATTGGGGACAATTTTTTGATGTTAAGATAATATGACCTTTATACTCATTTTTATATGAAAAGCTTTCTAGACTTATCACAAATTATTTTATTTTTGTTACAATAGTCTTGGATTTCTCTTTGGCTTCGCAAGGTTTTACCACTATGTGTGAAAATATAAATGCCAGCTTTTCCTTTGGAGGCCCTTTAGTTCTTAATTTTCTCATCCTGTAAAATTTAATTGTGTTCAGTTCAAGTTCAGGACTTTGGGTGAGTGATTAAGGTTCCTCTTTTATTTCTATCTCTTTTTCTAACTCAGCTTCAGTTGGTTGGGTGAAAGACCCTGACTCTGGATTAACTTGTGATTTGGGACTAGGAGCACTGTTCCTTATATTGCTCCTTAAATCATCATCTTCAAACTTTGAGGTAATATTATGTTCTTTTGTTCTCCTTAACACTGCTAGTAGCCGGGAGGTTCTGCTCTCAAAGCTGGTAGACGGGAGGTGCTGGGTTCGATCCCAATCATGCCCGTCAACCTAATCGTTTGGCGTTTTCGTGGTTTTCTTCAGACCTTGGTTTTTCAAGTGTAAATACGGGTTAGGTTCCCTTAGAAAGACCCCCACGGAGGGCACTCCCACTTTGGGCCTATATCCCTTGTGCTGATAATTGGCCATCATAAACACAACCAATAACCAACCAGCCTTAACATTGCTTTATCAAAGGTTATATGCTTATTTTCTAGAACAGTATTTTCATCAGAGATTCAAAATTTATAACCACTCATCCCATAACCATGTCCTACGAAAATGCCTTTCTTGGCACAAGGTTGAAATTTGCCTTTTCTGTAGGAGTTGATGAATATAAGCTATACAGCCGTATCTCTTAATGGGATTTACCGTAGGTTTTTTATTATACCACTGTTTAAAAGGAATGTCATATATTTGTATGGTAGTGTATAATCTCGTGTTCCTTATGTATTTTACTGCCATCATCGCAGCTGGCCAAAGTTCCTTTGTTAAATTGGCTGCATGTATTAATGTTCTCATTCCAACAAATAATACACAATGTTATTACTCAGTGCAGCCATTCATTTGCTGCAAGTAAATAGTGGTGCAATTTATTTTCAACACTTTCTAAAAATTTTTGTAATGGGCAGTTGCAATATTCTAATTGAAATAAAATATTTCAATGTTTTCAAGTAGTTCTTCCAGGAAATTATTTTGTCAATTTATACTAGCTGACCCACCCAGCATTGCTTGTGCCCATGATAATAAACTTTTATATACCTACAATCAATGTTGAATGATTTTATACATGTAAACGAAAATCTTTCTACATGATTGTTATGCAACCTTTAAAGCTGCCTTTGGTAGTGTACACTCTCAATTTTGTATGATTTTTTTTATTTTCAAACAAATAAAAATATATCCAAACTTCGAGTTAATGGCCCCACTGCAGCATAGACCAGGCATGCTACACATGCTGCAGTGTGTTTTTATTATATATTTTTAAATGAAAGACTGGCATAGCCCAAGCCTGAGATAATAACCTTAAATATTCCTAAAATGAGTGTTGGATAAATTTATATAATTAAAACAAAAATCTTTCCAAACAAACCTAAGGGCTTTTTTTTCCACATTTTGTCATTTAATATAAAAAAATAATTTAGAAAATATATAGAAAAAGAAAACGGCAAAATTGAACTTAAAATTTTTTTTTTAAGTGTCGATATTAATATTTTTTTAATAGATTGCAGCATTTAAAACATAATATCTTTGTTAATTATCAAAAAAGGAAAAATTTGAGCCTCAGGTGCATCCAGATTTGCCTTGGACTATCTTCACCCAAATTTTCAGATTTCTACATGCATTAGATTTTCCTAGCCATCACTGACAGACATACACAGAGTGAAATTTTCTTTTATTAGTATATATATATGTTTGCACATGTATGTGAGAAAGAGAGAGATAATTTGAAAATTACTGCAATAAAGGCACATAAGCACAACTTCAGAAATTTGATAGCAATTCGTTATTTTCTCAGATCTCATATTTTCATGGAGCACAGTTACTGTAGAGCTGACATTTAAGCTGTGTAAAATCTGTGGATTTTAAGATGAAGATATAAATATTTTCACAAAGTGTTAAAATGACCTTCCCATTGTTTAACCCCTTAATTCTCGCTCCCGTCATATTCATGGGCTGTGACTTTTATTCATTTTATTCTTTTTTGTTTGATTCCCACCAGTTTTTTAAAATAGTGTAATTGGCTTTATTATGGTATCATTTTACCTGTCATAAAATAAGGTGAATATTTCTTTTTCAAAAAAGTGGTTCCAGTAAGCAATTTGAATTTTTAAACCGTAATTTAATGAGACCGTTAAGGTGTTAATTGTGATGCTTCTTTATTAGTATAAAAGCTTGCTATTTTTCAATCCTTTTTACATCATTGTTGATTGAAATATATTTTTCTTTTCAGAAGCACATCTTCACAAACTATAAACAAAGTTCAAAGTTATCTTCCTGAAAACATGTCTTCTTCATCGTCTAGTGTAAAACTAGAACAGTGTGAAAAACTTGACAAATCAGCCTCTTTGAACTTATTGCTAAGATTTCAAAGGCTTCTTATTTATGAATTTTATTCTGCTGGGAAATTTTGCACAACTGAGCAAATAGATAGAGGTATGTGATTAATTGTATTCTCTTATTCCTCTAAATGCCAAATTTAATGAATTTAAAAATAATTAGTGTCAATTCTGATGTACTGTAAAACCTCCCTGAAGTGACCATGTTATGTTCCAATAAGAATTGGTCGTTCCGAGAGGTGGTCTCTTAATGGAGGTTATGTTTAAATCTAGATTTTAATGGTTGAAAAAAGGTAACAATTAATGTTACTAAAATTTATTTTTCACATTAGGGGGAAAATATACAAATTTAAGTATCAAAACAAAAGTTAATTTCATAAGTTAATTACTGCAGAGTTTAAAAGATGAATACGTTGACATTTGCTTTGATTTTACTGTTTTATCTTTTATAACTTATATTTCCAAGTCCTTCGAAGTTCAGTAAATAAATGCTTTTTTTTTTTTTTTTTTTTTTTGACAGGAACAAATAATGACAATTTCATTAATTTATCTATTTCTTTGAGAGTTTCCGGACAGAATATGGTAGGGGAGTTTATTGACCGTCATTCTTAATTTTTCATCAGAGTTAAATTCATTGCCAAAAAAAGGCACAAAGGGATTTAAACACTTAAAAGTTACCGGAATAAAAAAAAAAATCTAAACTTAGTTTAGAAGTTTGATGGCTAATGCACTCTTCAGAATTATTTTTCTAATAAAACCTTCTTCAAGTGACCAGGAAAAAATGGAATTTGTTTCATTTTCTTCAAAAAAATTGGTCGCTCATGGAGGGAGTTCGACTGGGATGGTCTCTGAATGGAGATAAAATTAGTATTGAGCCTATAGGAATAAATTTCATTCCATGTAAAAATGGTAGTTCAGGGACGTGGTTGCACAGGGAGGTTTCACTGTATATCACTCATTCTACAAAATAATTTAGTTAATCTGAAGTGAGTCAGTTAATTATTTTATTTACATTTTTGAAATAATAGGGGAGACCAGAGCTAGTAGGTGCAGTTTTTAATTATTAATTTTTATTAATTTTTTGTTTAAGTTTTTTATGAAACTTTAACTGTACTTTTAAATAACAGGCATTGGGCTATAAATACCCAGTGTTTTGAGTTTGTAGCTTTTGTAGTTTGTTTAGCGGGAACCTAAAGTAAAAGGAAAATTTTGCACCAACCTACCCCGTCACGGGGCAAGTTGCCTATACCTATGGGGTAGGTTGGCACACGCTTTATAAAAATTCAAATGAAACTCAAATAAGACACGCAGTTAAGAGAAATCAATTTCATTATCACCAGTAAGTTTAAACAAAGGCGTTATCATCATACAATATAAATTCTAAATTATACAGACATACAAAAATAATGAATAAAACATTGAGTAACTTCTATCCTACTTGATATCATCATCAGAGTTACAGTTGTCACAAATAAAAAATTGAGTGTCTCCGTTTGGGCAAGCCTCGTGTACCCAAAATCTTGCATTGCAACCACTTTTATTGGTATTTGCTGTTTTTCAAGTTACCAGCACGCACCAGACACCGAGCCAACTTGTCCCGTGTTCAATGCGCCTACTAGCCCCATAATAAATGTCTTCACAAAAGGGACACGTAGCCATCTAAGCATAAATAATCCAAGTAAATCACATATGGGGTAGGTACAGTTAATCATACACCAAGAAAAACTGCACAATTTAAATCGCAATTATTAAGATAAGTATTAGAAATTAGAAAAAGAATGAAGCAACAAAAAACAGAAAAATCGTAATAAACATCCACTGCACGTAGGAAACGTTGCAAAACTACAATGAGGGTTGTAAAAAGCAAGAAGAAAGGTACTCTGTGGCTGATTGCACAATCTATCCACAAACAGGCGATTTATGAGGACTGCGCCTATTTACCCCTGTAACCAACTAGTCCCGGTCTCCCCTACTGCTATAAATGATGTATGTGTTGTGAGCAGAAAAAGCTATCGATTTTCAGTTTCTTACAGTAGAGAGAATTTGTATTTTCATGTACTAAATATGAGAAAAATAATAAAGATTTTAGATGTCGTGTAGTATACCAGAGAAAAACTAATGAAAAATACCAAATGTCTTACAACTGTTGCTCAGCTAGTGAATATTAACTTTTAGCATCTTATAACCAAAAAGTGTTTAAATTTAGTGGCTTAATAAGATTTTTAAAAAAATCATTTGCTACATGTTTAATTTGCTCATAATGGAGATGCTAGGTATGAAAAAACTGCAAATTCTGACAAGAATATTCTGATTAGCAGGTGTCACGAGGCAATTTCCCATGCGATGGTTTTCAATAATAATTAATACTGATGAGACTAATGATGACACATGCCTGTAAACAGAAAAACATTTAATGACATTAATACACAACTATTTGCAATTTGATAATTCATTAACAGGCTAGACTCACTGCCTATACATCCCGTATTTCTGAGAGCATTCAATAACTACAGATTTAAAGTTTCGGCACATCCGCTGGCCCAAAAACATTTTTTCACCTGCCAAGGGCTCGATCTTGCTCTCCACGTAAAGTTTTTATCTTCCCCAACCCCTATAGCATCTGCGGACACTTCACTTCAAGATTCCATAGATGCGTTGGGGGTGCAGGGTTGTGAGAGTTCCGAGGCCACACGGATGTGACACCTCCCTTCCACTTTCTCTCATCTGTTTTCAAATGATGAATGGAAAGTCACTAAGTAATCACTCTATGTAGTCATGGTAGTATGTAGTATCAGTCCATAACAACAGTTTTTTTTTATTTCACCTTAATAAGTCAATATTGTCCTCAAGTGGAGGTTATCATTTAATATTCTTTGTACCAGATCCATTCTGCCTGAGTGATAATAAGATCGAACCGCATAAACTTCTTAACACCTTTGCATTATAAACAATTGATAACACTTAGACTCCTACAAACCCTTAATATTTGATAAACTTTCTATAAGTAATTACACACTTATAACTTTACACCTATATCAAATATTACTTGTGCTACATACACTCCTAAGTACTGTTATCATTTTTTTACGTTAAACCTGTGGAAACATTCTAATTTCCCAATTTTGTTTCCACCTCATTTAGCAATTTTCAATAATCACTCATTAAATTAAAAAATCACATGATACCTCCTTGGACAATAATACATAGATTAAGGCATTCTCTTTATTAGTTACAACACATTGTTCTAATTCACTCTAACTACTCTATTCACTTTACACAACTTCCTAACACCTACCAGTGAACATTTTAGTATATCATTTCAGTTTTTTTTCCTTACCTTAATTAAAAAACAAGATATACTAATAAAAAAAATTAAAGAAATATTTAATTCCATTAATCTTACTTTGTTTTTTACAAACATCAAATCCACTTTAATAACACATTGCAATTCAATGCAACAATCCTGCTTATACCTAGAATCAGTGTACTCTGTAATTCCCATAAGCTCACACAACTATGTGATCTGTTACATTCATTCTGCCAAATTAGCATAATCCACCACATTATATTATAAATGTAATCATTGACTTATAATTTTAAAATTATACAACAATTTAATTTAATATTCATTAAAGAAAATGAGATTTCCACTATTATAAATCTCAATCTACTCATCTTCATTACAGTTTGGCTACACAACTTCATTTCGACATTTTACACTCATGAATATACAATTTAAAACACTTTAAATACCATTATTAATAACACACACAGAAAAAAGAAACACAGTAATATTAATAAATACAATAAGCTAAATTACCATTCTTAAAATATTCAACAGATTCCACTTAAGTTATATTCCTAATATTATACATTACAGTTTTCTTATTAGGCCAATTGTTGACAGAAGCATACTTATTAGAAGTTTCGTTTTCCCTAATAATGAAAAAATTAAGTGCTAAATTCTTTTTAACTGCCATCTCATTAATAAACTCATCCTCATTACTATAAACTTTACTCTTTTTATAGTTCATTTTACATTTTATAGAATTAATTTGCTTTTGACCATTTCCCATATTTGCTATTTTAGGGTCTCCATTTAATATTTCTTTGTTTACCATTTGAACATTTCTCTTTCTTACCGCATCATACTTTAGTGATTTTTGGCCTTTGTTCTTAAAATTTCTCTGTTTGTGACCTCTTAATTGGTTTCTGTGCAGATCTGACTGAGCTCTCTGCTCCCTAGTTTCTACAACATGAGCTACCTGGTCATGATTCCCCAAACTTTTATTAAGATAACCCTTTGTTTTATTTCTGGAACTGGTAACATCTTACTGTCTAAAAGCCCCATCCCACTAACATTTTTTGTATCTGAATTAGTCTGCTTTTCCCCTTCAGTTTCAGTATTTATAGGGTTTCCCTCCCTTCCAGTTTTACATTTTTCCCATAGATACACTATCTGACTTCCTTTGCACTACTAAAGCATTATACGCCGCAGGCATTACCAGTGCCGGACAGTTTAAATTTTCCATGACAGCAGCATGTATGTCAATTACCGAAGATTTTTTCCCTTTATCTTCCCATAGAGCTACTGGCAAATTACTTAGGTCAACTTTCTGTTTTCTGCCTACTGCTGGGATTAAGTAAATGTGACCTCCAGTCATAAATTTATCTGGAATCAAATTCTCCTGAAATATGCAGATTTCGGCACCAGAATCTTTAACAGCTAAAACTTTCTGCCCTACAATATTAAGCTCCACCACAGGTAACAAATCATTATTCTGCTTCTTGCTTTTACAATTCCCCCGTGTCATCCAATTTTAGCACTGACCCAACTAACTTTTTTCTCATCGTCACAGATCATTTCTTCCTTCTGTGTACATTCTGACCTATAGTGGTTTCCCCCGCAAATAAAACACATAACTATTTTCCATTTCTCCTCTGTAAACCTCTTTCTCTCACTATTTTTTCTGGGAGATCTAACGTTGATGCCACCCCCCTCTACTTTTCTTTCCCCTGTGTTTCGGTTGGAGTGCGTATATGACTTTGTGTCCCTCTCACGATAAAAATTCCCCTCATTCGGCTGCAGGATTGCCTCTACATATACATCCAGTGAGTGCCTTAGCCAGGTCAACAGGTGTCATCCATTTTGACCCCTCTTTCACTAGTATATGTGACTTCATGCTGCTAATTAACGAATCTTTAATTTTATCTGATAAGATAAGATCCTTTAACGATTTGAAATCTTTTACCTCCCGACTCTCTAAATAATAATCTAAGTTAGTTTTAGTCTTTGCTACCCATTGGACGTAACTTTTGTTGTGTTGTTTATGACATGTCTCAAAATTCTTTTTGTGCTGCCATGGGGTCAACACATTTTCAGCTAAAATACATTCCTTAATGGAGGTATAGCTGAACAATTTGTTCATTCCTAAACTAATCGTTAAACTTCTAATGAAGTTTCCAAGTATATTAAGAATTATTCAACCCCAATACTCGTCCGGTACTGAATAAATTTTAAAAATAGTTTCTGCCTGATGGAAAAAGAAAATCCAATTTTCTGTTTTCTCTGAAATGCGAGACATCTGTTCCCTTACTATATGTAAATATTTTGCACCCGTCTTCGGAATTATTTATTATTTCCCTCTGAGTGCCATTCGAGACCTGCCGCTGTTGAATTTCGAGTTCCTTAAGTTTTATTTCATGTTACTTTGTGTTTTCCCCTCGTATAATTCTTTTTCCTCAAGTTTTTTTCATTCGCTTATAATTTGTTCTAGCAATTCCTATATCATAGCCTCCTCATAATCTGCATGTCCCAAAATAATTTTACTGAGTTGAAGTTTGGTTCTCTTTTCTGGGATTAGTTCTCCCAATTCCTCAACTAATTGAGAAATCCGCCCTACTACCTTTCATTAAAAAGGTCATTTTCCAGTCCTAATTTTCAGTAACAAAAAAAAAATTCTACGGTACTTAACTAGACCAAAATTTATATATATATGTGTATATATAAATATCAATCCGACATAAAACTATTTTATCCAGAGAATTCAATTTTCACAACATATAATACAATAATAATAATAATAATAATACACAAAAAACATCTGAACACATTTACGTATGAACATACTGGTTAATCCCATCATCACTCCTTTCTAACAAACAACCACAACCACCTTTTTTTTCCCTTAAAATTACCATTATTAAATTAAATAACCCGTTATTACTATAACTTTATCCCTTTTAACAAAACATACCTATTTCTGATACAATGAAAAAAAAAAAAATCTCCATTTACCAGTCACTCCTAGTATTCTTCCGTCTTGCTTACACCAGAAATATGACGTCAAGATCATCTAAAAGGCTTGCTTCTTGATATCTCTTCTACCACTTCATCAACAAATCTTCGGTACACCAGCTCGGTCGAAGAATAATTTTTTTTTCTTTGTGCCGCCCTAAACTGGGCATAGGCATACATATAGGCACGCTGCGTGAATCTCATCAGTCTATCGGATACTGACTATGCCAATTGTCACGAGGTGATTTCCCGTGCGGTGGTTCACAATAATAATTAATACTGATGAAACTAATGATGATACATGCCTCTAAACAGAAAAACATTTAATGACATTGATACACAACTATTTACAATTTGATAATTCATTAACAGGCTAGGCTTACTGCCTATACATCCCGTATTTCTGAGAACATTCAATAACTACAGAGTTAAAGTTTTGGCTCATCTGCTGGCCCAAAAACATTTTTTCACCCATCCAGGTGATGGGCTCGATCTTGCTCTCCATGTAAAGTTTTTATCTTCCCCAAGCTCAAAGCATCTGCGAACAGTCCACTTCAAGATTCCAGATATGCATTGGTGGTGCAGGGTTGTGAGAGTTCCGCGGCCACACGAATATGACAGCAGGTATCTACTTTATATTTATACAATCAGTATAAGATTGGGTGGCAACGTGCAAAGTCATAGGAATTCAAGATTGTGGATAGGAGTTCAAGATGTGTAATTCAAAATGTCATTTTCTGGAATTGTTTAGAATTTTCTTACTATCCATCATATAAAGGTATGTTTGATATTAATTTCAATGTTTTTAATGTCAAAAATTTCCTTTTTAACACCTTCCAGCATAGTTGAAAAATGTGAATGAATTCAGTTTGTCTGGCCATGCTATAACTTGCATAAATATAGTCAGATTTTGGCATAATCAATATATGTTATTGAGGTTTACCATGACATCTTCAGTCTTGAAAATGAAGTGTTTAGCATTTATAGTTCGTTTACAGGGGCACTCAAAATAATTCCATTATATTATTGTCTATGAGGGAAATCATTTGTAATATATTTTAATGATATTGCACACTTTCAAACATATTACAATTGATATTACATCACTGCAATGCACTACAAGATACTTACTATAGAATATGGTGTGCATAACATTTACAGGGACACTTAAAATAATTTGGTTACAGCCAGTTACTGTCTATAAGTAATTACTGCTGAAAGTGCATTTTTAAATGTAACTAATTTTTTGCTTATTACTTGGTGTGTATAAATTTAGATTGTATCATGTCACTTCCCACATTTGTTTTTGCACTTGCATTTGTTTTTGCAGTCATGTGTAGGCTGTCTTCTACAGCCACACTTATTATTATAAATTTTATACATACATTTCATTAACTCTTTCAGTGTTGCCAATCCACTACTTTTTTAAAATTCAGATTGCTTGTTTGCCACCTTTTTTTAAATAAGTAATGTTCATGTTATTTAATGACAAATTATGTAAGTCAAAAACAAGGCGAATTGTACTATTTCAAAGAAGTAGTGGTAATGAAGTAATCTGAATAAAAAGAAAATAGCGAACTGGCCACACTGAACTCTTTACAAGAATCTGCAATCCCTGACCATTTCATTTCTTTATGGTAAATTATCCAATTGCCATCCATTCATTTGGAGAGGCTGAGCATGCCTCATGCTTGTTCAGCACTTATCTGCACTTGTTCATCTTGAAAAGCACTACATAAAACATAGTGTTGTGTAGTGCATCCTTGGTAGATGGAAGATGTTCAAGAGGATGATTTTTTGCCATAGCCAATTCTTGTCTTGCATCATTGACACGTAGGTTGTTACTCGTTGAACAAAATTACAATACTACAAACTTTTCTAAAATATTTTCAAGAATAGAAGTTTGCGTTGTTGGTATGAATGGAAATGCAGTAGTGTCTTCTTTAAAGATAATTCATGTCTTCTAAGCTAATTTTTTTTTGTCTTTCCTGTGTAATCATGAAATTCTACCATGTCTTCTAAGCTATTTTTAGGTACATTTCATATGAAATACTACCTATTACATTCTCCCCTATGTTGGAATTTCTGAAATTTTTTTGCAGATCTCAGGCATGAAAGAGCTCCTCCTAAAGGAGGAATTCCACATTTTTAAAAGCAAATTTAGACATTCTCTGGATTGATGCAAAAATGCAAAGAAAATATTAGAAGCATATGGGGGGGGGGGTCCCCTAAAAAGCTTAATAATTAGACATTTTGTCTACTCAAATCCTTGGTGTTTGTTTCTGAATTGCAGTGCTGTCAAATCAAAGACAAGCTTTTATTATAAGCATCTGAAAGTCATGTAAATAAAGTTGGGAAAGGAATTTTCCATGAAGTTCTTTTGGAATAGAATATTTTATTCTATTTATAAAACACTTCTGGGTAATTACCCAGAAGTGTTTTATAAATAGAAGAAAGAGTGATGCATTTTTGGAAATGTATTTCTGGAGTAAAGATCAATTTGGCGTGCATATATTTAGCATAGAGATTTTTTTTCTTTTAAGTATAGTCTTAAACATTTAAATCATTCAAAATAATACATTCATTTTGAAAAATTAATCTCTGTACATCACATAAGTTCATCAAGCACATTTGGATGGATTTATACTTTTAGCAAACTGTTTCCAATTTTTTTTTCTTTTTGATTTAATGAATTTATACATTTATTGTTTTTTTTCTTCTTTAAATACTTTCGAAGTTACAAAAAAACAAAAAAAAAACAACAATCATATGTACAGTTATAATTCATTTTATCGAAGAAATAA
Source organism: Maratus speciosus (assembly GCA_963932465.1). Taxonomy (NCBI): domain Eukaryota; kingdom Metazoa; phylum Arthropoda; class Arachnida; order Araneae; family Salticidae; genus Maratus; species Maratus speciosus. The sequence continues at coordinate 339,583,353 of OZ010787.1, read as the reverse complement.
CTGTAGAAATGCATCTAAATTATACATGTTTGGCCTTATTCTATAGATGGAAAAAAACTTCTACCTTTTTTCACATTTCCCACTTTCATGCCTGAGATCTACATCGATCATGACCCCTAGAACCTAAAACCCACCCTCAGTAAAAAACTTTATACCATATATATATATATATATATGGTATAAAAATATATATATGGTATATATGGTGTGTATATATATATATATATATATGGTATATATGGTGTATATATATATATATATATATATATGGCCATAATATAATTACAAATCATCATCTAATCCTATTACAATAATTAATTTAATAAATTTAGCAGCAAATTATAACTGTAAAAATACTGAATACAGATGGAATCCTATACATGTAATATTAATTAAGCAAAATCCACAAATTAGCCAGCACATTGCATACGATTAATCCATATTTACATATGAAAAACCAGCAAAATATTTTTGAAAAAAAAAAAATATTAAAGACATATGAAACAAGAAACCAGCCAAAAATTATTGAACACTTAAAAGACATATTGTAAACAGAGAATAAATCAAGTGGAAGGAAAGATGGAGCCGGAAGCTTATATAGCATTTCACTTCATCAGGGGTACATGAAACGCAAATATAAGCAAAAGCATAGTCAATTTCTGTACAAGAATCCAGCATAAGCTAAAAATTGATTCTTGGTGCACCCAATCGACCACACACCATAAAAAAGGCTTAAAAATCCCATGACATGTAAATTAAATAATATAATAATTTAATATAACAAGATCCTTAATAAGAAACAATTTTAAATTAAAGAAACAGTAAATACGAAGACATACCAAGATATTGAATTTCAAAGACCACTTTAAACCATGGACAAGTAGCAAATTAATCTCAGCAATTGTCCTGTCGATTTATTTTTACAGTTAAAAACAAATTCTTATGGTTTCTAAACTTCATATTGTTCCAAAAAATTACACAACGACAACTAAAAATAAAATGACATATCGTCATTATTATATAAAAATTATTAGATGCATAAAAAAATTCTATAATAAATTATTACTTAAAATATATAGATTAAAATTATTTAAATTTAAGCATATAATTACAGAGAGAAACATTAAAATATAATAAATGAAATGGCAACAAACTTATTTAAACCTAAATAAATAATTATTTAGTGCTGCCATCTGGCGTAACAATTTAAAGAACACAGACAACTTGAAAAAAAAAATATTTATAGTGCTGCCATCTGTTGTGAAATTGTAAATTCCTAATGTAACAGTATAAATAAATATTTCATCTAATCTTAAAACGCAAAAAGAACAATTTAATAAAACATAATTAAATATCGTTAATAATCACTTATCATCAATAAGAATGTTTATAATTATTTTTAATTATTTATTAAATATTAAATAGTAAGTAAATTAAGATTATTATCATTCAAGCCACAATATTATAAAAAAGTATGTTTATTATGCACATACTAAATTTAATGTTTTAAATTCCAAATGTGCATAACAGAAAAGGAGGGGGGTGGGGTATGTAAAAACATATTACAACATTCCATCATACTGTTAATTACAATTAACAAACTATAATAACGTACACTATAATAAATTTATTCTGAAGTAAATCACTAAAAGTAACTTAATTCCGTATCAATATAATATAAAAATCACAATACAGTGGCAAGGTCAACAAAGCTCACGATTACCACCATAGACACACAAACCAACGAATTAATGAACCATTCCCATTATTGTTTTGTTTTTTTATATATATATTAAATCAACATTTGCATATAAATTATCCAGACAACACCTCCCTCCTCCATAGTCTAACATCTACCCACCCAGCCATCCTATTTATTTATTATTATTTATATATATATATATATTATGTATTTTTAATTTTTTTTGTATTTTTATTTTTATAGATTTTTTTATAAATATTTTTTGATATGCATAATGTTAATATTAACATACAAGAAACCTCCCCACTTTCGTCTGGACACAATAACTTCCATAATTCTGCAGAAATCTCTTCCAAACTGATACATAAAATCAAGTGGCATAAAATCTCGGTCAAATTCATTAATGGACAAAATCGGACCAAGGGGGTGGAAATAGGGAGGAGTTTTGTGAAAACTGAAAAAAACCCATAACTTCTTCATTTTTGTACATATCAAATCAGTTTACATTTTTTATTACTTCTAAAAAGTGGGCCAAAAATTTATGTATCACAGATTTTTGATAAAATTAAAAATGGTCTCAAGGGGCGCAAAAAATAGGGTTTAGGGAGAAAAAAAATCATAACTTCGTCAATTTTCAAGATATCAAATCCAATTAAATTTATTATAAATATTCTTAATGTTATCTACAACTTTTATATTGACACCTTTTTGATGGGACCAATTCGTATCACACACACACACACAAAAAAAAAATGAAAACAAAAAGGGGGAGTTGAAGAAGAAAAAATCCATAACTTCATCAATTTACAAGATATAAAATCCACATGAATTTATTATACATTTTCTTAATATTATCTACAACATTTATATTAACAAGTTTTTAATAGGACCAATTCTTACAGCAGAAACAAATTAAAATACATAGCAGTTGAAGAAAAAAATCATTGTATTAAGGGTGTATTCAAATCCAAACTGCTTATTTTCTGACTCATTTTTGCTCTCAAATGCATCCAATTAGTAGATTCTCTTATTCAGAAAATATAATATACCGTAAGGATTGATTTTTTGATAGAGGCAGAATATATTTAAAAAAATGATGTCAAAGTGGGCATTTTGAACCGAATTTCCTGAAGCGATTGTGTTAGAAACGAAAAATATTGTCCTACTGAGAAAAAAAATTGTTTATGAATCAAGATTTAATTAATTGAACAAAAAATAAAAACACAGGTCACTTATAAATCTCTTCAAAAATCACGTCAGCAAGTTTCATATTTTTTCTATTAAAAATGAATCTGCCAGAAAATTTCGAGTTGTTGAGCATAGAAAAATATTTTTTTGAATACCGCCTTAACATGATTCTGATAAAACCAGATCTTATTTAAAAATGAAATAAAACCTCGTCAAAAGCGACCAGATAAAATTGTTAAACTTTGTTTATCTCTAATCATGATTTAGTTTTTGTTGGTGAAATTAGTATACTTAACTTCAAAATCTACCTCCGCCTGTAGGCCGGTCCGGCAGGGATTTTTAAAAATCTTTTCTGTGTAATCATGAAATTCTAATAAAGCAATGACCTTTTGTCTTCCAATTGCTACAGCTATAGCATAAACTGGAATACATCTGTATTTCTTACCTATTTCAAATGCAATCCAAACAGTTTCCAGGTGCTTATCTGACAGTGTAAAGAAATATGCAATTGCTAAATTAACGCATGATTATCTACAGAATATCTACTGATATTTTAAAACGAGTTTCTTATCATGTCTTTGACATGCGGTATCCTTGAATCAGCTTCTTCATGAGCAGGACAAGTCACTCTAATTCAGGATCTTAAAGCAGTAATTAAATTTTTATAACTTTTGATTTTTTTATTGTATTTACTGCTAGCATTCCATGAGGATTAAAGAGCTCTTTATTACTTGAATCTCTTAAGAAATCTTGCTAATTTCTAAGTAATTTGACTTAATGTAGCACTTGTCACCTAATTCCTGCACCCCTTTTGGTTTCACTTTTAATGCTTTTTGTAATGTATATTCCAAATCAATTTTTTGGTAAAACCAAAACTCACAATGTTGTTACGTGAAATGTGTTAATGTGGTAATCATTAAATATCTTTAAAAATAGATGCGGGTTTAAAATGTTAAGTATTGCCATTATAAATTAAAGCATCACATATTCCAGGAAAGGCCTTGCCATTCTGTTCAACAGTTTACTCTACAATATGTTCTAGATCATTTTTATAGCTGGATTGAAATTCCTCATCACTGGAAAATGCAGGTGGAAATGGTTGATTTTTGTGTTTGAAAAAATTCTGCCTGTCTAACTGACAGTTCTGTTAGGAAACTTGAAAATAGCTGGATGTCTGTTTTTAAAATCTTCAGGCTTGCACTTCTCTTGCTTATGCTTTTTATCTGAGAAAGGTTGAAATATTGTTGAGGAATTTTTTACCAGACATTCCTCAATGAAATTGTGGAATTGCTTAATGCCAATTGACTCAGCTGATGATTTATAGAATTTATACTCACCGATTAATATGCAAAAAATTAGTTAAATTTAAAAATGTGTACTACAATTAAAAACACACATAGACAGTACTGTAACAGATTTTTTTTTTTGTTGTTCTTGTAAATGAACAATAAATATGCACACCATATTCTGCAGTAAGTGTCTTGTAGTGCACCTCAGTGATGTATACCAATTTCAATATGTTTGAAAGAATGCAACATAATTAAAGAACAAGCAATTTTCCTCATAGACAGTAATATAACAGAATTCCTTTGAATGCCCTTGTAAACAAGCTATAAATATTACACGCTTCATTTTCAATACTGAACATGCCCTGATAAACCTCAATAACATATATCAGTTGCATGGCAATTCAAGTACATTTATGCGAGTTAAAGCTCGACCAGACAAACCAAGTTCATAAACACTTTTCAGCTATGTTGGAAAGTGTTACAAATGAAAATAATAATTTTTGACCTAAAACATCCAAATTTACATCAAACCCACTTTTATGTGATGGATAGTAAGAAAATCCCAAACAATCCCAGAAAATAATGTGATTTTGAATTACAGCTGCCATCTTGAATTCCTGTGATGAATTCCATGATGCCTCCCCATCTTTTATGCATCTTAAAAATATAAAGTTGATACTGACCAATCATGACATCGTTATCATAATTTGAACTTTATTGTATATTTCAGTTGTGTAGCATCTCCACTATCATGTTTTTTCAAATTTTAAAAATTTTTTGAAAAAGTAATTCCTTTTTATAGGCATTCATATCATTTTGCTGAAAAAAATATTTGATGTATAATATTTTGCATAATGAACCTAAAAAGGGTACAAAACATCCTTATTAAAATTATTTCATCCTTTTCACCAGTTACTGAGTGAGAATAACATTTTACCACACTGTTACAAAAAGATGTTCATCTGAAGAATGCCACTCAAATAAAGTTATTGCAAGCAGATATATCTTAATGTTATTTTTCTTACCTACTAATATATATATATCTTTGTGATAATCAGTGAGTATATAAGAATAGTATAAGTTACAGCTATTGAAATTCCTTTTTCTGCTTAACTTACTATTTTATTTATGAATAGCATAATTATCTCTGTGGGCAGCTGTAAAAATTACATCTGTGATATTTTTAGCTGTATGCAGAGCACTTGCAATATAAATCATGCAAGTTATGATATTGTCAGCACTTATTGCCTCTTTGGTTCTAATTAACTTTCTCTTGTTAAGGAACATCAATCAGTTTTGTTTAAATAATGTGCATAAATTTTTGGCTTTGTGGAGCAATTCATCTTGTTATTAATTTTTTTAAATACATTAAGGAATTCTCTTTTGGATTCTGTATATTAATAATGATTTTGAATTAGCTGTTTTTTGTGTTTGTGCATCAATATAGAGAATTAGCATAAGAGCAGTTCTAATGAGAAATGAAGAAGTGGTAATGTAGTCTGAGGGCCTGAAATGTGAGGTCCAGACTGAATAATAATAAGAAGAATAAATCAATCCTCCAAAAGTTTTAATTAAATTATTGAACTGGTAAAAGTCATGTTATCAAGACACATGATTTCTCTGCATAGCCCAATATATGAATTACTAAACTGTGAATGCTTTTGTTTATAAAATGTTTATGTCCAGGGTTCTTGCTGTCAATCAGCAATGCACCACATAATGACAAAATGCTTCATTTAGTGAGGAAAGGGACAGTCAAAATCGTTAAATTATGAAAGCTGAATTTTATTTACCTCTATGTACAGACAATGCTCTCATTCACATTGCTGAATGGTTGATGCTTCTTATCACATTCAATTTTGTATTTTACTATTTTGCGTCCTTTTTTCTGGGAAGAATCTTCTGCATTCCATAGCTTTTCTCTTTTTAAAGATTTCATCGAAATTTCATCCTCCCCCCCCCCCCCCCTTCCCATCTTGAAAATTTACGTTTACTCAAGCACACAAAGTCTTTTTTCACAAAGTAAATTTTTAAAACTTTTTCTGCAATATTTCATAAATTTAGTGTAGCAATGGTACTTCTGTATTATAAGGTTGTTTGTGCAGTAGAGGAAAATGTGCAGTTGAATTTGGCATGAAAAGCAAAGTTTTAAGAAGCCCTTTCTGGCAATCTTTATTTAGATTTTGCAGTTTCACCAGACTGTTTTTTTTTTTTATGAAATAACTATCAATATATGAAATAAACAAGCAATTTTTCCACTATTTGTACCATTTTATATAAACATTGAGAAGCAGTTTATTCCATATATACCTAAATAAGACATATAATAATGTAATATGAAATATATATTGTCTACACAAATAAACCATATAATAATGCACATTTAGCAATGCATATATACCAAATACCACTTAAATTCCATTGTTCTGGTTTCTCTTAGCATTTATTTTAATTTTATGAAGAGGGATTCTTTGATATCCACAGTTTTAATTGGACCCTTGTTTTTATTTATTTACTTTTTTGATGAATGCTTTGTCATAAATTCAGAACAGACTTTATACTTAACTATTCCAGTGTATCACTTATGTTTTACATATATTTAATTGCTTTTCACACCATCACACTGAAGTCAGCTCCTCAGTCCAGAAATATGTTAATCAGAATGCTGTAAGAAAAGGTATTTTTTAGCTGTTGAACCAGTTTTCCTTCCCATGCAAACACCTTTCTTCTTTTTGTGACTGTTCATCTTTGTATTATCAAATGTTTTTTTCTCTAATATACAGTTGCATATTATGACTATTTTCGCTTATTCTTTCAGATGTTAAAATGCCATTCTTTTGTGGGAAAAGGTTATAGCTTCATTTTCCATCACTGAAAATATTAAACATGTTAGAAATTGTAGAAACAAAAATATTTTAATTTATCAAAGACAAATTTCATGTGCTGAAGAAAGCAAGCTATGTGCACATTAGAATTTTTTTTCTTTGCTTGCCATTTCATTTTTATGATTGTTTATACTATTTAATGTGAAATTGCATTTTTTAACACTTAGTTATGCCAAGACTCCTATAAGAAAGAAGTACTGTAGCAATTAATGATCAGACATCCAGATCTCTCCCTCTGAAATCTCTTTTTGTTGCTATCTTCCTCAGTATAGTGCGAACAAAGTTTAAAATGGTTAAAACTCTCTAATTTTTTTCCCCTGTTATTCTGTAGTAACAAAAAATAAATAATCAGTCATCTAAATAATCCTCTCCTTCCAATCAATCCATTATTGCCCCAGTTCTTAAATTTTTAAATCGTTAAAACTGTTCATTTTTTAATTTTTTTTTCTGTCATGTTTGTTGCCTTGTTGCAATAATAAATAATCATCTAAATTTCATGTGCCCATCCTCAAAATATTTGCTGCCCCTGAACTTCATTAAGTTTAAACTCTTTATTTAAAAAAAAAAAAAAAAAATCTATCCTGTGTGTTATATTCTAGAAACAATAAATAATCAATCATTTAAATAACCCACTGAAATATTTCTTCCTATCTGCAAAACAAAGGAAATATCTAGGTATGGGTGGAGGGATAAAGCAAAAGTTTTCTTCTTTATGACAGTTTGGCTAATCACCCTCTCCCCCCCTTTTTTTGGAAAGGAATTGTACAACACTGTTTTATGTTAGCGTCAGCTAAGGACTCAGCAAGTGTTGTATGGCAGGTTCCTAGCGCTAGGTACCAAGTCTAATCAAATAGGGGGTTAAAGAAATATTTTAGAATCAATGTTTCATGATGAATCTTTTCACTAATATTTATTTCCGTTTGCCTACTTTTTTTGCTGATTAACCAATTACTGAAGTTATCCAAAAGTCAGCAAGAACCCTGCTTATGTCAATACAAGAAGAATTCAGCAGATGAAAAGCATGCACATATATGCAGTGGTGGCCAAAAGTGTGACATCGATGTGAAGCTGTAATAAAAAATAAAGGCTACCCTACTAAGTACTGATAACTCAATGCAATCATCAATATCTAATGTATCTTGATAATTATTGCCGCTTAATTTTTTATATATATATTGTAATTATTTAGATTTTGTTTTTTGTATTGAAATCAGTATTAAATTCTCTTTAAAAGGATATATAAGAGTTTGCATTTTGTGAAACGTAACATTTTCTATAAGCATACAAATTTTCAAAAGTGTCCACAATTTCGGCCACCACTGTAAGTAACACTGTAGCAAATACCTGTGAATTTTGAAAAAAATTTACAAATTGTATTAACTAAGTACTGAGATTTCACTGTTTTGAATAATTATTTGAATTTGTTCTTATAGTTTGTTTACTTTGTGAAAACCCTTTCTAGACAAATGAATATTTGTGCTTGTATATTTATTTTTTGTTTTCCTGTATCATAGTGTGTGACTCTTTTTATTTGCTAATTTTAGGACCTCCCAAAGTGTCTAGTTTTAGTTTGGAAGTCAAAGGTTTAGCATCATTATTAAGGAAATATATAAAGTTATTAACTTCCTATTTGTGTGAAACTTTGCCACTTGCTTCTTCTTTGGCTTCTCACAGTCCTCATCATTTTGCTGTTGCATCATCTGTATTGGAAAATGATGTGTCTGGTATGTTTTAGTCTTTGTTCGATAAACCATATTTAAAGAGCTTTTGAGGATGCTTGTAAAACTATTGCTATGTTTGTACTTAAGCATGTAAAATATAAGCATATCTAAAATGTTATCAGTTTTATAAGATAAAATTAATTTTTAAGATAAGATTGCATTGTAATAATATATCTTCCTATTGAAGTAAAATCATTAATTTATATAAAGTAAAATAAAACACCAGAATACGCAGAAAAAAAAATAGATTGCATGTATATTCTTTTACATAAATTAGCTTTGTCTGAATAAAATAAATTTCTCAAATAAAACAATCAATAATTATGCAAGCATCGCTTTTCATTCATTAAATTAGTTTAAATCTTTCATAAGATTCATCATTGATTGAAAGTTGTTGAAGTCAATTTTTATTTCTGTGTAAAATTCTAATTTAATTATTCTTTTAAATAAAAAGACATTTTTGAAAACTTTGAGTACGGCTATTTAAATTTTGATAATCATAACAGTATAAAAAGGAGATAAACAATTAGAGTGAAAACAATTAAAAGGGTACCTGCACAACAAGGATGTAAAATTTGATATATCCCAATCACATAAAAGGTCAGTTTTTTGTGTCGTGGTCTAGGCTGATAGAGACAGTTCATTTTATTATGTAATAGCCGAGCTGGATCTTCTAGAAGCAAAAATTCATCTCAAGATACATGATTGGATGGCTTCTTACTTGTTTCCAAAATAAACTTTGTGCCTGGGACTGGAACTTCTTCCTGCCTGGATTTTAATATTTTGACGATCAGGAATACAATGACAAAAATCACAGATAATTTATCACTGCAGAGCTGCTTTAAGTTACACATGGTAAAAGTTTATATACGCATGGCTATGTGTCTTGTGCCCACAATATGGATGAAAAAAGTTAGTATACAGCGGGGTGCAAAATGATAGGAACAGCGCAAAAACAAAGAAATCAGCTTGTGTTTGCTGTGCAAATCTTTGTGTTAATATTAAATGCATGTATTCCGATTAATATTAGGGAAATAGCTTTAAAAAAATTTATATATTTTTTAAAACATGTATTTTGATAAATTTATGCTGGAGCAAAATAAGAATGCAGTACATATTTTGAAATTCGGCTCATGATTGGTGGATATTTTGGCATATCATTTAAGAAAGCATTTAAAAGAGATTCTTAGCACATTTGTTGAGTTTGCAAAACATTTTGATGATGCGGAGAGGGAAATGCTTTCGGCCAAATTCCAGGTTATAACAACATTGGAATGTCACTTTATCAGCAAACACTAAAGTTAAACATTCAAAGACTGCCTTTTTTAATTTCTTACAAAATCTAACTGTTTATGGTACTGTAAAAGCTACAAGAAAGCAGAGAGTTCTTTTGAAACAGTCCAAAAGTTTGATTTTTTTACACTGTTGTATGCAAAAGAATGACAGCAAAGGAAAATGAAAGCCAGATAAAGATGCCAGTATCAAAATGGACTATAAGAAGAGCAATTATAAGGTCTGAAATTATTAAATATGTTAAACCATGTCAGTGTCAGCATTTAACATCTGACCATAAAAAAGCCTGCATTCAGTTTCTAGAGAAACGTCTGAAGCAACAAACGAATTGGTCTAAAATTATTTTCAGTGATGAAAAGAAGTTTAATTTTGATATTTCAGATGGAATTCATTCATTTTGGCTTGGCCTTCAAAAGGTAAAGAACATGCTATTTGCCATGCGTCTACTAGGTAGAGGCTCCCCAATGGTTTGGGCTGCTTTTTCCTCAGGAGCTAAACTTAGAATTGCTTTTGCAGATGGACAACAAGATAGACATCTATATTCACATGTTAAACATCATACGTTAAACCAGGATGAAAAAAATACTGGTTGTAACTATATTTTTCAACAAGATAATGCCACAATTAACTCTACAAAAGGTACAAAGAAGTGATTTGATGATAATTACATTGCCACATTAGATGATTGACAGCCAATAGTCCATACATAAATCTCGTGGAGAACGTTTTGGGCACTATAGTGCACAAGATCTATGAAAAAAAAAATAGTCAAATGACTCAGTATACTTCAAAAGTAGAATTAAATTCAGTCATTTATGCAGCATGGCATGTTTTATCACCTCGTCAAGTTCCAAATCTTGTAAACTTTGTACCACAATGCTGCAGTGAAATTATTAAACACAAAAGAAGCACAAGTAACATGTGATGTTTCGATAATTTAGAAAAATCTATTCTGTTTTTTCATATTGTGCCTTTTGCTTATCCAGTGAAAATGCATTTATTATATTGCCTATTTAGTTTTATAAAATAAATTTATATGGTTTATATGTGGATTATATTTATTATATATTCAATTAAATGATCTTTCCTATTATTTTACATCTCAGTGTAGAAAAAACATTTAATATGAAGAATAAATCTTCTGCATAATTTACTGCATTATTAACCACTTCACCGGTGATAGGTATGGGGGAACAGTGCTTTTAGCTCCGAGTTATCTCAGGGCAGACGGTGAAGTGGTTAAAACTTTATTTGGACCCTTACTGAGATGGGATGGCAACTATTCTCTAAGCCTTTGACAGTGAGAAATCAACTATTTAGAAATGCAATTAGAGAAGCCAAAGTAACATCTTTTGATTGTAGAAATGTAGCATAATAAATTACTAATAAATCAGCCAAATTAATTTACCTTGTCAAAACATTTATGCAGTTTCTAAATTGTTTATTTAGATATCTCCTTTCATTGCATCATAAGATGAAGTTTTGTAAAAATGCTCTGGTAATGTTGGAGATTGTTTCTTAATCTGTGCATGAGCATGGTACATGGTTTTTCTCTCTTGTTTTTATATATACATTGAATTGCATTTGTACATACTTACAAATGAAAGTAATATAGATTGCAAATTTCTTATCATAAAAGGATGGAAAATGTTCAGCAGGATATTTGATTACTCTCTTTCTTTTAAGCACATTACATACATTCACACAGTTGTAGCTGAATTTTGGTGTTTGGCAGTTTGAGTTCTTTGATTAATTTTTAGGGTTCCATACTTAAAAAGTAAAAACGGAACCATTATAAAATCACTCCTGTGTCTGTCTGTCTGTCACAGCCATTTTACTCACAAACTATGGAACGTGGAAAGTTCAAATTGGGGAAAGTAATAAAGACTATTGACCCACAAATTTTCAGATTATTATACATTCATAAATATATACAGGGGCTAATTAAGTTATTTTGAAAAAAAAAATCTTTACTTTGTATAGCGTGTGAAGGCTTTCGTAAAGCTGAACTCAAAAATATATTCCTTTTAATTTTAATATTTTCAAAGTTATCGTCGAAAATGTAGCACAAAAATATGTCCCCCTCCCCATCTAATTCCGAATCTACTGAGAGTAAAATTATGAAAAAATTAGAGGTAGTAGACTTTAATTTAAACCTTAAAGGAAAATTATAGCGATTACCTTAGGTCACATAGTTTTTGAGAAAATCGCATTTTTCCGTTACACACAAATTTCTATTTATGGGCATTCAGTAAAAGAGTTGAGCAGCGCTGGAGGTACCAATTGTAGCAGAAGTATAAAAGCATTGTTGATAATGATTTTCGAAAAAAATGTCAGTAATTAACTGAGATATTAACCCTTAAAGGTAAGGATGGTTTGGACATACATAATGACAGGGGCGGCGTACTTTATTGTACCATCGGCTTTTAAAACCTAGTTAAAAACTTTTAATGATATATATATGTGTGTAATGAAATGTCCAGTAGCAATATAAAAGCAATAAATGTCAAATTATTAAAAACAGACTAATTTAAGGTGTCTCAGGAGTCTTAAAATTGGAAAAAATGAAAAAAAAAAAGACCATTTTCAACATTCAATGTCTTAAAATGTATATGATTTTAAAAGACAATTTTTATTGGGATAAAAGATATAATTATTTTTTTTCATTTCATGTATTTAAAAAATTGCAAGGTGAAGAATAGTATTTATAGGGGGCTCAAAACTGTCAGACATTTGTCGAACAGAAAATTGGTATAACAGCTTATGCGCAGGATTACAAAATAAATATTGCAACTAGAATGAAAATTTTGGTGTCTGCTTATACTTCATACTGTAATAATTACCCTGTACCTAAATAAATTTGTATTTAAAGTATTTTTATACTTGTAATGCAAAGTTGTATTTAGCCAATAAAAAATTTTGAAAATTTTAACAGTATAATCACCTAAAAAAATATTTTTTGAACAATAGAAAGGAAATTTTAGGTTCAGTTTATACAGACTAACATAAAATATATGTTTTGACAATTTCATGAAAAAATATTCAGAAGTTTTTGTAGTAATCTGAGCATTATGCCCGAAAACGTCAATTGGAAAAAATGACTTCAACGTTTCAGAAACACCACTTCAGCTACTGAGCTGGTATAATTCTAAAAGCCATAACTTCTGTTCTAATGGAAACTTCAAGGAAACAATTGTATCAAAATATTCAGAAAAGATAGGAGTTTAACGTCTAACAAAATTAAATTTCTAAAATTCTGAAGCTTTAAGAGTCCCAAGACCTTAATTAGAATGAATGACATAAATACTATTGGGTTTGCGACTAGTTTGTATTGAGTGGATCTCTCAATGCGCCTGGAGTGACTGGAAAAGTTAATTGAAAACCTATCTGGAAAAACGTGGCATGGACCAATGCAGCGTTGCTAATTTGCGACCTCCTTTCGAAGCGCGCTTAGCAAAATGACAAGTTTAAACTTTGAACAAGGGTTTTGTTTTAGCTACACTGTAAAAAGAAAAGATTATTACGATGCTGAATTTATTTTTATGAAATGCCAAATGAAGTTTAAATATGCACTACTTTTATTCTCAGTGCCAAATTAAGCTCATCATAAACAGATAAGGATAAGATTTAAATTAGAGTTATACAGAATAGCAGTATTTGATATTATTGAGGATTCATATCTCTTTGAACTTTCATGGTATATCCTTTTACATTTTTCTACTATATACAGACGCCTAACCCAACGCTGTATAGTTTTTTACAAAGACTTACAAGGAAGGTCTCCATACGGGCATACTCTGAAAATTTTGAAAAAATTATAGAATATTCTTCTCATGAGAATAGATATGTTTATAAAAAAAATTTCGGCAGAAATTTGATAGTGCAGGCATAAAAAAATACGGAAAATTTCGTTATTTGGTGATTTATAACCGGTTTGTGATGGAATAAAATTTCAAAAATACTTTTTTCATGTCAAATACTCTTTAAGGTAAAAATATTTCATGGTGAATTTCTTTAAATAAATTTAATTTAAATAGCTTTAGCTTTGTCAGTTTTAGTTTGTTTTAACTGTAGTTTTGCCATATATATATTTATAATGAAAATTAACTATGAAATTTTAGGAATTAAAACAAAATTTTAAATAATTAAAATTGTTTCAATCTCAAAATTGAGTTCTATCAATTTGATTTTGTTGCTATGGAAATAAAAACTTTTCCGATATTGAAATGTGTAACTACAGCATTTTTCATCTGGCCTTTATTTTGGAATACGCTTAAATATATGAAAATATATTTTCCAATATGAAAATGTTTTTTATATACGGAATTATTTTTACAGAGATAAAATTAAATAACTGCAGCAACAAGCAACATAAATATGTAATACAAAAAAGTATATGCATTAAACTCTCTCATTGTTTAAGTTTAAATTCATTAAATACCATTTGCATGCATTCTAAAAATCAATTAACAATCAATTTTCAGATGCATTAAAATTGTTTGCTTTTGGCGAGGGAAAGTGCTGCTCGCCAAATCTTGTGACACTTTTGTCTTTTCGCGCCAAATATTCAAAAGTACTTTATTTTTTAGAGACTTTCTACTGTAATTCAGCTGCTAAAATTGACTAATCCTTTATTACATACATAAGTAGTTTAATTAGTATTTTTTTTTTAATATTCTGAGTATGTCCAGTAAGGACACCTTCCTTGTTAGTATTCCTTAGCAATAGTTTTTTTAACAATACAGTCAGAAATTCATATATTTATTCTACGGAAGCCTCTGTGCATGAGTAATACTCACATTTGATCATTTATTTTTATTATATTTTATAAAATATTCAAGTATTTTCAACATTTTGGGAGTTTCAATTATTTTTTCCTCTGAGTAAATTGTGAAATATTCTTGTTTGATAAATATTGATTTATTTGTTATTGTTTTTATAACTTTTTTTAATCAGGTGTATTAGTTCCTGAGTTGCTCATATGTTTAGTACAGCTGGAAATCTTATTTCCTGGAATTATCCATGAATCTCATTTAATACCTATGTTGTCCCAGCTACTTGATTATTTAGATAAATTTAATAGACTTGCTCCTGGTTTAGATAAAGAAAATTCAGCTGATCTGTTGTGGCCAGGAACACCTAGTAAGTTTTATTGATGTTAAAACCCTGAAATTCTTTGTGTTTGTTTCCTTAAAATGTTGTACATAGCTTTACCAATTGAATATGTTGTATGCAGGGATGAGATTCTTCTGACTTTTTGTAAATTTTTGAGAAAATTTTTGATTTTTATTTTTTAAAAAAAGAAAAAAAATGAATTTTGCCATTTTTTTCTTTGTGGCAGCGGAAAAATGCGCCAAACGAGACATACCGTGCCAGAATTGCATCGCATTTTCTCCGCGATTCTTTGACGAAATTTGCGTCTTTTTCGCGATCTTTTGACAAAAATTCACTATTTTGACGAAATTCGCGTGTTTTTGTCGATCTTTTGACGAAAATCGCGTTTTCCCGCTTCCCTTTGACGAAATTCGCTTTTTTGCAGCCTTTTGATGATTCACGTTTTTTTCCTCTATCCTTTAACTAAATTCGTGTTTTTTCAGCGGCTCTTTCACGAAATTTGCGTTTTTCTGCAATCCTTTGTCGAAATTCATTTTTTTTTCTTCACCATCTTTTGACGAATTTCGCGTTTTTTCCACGATCTTTTGACAATATTCGCATTTTTTCCGCGATTTTTTGACAAAATTCATGCATTTTCTGTGATTTTTTGACAATTTGCACTTTTTCCACAATTTTTTGACAAAATTTGCACTTTTTTCGCGATCTTTTGACAAAATTCGGTTTTTCCCACGATTTTTTGACAAAATTCACTCTTTTTCCGCGATCTTTGGACAAAATTCGCGCTTTTTCTGCGATCTTTTGACAAAATTCCCATTTTTCCCGCGATCTTCTGACAAAATTTGTTTTTTTCCACAATTTTTTGACAAAATTCGTGCTCTTTCCGCGATCTTTTGACGGAATTCGCGTTTTTCCACCGACCATTTGACAAAATCCACATTTTTTTCGAGCCCTTTGACAAAATTTGTTTTTTTTTTTTGCGTGTTTTGTTCAAAATATGATTTCGCGCAGTCTTTTAGTTTTTTACCAAATTTTAGCTTACGCTTATTTTCAGACTTTTTGTTCTTTACCCACTCTCATGCCTGTGTATGTATTCTTCAAATTTAAAGTATATACAACAAATATTTATCCTTGTAAAATGTTTTATATATTTTACCAATTTAATGTTAATGACCATAATGTTCTGTAATATTAAATTAGTAAAGAAGATTGAGATTTTATTTAATATTTTAAATTGACTTACCATAATTTCAGGAAGAAGTGCCACGCATACAAGTTTAAAAGTTAAAAATATCCTTAGTGCAGCGCTTCTGCCGGGATGAAGGATACAATGATTTTATTTTTGCTTTCCAGCGCTATGTATTGAAGAGGTGATTCTGTTTTGAATTTTCCGAAAATTGTAGGAAGTCGGCCATCTTTACAAAAATTTGGATATAAAAAAATATCGCGCATTTCGACAAGTGGTCGCCTAAAAAATTTTTATTTTGTCGATCATTTGCAGAAAAAAATAGCTAAAACGATCATAGAAAAAGCAATAATTTTATCAAAGGATCGGGGAAATAGCAAGAATTTTGTAAAAGGATCGCAAAAAAACGCAAATTTCATCAAAGGGTCGCAGAAAAAATGCAAATTTCGTCAAAGGATTGCAGTAAAAATGCAAATTTTATGAATGAATCACAGAAAAAAATGAGAAATTCATCAAAGAATCACATGAAAAATGGGTATTTTGTTTAAGGATCGTTTAAGGAAAAAATGAGTATTTCATCAAATGATCATGGGAATTAATGCGAATTTCGTCAAAGAACTGCAGAAAAAATGCATATTTCGTCAAAGGTTCACGGAAAATCGGTATTTCTGTGTAGGGTTTTTCGATTTCGTTTACAGGTCTTTTTTTAAAATTATTATTTGGATACTTTTACTTTTTAAACCTTTTTCGAAAGTGAAAGTAACCCTATTAAAAAAAAACCTGCAAAGGAAATCAAAAAAGTAGAAAACGGCCCTTGTAAAGATCGACCTCCGCTAGTCAATGCAAAAATAAATAAATAAATTAAATTAAAATATTGCAGTGCAAGCTAGATATCTTTAAAAAATGTCTTCAATTGGATTAGCATTAACAAGCAGGTGTTCTCACATAAGTAACTGATACGGATTGCATTTTCAATTTAAAAATCGCCCGAGAATGGCACATCTAGATTCCTTAGGATTTCACTCTTTAAAGGTATGATTTCATTAAATACAAACTGACATTAAAGGAAGATGTTATTGAAAAATGAAGTATTACCATGTAAAAAAATAATTGTTTGTTTTAAATAAATAATTTTTTCCTTCAGTTTTGCTCCATGAAATATTTTGGGTTTAAACAGTTTCTTTTCATAGCGAAACATTTATCAATGGAACACTTATCTGATTCTCATGGTGTCTGAGTTCTCGGAGCTAAATAAACAAACCACAAGTCGTGGTGAGCTCTTTTATCTAGTAAGTCTAATAGTGGACTTTTATATGGGTATCTATAATTTTCTTAAAACTTATTATATTTTAATAAAAATTTGGTATACAGCGTAATTTATTATTATTGCCAGTTGCTGAATATTTGAACAAAATCGACCAATTAATAACAAAAATACCAAAATTTTTTTAATAGTAGGGAAAAGAAGAGTTTGGCTTTAAGTTCTTTTTCTTTAATTGTTATTTCTGTTTGCTGCTCGAACAATTTTTTTTTCCAACAATGCAAAACTTTCTAACTTATTCATGGAACCTTTTTTACAATTAAAGGAATAAAATTTGAGGCACGAGTATTCAAATAATTTGGAAATGAAAAGCGTGTTCCCTTTTTCAATATATATCATCTTGAATTTAAAACATTTGTGAATTGCAACAAAAACTTTAAAAAATACAAAAAAATTCACTAAAAATTCCAAAAGTGCAGAGGAACAAAATGTTATGTTAAAAAATTTAAATTTGATTCCTTTTACAAATATAAAAAATTAGCACAAAAAAAGTAATAAATCGCTGTATGAATACGACTAAACTTTATTGAAAAGAGAACAAAATTTGCTATTTTGGGATAAGATATTAATACCAGTTATAGTAATAATATTTTTTATTATTATTATTAATACATATTATAAATATGAAAAAATCACCGCGAATTGTGAAAAAAATCCTGAAAATCATGAAAAAATCTCCAAAAAATCAAAAATAGCTGTAGGAATTCCAAATAAAATTTATTGAATAGAAGATCAAATTAATTATTTTTGGGTAAAGAAAAAAATGCTAAAATTCACAAATTTTTTTTTCAAAATCGCAGAGAACATAATTAATTACTATACTGGGATACTGAACTGATTATGATACTGAAGAAGGATTTCTGTTTCGAATTTCAAAAAATCTCCGTAAAACATTAAAAAACTATAAAAATCGTATAAAAAATTCATGAAAAAAAAAAAATCACTGTACAAAGTCAAATTAAGTTTTATCGTAAAAAAGACAAAATGTACTATATTGAGCTGAAAGTTTGAAATTGGATTCCTTTTACAAATGTAAAAAAAATTGCCACAAAACATGAAAAAACACTGAAAATAACATAATATTTAAAATTTTGATGTATTTTCGTAAGTGTGGCGCTTACGGTAGGTGCATTGCTTTTGATGAATATTTCTTTTATTTTAATGCATTTTTAGAGGTGCTGCGCATATTCCTGAAATTACGGTATGTAGAAAAATTAAAATATAAATTACACATTTGGCAATAATTAGTGGAAACTTTATAGATATTCTAGAAAATTCTATGTGTTATAAAATGTAAAATTTTAAATGATGTAGTTTTATTTCTATCATGATTATGTATATGTTGGGATAAATAAATAAAATAAACTCTTTGCTTCAAACATACAATGTTATAAGTTCGTTTTTATCACTGTCACTATTATACAAGGTATATAATATTCCCAGTGAGAAAAATTAACTCTGTCCGATTCTGAAGACCGAGTAAACATATCTTTTATCAAGTGATTATATGAGCATGAGCATATATCTTTGTAGGTGACATGTTTCTCAAACTTAAAAAAAAATTGTCTTTAAACTTTTTTTAAGCCATAGAATACCATAGTGTCATCTGAAGTTATGACTTTTGATAGTTGATTGTACTATCACTATGATGTATATGATTTGTCTGTGAGTACATCTTTTAAGTAGTTTCCTTTTTTTTAATATCAGTTGACATAACTTAGCTGCTTTTGCTGATTTCAAATGGGGCCACATACACCGGCCATAATAAATGGCTGTCCTCTTGACCGTGTTTATACATACAAAAAGGAGGGAGGATTGTACTTTGTGCCAATATTTAAAAAAAGAATGAAACAATGTTTAAAAAGCACAAATGTAAGTATATCAAAAATGCATACAGCTGTTTAGGGGCTTCTAAAGCTCCATCATCAGTGCAAAATTTAAAATTAAAGATTAAAACATAGCGAGCCAAAGAGGTGCACCTCTCAGCTTGCCGCCAGTGGCAAAATAGATTTTTTAATTTTAGTAGTGAGCCAAAGAAGTGCACCCTACAGCTTGCTGCCAGGGGTGAAATAGATTTTTTAATTTTGCACTGATGATGGAGCTTTAGAAGACCAGAAACAGCTGTATGCACCTTTCATATACTTACATTTGTGCTTTTTAAACGTTGTTTCATTCTTTCTTAATATGTTTATACATACTATAGCATATATGTGTATATACATACCCTTTCTACAGCGTTTTGCTCATATCTACAATTCTGTTTAGTTGTTAGAAAATATCCTTTAATAAAAGTAGTTTGCTAAACTTGTTGATTGTTATAAAATGCTAATCTTGATATTATACCGATCAGATCTAAATTGGTTAAATGTATGAAAGTATCTTGTAAGCAAGCATAAGGTTCATGTCATGCTTTTTATTTGCTGGGTTTTTTTAAACCTAAAAATTGTTGCATCTGTTTTGGCTTTAATTTTTTTTTTTTTTAAATATCTGAGCATTTCAATTTTAACAAAAAGTCAAGCTGTGAAATTAGCAGTGTGTGAAAAACACTTTCATCTTAGTATAAGCAACTAACTATTAAAAATAGTCAATCAAAAATTTTTAAGTGACACATCTTCTATCACTTAAACTTGTGTTTCATCACAATAACATAATTTGTCTAGATTTTGTATGTAATGGGCCCTTTCTTATCTAGCCAGAATAGGACTAAATTTTTAGTTACAGGGCTGTATTGTAGAGGTCTGCAGGGGCCAAAATTTCTAGGCAGAGGCCTGGCTTAACCCGTAAAAGAAAAAATTATTGGCCTGACCATGTATAAAAGCTGAGTTCAGCCTGAGCCTAGCCTGACTGAATTTCTCCAAAGCATCGCAATATTTCTGAAGCAACATTATCTTACATACAATTAAAATCATTTAAAAAGCACACTTACTTATGCATAGATTTTATTTTCAGATATTGCTCTAAATTCGTAGAATGCAGAATAACAACAATATTTGTAATCACTTAGACAGTTAAATACGTAAACACTGATTAAACATTTAAATGAAGATTCAGTAAGAAAATCATAATTTTACAAAAATCAATAAATAAAATGTTAGTCTAACATGGGCTTGAGAACAGAGATGTGCACAGACCTAGTCCAGGATAGGGCCAGATTTATACCATTTCACTTGAGCTAGGTTAGGGCTAGACTTCATTATTCCCGGGGTCAAGCCTGGGTTTTATTTTTTCTGAGGACTCAGGCCAGGTCATAATGCAGTCGAACTCAGTTGTAGCATCATTCAAGGGACCGCAATAATTATGACTCTATAACCGAGTGAGGTAATAACCAAGGTCGGGTCTGAAGCATGAAGTGTAAGTAAAGAACGTGTGCATACTACCCTATTTCACACCTAATAAAATAAGAATAGTAGTATAAATTGCATAATAAATTATGAATTGAGTATAATTACACAAGAAATTATATAAATATATTATATAAAAGCATAACTTTTCCAGGAAAAGGGAATTTATTCCTGTTTAACATGATAATAATGGAGCTAGGAGGGGATATTCGGAGAGAAAAAATGTTCAATCTTCTTTTGTTTATTTTTCGCGCAAAATAATTTTCATTCTATGTCATCTTCAATTTGTCTGATAAATTTAAAGATCGTTGTATCTGTGATTTCGGATTCATAAAAACGTGACAACAATCTTATTGGTTGCTGAGCGTCTTTGATTCCAGGTGGTGGTACTACGTCATCAATTCCCTGTCCTTCTTCCTCATCACTGACAGTTTCCTCTGTTTCTTGCAATTCTTGGACAATTTCTAAATCAGATTTAATTTCCGAAGTTATCAAATCTTCATCTACACTACAAACTCGTCTAAATTTTCATAAAAAGGCAAATTACCAGATCTTTCCAATCGACGATTCCACTCTAACAAAGCAAATCTTCTTCATCTTTTTCTTCTCTTTGTGGGATGTCCTAAAACTTTTTCAGTAGAAACAAGACCGTCATGTCGAAATGCGTTTCAAATCGTTTTTTCTATAACTTGTCTCCAGGCCGTATCCAAAAAATTAATTGCATTTAAAATATTTATGCTGCAAATCTTATTTTCATCTGAGCATTCTAAAATGTGCATAAGTACGTACTTCCGATAGTTACTCTTAAGGTTTCTGATTACATCTTGATCAATAGGTTGCAACTTGCTTGTACAATTTGGTGGTAGAAACACTTCTCTGTAAATTTTTCACATCAGGATGGGCAGGACAGTTATCTACTAAGAGTAGAATCTTTTACTTTTGTCTGCAGAGTTCCTTATCCCATCGCCTCACTTCATCTTCAAACAACTCGGATGTCATCCAAGCCTTTCGACTGTGTTGGTAGTTCACTGGAAGCATTTTAAGGTTTTTAAAACATCTTGAACGTTTAGACTTTCCAGTCACGGTCAAGGTTTTCTTCTCTGTTCCAGTTGAGTTTCCGCAAACAAGAACTGTAATTCTTTCCTTTGACAACTTCCTACCAGAGCACTTTTCGTTCTTAAATGAAAGAGTTTTGTTGGAAGTAACCTTAAAGAAGATGTCTATCTCATCTGTGTTAAATTTCATTGTCTGCATAGCCTTGTCGAACTTTTGGCACTACTCGTCGAACTTTTGGTCGAACTATACATCGCTTAGTTAATCCTGAACACACTTATCATCGACACTTTTTTTTCTTCACCACATACCTTGTGAAATGCTATGCTGTGATTCACCTTAAATCGATCTATCCAACCGTTGGAGCAAACACAATTTGTATGTCCAAGCAACTTGGCAAGCTGTTCTGCATTTGTCATCAGCATTGGACCATTGATTGGCACATTCATAGTTATTTGCTGTTTAAACCATTTTAGCAATGCCCCCATCAAGGTCTTCTTTATCTGGCATACTCATTCGCTTAACATTCTTGTCATTTTGTTCAAAGACACTTAAAATTTTCTCTTTGTTTTTCCAGATACCGCACACTTGAATTTACTAACCTAAATTCTCGACAAACTTCAGCTTCTTCTTCCTTTTATCCAATGCATTAATGATGTTAACTTTATCTTAAAAAAGAACTTTTCTGTTTACACATGCCATATTCATCAAAGTTTCTCACTTAAAGCACAAAAGATCTGAAAACCAAACGAGTGATGTTACTGTCAGGTCAGAATTGCTATGCTCTTTTATAATATTTTCGGCCAAGCAACAAGTATCATTCGATTCCTCCCTATTTCACCACCTCATCTAATCTAACTGGTCTTCTACGCTACATTTTTAGGCAGATAAGGAGCAAGAGTTTCACCCTGTTCACTGCCTACCCCCTCCCCCCCCCTCTGAGTTATTTCCTGGACAAGACTGCAGGACAGGTCCGAAAAATTGTGTGTAGGTGTAAACTTGAGCCAGCTGTGATTTCAATGTCTTCCATCTGTGACGAATTGAATTTCCCTGTTGTGAAAACAAATTACACTCAGGGATGTAGTGGAGGGTATATGGGGGTATACGCCATATACCTTCTGGATTTTTTTAAGGAACACCGTATACCCTCTGTTTCTCAAGAAAGCTGTAGTATATACATTCTAGGGTATACCCTCTTCCTTGAGCGTATACCCTCTGCTTAGAGCGTATATCCTCTGTTTTTTTTACGACTACACCACTGATTACACTGCCCCATTTTCTGAGAATAAATATATTAGTTTATGTATATTTTTGACGCAATAACCGGGGTCGCCGTTTAAATTATGTCGTTATTTCCAAGTTACCATAACATTGATGTCTATGGGAGTTTCGTGGGGACTGCAGAATTTGACGTTATAACCGAGGACGCTATAACCGGGTTCAACTGTATCATATACCGCCAACATATTTGTAGTTCAAGCTATTGCAATTCAAAGATAAATAAACCTTCTACTTTCTCAGTAAAAGAACATACTTTTTTATGAATTTGCTTATGTAATATTTTTCATATTTTAGATGCGACATCACAGCAACTAAACCCACTTTTTCCCCCCTTCACACTATGTCACATTTTCTAGACCCCCCCCCCCCCACCTTGAAGTATAACATTATTATATTAATGAATGACCCCTGATTTCTTTTTTTAGTATTTTTGTAGCAGGTGGAAAGAAAAAGACCATGTAAAGCAAATTTGCTTCTTTTGGTAAACAAAACCAAACTAAAACACTGCTTTAAAATTTAAACAAATTGAGGAAAGAATATTGTTAAACCATATGAAATTAGAATCAAGTTTCAATAATTCAAGTTGCCATATTCTGTATGTCAAAATTTGTTTTTTACCAAAATTTCCTTTCAAAAATAGGGGTTCATAAAAATGCAAGTATATATGTTATGAATAAAACACAAAAAAGAAAGAGTAACTATGAGATGTTGCTTATCATTAATTTTCTACTCTAATTATGAATGAAACTTGGCATTATATTACAAATGGAAAAACATCCTCCACCTGCCATGGCTTGGAAAGAGTGAAGATCAGGCCGGCTTCTACTGAGTTTCATGAATGAAAATTGACCCAGACCCATGAAGACCTCTACTGCAGAGAAAAACTGTGATCCTAGGTAGCAATTTTAATGCAGGCCCCCTACTATATGTATGATGTTATAAAACATTCTAAGATGGAAACACAAATATCAGTGAAAAATACAATTTTAGACAGGTTGTTTCTTTCTTAAAATGCATAATTGTATGGTAATCTTTTTGGTGAAATCATGAAATTTTTCCATTTAAAGCAGGATTCCACCAGAGACAGGTTTCACTGTATCAGAAAATTAATTTGTTGGATAATGTTTAAAAAAAAAACATTTGCTTATAATTTTATTATTTTTTCTTTTACTGTATTACAGTTTAGGATGAATTTTTAACATGTTTTCATTTAAAGATTTTAAATAGAAATTTAAAATATTGAAAATATAAGTAAATTTTAATTGATTTTATCAATTTATTTTGAATGAAAAATTAAAAGTACGTATCACATTGCAAATGTGATATTTACATCGTATGCTTCTCATTTTTATTAACCACATGTTTCTATCCCATCTTTAAAAATTCTAAATTTAATGTTTTCAAAATTTCTCCTTTTTTTGTGTAATCTTTCGATCTTATTCATCTAGATTTATTTTTCTCTTTAATTTAATGCATTACTTTACGTTTTCCGACCATCCGGTCATATTTTTACCTTCCCTCTGTAAAGAGTTCATTTTTTATTTTTTTTCCATTTGAGCACCTGCTGTTCTTCTTGTTTCTACATGGCCATTTTCTCTCCAGCGCGAGTCCAACGGCCACAATCGCAAAGGTTTCTCCCTTCATTCTTCGATCTGACGGTTGGCGTGTGCGGCCGTGAGGTGTTCCATAATGCCTGCTTTATTGCTCTTGGTGGCGGTGCGTTTTGTCGTGATTGTGATGGAGTTCGCCGCATTTTTGCATTCTCGGATTGGTCGATCGGAGATTTTTTACCAAGTTGCTTCTAGCAGTGCATTTTTTGAGATTGGATCGGCAGTTGCTGCTGGTCTGTCGCGTCTGTAGGACGTTTTTTTTGTGGTGCACTTCTGCATCTGATTATCGTCATCAGGCCCCCTTAATATTCTAAAGTTTTAATTAAAGTGCCCCTAAAAGTGGAAATATTGAGTTTTTATTTAGCCACTGTTTTCTCTGTGTTTTTATTTACGTAAAGAAGAATTCTAAAGCACACCTGCGGGACAATCCCCTGCAATGTCAGCACAAATTTGGGGAGATCAATCCTTTTGTTTTTTCTTTTATTTGCTTGACAAATCGCAACTTCACATTTAAGGAAATTGACAGCGAGATTAAATTAACATAGTAACAAACCTATTTTAAATTGCATCTAAACTTTTGTAGCGTGCACCTGGGCCTAACCAAAGCACGTGGTTTTCTTGGAACTTTTTTAAAATTTGTATGCAAGCTCTTAAATTTTCATATTACCACTACTTACGACACGACATATGGTGCCGTGACCAGGATTTGAACCTGGGTTACTGCGGGCTTAATGCAATGTACTAACCACTATACGATCACAGAAATAAAATGTGAAATCTTAATGTGTTACTTTACCTAACTTTTTACCTGATTTTTGTTTGTATGTCTAAAATCCTCTATGTCATTAAAAGCATCTTTCATTTTTAAACTGTTAATATCAGTCATAGATTACTTAATCAATATAATATAAATATTAGCAGCAAGTACCTCCCCCTCAACCCCAAAAAGGTATTTTAGAATATTTACTATTTTATATATTTTTTAAATTATTATTTTTTAAAAAATGTATTTTAACTCATAAAATTTTTAACAAATTGATTTCTAGAAGTTACAAACATGCAATCCTAAAATTACAGCTCATTCTTCTAAGCTCTTTTTGAGTTATGCTCAAAAAGCTGCATGCATTACAATAGTTTTACAACTATTAAAAATGAATTTAGCATTAGGTGTTCAAAATTTTAAATCTGCCTAATTCCTAAACTACTTCACCAAGTGATTTCTTGCTTGGTATCCCTTTTTAAAAGATCCAGATATGATGTCAAAATTGGGTCTTCATGCTGAAAATTTCATAGTTTGATATAATCTTGTCTATGAACATGACCCATGGGTAGTGTTGGTACAAATTACTGGGGCCTGTCTTCCATCTTTGTTTTTAAATTTTTACAAAAAAGTGTAGACTAGTACTTCTTTACTTAAAATTTTTAAATTAACATAACTAACAAATTATATCTTCTATCTTCAATAGAAGAAAGTGTATTTGAAATTTTTTTCGACTTCCAGTTTTCAATGGATTTACACATTTTCGGGATCAGATATCTCAAAAACATGCTTATAAAAAATGTCTGTGTGTCGCTGTTATACCTTAGAAAAGTGTATGAAGTTATGCATAGAATTGAACCAAATTTTTTGTGTATGTTTTTGGTTATGGCCAGCAGGTCTTCCTTGAATTTTGAAATATTCTGCTGGAAGGTGGCACTGAAATAGCGATTTTTCTATAATTTTCTCAATTTTTGTAATTCTGTTGTACATTGTCAGCTCGTGCAGTAATGGGAACTTCGCATCCTGCTGAGCTGGTTATTCGCAAACCACTGATGTACAACAAACAGAATAATGAAAATCTATTGATTTTTGAAAAACTATCGATTTTAATAGATATCATGATTGAAATTAACTCATTTTACTCTGATTGACTGAAGCAGAAATTTAAGATGAAAATCAAAGTTGGTATTATAGTATTGAACTAATAATATTGAAATATTGATATTTTTATCTACTTTTTGAAATATTAAAATGTATGAGATAGAAGGAAGTTTTGGGATTGATTGTACATTAGGGTGGGTCAAAAAACCCGAAATATTTATAATCGAAATGTAATAGCGTGGGAAAGTTGCCTTTTGTAATAAAGAATAAATTTGTAAAAAATTACACCGATAAGTTAATATCTTTTACTGCCACAATGTGGCTAAAGTTTCAAAAAATTGCAAAAAACATGGGTTTTACAATTTTTTTTTAATTATCCAAACATACCAGTACAAGTTCAAATAGAACGAATAGCTACATGAAGGTATGAGAGATGTCCAGGTAAAAGTTCATTATGATGTAAGTATATATTTTACTTCTGCAAAGAGACCACATTTTTTTTTAAAGACAAAATTTTCAATTTTTAGTTTATTGATTTTTTTTTATAATTTCTATAATATGTCTAGAATTAAATAAATTTACTTTATATCCATTAATATGTTAACTTTTGATAACTATTTGTAATAGACTGGAAAATATAAAAGGTAGTCACTCATTTTTATTGACGATTGCTTCATGTACTGCTGTTTTACTGCATGTCAGCAAGAGACTGAAGTTCATGCAGAACAAATCACAAAAATGATGTAAAATGAACAAAATATTTTATTATCTGAGATACAGAGATCTTTAGTCGAAACGGGTTAAATAAACTTAAAATGAAGTAGTATTTAATATAAATGAATTTTGTAATGTGACTTGCTTTTAAATGAAGCCATTATTCTTCAAAATGAAGTAGTATTTAATATAAATGAATTTTGTAATGTGACTTGCTTTTAAATGAAGCCATTATTCTTCAAAATGAAGTAGTATTTAATATAAATGAATTTTGTAATGTGACTTGCTTTTAAATGAAGCCATTATTCTTCGAGAGGCCAATGTTGATCTGATTTAACTGCCCCTCTGTTCTGGTTTGTAAACTTTAGAACCTGCTTCAGTAACCAATTTCATGCATCTCTCTACTGATTGAGTACGACAAGAAAACTTATGATAGCTGATATTTTTAGTCAAATGTTCTAAACTCACCAGCACTATGAGATCATCAGTCGATAGAAACACTGTAACAAGTACTTCCATTAGTTTATAGTTTTGCCAGTCAATTGAATCCATACAATTTTCAGTTAAATTCAAGTCTGGAATGATGAACTGACAGATGGCACTATTCGAGTCCACAGAACTTCTTGCTTTGGCAATTTTCCTCATGGCTGTGGACTTGCTGTCATTCCAGTGAGGCTATTTTTATAATTTGCGAAATAGGCGTTTCATGAAATTACAAGAACTACTTTCGTAGATGTTCTGGCAAGTAATGGGAGTTACAAACTATAGTCCACAGATTCTAGGAAACTTGATGGATTCATTTTAATTATGAACCAACCAATGCTGTACACTTTCACGATGTACTCAGCTAGTATGACAAGTTAAGAAGAAGGTTTCTCTGTACCAACGTAGACTCTCAAAATTCGATTCACAGTAGTGATCCACCTTGCATAAAATATTGGTCCCAGAAGTATATATATATATACTTTTCATACTGACCAGAGGTATATATATATATACTTCTGGTCAGTTCAGAAATCATCTTTACCAACAACTAGGAGATCAGATTAAATTGGCTCACACTTTGCTATTGGTAATGATTCACAAATCACAAGAGATTAACCACTTGGGCCACTTTATGACCGAAGACCTGTTGTTTGTCCATCTAGATGTTTGAAAAGATTTCTCAGTGGAAGCTCAATGAAGTGACGGCAAGGAAGCCACTGAAGTGTTTTTTAAACTTGTTCTCAAGTAAATTTATAACACTACCTTTGCATACTGTGTTAAGGACAGTTCCATCACATCCGATTGCGATTATTTTTACAGCTTACATTTCATTTTTCTACAAAAAATCTACATTGTCATTGCATATAAAAGTTGCCTTAGGGTCACATAAAGAGCCGTACCAGACGATGGGGTCAAATGGCCAAAATAATGGGGACCTGGTTTAACTATCAAGTTCTTCCTTGACTTCACGATAATGAAACTTTGTCCTCTCTGATAGTGAACCTGATAATGAGTTCTATTTTAAGGCCATCAAAGTATAGAACAAAAGGAGTATCTTTAAAAACAAAATGAACCAAGTGAAATATGACCCTCTAGCAGCGAGAAAATAATTACTGTGTAGATGTTTTTCAAAGAATTACAGTGATCATAGTTATGCAATGCATGCAACAATATGCATGAATTGAAATCAATAACATAAAATTCTTTTTCCAGCCTATTAGAAATTTAAATGAATTTTGAAATATTATGAAAATAGAGAAAAATGAAAAATTTAAATTTTTAATATATTTTGGGAATTTTGGGCTCTGTTGTGGCAGTAAAAGATATGATGTCATCAAAATGGAATTTTACTGCTATATTACTAATATCTTGGTGTGGCTATTGTGTTCTAGTATAAATTGAATTGCTATGTTTGGATAATAAAAAAATTTTCAAAAACTATGTCTTTTTGCAATTTTTTAGAAGTTTGGCCCCCTTGTGGCGGTAAAAGATATTAACCAATCGGTGTAATATTTTATGTATTTATTCTTTTTTACCAAAGGCAACTTTCCTGCACTATGACATTTCGATTATAAATACGGTAAACTCTGTCTAAGGCGGAATCGATCGGGACCAAGAAAATTTTCCACAGTAGACAATATTCGCCTTAGACAAATTTTACTCTATGTCTATGGATTCGCAGGGACTTGAAAATCTTTCAGAGTTAGACAGATTTCTATCTTACATAGAATCCACCTTACATAGAGTTTACTGTATTTCGGTTTTTCGACCCACTTGTACATCCAACTAGTTCATTATAGTATCAATACATTATAGTTTCTTCTTTTTTACTAATTTTGATTAAAAAAAATTTCATATAATAAGTCAGAGAAATTAAATGGAAAAGCTATACAACGATACAAAAGCTACATAACAAAATCATAATGGTAATAAAGCCACTGTTTACTTTTAAAATCATAGATGGCATAGTGAGTGCTTCATTCAGTGAAAAAACAGCTGTGAATGCCAAAATAATTATGTGATTAATACCTGTGCCTTATTTACCCTCTTCACAAAGGTCCTCCTGTGTTTAACCAATGTTTAAAGTTTAATTTTGCATTTTCTTCTGCTTCCTTTCTTTAATTTTATTGATATGTCACTACTGGCATGTGGAATATGCCATTCTGTGTATTTGTGTAATTTATTCCATTTTCTTTCTTGTTAATTTTTTTAAATATAAATTTGATGTTTGTTACTTTTATACTATTACTAGATATTGAATTAAAGAAGAACATGAAAAATGGATATTTCGGCTTTAAAAGGCATTGGTTGTGTAGTACACTGCCATGTTTTTATGTTACTACAAAATATCCATGTTATATTAATTCTAATTACATCAGTAAAAAAAAAAAAAAAGACTAATTTGATGTTTCTTTTGAAGTTTTATACTGCTATTGTGCATTCATTAAACAAAGATATCATAAAAAATCATTATGACTGTAAATTATCATGGCACATACATTACGCCATATGTTATGTGCTAATTCTAAAAATAATAAATCTGACAATCAAAATCTACCCAACTTTGATGTTCGTGAATCATTAATAAAATCCTCTCATTCCCCTATCCACAGAAGAGGGAAAATGCTATCAAGCCTTATATAAAGATTCAATAATATCCAGTTTTATTTAGTAAAAACCTCTTACCTGGGTAGTTAGTTATCTGCAAATAAAATAAATCCTTTGCTTCTTCATAATCAAATAAAAAGATTTGTTCTGAAGAAAACTTCTTTTAATCATCCAAAAAATATCTTTTCTTCAAGAGACATGTTGTCTCTTACATAGGTAGGATTGAACTGAACGTTTTCATGAAGATATAAAGACAAACAAAAAACAAAAATATCATCCAACATAATGCTACATCACAATATTAGATTATCCAAATCTCATTATACCAATAAAAATCATGAATGTAATCAATTTTATCAATAATATATATTTTATAATAAACAAACTAAGTTTTTTTTATATTTGATCATTTAGAAATTAAAGTATTATGCCAATTATAATCAATAAAATTTTTATTGTTTTAACTAGGCTGGCATTACGCCAAAACATCATGAATGAGAACATTACACTTTACTGACAGATGAGAGGAATGATGCATTAGCAAAAAACATGAACAAAAGAAAAGAATTATTGCGCTTAACAGATGTAAAGAGGCCTTGATACAAATTATAGATCATCTGGTGTTTGTAATAAATCACCTAATTAAAAATTTATAGTGTTGTAACACCACACATGTTTTTATGTTACTACAGACATTCTGTGCTTTTAAAGGTTAAGCAGGATAGAGCATTTAAGAAATAAGTGTAGGCATAAGATTAAAATATCATAACAAGCTTCATACAATTCATTTCTTCAAGTGAGTAGCTAGTTAAAAGGATTCGACTGTAACTAATAGCATTATAGCCACACTGTATACAATGCATGAAATTTAATTTGTAGCTGTTTGCTTTGGTTGACAAGGTAAATATTTAGAAAACGGAATGTCTTATTTATAAATTTGATTTTCTCTCTTAATCTTTAACAGTCACTGAGATTTTTTTTCCTTTGATGATGTTATTTTAAAACAGTACTTATTCTTTTATTATGTACCTAAAAATAAGTGTGTAGCAAGTTAATTTTTTTTTTTTCCTGTGCTTCAAACAACACATCATTTCATTTCTTTTTTAGATTTTAACATTAATTTAGCTGCCATGGTTCAGTTATCAGAGGATTCACCAATAATATATAAAGCTGATTTAGAAAATCATAATAAAGATGGTGGGTTATGGACTGTAATTCATGGTAAAGTTTATGATGTCCAGAGTTTCAAGATTCGTTCAGTGTGTGGAATACCAAATATTGAAGATTATTCAGGTATTTATGTAATTGTTTTCTTTCGGAATTCCTTTTTAATTCCAAATGGTTATTTCCATGAATGATTATTCATGTATAAGATGTTATAGTTATCTTCATGTAACCCCTGTTTAACTAAATTTTCTGTTTTATAAGAAAAATCTGAATGTAAATAGTTTATTACAAAGTAGTAGTTCTCAAAACTTTTATAATAAATTTGCTTCTAATTTTTATTATTAGCTTCCTTTAAAGAATAACTTGCTTTTCATATTAGCCATATTTGTTTGTCTTATTTTATTAATGTGATTGAGAAAGCAGGTTGTGTTGTTAATGTTGGAAATAAGAGTAACATTAAGTTTTGATTCGCTCATTCTTTTCACACACACATATACAAGTATATCTATACTAATAAAAGACAAGATTTCTCTGTCTGTCTGTGCTTGTATGTTGGTGAAGGCTAGAGAAATTCAATAACTTTCGTCTACGATAATTTGAGGAGTTAGTAGGGGGTGTTTACTTTTTTTTTTCTACGACTGTACAAGTCTGAGTCCGGGAGAAGAGGAAAACATATTTCTTCTACAACTAGATAACAATATTTTTACACGGGCATAAAACTGTTATATTTATAACCAATAAAAATTTCAAAGAGTTCAGACAACAAGAACTTTTTAAGAAAAATCTGAAACGAACAGTCTTACGTGAAAAAACAAGAAAATTTCTTTTTACGAGTGATTTTACTACTGAATATCACTTTTTTTTGTGCGCAAATTTTTCATTTAAAAATATAAATTCATACAAAATCAGGTTAGGCAGGTCAGCTAGTATAAAATAATAAAACAGCTGTTAATTTTAATTGAGTTTTTGTTATCTATTATTTAGATATCCCATTATGCACATTTCCCCCAGAAGTTGAATCTGAATAATTTTAAAATTTAAAAATATTTTATTTATTACTTAAAATTTCAGTTTATTAAACAAATGATTTATCTTTAACTCAGTCATTTTAAGGATCCATTAGAAACTAATCGCTAGAATCATATGTCTGTTCAGAAAAAATTGGGTCCTTTAAAGGACACTTCACAAAAATTTTCCTCTTAAAATAAAACCTTTTACAAAATTCTATCTAAAAAATAGACCTTTCACTAAGTGTTTGAATTGAACTGAACTTGTACTGAAGCTTTCACAAATCTAATCATTTTAAAATGAAATTCGACCTGTCAAAATAGGTGAAGTTGCAAAAGAACATGCTCCTATCTTTTATATGTATAAAGGATCTTGTTAAAAAGATAAACAGAAGCTTGAATATAATAATTTCAAATTCACAAAATTATAAATGAATTTTTCACTAATGAAAAGAAAAAAAAATCTTATTTTACGAAAACAGGAACTTGTGAGAGAAGTCTAAATTAATTCCTGATTTATTATAAATTAGCTTAATGTTGGTTTTTTCTGTTTTTAGTCCATTAAGGGTATTTTTTGCTATCAAATTTCTGAGAATATTATTTATTTATCAACACAGGTATTATATTTTTAGTTTCTTTTAACCTATCATCTGTCCTTTATTTATGTTAAAAAAGATCGAACTTATTACTAATTATAAATGTTTTTTTTTTATGCCTAAATGATCTTCAAAATTTCAGGAATAGATGCAACACAAGCTTTTGAAAAAGCTAATCATTCAGAAGATGCTAAGAGGCTGCTACAAACATTTTTCATCGGAAATTATTGTGATGTATGTTTAAAACTTTTAATATTATTTATAATTTTCTAATCTTTGGTAACTTATATATCTTTTTTTTTTTAATTGTTTATTTTACATATAGCCAGAACATGACTTGTGTCAAAAAGTTGATCCTTGCAATTATACCTCAATTATGATTGATATGGAAAGAACTTTAGCTTACCTGTTGGGCTTGAGTTCTAGAAATGAAGTTATTGGCCCCTCTAAAAATCCTTGTGAAATCATGTATTCAAATTGGCTGTCATCTACTGTAATGCATGGTGGACTCCAACTTTCTCAGCCACCTAATCCATTTGAAGAAGAGAAAGGTGAAGCAAGAAGTACTTCAGCAGCAACATCTCCTGGTAATTTATAATTTTTATCAAAATTTAGTTGTTCTTTTTATGTGGTATTGCCTAAATCAGTATTAACTTCTAAGTTTTATTTATGTATTTCACTTAGATTTACCTAGTTTTTCTTCAATTGTAATTCCCAAATATTATGACAATTGATAAACTAGATTGCTGTTTATGTTTTTGATAAACTAGTACCTGTTTTTCATAACCATTTCTGTAAAAATCATTTTTGTAATTAGATTTTTACCAAGACTTGATTTTTCTCACAGTCTATTAGAAAATTGTTTATTTAAAATTACCATCTGCATTTTTCATATATAAGTGCAACTTAACATTACTTATGATTGCATTGAAAAAATAACCATAGTAGCGCTTTTAAATAAATGTTTTATGCAGCATGTTTTGTTATAATATGTCTTATTATAAAGTTTCAGGTACAACACCAACTGAAGCAAAATCAGTTCCAGCTTCTGAACAGTTTCTAAAATCATCATATTCAGTCCAAACAGAAATGTTTCTTCAAAATATTGCTGAAAATAAGTTTAATGAACCACTCGTGAAGAAATTTATGCAGTTTGTCAATGAATTTTGTCAGGAACATCATATTAATATTCATTTGAATCTTTCTGGAGATCATCCAGTTGAAGAAATTGGTTGGTTAGTATTTATACTTTTTGTTGTATTGAAATTGGTAAAAATATACTTTGTTCCACATAACAGGATTTTTTAAAATTATTATTATTTAAATAAAATTGTCATCATATGAAATATTTCACGTGCTAGTTTATTTAAAAGAACTGTGTTATGTTTTAATTGTGTGTGTCATAATAATAATAAAAAAAATTATAGTATTTTTTTTTCATTTTTGCAGGCTTTTGATGTCCCTGCTATTGAAGCACCTGGGTCTTGGTGAGATTGCATTATCTCTTGCTGAAAACAGCTACCCCGTAATGCCACCAGCAATGGAAAGCATTTTGAAAATAACACAGCAAGCCAAATGCTGTTTGATTAAGGTTAACTGTCTAATTTATATGTTAATTTGAGTACATTATTCTTGTTGTTTATATTAAGTATGCTGTCTAAAGACAGATTATGACTTAAAGTTGCTTTTAGAATTTTCCTTAAAGAGATTTCTTTTTAAGTTGAAGCACAAATATATATTGTTTAGTTATGATATTTAGATAACTTTTTGTAATTGTTTAACTTAATCAACAAAGTTAACAATTTTAAATTTTATCTGAATAAAAGTAATTCCTGCAACTGTTGATGGAAAGAGCTTTATATTCCTTTGATATTTTGCTCAAATCATCTTAGTTTATTTCCCTTCAGTGGTCTCAAAAGTTTAATACTTTTTTTTAAGTTATATATAATGAATATTAAGCTGCATATTTCATGCATTTTAAATTAAATAAGTAATCTGAACGGTTTGAACTTTATTAATTGTGATGAATAACAATCTCAGAATCTTCAAGTAAAATGTTGTATTCTTTGTACAGTAAGAGGCTAAAAGAAATTTTACTGAAAGTTTCCCCATTTTGGCTTTCATTTTGCCAACCTGTAACCAAACCCATACATAAAAACAATTTTGAACAACCTGTCAAACCAACTGGAAATGCCTTAACCCAAGATGCTTAAACCAGAACCCATATGTGTGGTTTTGGTAAAATTGTATTACCACCCAAGTCTAGACCGAACCTCAAACATAAATGAAAGAAAATTATTATCATATTTAATCTTGGGTTGCTATTTACAGGGATCTGAATCATCTCTTCTTTGAATTCCTAATTTCTGAACCGAAATTTTTGTGGTAGATTTCTGTTGCAAAAGTTATACAAATATATCTTGAAGATATACCTTGATTATACTTTCGAAAAAAAAAAAAGGATGGGCCCCTGTGTTTGGGATTCATCCAACACCACCACTTTTTCTTATATATATATATATAGAGAGAGAGAGAGAGTTTAAAGTTTTCTTTTGTTATTTAAAAATAAGAATTTAAAAAACTGTTTTACTTTCATTTGACATAACCTTGCATGGTAATGTGACAGACCCAGTAATGAAAACAAATAAATATAACTGCAGCATTTAAGGTCTAAATTGAATTAAGAAAGAGACTAATCTATAATGACATCTCTAATATAATTTTTGTTTGTTATGAAATAAACTGAATATATACATGAGGCATTCTCACAAAATTTTAACTTTAAGGAATAAAAATCTGGTGAAATTAAATTTAATAAAATAACATTTTAAACTGATAGATGAATGCCTTACTGATTCAAAATAAATAAAAAATGATCAGCAACGAAAAATATTTTATTTAACTGAGGTTTAAGTTAAACTTGCGAGTTTAATTTTCCTTACCATTTTACCACTATAACTTTTTATTTTCTTCTAAATTTCTACTTATAATGAATTTGCATAATACCCACAGAACATTCAAATAAGAAATAATAACAATGTAGTATTTTTAGAACAAAATTTTGGTATAACATTGTCTTAAATGGGTGTTGAAAGAAGGGACGGTAAGGAAAAAAAAGGGGATGGTATAGAAAAAAAGGGATGGTAAGGAAAATTACCACCTATTTTTAGCAAACCATGTTAAGACTAAGTGATAGCCACAATGTTCATTGATTTTTAGAAACAGTTATTTACATTGGATTAAAAAATAAAATAAAAATATTTACATCGAAAAGGGCAGAAATAAACCTTGGGGACAGTAAGACTATCAATAAAGCCACATTGCTTAAAATTCATATTTAAATGCTGATTTAAATTCTGTAAGAAATTTCCTGTCAAAGAATTTTAGCCATTCTTTCTCTAGACCTCTGCATGAGAAAATTCGAAAAAAATTCTGTGGTTGCATCTGATGTGATTTTCTGTATAGTTTTAGTAAGAAAGACAGTAAGGAATCTAAAACCCAGGGACAGTTAGAAAAATAATAACAACTGCAAAAATGTGTGCAGGTTAATTTTTTGCTACATATTTATATAAAGCAATAGTCCCAGTTTCGAAAAAAAAAAATTACGTTGAATTACTTTTATTTAAACAATTTTATGCAGACAGCTCCAAACATAAAAATCAGCATCAGGGCCAGGGGCGGTATAGGAATTTCGTGGTATATTTGGACACCCAACATCATCCAAAACTTATTTATCTCGTTAATATTGTTATGCAGTCATGGAATATGATGTTTTCCAGTATAAAAAATAAAGTAAAAACCTAGAATATGTACTAAATTAAAAATTGTTATTGAGGGACTTAAAAGTCAAAAAATTGTGAGAATGCCTCATATATATATTCATTACCCAACCTACAAGTCAGGTATAGGTAAATTAGATTTATCTAACTAAATGTAAGTGCCTATATCATTACAGTGAGCTTCACCTGTGAGTTTTTGCAGTGATTTTTAAAAGGATGTATATATTTTTAATGTTTTAAAACTCTGTAATGCAGTGATAATACATATTCATTTTCTTGTGCTTTTTTACATATTTGAATGTGAAAACACGTTTATGGTTTGTTTAAAAAGGCTGCTTAGTGCATATAATTATATACAATTTAAACTATTAATCACATTATTGTCATTTTTTTAATCTACCAGAATTCATTTTTTTTTAATCATATAAATGTTTATTTTTTTTTATTTTATAATGGGTTTTACTAATATGACTTTTGTTTATTGGTGTTTCCTTTAAAAGGAAAAAAAGTTTAAGTTCTTTTATGAATTTGTTTGTGTTATTCAAAATGTTACTTTGAAACTAAAACAAATTTTTATTCATGTTATATTTTATTTTAATTGCATGTGATTTTACATCTTTCTGTTTCTCACTTTTTATTTTTCTTAGGCACGTCAAGATGTAAATAGTTCATACAAAGAGGTTTGTAGCCCAGTATTTGAAAGATGCAGATTCCTATTTTATGAAATGCGCCCATCAAGAAGTCCAGAAGTCTTTGCTCTATCAAAATTAAATTTTTCTGGCATTACTCCTAAATGGAAATATGCTGTTCATAAATTAATTAGGAACCACAGACTTTCAAGAGGTATGTCTAATAAATGCTTTGAATATTAATGTAAAAAACAATATCATCGAAAGAAGCTTCTTTAAGGTGAGTTGGATATATTTTTTACCACTTTATTTTTCTGATAGTAGTGAGGGTATTCTCTTACTTTAGGCTAATTTTCTCTTTCAAAAAATGGAAATGGGATGCAAATATGGAATGTAAAAAGATAAAAATGATAATTAGAAGCCCCATTCTAATGTTATTTTGGGACCCTTCTTATATTTTACAGGGGAAGCTTATCTTCATGTACCCTGACCAATAGAGGGCACTAACATGCAATGTATGAAGTAGATTTATGCAAATCAGGCCATCAATAAAACACCCAGATGAATGTTAATTCTACATTTATTGTCTACAGCATGCTCTTCTTAACTGATCAAGCATGATTGATTAAAGTTTTTTGCATGAACGGTGAATCAGCAACCCAGGTACTATGAAAATTTAATACAATGAAAGGACTCAGCACCAAAAAGGGTACATTTCAACTCAGTGGAAACTGAAGCAATGCTGACCTGTTATTTTTTCTGGATTATTGTATTTTATTACAAGCTTCATTTGTGCATATATATGTATGCCATATTTCAGCTAAGTGCCCTCTATCAATGACTTTTGAATCTACAACTTTTTAAAAAATCTTGTTCATGCAAATTGCTATTTTTTATCATTAATTTTTAAAGTTATAACAAACTTGTGATGCATCTGGGATTTGGAATTAATTCTTAATGTATTGTCAGATCTTCAACATATTTTCCTTCATTAAGAATATCAGCTGATTTCTAATTCTATTAAAGTTAGACGTGATTAATATTCACTCCATGTTTATGGGAATTGCAGCAAAAGACATGAGAGTAGAATGGTATTTTTGAACCAATTTAATGAATATAGTTTTTAAACATGTTACTTTAAAAGGTATCAGCTTCAGTATTAGCATGCTATGTGCAGCATTTTGTTATTATCACAGTATGATGTCAAAGTTTGCTTATACATTGTTATTTTTTCCGTATGCAATAAAATCTAACCCTTTAGAGATGTGTTATCCAAACTTGTATTTGTTTTGTGCTGCTGCTTATGAAAATTTCTTTCAAGATTTTGAATTCTTCTACGCTCATGTATGACTCTGAAACACTACTAAATGACAGATTTCCTTGAGCCAAAGTGTGACCGAAGGTGGAGGAGAATCTTACAAAATAAAATTATGTATAGGTTTTTTGTAGAATTTCATCTACCAAAAAAAACTTGTATTACAACAATACATGTTACAGTAGTATAAACAGAATGTTATATAATAGAATAGACAGGGTAGAATGCTACAAGTAGTGAAACTACAGTAGTTGCTACTTTTCCTAATAGTTTCTAATGTAAGTCCCTACATTTAAAAAAATGTAGTATAACGACTAGCACAATACAAAAAATATGTACTTTGTACCGAGCTTTCATGTTACTTTAGGAGAATCACATAATCACAACTCACTTCTTTTGTACAAAATTAATTCTGTGTAACAATTTGCGAAACTCAGTGACAAATGTCAGTTGTGGTATCATAGATTTTTCTATTGACTCTTCTTGATAAAACTAACCAAAGTGCTCACCAATAAATTTTCTTCCTGGCACCATTTTGTCTATATCTATACTAACGCACTATTAGATCTTATCTTTTAAATGCCAGGTTTTATCTTTTGGAATTGAAATTATGACAGAGAAAAATAAAATTGAACTGCCTGGTCATTAGTATTTTAACCCTCTGAGTGTCTTGAGGGCTTTCCTGCATTTTCATAAAAGTGCTTTTAAAAATAATCTTAATGTAAATTTTCTTTCCCTGTTTGTTTCTAAAATACACTTCATACCTCTTTATTTGATATTATATTTTAAAATACAATTCTGTTTAAAATATTTTTTCTACAACAGATTTAAGTTGTTTTTGGGAAATGGAAAAATACGCCCAAACCACTCAAACTCAGTTATCAAACAAGTCAGCAGCAATTACACTGTAACTTGTAAACTTTACCAATTGAATGTGTTGCTGTCAGTTTCAAAATCATCTGCTTTGAACATTAAGCTGCACATAAAAATGACTTAGCATTTTCTTTATTGGTAATAATTAATTCATTAAAAAGAATATTATCAAATTACCATTTCTAGTTAAGAAAATATTCTCATCTAATTGTTTATTATCGCAAAAATTTTTCTTATTAATAATAATTATCTTTTAGAGTGTTGCCATTGATTCAACATTTCACAAGAAAGTCCTGAATATTTTTTAATGAAAAAACCTGTATATTGAATATTAATAAATATATTTGTGTTTATTTAAATGCAAAAATGATAAAATTGATATTAGAGGTATAATCCTAGACTACTTTTCCATAATTGTATTAAAATATGGATTAATTTTATGGGTTGT
This sequence comes from Maratus speciosus, assembly GCA_963932465.1. NCBI lineage: Eukaryota > Metazoa > Arthropoda > Arachnida > Araneae > Salticidae > Maratus > Maratus speciosus. Next base: position 339,542,889 of record OZ010787.1, on the reverse strand, counting down.
TTATGGGTTGACCTTTTTTTTTTTTTTTTTTTGGAAAGGGGGGGAGGGTCAGATTTTGTGTTGACTTTAAGCAAAATTTTCAGGTCCTGGCAGGTTGCTAATTCCCTGCCCTCAATTTTGAGTGTAGATCAAATCTTTTGACAAAATCTAAAAGTGCCGAAACAATTTTATACACATAGCTCCAAACAAGTAGTGACTACTTTTGAAAAGTAGTTTGTAGTCACTACTTTTTAAAACAAGTAATTGTAGTTGACTACATTTCTGATAAAGTAGTTGTAATCTGCTACTAAAAAAAGTAGTTTTTCCAATCGCTGAATGTAGGTATAAACTATTATTATTGCATTAGAAATTCAAGCATTAATATTGCTTCAAATTTTTCATTTAGAAATATATTTATCATATTTAAAAAATGTTAGTATCATAAAATAGACAATTAATATCAATATTTTGTTATAGTGCCAAAAGGAAAGGCTGAATGTTTATTCTCTGAGAAAACTTTTAAAAAGGAGAATAAAACATTTCGTGCTGTGGATTCATTGTCATCTGTAAGTAGTTTCTCTATTTTTATGTTATTTTGTTTCTCCAAAGTTAAGACACAGTTTCTCCAAAAGATACATTAAGGCTTATTTTCGTGAGGTCTTATATTTTTCATGCTTAACACTTTACATATAATCATGTATGTAGTTTGTGCACAAAAAACTACATTTATTCAAATACAGTCATGTCGTCTTCTGGAATTAAGATTGTTTTCAAAGTTTCTAAAATGTAATGCTTTTACAGGGGGGAAAAAGAATGCATTTCAGTTCAAAAAATTGTCTTCATTCTTTCCAGAGTGAGCCTGCACTTCTTTCTTCTCCCCCCCCCCCTTCACCGAGCCCATATTAGGCTAACATTTTATTTATATATTTAGTTAGTTTCTATAAAATTATGTACATTTGTTTATTGAAATTTTTAGAAATTTTATTTGGTTTAATAAATTTCAGAGGAATATTTTTTACAAACTTACTAAACTACATTGATTTTCTTATTGAATTACTATTTGACTGTAATTGTCTAAATTATTTTCTTTTAATAAGTGTTTATGTAGTATAAGTGTGTAATTGTGGTCATTAGTAATAATAGTAATAAGTGGTCATTAATATTACTGTTATTCCATATTCCATGAATTGCAGACATATAATCTGAAAAAAAAATCTATGCATAATGCATAACTAAGTGTACTTTTTGAATAATTTTAATTGTATGATAATGCTGCTTGAGAAATATTGGCATGATTTGTTGAAATTGAGTTGCATTTAGATTTCATATTGGCCAGGCTCAAGTGGAATTTTTAGATTCTATACAACTGGGCCAATAAAAGTTTTTGTACGGGCTGGGCCAAATTTTTAGATTTCATGATGGGCTGGATGGACCAGGTCCGGATCTTGAAACTTTGGCTCATGCAGACCTCTACCATGCTGTCCTAGACAGAATGCTACTGTTGGTAAAAATAATGTCATATTTAAAAGAAAACATGCATAAATTTATTCCTTAAACTTTTACATTTTATAATGATTGTGTTAAATTGATGTAAATTATCAGTAATTTTGCATTCCTCTGGTATTAAAATTGGCCCTTTAATCTACTAGTATTCATTTTCTCACAGTCTGCATTTTCATTCGTAAAACTGAAATAAAAATATGAGAAAAACGAAATTTTCAGCTTTTTATTTCTATTTTCAGTAAACAACAACAAAAAAGAAATTCAATTTTCTAAACATTATTTTTCTTTAAATTAAATATGTACTCAGTGTTTAAAAGTCTCTTTATGTTTGAGTGGGATGATACCAAAGAAATAACTAATTTGAGAAAGCGAGACTGATTTTTTTTTTTTTTGTGTGTGTGTGGGGGGGGGGGGGGGGCGTATTTTCAGAGTAAGACTTTTGTTAGAAGCATCCTGAAAAATCATGCTATGGCTTATTTTCCAATTATGTCTTATTTTCAGGGAAACATAATAATTAAAATGTATTAGAATATGAATTTCAAAGTTTTTGTTTAATAAATGTATATATGTAATGAATCAGCACTACCCCCGTTGTTTCGGTGTAGCTCGGGCTGACGTATGATCGCTCCCTCTGAGCTTCTAGCATCGTTAGATAGTCGCCGTGAGTGGTATCCGAGAATTAATGAAAGTTTATGTGAGTCTCTGCTTAAAGAAAGACACAGTGTTTTCGGGGACCTGATTTATTAATCCTTTGTACATCCTTTTGAGAAATCAGGCCCCTTTTGGCTTGAGAGCTGTTCAGTTACTTCTTTATGGACATCTGACTCAGGAGTTAAGGGTATCGCCAAGCGATACTTAGAAAGCAAAGTTGCGTGGACTTAAGGCATTCTTTAGTTGGTCAAAAGCTCCATCCTGTGACCCGTGCAGCGGTATAAATATGCTGTATTTTGCATTATTCCTGCTAGGGGCCATTGAAGTCAAAGGAGGCATATTTGAAATATAATTGGTTGTTAGCTGAATGATTGATTGCCCAGGACTTGGGCGCTGGCTCATGATCGGCCAACTGGTCACCGCAAGACTTACAAATTGCACTTATTCAGCAAAAGTATTCTTATGAAATGGGCCAAAACGATCTTTGAAAGTTATAAGATGCGATGCGGGAAAAGTGACTTAACAGGGGCAACTTCATTCAATCAATTGAGACATAATTACTAAAGCATTTTAAAAGTTTTAATTTTAATTTCTAAATTTAAATTTCTGTTTTTTAAAACAGGGATTTCAAATTTTAAAAGGGGCAAAAAGGGGATTTTAAATTTTAAAAAGGGGCTTAGCTTTTATCATTTCATATACCCCCCCACTAAAACAAGAGCCACAGGGGCTCTCCTGCAAGACCTGTGGGTCTTATCTCGTGAATTTATCCCAGGTTTTTTTTTTTTTTTTTCGATTTTTATTTGCTCCAGCTCTCAAGTCAATTGGACCTATTTTTACATTCATATCTCAAGTTTACATAAAAATACTGGTTACACTAAAACATTGGAATTCTTTCAATGGTGCTGCAGCAAAACAATATATATCTCGAGACATATCTGGATTATAAAAAAAATTTGTCATAAAACAACAGCGTTTTTGATGTTTCCTTTTCTTTCCAGTTTTTGTTTTAAAGTTTTTGGTATAGTTCATTGGGAAACATCCTTTTTGTGGTTAATTGCAAATTTGCAACCAAAAAATATATAGTCTACTAAAATATTCAAAGATAAACATACTGAAAAGTATACAACATATTGAAATGTAAACAATATTCAGAAATACAGGATATTCAAAAATATAAAATATTCATTAATACACAATATTCAAAAATATAAAATATTCAATACTACAAAATGTTCAAAAATAGAAAATATGCACTAATACTATCAACACAAATATATTGGCTACCAAAATGCAATTTGGAAAATTTGCATTTCTAAAGATACTGAATTTTCACACTGAGATAAAAAAAAAAAATACACTATAATACTAATAACAACAAACACATTTCTTCTTATTCTACCTTTCTGTTTCGGTAGAGACTTTACTTTTTTTTTTTTTTTTGGATGCAGCCAAGGGTTATCTTTATGAAAAACAAACTAAGTTGTCTAAAAAGGAAAACTATAGCTAAAAAAATACAAATATACGCTTGCTATAATTTTCACCATGCCCAGGTTCAGTGTGACATGGGTTTTCATACTCTGAGGTGAATATTATCCCAAAAAATGTGCCTCTTGCACGACCGAAAAAGGAAGGTGGGTAAACCAATATTCACCTGCAGAGGGGAAGCGAAGCAGTTTTGCCAAATTCTCTATTCAACCTGGAAAGAGAATCCGGGAAAACAGTCCGGCTAAAGATGGGTGGCCACGGAGTGGAGGACCCCTTTGTATGTCACAAAATCATCATAATAATATAGTTATTAAAAAAAAAAAATTCTAACAGTACTTTTAAACTGTCACCATCATTCTACGCCGCTGGGGGTTGGGTTAAACGCCCATCTGGGTCCTCGTCCAAATGTTACGAGCAAGGGGGACAATAGGAAAGCAAAAAAAAAAGAAAAAATTGAAAGATGAAAGAGATAGCTGGGGTTTATTCATGGTTGAGTTTAAGATTTTGAGGAGGGTGGTAGTATCTTAACTTGGATGAATGGACAATTTCGGAGTTTCTCTTAAAATGTGGACTGGGTTTATCAATTTCAAAGGATACATCAGAAAGTTGTTTTAAAATGGTGTATGGGCCAGAATATGGCAAAGTCAGTTTACGGGTATTAGGATAATGAAATTCTTCATACATCACAATGTCACCAACTTTAAACTTTACAGGAAGGAAACGAGCATCATAACGGACTTTATTCTTTTTATGGTAAGCAATTGTTCTCTCTTTAGCCTATTTTCTAGCTTCCTCCACAGGGGGATAATAACTATTATTTGGTAAAGGAGGATCATTTGGTAATTTTCCTAACAATAAATAACTAGGGGTGAATTGGGTTACAGAATGAGGAGTATTATTATACTCATATAAGACTTCATCTAAAAGCTTAGTCCAGGGTATTTTCTTAGATGTGGAATTGACTTTACATTTTAATCTAGTGACAATAGTCTGATTTAGACGTTCAATTTTCCCATTCATCTCTGGGTGATGGCTGCTCATCAATCTGTGTTTTACATTGTAAGTACGAAGAAATCTCTTAAACCTGGAAGCTGTAAATGCTCCATTTCTGTCAGTTAACAATCTATCTGGTACTTGTATCAGAAATAATTGTTTCAAAATGTTTGTATAAGTTTCGGTAGTTACACTTTTTGAAGGAAAACCCCACACATAGCGAGTTGCATGGTCAACGACTAAATGCAAATATTTTTTTTTGTAGAATTGTAATAATTAAATCTGCCAACAGAGTCTACTGCTAAACGTTCAAAAGGTATATCTGTTGGGGGCATTAATTGCAATAAGCCAAATCTTTTTTGCCTACATTTTTTGTTTATCTGACAAGTGTGACAGTGTTTTACAAAATTTTCAATATTCTGATTAATGTTAGGCCAATAATACTGCGGAGAGATTAAATTTATCATCTTATAAATTCCAGGATGGCCAAATTGTGCATGGGTTTTATATGTATTGTGTGTGGGTGAGGGGTAGACGTAAAGACATGGGGACCACAATCTTATACAAACTTTTCTTTTTAATTACAACAACATCATTTATCTCAGTGTACTTTTTACCATCAACTGTTACATTTTCTTTTTTCTGATTGTCTCTTACTTCATTCAAGTCAAGGAGATGTATAATATGGGGTAAATTTTCTGAAACAGGCTGTCTAGATAGCATATTAGCTTCAACATTAGTGGAGCTTTTTTGGTATTTAATTTCATAGTCAAACATATTAAATTTTAGGGACCAGCGGAAAAGACGTCCTCTTAAATTTTTAACACTTTTGAGCCAGGTAAGTGCCGCATGGTCTGTATGTATGACAAATTTTTGACCGTGTAAATAATGATAAAATTTATCTAAAGCATCCACAATTGCCAAACATTCTAACTCAGTAATTGCATGATTTTTTTCATAATCGCGAAGATTTCTAGAGTGATATGCTATAGGATGTAATGTTCCTTTTTCATCAACTTGTTTCACAACACATCCCACTCCATGACTTGATCCATCTACAAACAAATGACAAGGTGTTTTGGGATCAAACAACTTTAATATAGGTTTTTCAATTAAAGCATTTTTTAACTTTTTGAAAGAATTTTGACAATTTTGGTCCCACACATAAGGGACATTTTTCTTTAACAAATTGTTGAGAGGGTATCGAATGTTAGCATATTTTGGAATAAATTTGTGATAAATGTTTATAGATCCCAAAAAACATTGTAATTCCTTTACATTCGTAGGTAGTGTTAATTTCTTAATTGTCTCTATATTAGGGTTGTCAGGTGTGATACAACCATTCGAGACTTCATATCCTAGAAAATTAATTTTGTATTTAACAAAATTACACTTTGACAATTTGAGTTTAAGGTTTTCTTGGACACAGATATTAAATAATGTCTCTAAATGACACAAATGTTCCTCTTCATTTTGGGAGAATACAATAACATCATCAAAGTAACTACAGGCAAAGTCAATTTTCTATTTATTAAGGATTCTTCTGAGGGTACGGTTAAACCAAGCAGGCGTGTTTTTCCATCCGAACGGTAAACGATTCCACTCATATAATCCAAAGGTGGTGGCAAATGCCAGTTTCTCAGTGTCTCGAGGGTGGATAGGAATGTGCCAATATCCACTGGCCAAATCAAGAGTGGAAAAAACTTTAGCATGCGCCAATTTATCTAACAGGGTGTCTATTCTAAATAAGGGTTCTGCATCTGTTTTTGTACTGGCATTTAATTTACGAAAGTCAATACATAACCGGGTTTTCTTCCCTTCTTCACATTTATACACCAAAGTTACGGGTGATGAATAAGGGGAATAACTTTCTTTAATGATACCGGCTCGCAATAAATTCTGAATTTGTTCTTTAATTTCCTCTTCTTCCTTAGGGGAAGTGCGATATGCTCTTAAAGAAATGTGGAGGTCTGAGGTTAACTGTATTCTCTGGGGTTCAGTGTTTACACAGCCTACATCATATTTATCTTTAGCGAAAATACAGACATATTTGGCTAGAAGAGCAGGTAATTGTTCCTTGACAGTCTGAACGTTAGGCACATGTTCAGTGGTCTCGAACAACTCCGGCTCAAAATTTTCTTCGAATATCTCTGCATTTTCCATTTCTGGCTGGTTAGTATATGCTTCTGATAAATGTAAAGTATGATGAGATCAATTTGTTGAAATATTGTCCATGAGAGGTACTCTCTTATTCTCTTGAGTGATTTGCATTTTAACACAGTCAATATTTAATTTAAACATTTTACAGTGGGGTAGCCCAATCAAAGCATAAGGTAACTGATTATTAATTATAAAAAGTTCAACATTCTTAGAGATACGTCCTAATTTCAAACTAACAAGGCATTTTTCTTTCAAAGCAAGAACACCTTGTGTTTGTGTGACCAATATACTCTGCTGAACTTTACATATTTTTAGGTTAAGTTTGTGGGCTAAATGACAAGGAATCACACTGATTGAACTCCCTGTATCGATCAAACAAGGTAGTGAGTCTTCACTTTTTACATCAGTAATTTTTTGACAATTTCTATTTGATTTTTTATAGCTAGCTTTTTCTTTTTGTATGTCCGGACATAAGAAACCATCATTGATTACTAGATATATTTTCAGATGACTCATTAGCTCTATGATCTGGGTTGGAGTTTGCACCAGTCATATTGGGACTAGGGGTTGGAACTGCTAAGACTTGTTGTCAAAAAGGGCAGTCTCCCATCCAATGATATGCATTTGGTATTCCTATATTAAGGCAAACTTTGCATGGGTAGGGTGACAAAGTGGTCTGGTGATGTACATTTGGTCTCGGTTGAACATTTGACGTCAGTGTAAATGTATTTTGGGGATTTCGTGTTTGATTAGATACAAAAGGTCAAATCGGGGGGGTTTGATAGGGAACTCTGTAGTTCCACTGCCGGTTATAATTCTGTCCTGTCTCATATGGGGGGCGAAAGTGTCGCCATTGTCGGTATTGATTGGGGTTTTGCAGGCTTGCATCAACTTTGCTCTCATTTCCTTTTCTGTCCAGTTGCAGTTTGCAAATTCTGAATACTAATTCACACCATGAATGTGTAGTTGAGGGGTTGCTTGCAATAACTAACTTTTGCATTTCTAATGGCAAGCCCTCTGTTAGTCCTTCCAAGATAAGCTTCTGGTCTAACCCTAAGGTTCTCCCTATTTTAGTCTTTTTCTGATAGTATTCGTTCAGGTCCTCTCCAATTTTGTATCTAATACGGGAAAAATCAGTTAAAGAAAGAGTGTCAGGAATTTCGTAATGTTCATTGAACAAAGTGACAAATTCGGACCAATGCATCACATTTAGACAATTATTAATGTACAACGTAAGTGCACTGTCCTTTAAGTATTTCTGTATGTGCCTAATTTTCCAGCAGTCGTCTTTTTCCTGGTCTATACAGACACTCTCAAAATAGGCTAGCTAAGGTACCCAAATCATACCCGAAGTAGGCAAAAATGCAATAATATCAGGCTCTATGGACATTTTCAGGCTAGCGGTTACTGAGTTGTGACCAGACCCAGCTTGAGCTGACAGGGTCTGTTCACCTAATGTTGTTACATTATGTGTCTGTGTGGCAACCCCAGACTTCTGACTATCTTTCTCTTCAGGACTCTGAACTAGTGTTCCATCATTACTCAGAAGCTGATTTTTCTCTTTATCTGATTTGTTTTCTAAGTCATTCACTTCGTTAGGAGAGGTTGGGGTACTCATGTTGAAATACAAAATATCACAGGATTACACAAAAATATAAGGCACAATTTAAACACATAAGAATAAAAATGGAATATTTTTCAAAAATTGCAACACAAGATTTGTAAAAAATGGGCAATGAAATTCAAATTTGATACATCATTTTTTTTTTTTTCAAATTGAGATTTAAAAAAACGAACTTTGAAATAAAATTTTAAAATTCCAAAGATTTAAATACTGTCTAAATTTCAGATAATTACTCTCTTATAACAAAAATAAATAAAATAAACATTGTCTTATTCTATTTTTTGCTATTAAAATAACAACCAATTAAAAAAAAATTACCTTTTTAAAACTAACTCTTTTCTTTTTCTCTTTTTTAATTCAAGAATAGATTAAATGTCTTACCTTCACAAATCCATTTAAGCACAGCCTTACATACCCACAAACAAAACACCAACAAAAAAAATGATCTTCATAAAAATTTCAACGAGTTCAGAATTACATTTTACTCCCTGAAAAAAAGAAATCATTTTCTCTCTTTTCTTCTTAACACAAGTCAATGAGTTATCTGCCAGTAGAAAAATTTGGTTCTTCACTATGTCTTTTCTTTTTTCTTTTTCTACTCCTTTAGAAACTGAACAGGGGTGATTGTGTTCAGGGTGTAGCCTAGATTTCCGGGTTTTTTGATCTATCCTTCCGGGTTTATGAGATCGTTACATTTAGTGGAAAATTCGGACATAAAAAAATATCGCGAATTTTAACATGGTCGCCGAGAAAAAAAATCGACAATTTCGTCAAAGGATTGCGGGAAAACGCAAATTTCGTTAAAAAATCTCGAAATAAACACGAATTTTGCAAAGAATCCCCAAAAAAAACTAAGATTTTCGTAAAAACATCGCGAGAAAAATGAGATTTTCATCGAAAGATCGCGGGAAAAATGGACATACGTCAAAGAAACGCCGGAAAAGCGGACATATCGTCAAAAGAACGCGGGGAAAATAGACATATCGTCAAAGGAACGCGGGGAAAATAGACATATTGTCAAAGGATCGTGAGAAAAACGCGAATTTCGTTAAAGGATCACGAAAAAAAAACATGAATTTCTATAAAGAATCGCGGAAAAACGCGAATTTTGTCAAAGGACCGCAGAAAAAACATATAATTAGAACCGGGAAGGATTTACCCCATCCTGGAATCGCGAGAAAAATGCGATTTTCGTTAAAAGATCGTGGGAAAAACGCGATTTTCGTCAAATGATCGTGGGAAAAGCGTAAATTTCATTAAAGAATCGCGGAACAAACACGAATTTGTTTAAAGAATCACAAAAAAAAAACACATTTTACCAAAGAATCGCATAAAAAACACGAATTATGTCAAAAAATCTCGAAATAAAACTAGTTTCGTCTAATGATCGCGAAATAAACACAAATTTCGTCAAAAGATCGCGAAAAAGTGCAAAATTTGCAAAGGATTGCGAAAGAAAAAAACAAGATTTTTGTCAACAGATCGGGGGGAAAACACGATTTTCGTCCTAAGATCACTGGAAAAACGGAAATGTCAAAGGATCGAGGGAAAAACGCAAATTTCATTAAAAGATCACAAAAAAAACCAATTTCTTTAAAGAATCGCGAATTTCGTAGAAATAACGCATAATTAAAACTGGGAGGGATTAACCCTCCCATTCCGGGGATCGCTGGAAAACGCGATTTGCGTCAAAGGATCGCTAGAAAAACGAAAATATCGTCGAAGGATCGCAAGAAAAATGCAAACTCTGTTAAAGAATCACGGGGAAAAAACGCGATTTTCGTCAAAGAATCGCGAAAAAAATGCAAATTTCGCGAAAGATCGCAGAAAAAAGCGAATTTCGTGAAAGGATCGCAGAAAAAACACATAATTAGAGCCAGGAGTGAATCTCTCCCCACCCTCTCTGCTGCCCCTCTCCTTTCAGAGAAGTTGCTGTGAAGTGTTATCCATCTCAATCTCAGTACAACAATGTCCAGAATTGCATACTCAGGAAGAAAGCAGGAAAAATAAATTTACCTTGTGTAAGAGTAAAGCTAGGAAAACAAACAAAATTTCTATTTTTCTTTTTTTTCTCTAATACTTAGCCACTTAGAAGTAAAATTGCATTTTCATGAAAAAACGACAAATTTCCTACAAAAGATAACGAAAAAACGGCAAATTTCGTAAAAAGGGATCGCGAAAAAACGGCAAATTTCGTCAAAAGATAATGAAAAAAATAGGAAATTTCGTCAAAAGATCGCGAAAAAGCGGCAAATTTCACCAAAAAATCGCGAAAAACGGTAAATTTCCCCCCAAAAGATTGCAAAAACGGCAAATTTCCTACAAAAGATAACGAAAAAACGGCAAATTTCCTACAAAAGATAATGAAAAAACGGCAAATTTCCTACAAAAGATAACGAAAAAACGGCAAATTTCGTAAAAAGGATCGCGAAAAAGCGGCAAATTTCATCAAAAGATCGCGAAAAACCGTAATTCCCCCGCTGCCGCCGATGTATTTCCGAAAATGTGATGTTAATTTCCAAAAAAAAAAATTTCACTCGGAATCTCCCCTGACTCTCCATTTGATGAAGTCATTTAGCTTTCAGTGAAATTAATGTAAGTTTACCGAATTATGTTTTTCTGCAATTTGTATATTTCAAACAATAGCAGAAATATGTCATTTGATTGTCATGCTGTTGCAGAATCAGTTGTTGTGTAAATAGATATTGGTATATCTTGCATCGATAATTTTCAGGGTTTTTCACTTTGTATCAATTAATTTTCAGGGTTTTTCACTCTGAGTCACAATCACCCCTGACCGAAACTAAACACAGCTGTTCACTTTGATCTAGATAAGACCTCTCGTGGATGAATCACTGGTGACCTACTTTCCTCTATGATAGCGTTTCTTGTTTTCTTCTCTTTTGATAACTGTTCATGGAAGGAATGAGGCGAGGATTGTTTCTTTTTGGATTTAATGATCGTCAATTAATGTGATTAAAAGAAGGATGCATGATTTTCTGTCTGCCATCGAAAAGATTGGTTTTTCTTTTTATGACCAGATTTTTCTTCCTCTTAATTAATCGCTAGGGAAAGACTGTTTTTTCCGTTTTCTTTTTTTTTTTTTTTTTTTTCGTTCTTTTTCTATTTTCTTTTACGCTCAGGGCCCGGAGAAAGAGAAAAACCTGTCTTTCTTAGAAATTCCTTCTCGTCATTTTTTCTGTAAAACAGTAGATTCGTCATTTTTTAGGGCTTTGTTACACCTTCTGATATTTGTGCTGGAACTTTGGGATTTGACCCGCGTAAATGCACTGTACTGCCGACTTTTCAATGTAATGAATCAGCGCTACTCCCGTTGTTTTGGTGTAGCTCGGGCCGACGTATGATCACTCCCTCTGAGCTTCTAGCATCTTTAGGTAGTCGCCGTGAGTGGTATCCGAGAATTAATGAAAGTTTATGTGAGTCTCTGCTTAAAGAAAGACACAGTGTTTTCGGGGACCTGATTTATTAATCCTTTGTACATCCTTTTGAGAAATCAGGCCCCTTTTGGCTTGAGAGCTGTTCAGTTACTTCTTTATGGACATCTGACTCGGGAGTTAAGGGTATCGCCAAGCGATACTTAGAAAGCAAAGTTGCGTGGACTTAAGGCATTCTTTAGTTGGTCAAAAGCTCCATTCTGTGACCCATGCAGTGGTATAAATATGCTGTATTTTGCATTATTCCTGCTAGGAGCCGTTGAAGTCAAAGGAGGCGTATTTAAAATATAATTGGTCGTTAGCTGAATGATTGATTGCCCAAAACTTGGGCGCTGGCTCATGATCGGCCAACGGGTCGCCGCAAGACTTACAAATTGCAATTATTCAGCAAAAGTATTCTTATGAAATGGGCCAAAACGATCTTTGAAAGTTATAAGATGCGATGCGGGAAAAGTGACTTAACAGGGGCAACTTCATTCAATCAATTGAGACACAATTACTAAAGCATTTTAAAAGTTTTAATTTTAATTTCTAAATTTAAATTTCTGTTTTTTAAAACGGGGATTTCAAATTTTAAAAGGGGCAAAAAGGGGATTTAAAATTTTAAAAAGGGGCTTAGCTTTTATCATTTCATATATGTTGCTATTCTTAATTTTTATATTAATTACATTTGATCCATTACACAATATCTCAAAGTTCTGGACACTATTATATAACTGATTTACTGAGCAATTCCTGAATGTTACGAAAAAAAAATTATCTAATTAGAAACTTATTAAAATGTAGAGGACTTTGCATTTTTATACACTTCTTATTAGCAGGATATCCAACTCTAGAAAAACTTTTATTCTTTTGCAGACCTGCAAATTGCTATGAAAAAATCGTAGTTTCTACGATTTGGAGCTAAAAACTACGATGCTACGAAAATCGGTCTAAAACTACAATCTCAAATTTTGCAAAAAACACATATGCAGAAAAAAAATCAATTTCTTCAATCATTCACAGAAAAAAAACGTCAATTTCGTCATCAAAGGATCACGAAAAAAGCCCGAATTTTGGGAAAGGATCATGAAAAAAATGCAAATTTGTTCAAAGGATTGTGCAAAACCCCTCAAATTTCATCAAAGGATCACAAAAGAAACGCAAATTTCATCAAAGGATTGCAGAAAAAGCGCTGATCAGGTAAAAACTCGCCTAATATTTCTTAAATAAGCAGAGTCTAAAAGATAATTAAACATGCACAGTGGGAGCTTAGCTGAAAAATAATATATGACTTGCAACTCAGAGTGAATTAAGTAAAAGCTTGAATGAGATGTAGGTAAGCAGCATTAAACATAAAACTGTATTTGAAGAAAGATAAAAGTCATAAGTTCTGGTGAAAAACGAGCATCTTTGTTTGAAGATAATAATCACATCCTTGAATTGAGCTTAGATACAAATGAAGATTCCAATAGCATATTTCTTTAAAACAGATGAAAGTTAAAATGACAATAAAACAACATGATAAAAATGACAAGAGAAATAAACACATACCAAGCACAAATTTGCATAAAGCTGTTTTCAATCGTAACTAATTTTATATGCATCACCGGTAAAACTTAAACTGAATAACTGGGAAAAGGAAAAAGCAACAATATATTTAAATAGCGTAAAATACTATTTCCCCGATAATGCACAATCATTATTGTTCACATGAGACATCCAACAAGCTTAAACTCAGATATGCGCCTGTGCTTGAATGAATTCCGACCGCGGTATAAATATTATCCGATCAACGACACATGCCGGGGAAACAGCCATTCGCTAGAATGCTCGCTGGCATGACATGCAAACAAACTTCATGAATAATTAAACCATATCAACGAATCAGCTGATTGCTGCCATCTGGTGCCGTACGGCAAACCAACTGAATCGATTACTTCGATTATGACGTAATCGATATTATGTTCAACTATCATGCCGCGAAAGAGCTAAAACACTAATAAACCTTTAAAGTAAATAAACTTAAAATAAACCTATTATAAAGCAAAACCTGGACAATAAACTATTAAAGGGTAAGTTAACAATTAATTATAATACCTAAGGGGCTGTGCAAATATAACGTTATCAACTTTTTTGTAATTTTGGACCCACTCCCCCCCCCCCTTACGATATCATACGTTATCATCCCTCGAACCCCCCCCCCCCCCCAAATAATGATATCATTATCAACGTATAAAAATTCTTTAGATTTTTGGAAGTTTTTTTCTTTTGTTTGAAGTGATACACATTTATGATTACATTTATTTTTTGCATATTTTATTAATTCAAATGAAAAGAAGTCAATAAAATATCAGTTTATATACCAAATAACACTTAAAAGAAATAGTTACTGTTTAAAAGTATTTAATATTAGCTTTTTGTTACGTAATGCATTCAACAGTTATAATGTCTTTTTGCACTTTTCCCCACACAGGGTGGATCAGACAGAATTTCTTATCAACAAAACAGGTGGATAATATTTTTTCTCTTTTATTTACTAGTAAACACAAGTATCATTCCAGACATACTTCTCATGTGGTTTGTCGAACAGCGGATTATATATGCATACATATATGACAGAAGAACAGGAATGCCAAACGTTGGGAGATTCCATAATTTGGAATGAAATAATTTTATAATCATTTAATGATTTTAATAATAACTTTGTATTTTCATAAAAATAGATAACGTTCTAAAAAATATAACATACTATGTTGATGTAAAGACCAAGTTACAAATAAAAAGAGAAAATTTTGGTTGGATCAAAAATGATAACGATATCAAAAGACAACCCCCCCTCCCCCTAGAGATATCTTGCGATATCATGTGCCAGACCCCCCTCCCTCCCCCCTAAAATGATAACGTTATATATGCATAGCCCCTAAAGTGCTTTTAATAAAAGAAAAAGTTGCATTTACTATTGTATGAGATGTAAACAAAGTAAAACAATCTTTTAACTAAAGATATGAAATAAACTTAACTACGAGGATGAATGAATATGAATGGAAAAATAAAAGCATTAAATGTATGAGTATGAGCGGTGCTTTTGAGCAATGAGATCAAATACTGGTATTAATTTCTATCAAATGCCCCCCCCCCCCCTCTCATTATCTCAAAAATCCAAGTACTTTCAGCAAAAATTGAAAACTGGGAAAACTTTATTAAATAAAACTGCAGCTCAAAATCACCAAAAATTTTCCTAAAACTTTAAGTTAAAATAAAAAAAACAGAACGCATGCTGATAATTTTTCAAAACAGCAAAAGCATGAACCGAACTAAGGTCCTAAATGACAAAAAGAAAAAAAAAATATGATACATCCTCAAAAATTCAAAACTCCTAACTTTAAACCTTAAAATTTTAAACTTTTAAATATTAAACTTCCAAGAAAAACTAACAACTCCTCTTGGTTGACTAGTAAAAACTACGTCTTAACTTCCATACAGAAAAACTGACTCATAAAGTCACGCTAAACATGGGACAATAACCACGGGAAAAGAGTTTGAACAGCTTAACACAATTACAAAAATTTTTACACATGAAAAATTTACAATTTAAATACAATTTTCCAAACAATAAAAATTTGAATACATACCTAGTATTAACACAAATTAACACCTTCTATTTGAAGGGTTAAAACTGGTAACATTAACTTGACCATCTTGACATTAAGTATAATTAAACTTGTAAAGTTCAACAATTTACAATAGGAAAACTTTATTACAACAACAAGGTAAAATTGCATTATGCAGAAGAAAATCAGGCAACTCAATTTGGCTCCCAACTAGACTTAATAAAACTTCTTTAAATCCAACTGAAAAGAACACAAGATAAACTTCGGCATCTGATTTTGACGAAAAATTAGACTTTTACAACTGCCCATTCCCACTGACTTTCATACGTGGACAACCAGTCAACCTTTCACTCTTCTGTGCACGGATTAGCTTACAAACTCTCACAAATGGTGAAGTCTCAGATGCCTAAAATGAAACAAGTATCAGAAAAGAAAACATAACATGAAATTTAAGTTATCAATCTAAAAATGTAAAAATTATAGTCCAGAAAAAACTTAAAACATATTTTTCTTTACTTTTAAAACAATACTATCTATTTGAAATAATATTCAACTTTCAAGTAAAAAAAAATTTAACTTTACAAAATTCTATATTAAAAAGGAGCCAACAAAACTTTAATTATTTAAATTTGCGATAATCCAAGAATTTTGCCTAGCGGTGCACCTAAATTACCAGGACAAAAACATGGACATCAAAAATAGAAGAAGGTACTATTACATATATAAAAAAAATCAGGAACTGGTACACAGGACTTAATGTGACACTCCTATCAAAAACTAAATGAAATGGGACTTACAAAATTAAAACTACTGATGCCATGATGCAGTAGTAACCCCCTCCGCAAACCCCCGTGAGAGTTCTCTGTCATTTACCTCCCTAGGGGCCACCCTCCCGAGATGGTACTGAGGGCTGATCGAACTCCCCAGAAAGAATGGAGAAAGAGGCACAATCCCTGCACCAGAACGGACATTTAAATGTGTACCAGAACCAATATAAGCTTAAAGGTCAAGAGGTCAAATACCAGAAATACAATGAAAAGAGATATACATACTCAAATCATTTTTACACTTTACAATAAAACACTATATTATATAAAAATACAAAGGCATGCATTCAATAGATTAACACAAAATCATATTCTGAAAAAATATTTTATAAATCTTAAAAGATCAAATTTAACGAGGGGTTTCGTAAACACATCAGAGAGGTTGGACTTGCTACGGACAAACTTTAAAATAAACTCCTCC
Source organism: Maratus speciosus (assembly GCA_963932465.1). NCBI lineage: Eukaryota > Metazoa > Arthropoda > Arachnida > Araneae > Salticidae > Maratus > Maratus speciosus. Next base: position 339,526,198 of record OZ010787.1, on the reverse strand, counting down.
CTATACACCAAATTCTTTCAAAAAATAAACGGACATCGATATGCTTGGAACAATGATTCTCAATAGGAGATTTAACGAATTCTATGACCGCCTGGTTATCTACGTAAAGTCTGGCCTTATTTCCGCTTGCCCGAATGATCCGCTTATTCCTGCATTCCTGCAGTATCCGGTCGTACCAAATCAGATTTTTGGAGGCCTCAGTCAATGGGACAAACTCTGACTCCATCGTTAAAAGGCTAACACACTTTTCTTTGAATGTCCGCCAATCAACGGGAGAGTTATCTAGCAAGACTATTTGTCCTCCAATCAAAGTTCGGTCGTCCCGGTTAGCTGCGAAGTCAGCATCAGAATAAGCGATCAAAGTGTCCGAGTTACAGTGTAACTGGAGTCGGTAATGCCTTGTGTACTTTACACAACCAAGCAACCTTAGAAGACCTTCCCAATGTGTAATACCCGGATTTACTTGAAACTGACTTAAAATAGTTACAGCATATGAAATATCAGGCCTAGTGCGACTTGTAATAAATGATAAACAGTGTAAGACATTGCGATAAGGTAATCTGGACATGGCTTCTTTATCAGGCGAGGAAACAGGACAGTCAACCTTGGAGAAAACAGTACACTTACTGATAGGTAGGCTTGATATAGGGATCTTAAAATTTTTAAACTTCTCACAGACTTCATCAATATATCGAGTCTCATGTATTTCCAAAGAACCCCCTTCTTCATCAAATTCCACACTTAGAAGTTTCCTTGACCTCCCCAAGATCTTTAAGTCAAAATGATTTCTCAATAGTTTTAAAACCTCGTCAATTGCCCCTTTATCCTTACCAAAAATCACAATGTCATCGATATATAGCAGCAAAACAATATTGGATTTTAAAATATAAAGACAGTTACAAGATACAAATTTAATGAAACCTAACTTTAATAAAACTTCGTGGATTTCATAAAACCATTCTCGACCACTCTGATGAAGTCCGTACAACGCTCGATCCAACTTGCAATAGAGATGCTGCTTATCGGGAATGGTGAAGCCAGGAGGTTGGGACATATACACGCTCTCCTTAAGTGGTGCGTATAGGTAGGCGCTGGTCACATCACACTGAGTATGAAGCCATCCACAACAGGAAACCAAAAGAGAGAAAAAGAACCGGATTATCCCAAAGTTCACCACAGGACTAAAAGTCTCATCGTACGAGTCTCCTTTTACTTGTTTAAAGCCCTGGGCTACTAAACATGCTTTAAAGCGAGCAAATCTTCCAAACTCATCTCTCTTGATCCCGTACACCCACCTACAACCCACAGGAGTAACATTGGCAGGTAATGATGCCAAATGCCCCGTTCACACATTACACCGATCTCGTCTTGCATCGCAGCAAGCCACATTGCATGTTGTTCGGATTTGACTGCTTGGTTGTATGTATTGGGAATAGATATGTGATCATATAGTCATGCACTAGGGTTTAATTGGTTGGACTTGGGACTATCTGAATCAACATCACTGTTGGGATCTGTCACCATGCTTGAAACTGGACCTGAATACAAATTGGAGCCCTTAAAATAAAAAATATCAGGTGCAAACCTAATATGGTTCCTATCACACTATCTCTCGACGTCAGCTAATGACTTAAGGCGATTGGGCTTTCCTTGTTCAAAATAATATATGTCTACCCGGTTACCAGTTGTTCTGGGCACAGGAGTACACAGCCAACTAACATCTCGTAAGGGAATAGTTGGTAGTTGATCATCTGTATCAGAATCGTTGCTGATTGACCCCTCCCCACTGGGCTGCAAGTCAGGTGAGGCGTTGGAGGGACCTGGAATTCCCTCAGGTGCAACCTCAACAACCTGCTCATCCCGATTCACAATCCCTGTGGGAAAAAGATCATCAACCCCAGATTCTTGGCCCATCACAGCTACATTGCGCTCAGGATCATATTTAGCAGTCTCGTCGAAAGCAACATCAATAGATTCTATAATTTGATTAGTTTCACGAATCCATATACGATAGCCCCTGGTTCTAAAAGCATAGCCCACTAAAATGCCACGCCTGGCCTTCGGTCCAAGTTTGCCTTCCCTCCGCTGTTTAGGTATGCCCACAAAAACCACCGAACCAAATGGTTTTAGGTGTTTAACAGAAGGTTTGTGGCCACTGTATAATTCACAGGGAGTTTTATTTAAAGATTTTGGACAAACAAGAAACAGAAACTCAAATCCAAACCACTATCAGCCAGAATAGTCAGAGTCCCATTAGTGAGAGTCTGCATAAAACGTTCTGAAGTCCCATTCATTTGTGGTGTATAGGGTTGGTGAGCTCATGGTGGATCCCCCTGGACTTGAAAAAATCTAATAATTCATCATTCACAAATTCCCCACCATTATCGCTCCTAAAATTCTTAACCTTTCTATTAAGAAAGTTCTCTGCTCTTACAATGTGATTAGTTACAATCTCATAGGCATCTGACTTAACTCTTATAGGATAAACTGAAGCTCGCCTAGAGAAGTCATCCATAATAGTGAGAAAATAGCATTCACCGTTACGGCCCTCTACTTGATTCAGACCCCATATATCGGCGAAAAGCAAGTTCAAAGATCCACCAGAGCGAATACGGCCAGTAGGTTTAAATGAGACCTTTTTGTGTTTGTTAATTCTGCATTGATCACATTTAAAGTTGATGTCATTTAACATTAGTAAACCTCGAGCTCCCTCCTCTTTACATATATGAACCATGATAGCCAGGCTAACATGACCCATTCTACAGTGCCAAACTTCCATACTGTTCCACTTAACCACAGAATTGTCCTCTGCAAGATCATCTTTAGCATTAGGTTTGAGAACCCGAGGAAGTACCTGATAAACCCCTTTCTTAAGATAGGCATTGAAAAGAAAGTCCTTTCCCCTTGTGATGGTTACTTTGCCACCTCCCCCACAAAAAGTAGCCCCATATCGATCCAGTTGAGGTCCAGAGATCAGACTGTGCCTGAGCTTACTTGAGTACAGAACATTTTTAAGTGTTAAGATTTTATTATCAAACTGCAGCCTGACCTCACCACGTCCCTCAATCTGGAATGACATGTTCTTAATGGCCACATTCATGTCCTTATCGGATAACTGCTCAAAATTAAAAATGCATGATGTATCATTTACAAAATGATGTGTAGCTCCTGAATCAAAAAGCCATTTTGAACTAACATCAAGACAATTTACATTAACATGTGACACAAAGAATGAATAGTAAATTAACTCACATGAGCTGTCACAGCTTTCATCATCAGAGCAAACACCATGACTTGACACAAAACAGTTATGAATAGATTCTTGAGCAGGATTATGTGGGGTTTGGCGACATCTTAGTCTCCGTCGACCAGGGGATAAGGTTTCACTAGGCGCTGTATCTCTAGAACTCGATCGGCTTCCTCCAGCATAAGGGTGTCTCCTTTCAGGCAAAGAATGATAAGAACGATGATCTGTACGGAAATTGGGACCGGGAGAAGGTGATTCAAGTCTCGATGTAGATGATTCAGAAACATGGCGGCTACCGAATTCTTTATTGGTTGGTTAGGTACGTCCTCTATAACCACCAGCACTCCTAGGGTTAACTTGACTTCTCACTCGACAGTTCCTCTGAACGTGACCAGCTTTTCCACAATTCCAACAATTCATTTTCGTAAATGGTTCTCTAATTGTAGATTTTATATTTAACTGGTTCGCTTGCATGGAATTTCTTGAGCTGTCGAAATCGCATACTTTTAGCCTAGTTTCTTCAGCTATTAACTCATTTGTAATTAGGGATGCACCGGATATTGATTTTGCCGGATATCCGAAGCTCCTTTGCCTGCCGGATTCGGATATCCGACCGGATATCTGATCCGATATCTGGCACTAGATATGTTTTTAGTTATATAGTGAATTATTTCTCTATATAATGTCATTTCAGAACAATAAATTACAAACATGTTTCACACATCATTAAAACATTTTAAATGTATTGAAATAAAATTTACAAAAACTATATCTCTTTGAATATCAGGGCTTGCAATTCAAGTTTTCCCAGGAGGGGAGTTTCATACCCAAAATTTATAAATGCAGGGGAGTTGAACTGTTAGAAAGGGAAAAAAATATCTTTAAACCCCGTTATTTTTTATGTGCTACTTAAAGAATTACATTTATACAGACATGACAAAATACCATTGAAACAATTTAAATTAACAACTCAAGATAATTATTCAAAATTTTTATTTTATTAAAACAAAGGAACAGAATCAAGCTTTATATATACCATGTCTATTTTTCAACTTTCACCTAATGCTATGGGCAATTAACAGTCGGGTTGCTAAATGAATTTCTTAATTTAGATTTTATTCCATTTTGCGTACTTTAGCCTCTTTCACAAGTCACACTTTTGACAAACAGCACAGAACGACTTTTATAACTTTAGAAATTATCGGAAACACATGGTTATACTCTCTTAAAAAGTTTTAGAAACTTTTCAAAATCTGATGTGCATTAATCTTTAACTTACATGAATAATGCATATCGGTGATGGTATGTAACTTCTGAACAAATATGTTTTATTATATCCTTTAGGGAATTATATTCAAAACTTTAATCCCTGGTATTTTCGTTAATTAAACTATGTTCTATGCATTGGAATTTTAAATCCATATCCAGAGTTTGAAAAGGGAACAGTCAATTGATTTCTTCTATTACACGAGAAAAAGTTGATTTCAAAAAGTCATGTCCTAATTTCTGTTAATTGCGAGAAACAATTAGTTTGTTGTTTCAAAATGTTTTTTTGAAGTACATCAAAGTTTTTTATTTTCCCATGTGCACCACAAGTGTAATTTCATTTTGTTTAGTGCTGTCTATTGTCCAATTTGGTAGAGCTTAGTCTCCGGTGGCCGTTGCTGCCCTTTTAGTTATTTCCAATTTTGGGCACACAGGAAAAACATCGCAAAATACGTATAACGGTCATAGAAAAAAACATTGTTGATTTCGCTAATCATGGTGAAAATAAATAAAATAATTTGTCGATTGGTTGCGAGAAAAAAACTGAAGTTCATGGGAAATCGAAAGTTGGAAAATATTACGAAATTCGTCAGTTGATCATGGAAAAGTATCGTGAAATTTGCCAGTCCATCACGAGCAAACACCATGAAATTCATCAGCCGGTCGCAGAGAAAATATACGAAAATTTTCAATTGGATGCAGAGAAACAATCGTTACTTTCATCAGTAAATCACAAGAACAAACAGGGAAATTTGCCAATCGGTCACAGAATAAAATTTCTAAATTTGTCAATTTATTGCGAAATTTTTTTTAATGAAATTCACCAATTGGTCTCCAGAAAAAAATAAAGAAATTCGTCAGTCGGTCGAGGAGAAAAATCACAAACTTTTTTGGTCAGATGCAGAAAAGCAAACACTAATTTTGTCAATTTGTTGTAAGAAGAAACTGTGAAATCTGCAAATCGATAGTGGAAAATATCATGAAATTTGTCAGTCGGTCCCGACACTTCATCGTCGTTTTACAAAGAAACATTTTCGGAAAATGATTTTTTGGAAACAGGAGCCTCTCGCCCCCAATATTCTTTAGGGCACGAATCCTGCCATCCCATCTAGAAATTTAAGACATGTATCTGCCATTCAAGCCGTGTAATGTATATTAATAATGTTATATAAAAAATGTAATTTACACATTAAAATATTCTGTTTATTTGTACAATGAAATGCTGATAATTGCTACTGGATTTGGATATGGGATTGACTATATTGATAATTGCTAATAATTAATTTGTACAATGAAATGCTGATAATTTGTGTAACAAATTTTAACCAATTAATAGGCTTATAATTGTAGAGTATTTTCACAAAGAAATACATACATTCTTTTTATCATTTAAACATAAAATATCTACTAATGTACCCATTAAAGAGTTATTTTCTCCAAATATAGGTTTAGTTGATGTCTTTTTTCTGTTTTAATTATTTAATACTGTTTTTCTTTGAGTCATATTTAGTTTTATTTTAAGTTAAATTACTGTGATATTTATAAGTAAAAAGAAAATTACTTTTAATTTTAATTATTTTATTTATAATGAAGTTACAAAAATAACTAATTGGATGTGCCAATCCTAAAACTTTTTTCTATCTCATACATCTTAATATTTCAAAGAGTAGTTCCAAATGTTAATACTTCAATATTATTAGTTCAATATTATACCAACTTTGATTTTGATCTAAAATTTCTGCTCGTCAATTAATCAAAATAAGAATAAGTTAATCTCGATCATGATATTTATTAAAATCAATAATTTTTTTCGTTATTCTGTTGTACATCAGCTGATTGTGAATAGCCAGCTTAGCAGGATGTGAAGTTCCCATGGCTTCACGAGACACCACTATACAGTACAAAAAACTGTGAAAAATTGAGAAAATTTTACAAAAAATGCTGTCACAATGCCACCTTTTGGTGGAATATTTCCAAATTCAAGAAAAAACTGCCGGCCATAGCCAAAAATATACACAAAAAATTGGTTCAATTCTAGGATTAGCTTCATACACTTTTCGATGATAAAATAATGGAAATAACACAAAAACCACTATTATAGTGCCCCCTTCCAGCAGAATATTTTCAAATTGAAGGAGCAAAAGTTGGCCATAGCCAAAAACATACCTCCAAAAATTGGTTCAATTCTATACATAACTTGATACACTTTTTGATGGTACAAGAATGAAAATGGCACAAAAATCACTATTACAGTGTACCCTTCTCGCAGAATATTTCCAATTTAAAGGAGAACTTGCTGGACATAGCCAAAAACATACACAAAAAATTTTGTTCAATTATATGGATAACTTATCATTACATATTTAACATATACTTTTCGATAGTACAATAATGAAAATGGCACAAAAATCGCAATTACAGCACTCCCTTCCGGCAGAATGCTTCCATATTGAAGAAGGATCTGTTGGCCACAGCCAAAAACATACACAAAAAATTTGGTTCAGTTCTATGCATAACTTCATACACTTTTTGATGGCAGAATAATAAAAATGGCACAAAAATCACGATTACAGCACCCTCTTCCAGTGGAATGTTCCAATATTGAAGGAGGGCCAGCTGGCAGTAGCCAAAAACATTCACAAAAAATTTGGTTCAATTCTATGCATAACTTCATACACTTTTTGATGGTATGATGACAGACAAACAGACATTTTGTATAAACATGTTTTGGGATCTCTGACCCCTAAAACATCTAAGCCCACCGAAAACCAGAAATCGAAAAAATCTCAGTTACAATACTTTCTTCTATTGAAGATAGAAGAAAGTAAAAATAGGCCTGTTTAATTGTTAAACTTAAAAGAGAGAAAGAAAATTAATAAAATCATACTTTAATAAACAATTTCAGATTTTGTTTCACATTCTGAAAGTAAAGGTACATTTTTCTAAAAGTTGTAAACAAAAATTCTTCAATTTATTATAAAGAGTTCTAATACCAATGTTAGGAAAGCTGGCAATTCTTTAAACTTTTGAGAATTACCTTTTACTCATGAATAGTGGACTTACTTTCATATTTTGCATTATAAACAAAAGGTGTTCGGCATTGTTTGGGTCAAACGATTTCTCTTATCCTTATATATTTGCTTTGCTACATATTGCCGGATATCCGGCAGAGAAGTCGGATATCCGGTGATTGTGATTCAGATATCCGACGGTATTTCGGATATTGAAAAATCAGCTGGATATACCGGATATCAGATATTTGCCGGATATCTGTTGCATCCCTATCTGTAATCTTAGCAAACTTAAAATCGTCCTTCTTCCACCTTAATATTGCTTGAACTATCCCATCATATTTATGAGGCAGATACCGTAACATTTGAAAACTGGAATAATTTTCATCAAAATTGGTGTCGATTCTCTTTATCTCACTATAAATACGTAATACTCTGGTTGAAAACAAACTTATTGACTCATTTGGATGTAGTATTTTACTTTCAATTAACTCTGTGAATATCTTCATGTGTTGAGATCTAGAATCTGGGCAATAATTAATTCTCAGCTTCTCCCAGGCAAAAATAGGATCTACACAGCTGTCTACCAATCTCTTAAATTCTGGTTCAATATTTAAAAATATAATTGAAAGCGCTTGGTTTCACCGTATCTTGAACGTTTCCACCTCAGAGGCATTTGACTTATCTTTATCCAAAATCGGAGCCTTTTCACTTTTATCAACAATACTCCAGAGATTCTTTTCCAGAAGTAAATACTTGAGATCTAGAGACCAATTCTGATAATTTGTTGCATTTAAGTTTTGAATGCTTGGAACAGCCATTTTTTTTTTTCAATTTCTAAAAGCTATTGAGTTAAAAGAATTTAAAATCTTTTTGAAGTTAAAATAAGTATGAAGCTTCTCATTTCAGAACTTTAATATAGCTGCCCCCCCCCCATCTTTTCTATCACAAAATCTCTGGTTTAAATTTTTCAATTTTTGCTCCACTCTTACAAGTTCCTCGAACTCCGGTTACAAGCCATTATGCCCGTGATCGGGTAAAAACCCACCTAATATTTCTTAAATAAGCAGAGTCTAAAAGATAATTAAACATGTACAGTGGGAGCTTAGCTGAAAAATAATATATGACTTGCAACTCAAAGTGAATTATGTAAAAGATTGAATGAGATGTGGGTAAGCAGCACTAAAAATAAAACTGTATTTGAAGAAAGATAAAAGTCATAAGTTCTGGTGAAAAACGAGCATCTTTGGTTGAAGATAATAATCACATCCTTGAATTGAGCTTAGATACAAATGAAGATTCCAATAGCATATTTCTTTAAAACAGATGAAAATTAAAATGACGATAAAACAACATGATAAAAATGACAAGAGAAATAAACACATACCAAGCACAAATTTGCGTAAAGCTGTTTTCAATCATAACTAATTTTATATGCATCACCAGTAAAACTTAAACTGAATAACTGGGAAAATGAAAAAGCAACAATATATTTAAATAGCGTAAAATACTATTTCCCCGATAATGCACAATCATTATCGTTCACATGAGATATCCAACAAGCTTAAACTCAGACGTGCGTCTGTGCTTGAATGAATTCTGACTGCGGTATAAATATCATCCGATCGACGACACGTGCCGGGGAAACGCCCATTCGCTAGAATGTTCTCCGACGTGATGTGCAAACAAACTTCATGAATAATTAAACCATATCAACGAATCAGCTGATTGCTGTCATCTGGTGCCGTACGGCAAACCAACTGAATCGATTACTTCGATTAAGACGTAATCGATATTATGTTCAACTATCATGCCGCGAAAGAGCTAAAACACTAATAAACCTTTAAAGTAAATAAACTTAAAATAAACCTATTATAAAGCAAAACCTGGACAATAAACTATTAAAGGGTAAGTTAACAATTAATTATAATACCTAAGAAGCTGTGCAAATATAACGTATTGGTAATTTTGGACCCACTCTCCCCCTTACGATATCATACGTTATCATCCCTCGAACCCCCCCCCCCCCCCCCAAATAATGATATCATTATCAAGGTATAAAAATTCTTTAGATTTTTGGAAGTTTTTTTTCTTTTGTTTGAAGTGATACACATTTATGATTACATTTATTTTTTGCATATTTTATTAATTCAAATGAAAAGAAGTCAATAAAATATCAGTTTATATACCAAATAACACTTAAAAGAAATAGTTACTGTTTAAAAGTATTTAATATTAGCTTTTTGTTACGTAATGCATTCAACAGTTATAATGTCTTTTTGCACTTTTCCCCACACAGGGTGGAGCAGTCAGAACTTCTTATCAACAAGTTGAAAAAGTTGCATTTACAATTGTATGAGATGTAAACAAAGTAAAACGACCTTTCAAATAAAGATATGAGTTAAACTTAACTATGAGGATGAATGAATATGAATGGAAAAATAAGTGCATTAAATGTATGAGTACATGAGTGGGGTTTTTGAGCAATGAGACCTAATACTGGTATTAATTTCTATCAAGCGCAAATTTTGTCAAAGGATCGCAAAAAAATGCAAATTGTTTCAAAGGATCACAAAACAAAAAAAAATGCGAATTTTATAAAGAATTGTGAGGAAAAAATCTGAATTACGTCAAAGGATTGTGAAAACATATAAATTGCTAATCTTACTACAACTTTACTTTATATGCAGTTTGTGATGCAGTTGGTCAAATCTTGTTTCATCACAAGCTTGGATATCAATAAAAAATTATTAAATCAATTAAATTTAAGTTACTCCCAATTTGACATCTTTAGTAGCAAAGAATGAAGGGCACCATTATTCACATCACTGGAAACATAGAACAATATTATATCACTATATTAGAGGTAGTCATTCACAGACGTCTTATAAAATGCACAGATGCTTGACAGCAGGAATCTTAAGGCTCCTGCAATGCTAAGTTTTGTGTAAAAATAAATGGCAGAAAAAACATAAATCACAGTTCATTTAGAATTACATAGTATATTTTTTACGAGAGGCCTACTTAAAAAATTTTTTGTAGGGAAAAGAGCCAAAAACTTTAATGCTGCCTATAATAAAAAACATGTGAATACTAATGATTTACAAGAAAGCACCTTTTAAAATGGATTTTCATTTTAAAAATAACATGACAGGAAACATTCAAAAGAGCACCATTGTACCCATGGGTTCTGCATTGGACAGTTTTGCAATACACTAATGTTTACTGCTTCATAACATTTCAATATTTCTCAGGACAATCAGCTGTGTCCTACTACACTGGGGTTTGTCTAATCATTAAAAAATAATAAAAGCTTCAAAAATATGCAAAAAAGTGGAAAATTATGGTGAAAAATAAAGAAACCATCTAATTCTTACTATGCTCAGAACAGACATGGATTATTTATAAACTCTGAGGTGAAAATCATCCAAAAAAATGTGAACTTGTACAAAAGAAAAGTAGATATGTGATAATCACCTGCAGAGTGAAAGTGAAACAGTTTTGTCAAATTCTCTGTTCAACATGTAAAAAGGTAAATGAGAACACGGGTTGGCTTAAAAAGGAAGATTATGGAATGGAAGACCTCAATGATCATATATAACTCATCATTTAATAATAAAAATAAAAATTCAGCAGTCTTTTAAAGCTGCTCATCTCCACTACTTTGCTGGGATTCAGGTATATTTTCAACTGAATCCTCTTGAAAACACTAAAATGATAGAGGGATGACAAGAAAGCAAACATAAAAAATTGAAAGATAAAAAGAGATAGATTGGGCCAAATGTAAATAAGTATGAATAATAAGCCAAAATTATGTCCACTAATAACCATATCATAATATTAAAATATTTATTTGCTTAAAAGACGTTATAAAAACACATTAAAAGTAAATTAAAAATCTATATTGACATGTTTCAACTCTTTCACTGAGTCGTCATCAGAATGTATAACAGAAAATTACAAATACAATTCATATGAAAAATGGAAAAAAATCATCAAATATAAACAAGTAATCATATAACGCGCCCTACATTTTTGCGATCGCACGTGTACCTCTATGTCGCGACTCTGTAAGTTGTCCAACTATTCAACCCATAAATTCGGGATACGAAAAGATAATGTATCGTTACAATATGATTTTATTATATTATTTTAAAATTTTGATATAGAGATAGATTGGGGGTTAATTCATGATTGAGTTAAAAATTTTGAAGAGGATTATAATATCATATTCCTTTATTTACATTCATTATTTAAGAAACTTATAATACACAATATTTGAGTAGAATTGTCAATCTTTAAAGCCACAATCACTGTGACAAGTTGTTTCTTTAACTCTGTTTCACCTAAATATGTTTCTAATCTTACGGAAAAGTATGATATTATACAACAGATGGAAATTCACAAATAAAACTAGTACAAATAAGAAAAGTGCAATTTATTTGAATAATAAAATAGTTTGATAAATATGCTCAAGGTCTCCACCATTGGCAGAAATACACTATATGGCCATTAATGACTGAACACTTTCAATTTTAGACATTTTGTCGAATATTTAGATATATACTTGTCATATTCTTCTGGAATTTCAGGAATAAAAATAACAGGTTTGACCTCATATTTATCAATGTCAATTTGATAAGGGTGGAAATTAGCGGGCCAACAAAAAATAAATATATATATATATTTGGGATCAGTTTGTAAATTAAAATGCACGAAATGATCTTCGCTACAGAATACAAATTTGTGGATACTGTACAACATGTTTACTGACTTTTGTAAGCATAGCACGCATATTCTTTTAAATATAGCGATTTTTTTTTTTTTAAGTTAAAAAAATTCGTACATTTTTTAGCTTATATTGTGCAGAGTTTTCAACCAAATTTGATGCCAGTTTCAGAAAAATTGGCAAAATGTAGTAGAAACAATATAGTTCAATTGGAATATAAATGTATTAAATATTTTTGGAAATAATGAGCAGTTGTATGAAATAATTTTTATCTGCACATGTGCGAATGATAACAAAGATTTTTTTACTTAATTTAATAGTAAACTCTATGGAGCAACTCATAAAAAAAATCCAGTCAAATGTCGTGAAAATTCAGAAAGATATCGTTGATAGAGTGAGCTGATTTTTAGTTGTTCTCTAAAAACAGCTGAATGATAAGGGATCTTCCACAAATTGTCATTTTTTATTAACAGACTTTCAGAAAAAAAGTTAGTATTTAATGAATATCAATGAGTAGATTTGGAACAAATGTTTTGATTTTGATACTTCTTTTTCTTAAACGTAATATAACCTTGAGGGGTTTATATACGTGACAGGGTCAATTTAAAGATATGCAGAAAACCCAGTGGAGGTATTTGCTGGTAATGAGGATGTTTGGAAGTAAAATATGTAAATGAGCAAGTGTAAAACGATCTCTTAACTAAGATAATAAAACAGATGCAAAAATAGTTTACTTGAACGAATGAGGTTTATTTTACTTGCTGACACAGGATGAGGTTACAACAGGCAATTCACAGGAACTTTATCACAGTTGACATTCTTGAACACTATGACAATGGCAGTTTGCTTACGATATTGTGATATGAAGAAACACATTACTGTAACATTACTTTAGATTAAAAACTAATTGAAATAAACTCATAACTAAATTAAGATAATAAGTATGTTAAAATAATACATCCAAAATGTGGACCAGCCAACATTCAGTACGAGAAAGAATACTTCCATTTGAAGGAAGATAAAAATGCAATCTAACGATGTCTGCATCGTATATTTATATGAAAAATTCCCAAATTGAAGAAAACGTTTTGGAGCAATACCCACGAAACGGGCCAGTCACGGAACGGCATCGAGTCGATGCAAAAGCTAGATTCGATAAATGATATGATATTCCCAGTTGCCATCTGGCAGGAAAAATATCGTTACAGAAAAACATAATGAATTTAGAACGTAGTTTTGCCGATGTAGGCTGTAAAGAAATGGAGTCTGTGAACGGAAAATGACAAGAATAGCTATTGATGTTAAAGGATTAATGCAGTATGTAAAACATATAGATAAAGTCCGGAAATGAAGTAAAAGGTAAGTTAAGTTTTAGGAATATATTTATTATTGATATGATGAGATATTATAATGAAGTAATAAATAAATAAAAGTAAAATATGAACTTGTAAATAAAAATAATGATTGTAGTATGAAGTTATGATATAAAGGATATAGGAGGCAATGAGAAAACCAGTGTTTGGAATTTCTGTCAAATGCCCCCCCCCCCCCCCTCTCATTGCCTCTTTTAGTAAAGAGATAACTTATAAAACAAGTAAACTCAAAGATCAAAGGATTGAAAAATCCATAGATATCAATGTTCAGCACACTCACAAAATTATTTAAAGAAAAAAAAAAAAAATTTAGTAGTTTTATACTAAAATTTTCAAAGGTGAAAATTGAAAGGTGAAAATTTTAAACTTGAAAAGTTAAGATTGCTTCAAAATGAAAACTTGAAGAAATACGTCCAGTTCATTTTTGAACCCAAAAACAGAAAACAACTCTAATAGCTGAAAAGTTGAAAAACCAGAACTTCAAAACCTGAAGTCAAAAAAACTTTAAACGGAGTTTTTAAATGTGCTTCAAACATGAAATAACAATTTTTAACAATTTTAACAAATGACTAGAAAAAGTTTAAGTGATGAAATTTCATAAAAGAACAAGTTAAGGGTGTTCTCAAATCGAAAAGCACAACTTTCTGACATAAGTTTTAATTTATTTTTGTTCGAAAATGCTTGAAACTAGCTGGTGTTGTTGTTCAGAAACTATGTAATTGAGCTGTTTTTTCCATTTTTTTGCAAACGCAATAGATCTCACAGAAAATAATGTCAAAGTGGGCATTTTGAACCGAATTTCCGCGCGAAGGGAGAAAGAGCACTCAAGAGCGGGCAAAAAATGGGTTTGTCATGTGATCGAATTCACTTATAACTCAATAGGTAATTGATTGATCAAAAAATGGAAAAAACAGTTCCATTCCAAATCGCTTTCATGGCCAGGCTTTCCAATTTTATATCTTTCCATTAAAAAATGAATTTGTAAATATGCCAAAACTTTTTTCACTTGTTTAGCAGAGCAGTTAAGAACAGCCTTAAGTTAAATTTAAAGTTTAAGTAGAAATGTATAGAGAATTTGCTAAACGAGAAAATTAATTAACTCTTCAAAAAAAAAAAAAAATGTTGGCTAATAACAGATCATCTTAATCCAAAGACAGAGGCTATCATATCCTAGACTGAAGATTAACAGGAGACTAACAAAGAAGTTAACTTTAAAAAGTGTAAAATTCTCATACAGTTTACTCTACAAAATGAAAATGATTACGTTCCACTTTAAAAAATATAACAATTTCCAATTTGGAAATGTTATCACCTGCTCTAGATGATGTCTTGATCACAATAGTTACAATTGAAAAATATCTTTATTACAATTTTAAACAATTCATGCAGATTAAAAAAGTTGAAGCAATTATGAGAACTTGGGATCCAGGCATCTAGGCTCAAGCAACAAAAACGACGGCTCTTTCAAAAATCTAACGTACAAATTCATTGAAATGAATTAAGGGCGCATTTATACCACTTTTAGTCTCCCGGTACCAGGAATCATTCACACACAAAGATAGGGTGTCGGCTTTAGATGCCTAGAATAGATAAACAAAAATTAATGATGTATATGAGAAAATTCATTGTATAAACACAGATACAAACAAGATTTCTTTAAATGTTTAGAAACTGTGGTTGTAAAAAAGAAATAACTTTAATAAAATATCTTTATAACTGACTTTGTTTTTAAAAGAAACATTTAACCAATTCTAAACTTAAGAAATGACCAAGATAGCTGGTTGTATATGAGAATATATATACTAGCAAATGAACAGGAATCAAAATAGCAATCGTTTACATGTATCCTTTAAACTGAATTTAACAACATTTAGGTACAGTGCAATAACAAAAAGCTTAAAAAGATTTTAAAAAATCACCAGCATAATCATTAGGTACGATATATGAAAAATTTATAGAGTATGATATGAACTATATGAAAAACCAGTAAATAATTTATATCATGAACAGAAGCTGTATAAAACTCAAGATCTCACTTTTAGATAATGGCTTGGTAAAAATGTCTGCCAGGTTTGACCTGCTACGCATGTGACTGAGCAAAAATTCCTCCCTATTGAAAAGATCCCTAATGAAAAACAATTTGACATCAATGTGTTTGGATTTATAATTCTCCACAGGAGATTTAACAAAATCGATTGCAGCTTGGTTATCTGCTTTCATCTCAGCTGTCCTCCCCAGTACAGGTACGATCCCTTCCTGTGCACACTCGCAATGTATCCGGTCAAACCAGACCAGGTTCTTAATGACCTCAGTCATTGCAACGAATTCGGACTCCATGGTCAATAACGAGATGCACTTTCCTTTAAAAGTATGCCATTCAACAGAAGCTTCGTCAAGCATGACTATTTGACCACCGACTGAGGTGCGATCATTGTAGTTAGCCGCGAAGTCACCATCAGTAAAGATCGTGAGATCGTTAGACTTACACGAGAGTTTCAGCTTATACTGCATAGTAGACTTTAAATATCCAAGCAATCTTAGTAAACCATTCCAATGGACAATACCTGGGTTTGCTTGAAACTAGCTCAGTAAATTCACGGCATAGCAAAGGTCGGGTCGAGTACGGTTAGCAACAAAAGAAAGGCAACCTAATAAATTATGATAAGGTAGATGTGACATTTCCTGAATGTCATAATCGGAGACTGGACAACTGGATCTTGAAAAAATGATACCTTTACTTATAGACAATGATGACACAGGAATTTTAAAAGAACTAAACTGTATCAGATATATCTTGAATGTAGTTTTTTTGGTGTATGGTAACCCCTGATTGAGTATCTTCAAATTCAACACCTAAAAGTTTCCTAGTTCTACAAAGTTCCTTTATGTCAAATCTTTCTTTTAATTTCTTTAAGATGTTATCAATAAGCTTCTGAGTTTTTCCAAAGATCACAATATCATCCACATATAATAGTAATAAAATATTAGAATTGAAAATATAAACATAATTACATGATGAGAATTTTTTAAAACCAATCTCTAATAAAGCCTTATGAATTTCTATAAACCATTCTCTCCCACTCCGGTGCAAACCGTACAAAGCCAATCTAGTTTGCAATATAAATGCTCTTTACCAGGCTCTGAGAATCCGGGAGGTTGGTGCATGTACACATCCTCACTCAGTGGTGCATACAAGTAGGCGCAGGTTATATCACACTGAGTGTGTGACCACCCGCTACACGAAACAAGAAGGGAGAAAAGGAATCAGATAACACCAAATTTCACAACTGGGCTAAAAGTCTCTTTATAGGACTCGCTCATAATTTGTTTGAACCATTGGGCAACAAGTCTAGCCTTGTGCCTGGCGATCTGTCCAAATTCAACCTGTTTTATTGTGTAAACCCACCGGCAACCTACTGGAGTGACATGTACTGGTAATTCTTCCAAATGCCAAACCCCACGGTCTCTCATGACCTTCATTTCAAGCTTCATTGCTTCCCACCAGATCAAGGTCTGTTACAATCTACATGCCTGCTTGAACATTCTGGGAGTGTCACTGTTGCTAGCTAGTCATGCGGATATGTACAAAAAACTGGACTCGCTGGAATTGTCATCATCCTCACTATCATAAATAGAAGATTCTGCTTGAATGGGGATTACACAAGAATAAGGATTGGACTCTTTGAAATCAAAAATTTCAGGCTTAAATAAAATATTGTTGTCTTCACAGTATTTCTTTATTTCATTTAATGAATGCAACCTATCGGTCTTGCCCAATTCGTAAAAATAAATATTTGTACGATCTCCAGTTTTATGTTTAATGGGCTTTCTAATCCAACTAACATCTTTAAGAAGGGGAATAGTTGGCTGAGTAGTGTCACTGGACCCCGAATCCTTGTCCTCTCCCCTCCCAAGCGGGGAATCTTAAGAACTGCTGGAAGGACCTGGGATAACATCAGGTTCATCTTCAACAGCATCATCTCGGTTACCCTCAGCTTTGGGAGAGAAGAGGGCATAATCACCGGTACCCAGTACAGCTACACTGCATCTTACACCATTACTATCAATTAATAGTATTCTTATCCCATCTGCTGCTGTAGCCATGAAATGTTCCACAACACCATTTTGTTGTGGCGTGTACGAACTTGTGAACTCATGGCGGATACCCCTTGTCATAAAAAAAATGTTTGAAAGATATAGTGTCGAATTCCCCACTGTTATCAGTCCTAAAGCTCTCAACTTTCCTGTTTAAATATGTCTCTGCCCATATGATATGCTTCCTCACAACATCAAATGTGTCAGATTTTAATTTTAATGGGTATATTGATACACGGTAGGAAAAATCATCAATAATTGACAAAAAGTATCATTCGCCACCTCTTCTTTCAATTCGACATAGGCCCCACAAATCTGCATACAGCAACTCAAGTGGATGATTGGAGGAAATGTTTCTAAGTTTGCTGAATTTACAGGATTCACAAATAAGCTAGTCTCTTTTAGCCCTGATAAACCACATACGCCTTGCTTACGACTTGTATGTGCAATTAAAGAAGGACTTGCGTGACCATATTTGCAATGCCAATGTAACATCCTCTTGTTCTGTTTAACGGCAGAGATTTCAAACTTAACAGATTTATTACCAGAGATTGGAATTTTTGGATACAACCTGTAGATACGGTCTTTTAAATATGCACTAAACAAGTACTCGGGCCCCCCGATGGACTTTCACCTCACCATTGTAACCCTGAAAGGTCAAACCCTTTAGGTCTAATTGAGGACCAGAGATAAAATTTCTACGTAATTGGTCTGAATACATCACATTACACAAGGTAAAAGCCCTTTGACCAAAACGTAGTTTAATCTCCTTCTTACCCTTAATGGAAAATAAAACATTTTTAACAGCAACCGACATTTCATCATCTAATTCCTGAAAACTAGAAAACAATTTTTTATTATTACAGAAATGGTGGCTCGTCCCACTGTCAAATATCCAGTCACAATCATTTACAACATTACTTAAACTAGAATGTGAAATAAAAAGATTTGATTTATATGAACTATTCGACAGTTTCGAGCTAGAACCACCACCTCTGTTACTGGAAAAATTTGGAGAAGATCGTCTGGTATGCTTGTGAGTCTTGCTTCGTTCTCTGGAACCTCTGGAGCCTTTATGATTAGGAGGTGAGTCATAGGAACTGATAAAGGAATTAGTCATCATCAGGTGGGTTGGAGTACGATGAATCACTGTGGTACCTCTCAGGAGACTGTTGGTAGTAGCGATTACGGGAACTGAATCGGCTTGATGAGTAATGATGTATGTGAAGCGGGCGAAGTCTCTCTATGATGAAGTTGGCTGTTTAGAGATTTTGAGAAACAGTTGATTTGTAAGTGGCCCAATCTGCCACACTTCCAGCATCTTTTTCTTTGCAATTTTCGAAAATGAGGTTTTTCTTTAAAAGATTTTTGTAATTTAACAGTATTGAAGATGTTCACCTGCTTAGCACTATCTCGATCACGTAACTTTTGTTGTGTCTCTTCCGCAACCAGCTCGTCGACCACTAAATCAAATTTAAATGCATCAGCAGGTTTAGCCAAAATTTGTTGAACCAAAGTGTCGGAACTCGAGGGTAAGAAACATAGGAATTGATAACTCAAGTAACATTCAGCAAAATCTTTATATATGGGCTTTATTTCTAGGTAAATTTTCTTCAATCTCATAGCAAAGAGGTTTATAGACTCGCTATATTGTATCCGTTATTCCATAAGTTCATTAAACATAGTCATATGATGCATACATGAATCAGGGTGAAAATTTTTATGCAATCTTTCCCATGCATCTACTGGTTCTTGACAATTGTCAATTAACTGTTTAAATTCTGGCTCTATATTTAGGTAAATCAATGAAAGAGCTTTGTTTGCACGAGATGTAAATTGATTGCTAATTTTGGCAATAACACTCGTACTAGGCACAGGTACTTTTTATTTCAAACTGATGATCTGACACAGGCCCTTCTCTAATAGCAAATACTTCATATCACTACACCATGTAGCATAGTTCCTAGAACTCAACTTATCGATCTTATTTGTGGCCATTATGGTAAAATTTCCAAAACAGCAAAAAAATTTAAGTACCTGAAGTGTCACTGCCAAATAAGGAGTAAAGTTCATTGAGATATGCATTCTGTAAATAATTAGAGTTTGTTGAAAAAAAAATTTCAATATTTAGCATTCAACATAAAAGTTCGATATAACAACTCAGGATTTTGGAAGAAAAAAAAGTACAGTTCGTGACTATTGCAAATAATATTTCGTTTTTGTTTCAAGAGATCGCTCAGCTCATAGACTTCCTAGGTTATGTCCGCCTATAACCAAAATCTTAAACGTAATATAACCTTAAGAGGTTTCACTTACATTCATTATTTAAGAAACTTATAATACACAATATTTGAGTAGAATTGTCAATCTTTAAAGCCACAATCACTGTGACAAGTTGTTTCTTTAACTCTGTTTCACCTAAATATGTTTCTAATCTTAAGGAAAAGTATGGCATAATACAACAGATGGAAATTTGCAAATAAAACTAGTACAAATAAGTAAAGTGCAATTTATTTGAATAATAAAAAAATTTGAGAAATATGCTCAAGGTCTCCACCACTATATGGCCATTAATGACTGGACACTTTCAATTTTAGACATTTTGTCGAATATTTAGATATATACTTGTCATATTCTTCTGGAATTTCAGGAATAAAAAGAACAGGTTTGACCTCATATTTATCAATGTCCATTTGATAAGGGAGGAAATTAGCGGGCCAACAAAAAATAAAAAAATGTATATATTTGGGATCACTTTGTAAATTAAAATGCACGAAATGATCTTCGCTGCAAAATACAAATTTGTGGATACTGTACAACATATTTACTGACTTTTGTAAGAATAGCATGCATATTCTTTTAAATATAGCGATTTTCTTTTTAAGTTCAAAAAATTTGTACATGTTTTTAGCGTATATCGTGCAGAGTTTTCAACCAAATTTAATGCCAGTTTCAGAAAAATTGGCAAAATGTAGTAGAAACAATGTAGTGCAATTGGAATATAAACGTATTAAATACTTTTGGAAATAATGAGCAGTTGTATGAAATAATTTTTATCTGCTCATGCACGAGCCATAACAAAGATTTTTTTACATAATGTAATAGACATAATGTAATGTCATACATATGCATACATAATGTAATGCTCTATGGAGCAACTCATAAAAAAAAATCCAGTCAAATGTCGGGAAAATTCAGAAAGATATCATGAATAGAGCTAGCTGATTTTTAGTTGCTCTCTAAAAACAGCTGAATGATAAGGGATCTTCCACAAATTGTCATTTTTTATTAACAGACTTTCAGAAAAAAAGTTAGTATTTAATGAATATCAATGAGTAGATTTGGAACAAATGTTTCGATTTTGATACTTCTTTTTCTTAAACGTAATATAACCTTAAGAGGTTTATATATGTGACAGGGTCAATTTAAAGATATGCAGAAAACCCAGTGGAGGTATTTGCTGGTAATGAGGATGTTTGGAAGTAAAATATGTAAATGAGCAAGTGTAAAACAATCTCTTAACTAAGATAATAAAACAGATGCAAAAATAGTTTACTTGAACGAATGAGGTTTATTTTACTTGCTGACACAGGATGAGGTTACAACAGGCAATTCACAGGAACTTTATCACAGTTGACATTCTTGAACATAGATGGATACACCATGACAATGACGGTTTGCTTACGATATTGCGATATGAAGAAACACATTACTGTAACATTACTTTAGATTAAAAACTAATTGAAATAAACTCATAACTAAATTAAGATAATAAGTATGTTAAAATAATACATCCAGAATGTGGACCAGCCAACATTCAGTACGAGAAAGAATACTTCCATTTGAAGGAAGATAAAAATGCACTCTAACGATGTCTGCATCGTATATTTATATGAAAAATTCCCGGATTGAAAATAACATTTCAGAGCAACACCCATGAAACAAGCCAATCACGGAATGGCATTGAATCAATGCAAAAGTTAGATTCGATAAATGATACGATATTCCCAGTCACCATCTGGCGGGAAAAATATTGTTACGGAAAAACGTAATCAGTTTAGAACGTAGTTTTGCTGATGTAGGCTGCAAAGAAATGGAGTCCATGAACGGAAAATGGCAGGAATAGCTATTGACATTAAAGGATTAATGCAGCATGTAAAACAGATAGATAAAGTCTGGAAATGAAGTAAAATGTAAGTTAAGTTTTAGGAATATATTTATTACTGATATTATGAGATATTATAATGAAGTAATAAATAAATCAAAGTAAAATATGAACTTGTAAATAAAAATAATGATTGTAGTATGAAGTTATGATATAAAGGATATAGGAGGGGATGAGAAAACCAGTGTTTGGTATTTCTATCTTTTTTTATCATTGAATAGGCTCGTGCTGGTAGTTATCTAAGAAGAACAAAAGCATCAGTAAAAAATGAAAATAAAAATAAATGAAAATTATAATTGACAATTTGTGGAAAATCCCTTATCATTCAGTTGCTTTTAGAGAGTAAGTAAAAATTAGCTCACTCTATCAACGATATCTTTCTGTATTTTCACGATATTTGACTGGATTTTTTTTATGATTTGCTCCATAGAGTTTACTATTAAATTATGTAAAAAAATCTGTGTTATCGTTCGTGCATGCACAGGTAAAAATTATTTCATACAACTGCTCATATTTCATAAAATATTTAATACATTTATATTCCAATTGCACTATATTGTTTCTACTACATTTTGCCAAATTTTCTGAAAATGGCATTAAATTTGGTTGAAAACCCTGCACGATATAAGCTAAAAATATGCATGAATTTTTAAATTTTTTTTAAAATCACTATTTCTCTAAGAATATACGTGCTATCCTTACAAAAGTCAATAAACATGTTGTAAAGTATCTACAAATTTGTATTCTGCAGTGATAGATCATTTCGTGCATTTTAATTTACTGTGTGATCCCAAATATTATTTTTTTCTTTGCTTATTTGTTTGCCCCTTAATTGTCTCCCTTATCAAATCAACATTGATAAATATCAGTTCAAACCTGTTCTTTTTAATCCTGAAATTCCAGAAGAATCTGACTGGTATATTTCAAAATATTTGACGAAATGTCTGAAGTTGAAAGTGTCCGGTCATTAATGGCCATGTAGTGTATACCTGCATGCTGCCGATGATGGATACATTGTACATGCTTGACTTGTTTTCTGTTTTTTTTTTTAAATTAAAATAAATTGTGCCTTGCTTACATGTGTTAGTTTTATTAGTAAATGTGCATCTGCCTTATAATGCCACACTTCTGCATGGGCTTAGTGGTGTATTTAAGTTGATGATTGAATATAAAGAAATTACATTTTAGGGATTCTAATAAAGTTATTTTGTAAAAATATCAATTATACTAAATTGAGGACTCTCTGAAACATTTTAATTGACTTTTTTTGCCACATCTCTTACTGTTTTTGACATAGGAACACTATCTCCTTAGTTGCCACTTGGGGTGTTGTAAGGTATCTCATTGCCATTTCACAATACCTAGATACCACATTCATGGCTGTAGCTTAATTCTGTTTACAAACAATGCTACCTCTTCAATTGATGTTAACTAAGTCACTATCTATAATGTACACGTTTGTGATTTCAAACCGTAATGAAAAAGTCACTGTATAGTTTTGATAGAAAAGTAAGATAAAAATAGGCATATTGAAAGTTAAAATTAAATTAAATTCATTCACTGTCTTCTTTAATGTCAATTTAAATAGATAAATAAATAGGTCATCACATGATTAGAAAAAATGTCAAAATTACAATTTAATGTATAATAATATTTAATTAACTTTAAAATATTAAATATGTTCAGTATAATTTCAACTAAAGAAAAACAAAACTATGCAACTAAAATAATAATACAGTAGACACACTCAAATCTGCGCAGCTTGAAACCAGAGGTAGTGCAGATAATTTTGTAGATTTCTGGTCGTTGTTTTGTTTACATTTTTTAAACAGTAATTTGAATGTAGTTAAGCATTGGAAATTATAATGAATGCTTACAATAAAGTAAAATATTAAAGTAATTAAGTAAAATATTAAAATTATTTAATAATTATATAAAGTAATTATGTAAAATAATAAAAAATTAGAAAAAATATTAAAATATTAAAAGTAAATTGTTTTTCTCTCTGCAATACCAGCATTGCTCTTAGTGTTCATGTAGAATATTTAAAATTTTTATTTTCATTTTTTTATGTCATACACCATTTTAGGGCTTATTCCATACAATTGTGCCAAAAAAACAATTAGATGAATCGAGCTTTTTTATGATCTCTTACTTTAATTTTTTAAAAGTAAAGTTTTTTTTTTTTTTTTTTCCTTGATTTTCCTTGTCATTGGAAATATTGAAATCAGCCATATTAGCCAGAATTATGTACAAAATCACACAAAAAAAAATAATAATTACAGATTAAAACCAAAACTAAATACTGCAGAAACAAACACAAAAAATAAACCTAAACAATGCGGCTTCAACCATTACAGTTGCAGATATTGCATGAAGCTACCGCTGTGCTGTATTTTTATCTTAAGATAAGAAAATAATTTGCACGTGAATCGTAAAATAACAAAATTTTATTTCCTGTTGATCCAGATAAGCAAAAAAGCTTGTTTAATTAAAAAAATGTCTTTGAAAAAAGATCTTGATCGCCACTTATGTTAGCGCTTGTTAGAAATTACCTTTAGGTAATTCCTAGATAAAAAAAAATATGTATAGCAAAGTGTGGAATGCTAATGGAGCATATTTTCTGAAATAGTTTGCCCAAGGCTGAAAGTAAAAGTAGCTAAAAGGAATATCAACTCAGCTGGTTATAAGTGAAAAGATGTTATGTCTTATTAAGAATAACAAACAGATGAAAAACTAACTTGATTTTATTTACAAAAAAAAAAAAAAAATTACTTAAAAACAAATATTTATATATATCCTAAATATCCATATGTGACATTAGGTTTAATAGCTTTACACAAACTTCACAACACTGAAGTATCTTGTGTTATGAAAAGGTTACTATCTTAACACATTTGTCATAACCTTCATCTCAATACCAACATATGTTCCAAGATATAGCTTTGGCACATCAAGGGAACTGTAAATAAAAATAGTTAAATACAAAAGAAAAGTTTATAGATATTTAAAATTTACATCTGTCTTGATTCACATTATAATATCTCAACTTTATATATGCTTAATAGCTTCTGCTTCAATGAGATCTGACTTTAATTACATGTAACTTTAAAAAGATTTCCAATTGCTTAAACTTAATTCCATTAACATTTAAATATAAATCAAAAACCAAATATTAAAGAAAAACTACTGTAATAAAATTGAATTGCTTTGTAAAGACTGGAAATCAAAAGCGGTAGTTGTTTTAAAAGATCTGTATTTCCTCTTATTAATTCATGCCTTAATCTTTCATTATAATATACCTAACACAGTCCATCCTCTATAACTTGTCTGGTAACATTTACTGGCATTTATGCAGGCACAGACAGAAAGCAAAAACACACAATAATTGCCAAGACAAACTTATCATTCCAGGATACTTAAAGCAGACATAAGCTAGAAGTCCAATGATAAGAGATGTAGAACAACCATATACAAGGATTAGAACTTTGAATCCTAATGGTAAACAATGATATTAATAGCAGCTGACAATTCCAAAACAAAGCATGGACTTCCAGAAAACTATGCTACGAAAAATGTTACCATATAAAAACAGACTCGAGAAAAATCCACACGCCAAGCCAAATTCCCATGATAGTCTGAAACATTACATCCATAATACTTTATAAAATGAAAGACAAAGTTGGGATACTAATAATAGGTAATTTGGCAGAAAAAGAAAAATAACAAACTATAATTTCAAAATAATAAAAAGGAAAATCCATATGAATATATGGAACATGTCAAGGCTGCTGCATCTGTTTACTTTATATAGCGAACATTTCAATACTAGCTTTCAGCTAAGGTATGCATTCATTCTGCAAATGCAAGAGCTTTATTACTAACGCTATTAGAAGATGCTTTCCACTTGAGAGTTCAATCTTCATTTTTATTTAAAAGCAGCTATCACTTCACACATCTCAAAGATAATTAAATCCCAGGAATCTAAAACAGCATGCTGACTTCACTGTGTATTCAAACTATTAACAACGTTCTATAATCTAAAACCATTTGTGAAACAAAAATTATGAAACCATCAACAAACGAAATAAAACCACGAAGTTACTAAAAGAACAGCCGATAGCACTATAAATAGCTCATGTCTTGGGAAACTCCTCCTATTATGCAATTCTTCATCCTGCACCGAAAGTCCATTACTACCGGCATCTAAAAAGATCTGGAGGTGTGTCCTGTGATGTTTGTAATGGAAGAAGAACACAGACGAAAGTGGACAGCTTATGCCGTCAGCCACCATAATCTTTTTAGATTTACATTGTGGCTCCGATAATGACGAATGTTCATGAAGGATTGGTAAAATGTAAACACATTTTGCATTTCCTGTGAACTAGACTACAATGTATGGAAAGTAGAATGGAAAATAGATGTAGTCTAGAGATTTATAATGAGGATTAATACAGTTGTAAAAGTAAGTGGTAATAAAGACATTTTATTTCAGAATATACTTATATTTGAACAAAGAACTGTTATAAAAACTTAAGCCACTGAATAGAAATTAAACTATTGAATTCAAAGAGAGTTTAACTATTAAAGTATCAGTATGTGGATGAAACTAAGTGTGGATGAATTGGAAAGATTGATAGGTTGAATGAGTGATAAGAATAAATGGACAGCTAGTTGATGAAATGTAATTTCCCAACAGTGCCATCTTGATTTTTTTTTAAATAAATTCATATTTTCTTCATGAAAAAGCTTGAGTTTGATCATATTAACCAGAATTACATATTAAAATGCATAAGTAATATTGAAAGTAAAAATATTGAAACACAGAGAAACGAATGTAAGAAAAATAAACTATTTGGTTACAGTTTACACTTGTGACATTGTACAGGACCTACAATATGGCGAGTTTTTGCTATAGATATGCTAATTTACATCAAAATCAAAAGTAACATAATTTTATTTAGTAATTAATTAGGTGTAATAGCCAAAAGAGCATGACTAACAAAAAATTTAATAAAAAAAAATGTGATCGCCACTGATTTCAGTAATGTCTTGAATTTTGTTCCTGCAACATAACTGTAAGTTTCACTGTTTACATCTGAAATGGTATGCAGGTTTTAGACCACATCTTAGGGTCGCAGATTTAAGTGAGTCTACTGTAATAATGATGATGATGAATTCTATCTAAAATAAAAATGATTGGGAAGCATTTGAATTGACAAGTTTTTCAAAATTAGTGCAGTATCTATGATTTGGAAGTGAAAGGAATTCATCTCCAAGAAATGTGTTATGCTAATTTTTCATCAGTTAATTTTTATTAGCATTTTTCAGTTTTAATATGCATAGTGTAAAACTGTGATCAGATTATAATAAACATAAGAAATTTGTATTAATATCTGTGTACTTTGTGATGTTGCTGAGATGCATTAAATTATTATTTTGCACTATTCCAAATCTATTGTTATTCTGTTTGTTGTTATTTATTTATTTATTTATTTTAGAATCAATTAAATATTGATCTAGCAGAGTTAGAACTTATGGCAAATGAAATTGTTGCATTTGTGCTTGATTCTGATGTTGATGTAGAATGCTTAAAGAAAGCTCTATACTGCCAAGTAAGCTTAAAATTGTTTATAAATAAAGCATTTCAAATATGAAATTCATTATTTTAGTGTAATTCTATTATTTGCAGCTTTTATATCCACTGAGTCTGATTTGCCCCCCTTCTTTTTTCAGGTGGAACGAGCAAAAATTCGAAAAAAAGGATTTGATTCTATGCTGTCATTAGTAAAAAGAGATTACCTTATTTCTTCAGTGAAATATTCCTTGTTGAGTGGTTGGCTATCCCTACTGGATATAGGAAATAAAAAATTGTATGTCTTTATCAAAAAATCATTTTCATTTGTAATTCTGTATGTTTTTGAATTGTTTTTTGTTTTCAAAGATTTGTCTCAACACTATTAAGATTTTCATGTAACACATATATAAAGGTTTTGTGTGCCATATGCATGTGAACTAATTTTTAATTGAAATAAAAATTATCTTTAAATAAAAGTCAACAATGTATTTATAGAAGATCTGATGAATGAAGATCTAATAATTCAACTAACTAACCTAAATATCTTTATTCAGTAGTATAGAATTCAACTGACATTATTAATTTTGAATATTAAGTAATGTGTAAAATAAAAACAAATGTTTATGTGGTAAAATTTCAAACTTCGAAATGTATATATTTTACTGTAGCATTTATATATTAGTAAAAATGAGATTTTCTTAATGAAAATTAAAATACTTTTGTTATCATTTTACATCTTATCTTAAATGTGTCATGATGACAAAAAAGAAAATGTATTTAGCTCTAATAGTAAGAAATTTTTAAATAATTAGAAAGTTTAGTATAAAAGGCATCACAAACAAAGTGATAAGAAATTTCTCATGTTATATAATTTTTTAATTGACTAGATATTTTCTTATTGTAGTATTGTTTATTTATATTTTAAAATAATTTCATTTCCACCATTTTGACTTAATTATTTTTTTATAAATCATTACACACATTTGACATGTCAATGTAAAAAATCTTGATGATGAAAATGATTCAGAGTTAAATACACATGTGAAATTAATTTTTTTTTTAAATATACAAAGTGGGCATAACTTAGTTGGTCAAAAAAGAATGGTTTATTGTGTGTAGTTATACAACGAAGAGCCAAAACATTATGACCACCCCACATTTTGCAATGAACTTGCTTTGTTGACGTGGAGGGCAGGTAATCAGGTGGGAATGGTATTTAACTACTGCTAGGGAGTATGAAGAATCATTTTTGAGCTTACTTCTTCCTGTGATGGGAAAGGTTGCTGATATAAGCGACTTTGATAGAGGGCAGAATTCAATGGCACAATGGCTCAGAACACGTATCTCCGAAACTGTTCGACTCGTGGATTGTTTGCGACATACCGTCGTTAGTACTTATGCAAAGTTCATGAATGACGATGAAACCATCAGCAGACACGATGGTGTTGGACGTTGACGCGTTGTCAAAGACAAAGTACGTTGGAGGCTCCCCCACTTGGTAAAAAAAAATTGGTAACAGATATTAGCTCAGCTGACAGCCCAATACAATACAGGTCCAAGTAGAGTTATTTCAGAGCACACAGTTCAGCTGACACTGTTGGATATAAGGCTATGCAGCAAACATCCCACACATGTGCCTCTGTTGACCAAGCATCATCGCCAACTACTCCTACACTAGGCCCAGGAACATCGTGACTGAACCTGCCTTGTCAGATGAATCACGATTCATCCTTCAACTCATCAATGGTCATTTCAAATTACGCCTTCTTCCATGAGAACTGTTGCTCCCCCTTATACAGAAGGCCATACAATGGCTGGTTGTAGCGACATTAAGTTTTGGTCCCCCCCCCCCCCCCCCTCTTCCCAAACAAAAAAAAAAAAATTGCACCAAGTGCCGTATCACCTTTCTGTCTTATCCAATCTCTGCTTTTCTACTGTTTGATGGATGGACCCAGCTGTTCACGGTAAAACGAACGCTTCTCTCATTCTTGTAATTGGCTGAATTGTGGGTGCGCCTTTAGATGACGTCAAAGGACGGAGCTTGCACAGATTTTTGATCGCAGAAAATGCGTTCAAATTCTAAGTAATGTTTGGAAAATAATCTTTTTCAAAAGGTTAAAATTAAAATTTTTTATAATGGATTTTAGCATTTGAAACAGAAAAATACGAAATTTAAGAATATGTAGTTAGTTTTCCCATATTTCTAGAGGTTGTGCCGATGCGAAGTCATAAAAATGATCAAAAAGAGAACTTATGCCCAATGATTGCGTACATTCAATTCTTATCTTTCACGGGAGAGTCATAAGTGGGATCGCAGGGAGAGCGCGCTTTTAAGTTGGCGCTTTTTAAGTTTTGTTTTTTAATTATCTCGGTTAACAAAAAAAGAAAAATCTGAATATCAGGGAGGCTTTGGACTATTCTTATAAACATTTTCGGGTTTCAACCGGCGGTAGATTTCGATAGCCACTTTTAATCCCTGTAAGCGGCCTCTCCGATTACTTTACGGTTTTTTGCTGCATTTGGGGGGGGGGGGGGAGATTAATGGGATATTACAATACCTTGAGGTGTATGAGAAAAAGTTTAAAATATTCAAAATATCGATTCATTAAGCATGTTAACTCTTCAATAAAATAATAATTTAAAAAAAACTGCAAATTTTTATGAAATGAAAGCTTTTACTAAGTTTCGGTTTTAGATCGTTTAGCGTTCCGGTTTTTAGAGCATTCTGGATATCGGGACGCCGGATAATAGATCCCATACTGTATTTACCATATCCTGAAAGCGCTCCGTAATACATCTGACGTCACAGTTCATGACAACAAACGACTGTTATTGTTTACGTGCGTCGCTTTTCAACTTGTCCATTTTAAATATTGCTGTTTCTAAAATTATTATGACTAAGAACAAGTCATATTATAAAAACAGTGAAACCTCCCTGTGCGACCGCCTCCATTAAGTGATCACCTCCATTAAGTGACCACCTCCCTGAATGATCATTTTTTCATTGAACGAAATTTATTCCCATAGGCTCAATACTAATTTTACCTCCTTTCAGAGACCATCCCAGCTGAACTCCCTCCATGAGCGACCAATTTCTTTGAAGAAAAGGAAACAAATTCCATTTTTTTTTCGTGGTCACTTGAAGAAGGTTTTATTAGAAAAATAATTCTGGGGGCTTTAAACTTCTAAACTAAGTTTAGATTTTTTTTATTCCAGTAACTTTTAAGTGTTTAAACCCCTTTATGCCTTTTTAGACAATGAAGTTAACTCTGATGACGAATTAAGAATGATGATCAATAAACTCCCCTACCCTATTCTGTTAGGAAACTCTCAAAGAAATAGATAAATTAATGCAAATATCATTATTTGTTCACGTCCAAAAAAAAATTGCATTTATTTACAGAACTTCGAAAGGACTTGGAAATAAAAGTTATCAAAGATAAAACCGTAAAATCAAATCAAACATCAATATATTCATTTTTAAACTCTGCAGTAATTAACTTATGTAATTAACTTTTATTTTGATACTTAAATTTTTATATTTTTTCCTAATGTGAAAAATAAATTCTAGTAACATTATTTCTTACCTTTTTTAAACAATTAAAATCTAGATTTAAACATCTCCTCCATTAAGAGACCACCTCTCGAAACGATCAATTTTTATTAGAACGGAACGTTGTCGCTTTAAGGAGGTTTTACTGTACTGTATTGTGCCACTCTGCACTAATACAACCAGTAACTTCTAGCGAAAAATTGTTTTTCAGTGTGCCAAAGGACCCTGCCATTAGAAAATCATGGACTAAAGCTATGAAGAGAGATGACAAGAAAAATCCTAATTTATCTAATACATCATCTCTTTGATCTTGTGAAGATCATTTTTCAGTAACTTTATGTTTGATTTTGTTTAAGTATTACTATTTTAGAACATTAATTGATTGAATAAATAGTTACTCAAGAGAAAAAAAAAAGCATTCATATTTATAATGTGCTCGTTCATATTTAAAAACAAACAAAAACACTCTATAGTAGATTTCATACGTATATTGTATCTGTAACGATTCATAAGCAATAACCCTGTTTAATTGATGATTAAATAGGTAAAACGTCTAAGAAATGACACACACAAATATGTTAGTTTTTAATTCAGGAAGTAAATAAAAATTTTATTGCGTAAGTGTACATTTTTATTAAGTTAAGGACTAGATTTAAAAAATAAAGGATCTATTTCGAAACAATATTATGTCATGTCTTAATAGAGATTATAAAATGTAAAAATATTGTAACTACTAAAAAAAATTTAATATTAAATTTTTACTATCCAACATAAAAATACTTTAGGTCCCCGCTGCCTACGACACCGTGTAGCAGGCGTGCTTCGACCGTACTGCATAATCTTTAAAAAAAAAAAAAAAAAACCCACGAACCAGATCCCCGCTGCCTGCGGCACCGTATAGCACCATGTACTGCGCACGCACTGCAAATTCTTGTAAAAAAACCTAAAAATTTACAAAACTGCCCCCAGGAAGCAAAGTTGGGGGGGGGGGACCCGAATGTGCATAATATGAATAAGTTTTCATACACCTTTCTAACGATATGTCACATGAGGTGTGTACTCAAAATTTAGAAAATAGCTCCTTCCGGATGACCCTCCCCTCCCCCCGCATTTCCCACTCTTTCAAGTATCTAATGTTAAAAAAAAAATATTTATTTGAGTGTTAAGTGAAAAATCACATTTAAAACGCAATAAACAGTTGATCTGAAGAAAAAAAGAGAAAACTGTCCCCCCCCCCACACACACACAAACCACCACCACCACCACCAAAAATCAACTCATCTTAAATTTATAAAATCCTTATTATGCGTTAAAAACAATGTCAATGTTTAAAAGCGATCAGTTCTGTATTTTTCCTAATTTTAACAATATCCCGTCAACTCTCTCTATGTGAAAAGACTTTTAATGAGTTTAAAAATCGATTTTTTCATAAACTTACCGTTCAATTTTTTTTTCAAATTGACATTTTATAAATCAACATACAAAATAACATCCAGATGCGAAAGAACCAAATTTGTAAAATCAGTAGTTTAAAAATTTTGAACCTTTATTTCCAAAGCCTAGTATCTCTTTTCTTTCCGTTCTGCTTGCTAACAAAATGTAAACATTGGCATATCGTGAACTGTGACGTCAAAGTAAGTCACGCCCCGATTTGGAGCGACGTGATTTTAGCTTACTTTTAGGATTAATTATTTAATAGTATGGATATTTTTTTCGCGTTTTTGAAAACTGTGGATGTGGAACTATCAGAAAAATATATAAATGATCAAATCCCCCATGTGTGCAAATTCCTCATTGGAAATGAAGTCCTCTAGTAAGACAACACTCCATGGCACAGGGCTCGAATTGTGCTGGGGTGGTTCTAGGAACATAATACTGAATTCCAGTTAAGGTCCTGGCAGCCTAACTAAATGGATCTTAATATGATAGAGCAGATTTGGGGTGTCATGGAACGGCAGCTCTGAGCTAAAAAATAAAAAAGCAATTTAACAAATTACAATGACCATTTGGAAAATGTTTTTTTCAAAGACTAAAATTTAAGACATAAAAAATCGCACGGAGTTGATCATACATTACGTATGCCATGAATTAAACATTAATAGTGTTATTACACGTAAAAATTGCAAGCGACAAAAATCGCCTGCGACCCGTCAGATTTCTTAAAACTTACGTATTATCCACCGGAAACTTACGTATTATCCAAGCATTTCATTGGCTGTTCGGGAAAAGGCTTTTCCATTGCAGATTTCAAAGAAATCTTACAACCAATTTTAAATTAAATTTCATTCTTAAACTTCTAAACATCCCACAATATTACTTTTGACACCGTCATATAGAGAGAAAAAAGTACTTTTAAATGCAATTTGTTTGAAAGCTATATTTCAATTTGTTTCTGAGTTATTAATTTTTTTTTGTAGTTTTTAATTACTTTTTTGTCATAGTGGCAACAGAAGTATCCATCTCTGTTGAAAGTAAAGGGAAATACGGATTACTGTATAAACAAATCAGAAAATGAATAAAATGCGGATTAAACCAATAAAAAGCTTCAGATATGCTTTTGATTTCCTACGCTGACGAGGACAATAACCATTTTTCCAAATGGTTAAAAACAACCTTGGTGTCATATTCCAGATTTACATGACTGCAATTTGAACATCTGGTACAATCTGCCTTTGGCCATGTACCAAGGACGTGTGGCATCTATGCCAAGGCCGGTGCAGCTTTTTTACTGACAGAAACTGAGACAATGCATTATTAGGTAGGTTGTCATAATGTTTTGGCTCTTCAGTACATAATTAAACATGAGAGTACATGAAATTATAAGATAGTGAAGTGTTTATTTTTTCACAAATGTTTGGATGTGGCTGTCCTTTTTAATCGCTCACCAGTAAATCAGTTCTTGCCATATTTGTAAGCACATTCAAGTCAGTGAAATCAAGCAGATCGCCAATTAATGATTTCAATTCAGAGATGGATTTTGAAAGTGGGGCACTGTAAACCTATTTATTAAATCCCCATGCTGTGAAATCTAGACGTGAAAAGTCTATTGATCATGTAATTAGGAAATGCCTCTGCAATCATTTTAAACTGTATCTTCTGCCCAGATAAACATTTTCCATAACAGTTTTTCAGCAAAAAAATCCAAAAACTTAGGATATAATACTGCTAATTTGCTTTTGAACAAGTATTTTACACTTCATATTTAACAAATTATTTATGAAATTGTCCAGCTAAATTGTGCCCAAAATATATTGCATGTTTTGCTGTTTTTATATGCACTATAAGTTAGTTTTATTTATTTATTTTGTTTTATTTAATTTTTTACTGTATGACAAATATTCTTGATTATTTGTGAACATTTTCCTCTTTGTTGGTATATTTTTGTGAAAAAAAAATTTTTTGAGTAATTCAAAATTTTAATTTTATAAATTTTTATTATCTTCTGTTCAAATTATGTTAATTTTCTATGAAAGATCAAGAAATAAATTAACATTTTTGCTTTGCAGGTATCTACCTCATTGTTTGGATAATGTAAGTGTAATATCTCCCTATGAGCGTGCAATGTTGGAAGTGCAGTGCATTTCTTTTCTAATTTGGGCAGTCAATGAGTTGCGATCTAGTGTCCTTAAAATTGATCAACAGCATTCCCGTTTGAATAGTAAAAATACTGAACTCTGTGGAACTAAACCAAAGAATTCATTCCTTTATGGCAAAGAATTTGATATTAAGAATCCTGAGTTGGCTTTTGAGTTGCTCCAGTTAGCACGCTTTCCTCTCATATTTATTGGATTACTCTTTGGAGATCACACAGCTTACGAAATAAGTCTCCTATCAAGTTCTGGAATCTTCGCCATGATGCAAACTCTGTTGAGAATTTTAGGTAAGTAGGAATATCAATTATTTTGTATTAATTTTAGTATAGTTTTTCCTTATGTCTTTCATATTTTAAGATTAAAAATATGTACAACTGATGTCTTAAGTGCTTTAATTCATTATAAGTATACTTTCATTATTGAATAATTAAAGTGTGTATGTTAAAGACTAATATATAGAAAAGGAAAATATCTGATAAAAGCACTTGAATACACAAAATTCAATAATAAGTTTATTTTAAATGGGTGTGAATTTATTCCAAATTCAGAATATGTTGTCATTCTGATGTTATTGTATTTCAGATTCATTGTCCATTTATTCAATAACTGTTTTTCTACATTTTACCAGTCATTATATATATATTTCAGTACCCTGTATTTTTATTTAGTTTGGTTTTATAACTATTTAACTGTTATGATGTTCCTTAACTATTTACTGGTTGTGGAATAATCATTTGAATAATTTGAAGTAACAATTACAATTTGATTACAATAAGGAAATTTGATTTAATCCTTGCAGGCATAAATCAAATCTATTGAACAGAAACATGTGAAAATTTTTATGTAGAATGGTTTTAGAAATATTAATTACATATTATTCAAAGAATAAATCACAAATGTAACACTTAAGACTTGTAAGTATGGATATTAATTATCATATATCAGCATTCACTATTCATCAACATTTATGCAGAAAATATGGTAAATATAAGGAAAACCTGAAAAACAATTTGAAATATAAAACAAAGAAATAATGATAAATATTAATAAAAGAAGGATGTTTGTGTGTTGGCAATGGCTGAGGAAATTTGTTGAATTTGTTGCACATACAGGTCTATAAATTTGGTTTAAGATGGGGGAAGACAGGGCCAAATGTACCTGATGCTTAGATTTTAGATTTTTTATTAGATTTTTTGTATTTTATATTGAATGGGAAAATTTGTACATTTTTCGGATCTTCCAAATTTGGAGGCAATTTTGACCTGATCATAGAAACAATCCTCTTTTCAATAAAGTTAACAATTGAACAACAAATTGAAACAGCAATTTTTGAGTTTTTAATGTTTTTGATTCTGCCAAAAATGAAAGATTTCTCTCTATCATCGTATATCTATTTGATACCTCATCCATCCAATCTTATATTTTGTATCCTTGTATGGAGCAGACTTTCAGGAATTGATTAAATAATAATAATAATTTGAGTTTATATGAATTTTTTAAACCTTTAAGATAAGAGAACTTTCTGGTGATCAAATGAAGTTCAAAGAGAAGAGTGTCTAAGGTCACCTTTTTTCATCAAAAAAGCATGTTGTTATAGTAAGAGTGTTACTTTGTAAGTGAGCGAGAAGTGATTGTATCATGTGACATTATTGCAATTGAAAATGTCAGGTCATGTCTTCTGTTGATATATTTTTCTTTATTTTTATAAAGTTCCATTATCAGTTTGACATAGCCAGTGAAAATGGAAAATGATTTCATTTCTAGCTTTTTTTCTTTTCAATTTAACATGTGGATCCACTCCACAATGTTACTGTCCAAAGCTACAGAAATCCCCTTCTGTAGAAAAATGTCTGAATTCAACACTGATTTCAAGTATATTTAAGGTTATTATCCTGGACCTGGGCAATGCCAAGTAGGTTAGCTAGTATAATAATAAAGGAACCTAGAAATACAGTAAATACTCAGTAATCCGGCATTCAAGTAACCGAAAAATTTCAAAAAACTCTTTTAGTTTATCCCTTCCTATAAAATGCTCAAAAATATTGACTGCTATTTTAGGAAGTATACTAGTTCCATTCTCAAATTATCATAGTGACTGATTCAACATAAAAAAAATTAATATATATATTTTTTGAAAGTGAATCTTATGCAAACAAAATATGTAAATTAAATTACTGTCTACGGCTTGAACCTAGCACTGAACAACTGCATCATAGAGTCTACAATGTTACACTGACAGTTCTTTCAAATGAAAGTCAAAGGAGAAAAGAGTGGAGTAATGCTGTAATGCTAGGGGAAAGAATGCTCTGCTCTTGGTTAAACTGGGGAAGTAATGGTAGAAATCTGTATTTTTACATCTTTTCCAAGAACTGGACATTTCGTGAGGAACTGGGAAAAGGGTGGGAATTTGAACAAGGAAAACAACATTGCATTTTTCCAAGAAGGGGAGAGGGGGCAGAATTTGTAGCCAGGGGTGGTGCCAGAACTTGCCCGATGAGGGGATACAGTATCCCCGACAGGGAGGCCAAATTCATAATACATATTAGAGGTCTCCACAAGTTCGGGCCTGTCTCGAACAGTGTTAAATTCAGACACTTTTCTCCATGGGGGGCGGATTTCTGTGGTTCCGGGGGGGGGGGGGGGATTGCACTTTTTGACCATTAAAAACACAAAATCTCAAATCTTCCAGGGGATACATCTCATTGCTCTGAGGGAGAACGTCCCCCTCCGGGCCACCCCCTGAATTCAACACTGGTCCCGAAGCCCAAGATCGGTAAAAGTTTATTTCATTAAACTCAGTCCGGGCTTAATTTTATTTGAAAACTCGATACAGTCTCGGGCTAAATTTTAGCTTTTGAAAAGTTGGTCCGGCCCTGAACTACATTCTTTCCGGGACACATCCGGGTCTTAAATTTTTTCTGTAGATTCGGGACGGACCGAACTGTATTCACTGGACTTCAGAATTTTTTTCCGCATGGTAAACTCGTGGTAACTTTTCTCCTGTATTAGTGGAGTAAATGAACAATAAAACATTTCTTTGTTTCTTTTTTTCCGTTTTTTAAATAACAGATGGACATTGGTTAATCACGAGAAAAATATAAAATTTTCGCATATCCCGAAACGTGTAGATCTCTAACACTCGCAGTGCGAGTTAAATTAGAGATGAATTGCAGAGGGACCAAAGATTTTTATTCGAAATATAAATTTCGAAGCCTGTCAAAGAATATTGTAGATAAATAAAGTGAAAAAAAGCTCTTGAAGTTATTTTTGAAGCACCTTACTAGTCACCTAATCTTTATAGGCGGGCGAATCCACAAGAGAAAGTTTCTACACTTTCGAGTATTACTCGAAAGGAAAAACTCTGCTTCGTACTCTTCTTCATCTTCTAGTTCTACCCAACAACGTCCCAATAAGAGGTCATTCAATATTACAGATTTTACTTGCACATATATGGCACATACACAGCAGTGTGTGAGCGATAAAGTATGGAACAGTTCTCTGGTTATGAGTCGAACCACTGCGGACCACCCACCCCTTAAGAAAATGCAAAGGTCTAGAAACAAGAGTCCCACATCATTTAAGGTGGTAACCAATTTTTTTCAAAATGCAGTTCGTGTTCAGGCCAGGTTGACCATTATTTTAATGTTGGACGTAACTGAAGAAAATCAGCGTACAAATCTCTATCGAAAACGCTTGAAATGATCAAAAATTATTTTAATTTATAATTATTTAAATTTGTTAGTGAAAGTGTCATCGTGAAAACTAGCAGTTAAACGTTAAACCTAACTAGGGTCTGTCCCGGGTAACAAATAAAATTTGCAATCCTGCAAATTTTATTTAAAACCAAGCTGCAACCCGAACCAAACCCAGTTAAAAATATTCCGTCCACCCGCAACCCGATCGAACCCAAGATAATTCCAAACCCAACCTGAAATCCCGAATCAGAGAAAATTGATCCAAAATATAATGCAATTATAGAAAAATAGCCTGCAATCATATCTCCAATATTAATGTTACCTTTTATGTAGAAAAATAAACATGTAAGAAGTCATTCACATTCATATACATGTAGTTTTTCATCTGAAATAGATTTCTGTGCGAGTTGTGTTATACCGGACACAAACATTCAACATAAAGTCAATCTGAAATCTACCAAAAAAATTCCGTTGACCCAAAATCCGGCCTGAACCCGACAACAAATTTTCTATTGACCCTAAATCGAAACACTTCAACCTGAACCTAACTCGACATAAAAAAGATATATAACGTCATACAGTTATGAAAAAATAGTCTGCAATCATATCTCTAATATGAATTCTGTCTTTTATGTAGAAAATAAACATTTAAAGTGGTTTTTTTAAGCAGGTTTTTTTAAGAACCTCCGTATTCCCTCTGTTTCTCAAATGAAGCATTAGCGTATAACGTAGCTATGAATGTTCATGATGTCAGTGTATACCCTCTGCCTGTACCGTATGCTCTCTGCTTTTTTTACGACTACAACACTGGCTAACTTGAACTTGACTCGTAAGTAGTGTTGTCAAGTCTAATATAGCAAAAAAGCGGGACAGAGAGAGTAAAAAAGTGAGAGAGGCGCTTGAAAATTGGGATATCCTAAACACTAGAATAAAACCTGTTAAATGTGTGTAACCAGTGTAATGGAATAATGCTTTAAATTGAAAATTTTTGCGATATCGCTGAAACAGTACTATGCAATTATAACGGAACAATGTACTTTCTAAGAATAAAACCTGTCTAAATTTGAAAGTTCTCCCGATTTTTTGTCGTTCCATCTTAACAGGTTGCTGTATTAAACAGCTTCCTTTCTTCGTACTGAACGTATGCCAATTATATTTTATCCATAAAGGAATGGTTTGAAATTAATTAGTCGAACTAAAATTTTTTAAATAATTAACAGTAATTTTATGACAATAATGTTCACTTTATAAATACCGCGTTTTATTCTTTTCGTTATTTTCCATTTCAGTCATTTTCAAAAAAGTACACTGTGTATTTATTACGTACACTCTCAAGAAAACATTTCGTCAAGCATAAAAGGCACAGGCAAAAGTTTCTATTATTTGAAAAACATTGAGCTTCCGCTCGCAAACTTTTTCTGTTTTGGAGCAAAAGAGGCGTACACACATACGTAAAAAATCAGTTTCTAACACAAAAGAGTAACATGCAGCACAATTACGGGAACACCCCTGTGATTTCACGAAAATGCAACTTCAGGTAATTTTTACATTATATTAATGAAATTTCTGTATTTTGGGGAGAAATGGGCAAATCAAAACAGGAATTTTCGCATTTAAATATTAATAATAATAAAAGCAATTGAAGAAACACCTGCAACTCGCGTATTTTTTTAGATTGTATATTGATCGAAACCAGCCAGCGTGGTCTGATAAGATACAGAATTTAACTTCTGATAAGATATAGAATTTAAATCTGAGACTAAAACTGAAATACAAAATTCTCAAGAAAAATGTAAGCTAAAAGAAAACTCGTAAAATAGCTTAGAAGGTAAAAGATCATTATTTTAATATCAGCTCAAGCATAAAACAAAATCTTCTTGATGTAGAAAAAAAAATCTTTAAATTTATGCTTATTTTGAAACTGCCAAAGTTTTAGAGGTTTGCACGGGCCGGGCCTATTTTCATTCATGCTACCCGTGCCTGGTAACTGTTAGGCATGGATCGTTCTTTTGTAAAAGTAGGACAGTAAAACTGCCAAAGTTCATTAAAAAAACATTCAACCTTGATAACTTGTTTATTCAAAATTCTCATTAATGGTTAATAAAACTGTAGATAGAACTAATTTGTTGAAACTTTTGTTAAATTTAAATGAGCACAGCTCATATCTGCCCATTATGGCACACAAAAACAACAAATGATTCTAAAAACATCTAATCTAATAATAACTATACTAGCTTTGGCCACCAAACATTCACTAAGCCTCCTTGTGCTAGTGCCATGCTCACACATCAAAGACCACATCACCAACAGCTGCAGCTGCTCAATAAATACAAATGAAAACAGTTAAAGTCAAAGTCAAAATGAATAATTACAGTTACAGTTAAACATCAAGTTAATTATGCAAAAGCAAAAAAAAATATTATACAACCACTTTCCCAGTGATGTAGGAAACCCATTCCAGTTAACTGGTATTCACCTACTTAACAGTTTAAAATTACAGTTAATCATTTTCAAGCCCAGCATTGCACAGATTCCAAACCACCAGTGGCAACCATCATTGTTTACATTTGTCTTCTGTATGCCACACCATTAAAAGTTGCAGGTAACACTTACAATTACATTGCATTTGCTTTAATAAGTATACTGCTTAGTTATTTTATGAAAACTTTAACTGTTAAGACTTTAAAACTTTAATTTATGAAACTTTAATTAATTTAATGAAGGCCAATTAACTTATGAAAAAACTTTGAAACAAAATAGCATGTTTTAAATAAACAAGAGCATATCTCAAATACATGCATGGTAATTGATTGTAGAGAGAGCTGGGAAAACTAACTGGGATAAACATAAGCATTTATTCTATTTTATTTTAATGAAGATGAACTGGAAAAAAAAATAATAAAACACAACACTACCCAGCAACCTCCCAATAAGAAGTCATTCAATATTACAGCTTTTACGCGCACATATATGGCACATACAAAGCAGTGTGTGAGTGACAAAGTATGGAACAGTTCTCTAGTTATGAGTCGAAACACTGTAGACCACCCCACTCTTAAGAAAATGCAAAGGCCTAGAAACAACTGTCCCGCATCAGGTAAGGTGGGTAACCAATTTTTTTTAGAAACACGGTTCGTGTTCAGTCCAGGTTGGCCACGTATTTTAATGTCGGAGGTAACTGAAAAAAATCAGTTGACAAATCCTATCGAAAATGCATGAATTAATCAAAAATTATTTTAATTTAAAATTATTTAAATTTGTTAGTGAAAGTGTCATCGTGAAAATTAGCAGTTGAACGTTACACCTAACTAGGGTCTAAAAATAAATAAAATTTGCGGCCCTGCAAATTTGATTTAAAACCAAGCTGCAACCTGAACTGAACTCAACCAAAAATATTCCATCCACCCGTAACACGATCAAACCCGAAATACTTAATTCCAATCCCAACCTGAAACCCGGAATCAGAGAAAATTGATCCAAAATATAGTGTAATTATAGAAATATAGTCTGAGGAGTCATTCATATTCAAATATGTAGTGTTTCATCTGAAATAGATTCCTGCGTGGGTTGGGTTATACCCGACCCAAATGTTCAACTTAAAGCCAATCTGAAAATTACGAAAAATTTCCATTGACCCAAAACCGACAACAATTTTTCTATTTACCCTTAACCGAAACACTTCAATCCAATCCTGACTCGACACAAAAGCGATCTATAATTTAATACTGTTATAAAAAAATAGTCTGTATTCGCATCTCTAATATCAATTCTATCTTTTATGTGGAAAATAAACATGTAAAGCGATTCATTCAAATTTAAATATATAATTCTTTATCTAAAACATTAGCTTAGACTTTTTTTTTGTAAAATTGAGCTAATTCGAACTTGGCTCGTAAGTAGTGTTGTCAGACCTAGTATCGCAAAAAGAGGTACAGAGAAATTTTAAAAAACTAGGCCGGCGCTTGGAAATCGGGACATCCTTAAGTACTGCAATAAAACCTGTTAAAACAGAACCAGTGTAATGGAATAATACTTTAAACTGAAAATTTTCGCAATATCGGTTAAAACAGGCTAAGATTAAAACATGTCTAAATTGGAAAATTCTTCCAATTCTGTGTCATTCCATCTAAACAGGTGGCTGTAGTAAATAGCTTCCTTTCTTCGTGTTAAATGTACATAAATTATACTTTATCCATAAAGGAATGGTGTGAAATTAATAAGTCGAACTACAGTTTTTTAAATAATTAACAGTAATTTTATGACAATAATGCTCACTTTATAAATACTGCATTTTATTTTTTTTATTATTTTGCATTTCAGCCGTTTTTGAAAAAGCACAATTATTATTATGTACACTCTCAAGAAAACATTTCGTCAAATGTAAAAAGCACAAGCAACAAGTTACCGGAACGCACCTGTGGTTGGAACAGATTTTTCTATTATTTGAAGAAATTTCTGTCTTTTGACGGGAGAATTAAAAAAAAAAAAAAAGAGCTTCAGTTCGCGATTTGGTTGTGTTTTGGAGGAAAAGAGACATATGTAAAAAATTGGTTTCTGATACAAAAAAGTAGCATGCAGCACAGTTACAGGAACACTGCTGTGGTTTTACAAAAATGCAACTTCAGATAATTTTTACGTTAGATTAATGATTTTCTACAATTTGGGGGGAAATGGGCAAGTCAAAACAGGAATTTTCATGTTTTAATAATAATAATAATAAGAGCAATTGAAAAAACACCTTCAATTCATGTATTTTTTTAAAGTGTATGTGGCATTCTCACAATCTTTTGACTTTCATGTTCCTGAATAATAATTTTTTATTTTAGTACATGTTCTTGTGTTTTTTTTATTTCATATACTGGGGAATATCCCATTGCATGATTGCATAACAATATTAATGAGATAAATAAGTTTTTAACGATGTTGGGGGTGCAAATACCAGAAAAACTCCTATACCAATCCTTGTCCCTAATGCTGATTTTTAAGTTTGGAGCTGTCTGTATAAAATTGTTTCAATAAAAATAATTCGATGTAATCTTTTTCCGAAACTGGAACTATTGTTTTATATAAATAGGTAGCAAAAAATTAACCTGCACACATTTTTAGGGTTGTTATATTTTTTAAACTCTGTCCCTGGGTTTTAGATTCCTTACTGTCCTTCTTCTAAAATTATACAGAAAATCACTTCAGATGCAGCCACAGAATTTCTTTTAAGTTTTTTCTCATGCAGAAGTATGTTAGAGAAAGAATGTCTAAAATTCTTTAACAGGAAATTTACTGCAGAATTTAAATCAACATTTAAATATCAATTTCAAGCATCATGGCTTTATTGGTAGTCTTACCGTCCCCAAGGTTTATTCCTGCACTTTTCGAGGTAAGTTAATTCTTTTTTTAAATTTAATCCAATGTAAATAACTGTTTCTAAAAATCA
The DNA here is from genome assembly GCA_963932465.1 of Maratus speciosus. Lineage (NCBI taxonomy): Eukaryota > Metazoa > Arthropoda > Arachnida > Araneae > Salticidae > Maratus > Maratus speciosus. Next base: position 339,482,462 of record OZ010787.1, on the reverse strand, counting down.
ATGAACATTGTGGCTACCACTTAGTCTTAACATGATTTGCCTAAAATAGGTGGTAATTTTCCTTACCATTCTATCCTTCCTTATCGTCTCTTTTTTTTCCCATTTTGTCCTATACCGTCCCTTTTTTTTTTACCTTACCGTCCCTTCTTTAACACACCTTTAAGACAATGTTATACCAAAATTTTGTACTAAAAATACTACATTGTTATTATTTCTTATTAGAATGTCCTCTGGGTACTATGCAAATTCATTATAAGTAAAAATTTAGAAGAAAATAGAAAGTTATAGTGGAAAAATGGAAAGGAAAATTAAACTCTCAAGTTTAACTTAAACCTCAGTTAAATAAAAAAATTTTCACTGTTGACCATTTTTTCTTTATTTTGAATCATTAAGGCATTCGTCTATCAGATTAAAATGTTATTTTAACAAGTTTAATTTCACCAGATTTTTATTCCCGAAAGTCCAAAGATTGTGAGAATGCCCCATATCACAACCTTTTGCGCATCTTTAAAAATGAAGATTTTAAACAAGAAAAAAAAAGGCTAAAATAAGTATTTTTGGTCAAAACCCCTCCTTTTAACAAAATCAAAGTAAAAATACATGTTTTGTAGAAATTCTGTCAGGCTGGGTCGGACTCAGGCCGAGATTTTAACTGTTTGCCAGGCCAGGCTCGAGGCGAACTTTTGGCTTTTATATCGGGCTGAACTTTTAACGTTATTAATTAAAATCTTTCAGTCTAATAATACAATGAAGTTTAAATTATCAAGTAAACTCGGTATTCTGATTTACATGATTTTTTAAAATTCCTAAATATGAACCTACAACCCTAAACATGAATTGTTAATTACAACCCTGCACGATTCGAGTTATGCCCAACCCGAAATCGACAAAATATTTTTTGTCAAACCTGCAACTTGATCCTAAGCATGAAATGAAAAAAAAATCAATCCATAATTTAAAACAATTTAGGAAAATAGTCTGCAATCATATCTCTAAAATCAATTTTATATTTCAAAAAATGAAAGCATATGAATATGTAAATGAATATTCATTCATGTACAAGTATTTTTTTTTTATATATATATAATTTGAAACAATAATCTGGACTTTCCTTTGGAAAAATTTGGCAAACTCGAATCGACTCCCAAGAAAAAAATCTCTAATCTGAAATGACCCGAAAATGGAAACACTAATCAACACGATCTGCAGCAAAATTTTAGAGCCAATGATCAACACGTTCTGGGTAGAATAGGGTTATATCTGACCCGATGGTAGAGTTTAATTGTCACTATATATACATCTTCCCGCAGTTTACGATGAAGTTATCTATGTAATAATTATTTACTCATTTACACCTTCCATTTCTCTTCTATATATTAAATAGAGATTAATATCCATATTATTATAAAATGAGATTCTACTGTATGTTGAAATTAATGAACAAAGAAGGAATTTTTAGCTTGATACCAAGTTATCTTGAATAATTGTATAAAACTCTCTTTTTATTTACTCATTCATTTATAAAAAAAAAGTACTTACCCTACGCTTTTTAATAAGAAGATCGAAGTGAGCAGATGAATTTCCACGTCCTGTCTCTTCTTGAAATCGTATTTCTTTTAGGCGTCTAAGTTTGCGGTCAATCAAATAACCATTGAACAGGAGTGCGCATGAGTTATAGATAAAATGTATAAGTTTTTCGGTTGCATCCGGCTGTTGTGACGACATACTTTAACCGACATGTGGTTAAATTCTTAAATTTTCTGGTCGCAGACTAAGGAATAAAATTTTTATTTAGATTAAACTCTTTAAAAGTCAGCGGCAATCTTATCCGTGGGTCAGGTTTTCTACAAACTAACCTAAGAAATTCTTTTAAAAACTAACCTGCACCCGACTCGACACGACTCGGGACGTGTGCAGGAAAAATCTGGTTACCCGACCCGATGCATGAGTCTACATTAAAGTCAAAAAAATTTCCTCGACGACGATTAAATTTGACCCCGACGGACGGGAGGCATACATTATAAAATGAGTACCCTGATAGGTCAAAGTAGGCAGCGTACAAGAAGGTTTATGATCCAGAAAACAATTATATACAGGAGTATTTGACAAAGTATCAGCTAGAATTTATCAGAGCCACTGAAAATATGCAAGAGTTTTCAGTTTGCCAAAGATAGATTACCTGCTTTTGTCTAAATATATCTCCATTTCTGCTAAAAAATGGTCAGGTTCAGTCGAATATGAGAGGGTCGCGTGCCGTTTTTTCCCCATAGCACAAATCGAAGTGAAAAGCCCATATTGTAAATATGTAAAAATATTTTATGTTTTAAATATCATAATCCAGGTAAGTATGAACCTCCTGGAAAATCAGGGATCATGCAAAAAATTGTATATTTTAGTGTTTGTTTCTCTCTTTAAGTTTTAAGGAATCTCTTGAGAATTGCTTTTGTCAGCGACTCAACAATTTTGCTAGAGTTATAATAAGATTTTTTTGTGTGTGTATTTAATTATCACTACTATTCATTATATTATTACACTTTTATTATGAGGAAGTATACCTTTAGTATTTTGAAGGTACAAAGATAATGTCCAAACATTTATATTTACCGTGGATTTTTACCATTTGTAGTACATTTTCAGAACATTTGTATATTTTCATGAACCAATTCATAATGTATAATGAAGTTTTTATCGTAATAAAATGTCAGGTATAACAGTCCAGGTAAGCATACCGAAAGACATGCTCAGTCAGATCCATGCCACTATAGGGATAGGTAAACCAGTAGCAATTCTCTTTTTGTGATGATGAACCCATGAGTAACAAATGACAATTTTTAGAAGTCCAGACATATAATCAAAAGAAAAAAAAAAAGCTAGCTATAGGAAGAAAAAAAAAGGAATCGTTGCCTTGTTTCATATCTCAGATGGTAAAATCCCTTTGGCTTAGAACAATTTTTTCACTAAAATAGGTCAAGAAAAGCAAAGATGCAGATAGCACTACGGAGAGCCACCATGGGTTGTTGATGCCACTGAAGAAGTCCATCTTCAGTCTGCACACAGTAACTTACCTGCTCGCTTATCCTGGTGTATCTGTATTTTTCCCCAGTTCATTTTTTACACCACACCAATTCAGCACCTTAGCTGTAGTTTTCATTTTTATACCATTTAGTTTTGTTTTATCATGAGTATAACCCTAAGGCTGCACCACATAAGCAGCTAAGCCCCGGCAAAAATAGAAAAGCTGAATAATACAAAAGTTTCTGTGTTTGTTGTTGTTATTATATAGTATTTTACATTGATTTTAACTCAATAACAATTTTTGAAAATGCTGCATTTATTAAACTCATATTTTTATTGACATTTTTTGAAGATTTGGTGTATTTGAATAATGTGTATTTTTAAATTATTTTGTCTGTTATACAGTTTGTGTTTTATATCTTAAATTTTTGTATGTTGTATAATTTAATAATTATAAGTTAAATATGATTTAAAAAAAAATGTTTACAGACTACAATATGAGCAAGAACTTAAAGGGTGGTTGTGAGATGGACTTAGTAAACAACCACCAGACATTTTATTTTCCTCGAACATTTTTTCATATTGTGTGTCTCGAGATTGTCCAGTATGTGTTATTTAGCAGTTAGCATTTGCATTAATATTAACATTTGTTTTAAGTAAACTGCAAGAAAGCAGCAAACGTGTTATTTAGTAACTTCTTTATTATTTTAGTACGTATTTCTTTTGATGTTATGTATTTGTCAATTTCCAGGTCTACAGATAATCACCTGTGTAATATAATTGCTGTGAACATGGGTCCAGTTGGCTTGAGAGGCAAAAAATGGAAAAAAAAAACTGCTCTTTTAATTTAAAAATAGGGTTAACTTAGCTAAATGGGATAAGACCCACAGGTCTTGCAGGCGAGCCCTGTGGATCTTTGTTTTAGTGTGTATGTGTGTGTGTGTGGGGGGGGATATGAAAGGATAAAGATTAAACCTTTTTTAAAAACTTAAATCTTTTTAAAATTTAAAGTTTAAAAGTAAAAGTTCAAAATTTAAAACTCCCAAATTTTATCTAACTTTTGAAATGCCATAGTCTAAGTCTGATTTGCCCCTGTTAACTTGGTTTTCCAACCCAACATTTATTACTTTCATGCTTCAAAATTGATCTATCTTTAAGAATAAGAAATGCTGAGTAAATGCGATTGTAAATTCTTTCGGCCTCCCATGAACCGAATTTGAGCCCAGATTTGCCAAACCCATAAAACGTCATAATGCCTGGATAATTGTTAGCCTATTAAATTAGATCACCTATTTCTGTAGTGCCGCACTCTAGCAGAAATATTCCATATTTAAGATGGGACAACGAAAAACCTGTGGCTTTTTACGACTATGAAGTGCTAAATTAACTGCCGCCCCTCAGCAGCGCACTTGGGGGAAATCGGGCCGCGTCAACTCTCAAGTCACCTGGACCTGGGTTTTGAAGGATCACACATAGGTGCCAACCTCAAAGTAATCTTCCGTAATACATGCGTTAATTTGACCCTGGTTTAATACGTTTTGAACCAGAATTTTTTTTTAGAAATGAAATTAAACACGCTCCACGTACAAACATTGAATTCAATAATTAAAGATTCACAAAATGAATTTTCTGGTTTGAAAGTAGTTAACCTGGTTTAAATTAATCCAGATATTACGGAAGATTAGTGGAAGGTTGGCAGCTATGGATCACATGTAATTGGAAGGCCCAATAAAAACCAGGTCCAAATGAACTCCATATTCTTTGCTTAGACTCATGTTTACTCACCATGAAATGGCCACGACTACCAGGAAACCACACCGTTCAACGAACTAGCCACAGATCACAAGCGCCCCTGCACAGTACTGGACGTCTGGAGCGGGCCACGATGCTCAACAGCGCCCCGTAGTGCCCCTGAGTCAGAGCATCCCCCGTTGCCGTGCAACTGCTTTTCATTACATTTTAAAACTTTTTTTTAAATCTGCAATGTTTACGTCAATTACTCACCAAAAATTTTGCCCAAGACGGCATCTGTTATTTATAATTAACAGAATGCTAAATTAAAATCTTTATGAAATGTCTCATTATAAATAGTGCAACATTACAAAAGATTGAGAAATAAATTTAGAAATTATATCCAAAGAAAAAAATATTTTTTATGTTTATATTTAATTAGGCAAAAATAAATTTATCAAATGCAAAATTTAAAAATAATAAAGCAGATTTTTTTTCTGTCTTCAGCCTGCAAATAAGCAAAAAATAATTTTCCTACTTTATTATTACATTCATACCCTCCCTCCCTTCCTCCCTCTCAATCATTCCATCATATGGATTTTGTAGCACTCAACCATTCAGACTTTTCAAGTAACCTGCAATCAGCATTTCCTGCGCATGACAGTTAGTTAAACTTTTATGGAAATGTGCTTTGCTCTATTCTTCTAAGATATACACTTATACTAATTCCTAACATGGGAGGATTGTGCTCATATGGCTTTTAGACCAAGGATGTAGGTATACAGTGGTATACACTGCATACCTTTTAGATTATGTTTAAAGCTTTTATAAGCTCTTTTTCTCAAGTACGTATATAACATATACTCTGTAGCACATACATTTTTTGCCTATATCATATACCCTCTGGATTTTTTGCAACTGCAGAACTGTTTCAGGTATTAGTTAGTATTTAATTCCACATAGCTCAGGCATGATATTGTGTTGTATCCTAACAATCTTTTTTAGATGTGTTGTTAGCATTGGCTAATATATTTGTAAAATGCTATTGCTTTCCCTTTAATAATGCTGCACAGTGGTATATAAGGAATATTCACTAATTCATGTTTAGAATACATGGTTCATTGCAATACGTTGGTGGCATCATGAGGATTAAATGTTTCATATTTCTTTTTTAGATAGTCTGATAGACTAACTAGCTCCTGAAATTGTTTTACAAGGCTATTGGGTAGCAAAGCTGCTGCAGCAAGGTTGGTGCTACCGGGGGCCCCATATGAAGTGCTGTCAATTAGGATAGGCATTGACAGGTTTCATTGTCAGCATCACTTATCATTACTGATGCGCTAACAATAGGTAGAAAAATGAGCAAGGTATTTTGCATTAGACTCCAAATAGAGTTACTGCAGTGCTGTTGACTAGTACTTATTTTGTATCTAGTACTAACGTTATGTGATTTCATTTGGCGCTATTATTGTATTGCATAAATCCCACAGCCCATTGTTGTTTGGTGGAATTGGAGACTTATATTATATTGTTTGCAATAGCATTATATGTCATCATATTTTGCAGCAAAATTTGAATATTCTTTATTGAAAACATCATAAATTCAGGCAAAGTATTAAAATGTTTTTGGTGTTGCAATTACTTCAAACTACCAGCTATAGTCTGGTTCGTTTTATATCCAAAATTATTCAATCAAAAATAAGCCTTCAATATTACATCCTATGACTATTTTCAATGTTGTTGTTTCTGCATCCTTTGTTTTCTTAAATTATTATATTTCATTTTTAGTACTTGTAAGATTTTTGTTCTCATTTGTTTTTCATAATGTTGCAATTTTAATAGTTATTACCAAAATAGATGTTTAAAATTTTGAACTAATTTAAATTTCTAGACATATGTTACTATCTCTCAGTCAGTTTTTAATGAAATTACTAAGAGTACCTATAAATAATGTTGTTTTTCTCTAAGATGTAATTTCAGTATACACTTTTAAAAGTTATGTTTAATCAATTAGCTGGTCACTACACATTTTTATCCCTGCTATAGAGAAATCTGAGGCATTGTAGTTAAAATAACAGTGCATTTTTTACCTTCTCATAAGATGTTTTTTTCTGCAAGGATTGAAATGATTGCAATAAGTTGGTCAAATTCAACAAAGTATGAAGGATGAGATTGAATATCTCATCCAAGCTGACTAATGTTTTAATAAGTGAACTTTTCAGCATGTGGTGTTACATTATCATGTTGTAGGCTAATACTTTTCTTGTTAATTAAAACATATTTTTCTGCAATAGCTACTTTCAGTCAGTCAAGTTGTTCAAAATAAATTTATGAAGTAATAAATTTCTGCTTTTAATTATTTTAAACACAATCATCTGATTGGTAAACAATTCAAATGAGTAGTAATTTTACCATCTGAGTGATGGTTGATCTTGGCAAATATTATGTTGGTTGGGATGTTGCCCAAATGGTAGATCATTGGCAATTAAAAGCCAAGAGTTCTGTGTTTGTGTCCCAGCCTGGGCACATTTTCACTCAGATGGAAAAATTACTGCTCGTTTAGTAAATTTCTGTTCTCTGACATGAAGTAGCTCCAAGAAAACCACATAGACAAATTTTCTACTAAATGCACAGGATAACCCTGTTTTTTTTTCGGTATGTGAATTTGATTTTTTCCGAGTTGTCCACGTGGAAGCCATTGTATTTTTATCAGTAGGTTATCATAGAGAATCCAAGTCAGACCTTGCATTATTTTGCATTCAAAAGATGGTTCTTTTTTATGGTGGTTTAGTAGAAAGTTGTATTGGATGATTTATATAATTTGTTCTCATCACTAAAAACATGAGATGAACACAAGAATGACGAAACTTCCTAATTGATTTCAAATGGCATTGAACTGTTGACCAAGATGCACTCATCCTTTCTGAAATTTCCTCATTTGTTAGGTGATTATCCTCCACAATAGCCTGCGAAGCAACTTTGCTGGATTCTTAATAATATTTAAACAATTTACATAAATTGCATTGATTGTAGCTTTGTTATGGTTGCAATGAGATTATAGAATATATCTGGTATAAGTTTCTCCAGGCTTAGGATTTTATAAAGAAAACTTAAAACTCTGAAAAAGCTCTACTGAAACTCCTACATATATATATTTTAACAAACAAAAATTAATTTGAGCCCATTGCCACAGAAAACTTAAAAAGCTCACCAAAAGTTGTCCGTAAAAATGATATTTCTTATGGGTACTCTTGATATTTTATATTGTTTTATATTATTGAAAATGTTACTTTTATTTATTTTAATTAACAAAAGGACCCAATCCAAATGTTGCTTCTGGAGAACAGAATGTTTCAATGTATGCTGTATTAGAAGAAAATTTTAAGAAAAGTAAGAGCCAAACACCTTTAAGTGGACCTGAATTAGCTGCAGCAATGAAAGTTGGCACTCGTGTTGTTAAAGGATCTGACTGGAAATGGGGTGATCAAGTAAGTTGTCAAAATATTCTTGTTGCATTTTGCTAATTTCTGTATTTATTTCTTTAAAATTTTGTGACTATAGACTTATTTTAAATTATGTGTCTCTTTTAAATTATGAGCTAAATACGTGTTTTAAAATCTAAATGAAATAAATTAATGTATTCTGCATGCTTTTATAGTACAATTTATTATTACAGGATGGTCCTCCTCCTGGTGAAGGAACAGTTATTGGAGAACTTGGTGAAGATGGATGGATTCGTGTCCAGTGGGATACTGGATCAACAAATTCTTACAGAATGGGAAAAGAAGGAAAATATGATCTAAAACTTGCTGATCCCTTGCCTGTACAGCAACAAGATTCATTGTCTGATTCTGTGGAACAAAATGGTGATTTATTTTAGTGATTTTCCATGAGTGATGTATGTGTGTTTGTATGTCAGAGTTATGTCTTGGAGTCGTGGCTGGTGTAGCTAAACACACAATTTATGCATATACTTTGTTGGGCTTATAGGAACATCTTAGAGCAGAGACCACAGTAATCCAATTTGGTGCTCCAGGATCATTTCCCAGCAGAACCGAAATCCAGATCTGTTCACAAGGGCAGCTAGTAGAAGACTTATCAAAAGTCTTAGAGTTTGCTAGGAACCAGCACACTTGAAGAGAGTGTTTTATATTCTTATAGAGGTTTTATGTTAGACAGATGCTTTAGAATAAATCTTGGATAATTAGATTCTACTTCAGTATACGTTAAGTGTCTATGCACTCCTAAACATAAAAAATAAATATTTGATAATTGAACCATGTGTTGCAAGTTACTTCAGAGTTTAATTGGGACTTGTAGTAGAGTAGAAATTTAGCATGCATTGAAGAGTGCCAAGACATTGATCATATGTCTGCACTTAAGATTCTCAAACTGGACTCAGACATATAGAAAGCAGACAATATTTGGAAATAGCCACTTAAGCCATCATTATTGTGATATATCTCTTATGGGTTTCTAACTATTTAAAGTGTTAATGGCAGATAAAGAAGTCAATTTAGTGACTGGGGTGAAAATATGTTAATTGAATAATTTCAGGAACAGATAGAATAAAGTAATAAAGCAGCTTATCAATTTTGTAGCATATATACTTATGAATTGCTGCATAATGTATTTTTTTCTTATATCAGGTTTTTCGGAAAATAAGGGCTAATTTTAATAGTGCTGTTTCATTTCCCTTCAATATGTGTAGGTTAATGCAGTTACAGCACTAATCATATGTACTAGGTTTACTCAATGAGTTTAATATATGACATTGTTGGTTATGCTATAGTAATTGTTTGAGAGTGTTCCAAAAATTATGTTGCTGAAAAAGAATTATAGGAGCTTTTACAACATGTGTGTAATTTGGGTAAAAATGCAGCTAATGCTTATCGAAATGTAATTGAAGAATCAATGACAAGACACTATAAAGCTATAGTTTGCAGAATTTTGATCCAGTGAGACAACCTCCTAGATCAGAGATTCTGGTCATCTGCTATTGATAATGATGTGCCGAAAAAAACTGTGGATGCAAATCAATGACTCACAATTAGAGAATTCATCAAACAGTCTGGTGAATCAATATCAACACTTTCCGTATACTTTTTTCAGTTTGAAAAAGCTAAAAAGCTTGATACATGGATACCAGATGAATTAACTGAACAGCAAAAAGTGGTGTCAATTTGAAATTTGCTTTAATCTTCTTCTTCTTCATTAATATTTCTACAAACCCAGTCGCCCAACTTATCACCTACCGATTTTTATATATTTATGTACTTGACCAACTCTCTAATGGGAAAAATGTTCAGAAATTGAAAATGGTGTGCGGAGGCCTTTTTAAATTTTATTGCATCTATAAACGCAAAACTTTCTTTCTGACTGGCATTGACGCACTAATAACCTTTTAGCACAGGTGTTTAGATGCTAGTGGGCCCTATCTATACTGATAAAAGAAAGTTTTGCTGTGTGTGTGTGTTGGTCAGTCATGGTTAGGAAAATCTGCTGTACATAGAAGTCTGAAATTCTGGGTGAAGGTTGTACAAGACATGTCACCTGTAGCTCAGATTTTTCCTTTTTGATAATTAGCTGAGATATTAATTGAAAACTCAACATAAAAGCATACTTTTGTTTGAATATGGGTCAGTGTGCCCAAACATTCTCAGTTTGGAACTTTCCTAAACTGGCAAGCAGAGCGAAGATCGAAGAGTGCAAGACAGTTTGCATAATATCTTTTCCAATCGATATGACCGAGTTAAACATAATAAATTTCCCCAACTCTAAGTTTGTTTGGATAGATTTTTATTTGAAAATTTAAAAAATGTTGACACTACCTTTTGCAGAACCACCATTGTACTTTTCCACCACATTTTCTATGATTAAAATGACGTTTCATGATATAAAAAAATTTGATATATTCACTGTACAGAGAGATAAACATATGGAAATGGTTGAAAAATACGCTCAAGTGAATAACTATTTTTAATAAACTTGAGACTTTATTTCTTGAAAGAAGTGTAATAAATCATCACTTTAAATAAAAAATTTAAAGTTCTACTTACAGTAGATGTCAATGATTCGAGAGTTGTGTACATCTAGTTTTTATAGAAGTTATTGTTTGCCATATAATACTTATATTAGCAGAAGGAATATTTACAGGTACATGGAAGAACTTTGCTTCCATAAAAAAAAAAAAAAAAAAAAAAAAACATGACAAAAGAGCAGCAGAGATAATGTATAAGCAGGTTGTTGTGTATATGATTTTGCTCCTTGACTCCAATGATATTTTAAAAATTTCATTCTCTCTTGCTTTCATAACATTTTATGATGTTTATTAAACTTCTAAATTAATTTGAACTTTCCATTTAATAGAACTTCTAATTATGCCAAAGTATACTTTTACTTGAAGTATTGATTCCATCATTGAATCTAAATACACCCATAAATATTACCGAAATAATACTGCCCCAACTCTTTTATTTGAAAAAATACAGCTTACACCACTTCAACATCTACCACAAGAGGAATACGGCCACAACTGCTTCAAACACAAGATCAATTGCTTTGAATATGCAGTAAACAACGTCGCTGGTATTTTAAACTATCAGCAAAAACTCTCTAACCAATAAAAAAAGACTGTGTAATTTGCATAATCGCGATGATAATTAGCCTTTACTTAAAAAAATTTTAAACTTATAAAAATTATTTTTAAAAACTTTAGAAAACATATGAAAATATTAAAGATGACTTTAAAATGTTTTTAAAGTTTTAATTGATTTAAAATAAATTTAAATATGAAATAAATTGTAAAGATCACAACTGAAAATTTCCAAATGCACCAATGAACATGCCACAACCAAACAACTCAACTGAGCAGTTGAGAAATCAATGCTAATGTCGAAATGGCTGCTTGCATGCTGAAAAAGAGAAGTAAAAAAGAAAAAGAAAACATAGTATGTGAGTCTAAGACTAAAAACACAAAAGTAATGGAAAAGGATGGGAAATTCAAGAACTGTATATCCTGCAAAAATCTTAAATGAAAATCTATCGAAAATCTAATTTTAAAAGAAAATCAATCAGAATGAATGTACAGTTGTTGACTTCGGCAGCATACAACAGCCTGCTACATGCACTTTGATCTGTTTTCACAAGTGAACCTCAAATTTGTGTAATTTTATATTTTAAAATGAAAATCTATCCAAACGAGTCTAGAATCGGGTCTGTCTTAGGCAGCGTGCACATGTATCTAGGCATGCTATGCATGCTCTGATCTGTTTTAATTTTAAATTTTTAAACAAAAATGTTTGTAAATGAGCTTAATGTTTGGGGTCCCACTGCCTTCGTCAATGTACACCCAAGAATTTCTATGATTTTATATTTTTGAACAAAAATTGATCTTGAGTTGGAGAGAGAAAGAATGCCAAATTAGTTCCTACAGCAATGACAATGCTGAAAATTTTTAACTTATCTGTGTCAGAATAAAAAGTCACAATAATTCAAACTTCGTTCGATTCGAGACTTGAACAGGCACAGGATTTCCTTTTCAAATGTCAAAAAATCGCATAAAAGTTAATAAAAAAATTTGCAAAAAATTCAAAACTTGCTATATGATTGAATTTCAAATTAGCTTTATTAATAGGAGACAAAAATTAATCATATTGCACAAAAGATTGAAAGCAGATTCATTTTACTAATGTTTAAAAATCGCTGTGAAATGCAAAAATTTGCAGAAGACATAATTGATTAAATTGGGCTAAAACATTAAAATTTGATTCCCATTATGAATGTCCAAAAAATTCTGCGGACTGGGAGGGAAAGGAAAAGACTCTAAAAAGCACAGAGCGTGAGAAAAGCTAATTAAAAATATTGAAGCATATAACATTTACTATATTAGACTAAAAGAATGATACTTTATACCACTTACGAATTTCAAAAAATCACTGCATAATGCAAAAAAAAAAAAAAAAAAAAAAAGTATGAAATTTTTTTATAAAAAATTCAAAAATTGTTGTACGAATTCCAAATAAACTTTATTAAAAAGAAGCAAAATTTACTATATTATACTGAATTCCTTTTATGAATGTAAAAAAATCACTGCAAAACACGAAAAAACACAAAAATTGCATAAAAAATTAATTAAAAATTTGAAAATCTGCATATGAATTCCAAATAAACTTTATTTAAAAAAGGTTTTGACCTTTTAGACCAATATATTAAATTTTGTTCATTGAGAATTTTTAAATTTTCTGCGATGATTAAAGTTGGAAGAATGCCAAATGAGTTCCTATAGCAATGTGAATGACAATGCTGAAAATTTTAATATAATCTATGTTGAAATGAGAAATTGCTATAATTCTATTTTTGTTTGGTTTGAGGCTGAACCAGGCACCGGATTTCTCTTATAAATGTTAAAAAAATTACCAAAAAAAATTGCATAAAAAAAATTCCCGAAAAATTGTAAAATTGCTCTGCTAATTCCTAATAATCTTTATTCAAAAGATGACAAAATTTATTGTATTGGCCTAATAGATTGCAATCAGATTTGTTTTACTAATCTGGAAAAATCATGGTGAAACATGAAAAAAACGCTAAAAATCACATAACAAATTGCTAAAAATTAAAAAATCTCAGAAAACAAAATTTATTTCAGTCCATTAAGAGGCTACTTCAGTCAAATGATAAGACCCGTTCGCTAATGCTAATCCTATGGAAGAAATTTATAAAGATATCTCGGTTGCATTTCAATATTTTTAAATGATTTCTTTTGCATTAGTCAGCTGAGATCAATCTGTACAAAGATTGTTTTTTACTTTTTCGATTTTGTTTACAGATATTTTTTATGGGGACACTTTCATTTTCAGAACCGGTTTCGAAAGTGAAAACATCCTCATAAAAAAAATCTGCAATGAAAATTGAAAAAATAAAAAACGGCCTGCATACAGATCGATTTCAGCTATCCAATGCGAACAAAATCATTTAAAAATATTGAAATGCAACCGAGATATCTTTATAAATTTCTTCCATAGGATTAGCATTAGCGAACGGGTGTTTTCGCCTGACTGAAGTAGCCTCTTAAAGATTTAAAACTGATTCCTTTTAGGGATTTAAAAAAAAAAAAAAAAAAAAAAAAAAAAAAAAAATTGCTGCTTAATGTGAAAAAATTGCTGAAAGCAAAAATTCATAAATTAAAGATTACAAAATTTATTATATTGGGCTGAAAGATTATTAGGCTACTGGATTCCATTTTTGAATTTTTAAAGTATCACAGCAGAAAATGAAACTAATAATTATAAAAAAATAAAAAATCACTGTATGAATTTTGAATAAACTGTGTTAAAATGAAGACAAAATTTATCTTTAATTTATCTAAATTTACCTGTTTACTATTAAATAGGTACCTTCTTTCCAAATCTTGTAGATCTGTGTCCAGCAGTCTCTTCAGAATACATTGGACACACACATACACACACAGACAAACTTTTCTATATTTATTATTATTGGTTATGAATTTTAAATTTAAAAGTTTCATTCTATTTTCTTTTTTTAGGTTGAAATAAACTTTATCTGTTTTACATGAATACTTTGCTCTGATTAACCCCTTACCTGTGTCATTAGGTCCCCCCCCCCCTTTCCAATTATCGTTGGAATAATAAAAAAGTAGAGTATTATACATTTAAATGTATGTGTATTTGAAATGAAAACTAACTGAATTCAGCTGTCATATGAAACAATCAAATGTTGTAGAAATTAAATTGCATTTGAATAGTCTCAAATAATATGTATGCCTGAGCTGTTTTCGGACTACACAGTTGAAGGTTAAATGCAGAAAATCTTATAATACAGCAGCTAATAGCAGAATATCTATCTTTATGATATTTTATATAATAAAGAAAGTGTCTATCACTCTCATCCAAAATCTCTTAAAATATCAAGATTTGATAGAGCTTTAAGATCTTTATTTGCTAGAATAATATTGTTATTGCTATGATTCTTCTTGAACAATATTTCATCTGATCTGTATATTGCTTGTATAAAACAATAATATCAGTAGATATGATAACCGTTTAGCAGCATTATAATGATCATTTTAGTGTCAGTAAATGTGGGGAATTTAAATACTTATTTATCATTTTGTTTAAAGAATGTATTCATTTGATTATGAAATTGTTGCTTGAAACTGTTTTTGTTTAAAGTAAATTCAAAGTTGGGTATTTTTGCTTTGCTAAAATTAAACCTTAAGTTCATTTCTGTTGATTTTGTTTTCAGTTCATTTTATAAATACAATTTGAGTATGTTTTTACATAGTTTCCAATGTGTATGAATTGGCTGTACAATGTACGGATTTTGTTCTAAATGTATGGTTGTACGGAGGAACAGTACAATCATACAGCTTTGTGCATGGAATGTTTGGATTGTGAGGATCGCAGAAAAATGTGAATTTCATCAAAGGATCACAGAAAAAATGCAAATTCCGTCAAAATATAGCATAAAAAAACATGAATTTAATCAAATAATCGCAGAAATAATGCGAATTTCATCAAAGATTGTGAGCGAAAACACAAATTTTGTTAAATTATCATGAAAAAAATGAAAATTTCATCAAAGAATTGCGAGGAGGACCTGAAAGTATCACGAAAAAAATGCTAATTTTGTCAAAGGATCACAGAAAAAATGCATAATTAATGCCAGGAGAAGGTTCTCCCCCTCTCTGTTGTAACCTTTCTGAAATTTTGCTATGAATTTCAGAAAGCTTTGTTTTACTCAGAATCACCCTGAATTGAAAAGAGCAGAGTAGATGTAATTGGTAGCAACGTGAATGCACATGTGTGTGGTGAACTTTTCTGATGTTTCAGTTTGTTTACTTACATCATTCTGTGTGATTTATTTTTCAGTTAGTATTTTCCATTATTGTTACAAAATGGAAAAATCTAAACTGAAGCAAAATATAATGCTTTTATAGAAGCATACACGAGAGAATTTTTGTGTATAACTGAATCTCGTAAAGCAGAACTTTATGCTCACTGCACCATGCCTAATGCAGATTTTAAAATTGCTCATGGAGGTAGAAGGGAAGGTAGAATAGGAGGCAGAATAAAGGCCCATGTTAGATTTTTAAAAAATAAAAAAATCAGATTTCCTGAAAAAACAGAATTTAACTATGAAACTTGGTGATTTCTTAAATTCTGAAGATCCTGTGAATGTTTATTGTGAAGTTCATCTTAGAACACAATCTGCCCCTATCTGTTGCAGATCATGTAAGACAGCTTTTCAAATACATTTTCCCAAAGTGTGAAACTGCAAAAAAAATTTCTTGTGCAATCTCATGTGTTTATTTTGGCAAAAAAAAAAAAAAAAAAAAAACTGACTACATATTGATATAGTATAGGAAATGTTGTTATAAAATATTTCTTTTTTCATTGCATGTGCATATGTTGTGCATTTTTAAGCACATAAGAAGACATCATAAAAATTGTAAAGTTTTCAAAATTTATATGTTAGCAGGCATGTTTTTATATTATCTTTTAAAATGTACATCCAAATAAATAGAATGTTTTTTCCTATTAATAACTTAAGAGTTGCTCACATTTTAATTTATTTGAGTGAATTAAAGTCTATCCTCATAAAAATCATACCTCCATAAAAATGGTATTTATTTCATTTTTTATAAATCTGTGTTACATATTTAGCAGATTTTAAAATAAGACTCTGGGTCATTCCATGTCAAATCAACCAGCGACTCAACCTGACCATTTCAGATTTCAATGAAACTCTCATGAATCATGCTCCCTGATGATATAAATGAGAATATATTTTTATAATTTTTTTATCACATTAAATTTTCATGCAATTAATTATTTAAACTTTGAAAAATCATCATTTTTTGGGTTGCATAAATTTTTCAATTTTGAATTTCTCAAGTTCTATCAGGCATACAGAATTTTATGACCCCTGATTTTAAAGAGAAATTTATAAGGTTTAATTTGATACCCAAGTTGACTATGCTCAGTTAAAAAAAAATAAATTAAAAAAAATTTCAGATAGTGTTTTTTAAATTTTTTGAAAAAAAATGTATGTTTGTTGTAATATTATAAGCTTAAATTTCTGAAATTTTTAGAGTGGGATCTCAATGGGATCAAGAGTTATGAAATAAAAACTGAAAATTACTGAAAAACTGAAAATTATGAAATAAAAACTGAAAATAACAATCTAATTCTAGCTATTTTGTTATTTATGTATTATTTGAATGGTAATTTTCAGTTTTTAATTCATAACTCTTGATCCCATTGAGATCCTACTCTAAAAATTTCAGAAATTTTAGCTTATAATATTACAACAAATATACATTTTTTTCAAAATTTTTAAAAAACACTATCTGAATTTTTTTTTATTTTAAAATTAAAAAAAAATTTTAATTAATTTTTTTAACTGAGCATAGTCAACTTGGGTATCAAATTAAAACTTATAAAATTCTCTTTAAAATGAGGGATCATAAAATTCTGTACACTTGATAGAACTTGAGAAATTCAAAATTGAAAAATTTATGCAACCCAAAAAATGATTTTTCAAAATTTAAATAATTAATTGCATGAAAATTTAACACAATAAAAAAATTATAAAAATGTATTCTCGTTTATATCACCAGAGAGAATGATCCCTGACAGTTTCAGGGCCCCACCAGTGGCCGAGAGGTGCTGCTTTCGAAGCTGGTAGACGGGAGGTGCTGGGTTCGATCCCAATCGCGCCCGTCAGCCGAATCGTTCGGAGTTTTCGTGGTTTTCTTCGAACCTTGGTTCTCCAAGCATTAATACAGTTAGGTTCCCTTAGAAAGACCTCCACGGAAGGCACTCCCCCCCCCTTAGGGCCTATATCCCACGTGCTGATAATTGGCTGACATAAATACAACCAACCAACCTGACAGTTTCATTGAAATCTGAAATGGTCAAGTTGAAAATTGAAATTTTTTGGTTGACTTGACATGGAATGACCCCTCTACAGCATTATTTGTTTATTTATTTATTTTTTGTCTCTAAAATTTTACTTTTTTGCTTCTTTATTTATTGAAATATTGCTTTCTAGTTTTTTTTTTTTTTTTTATCATCATCAGATATTTGTACATTTATGTTTTTTAAATATTTTCATTTTAGAAATTTTGGAATCTTCAAAAACACCTCAGCCAGCTTTACTTCTTCATAATTCATCTATTCTGCTTCTGCGAAGTTTATCAATGTATAGTGGCTTGTATGCAAGCAAAATTCCTAGGCAAGCTATAAATGCTATCTCTGGACTTCTAAGATCAATTTTAAATTCAGTTTATGATAAATATCAAAGTAAGATTTTTTATGTTTCTTTGATTGTGTATATTTATTTAAATATGTAATTTTCACCTTACATTTAACTGAATGAATAAATATGAATGAAATAAATTCTTTAAAATTATATTACATATATACAGTCGGACCCCAATTTAGCAAATTCATCTGAACTGTAAACTTTATTCGTTAAATCGGGGTTATTCGTAATATCAGGGTCCAAAACGAAAAATTTAAAAAATCTGCACTTACCTTATGGAAAAGCTCTAATAAGCCACTACACAAAAATATCCATAATTAGAAATTGTACACTTTTTATTCAGCAGTAAAAAATACAGCGAATAATTTGCACTAATTAATTTTAAATTTTAAAGTACTGTCTAATAGATATTTGAGAATTGCTTCGAATCATGATTCGAAAAATTTCTTTTTCAACTTTATGGAGAGAAGAAAATATTGAGTCATTTCTGTCCTGCTGCATGAAGTATGTTTTCACAGTTTCCAAGCCATGTAAAGCATAAGAAAAAGTAAGTTTTAATGGGAATTTCATTATCGATTTCTGCATCAGAATTGCTATTCATTGGTTTTGACAAATTAACTATTTCATTACTTCAGTTGCACAGGTATAGAGCCCGTCATCACATGTGACATAATCATTAAAGTCTATCTCAAGAGTTATTTCTTTCAATATAACTTCTTCTGAAGGAGCGATATCTTTATCATTTTCATCACTTTCCACTTGTGTGCCTGGAAATCCCACTTTCTGAATGCTTTTTTCCATTGTATTTTTAGAAACTTGGTCCCAAGATTCTCTCACATTATATAGAGTATCCAAAATATTGACTTTGTATCTTTTCTCCTCATTTTCGTCCAACGATGCTATAATTTTTCTCATAAGCAACTTTCTATAATTAACTTTTACAGAACGAATGATACCCAAGACTAGTGGCTGAAGCACATTTGTGAAATTTGCAGGAAAAAACAAGACTTTGACATTGTTTAAATTCTAAATTAGAGGATGAGTGAGACATTGATCAATAAACAAAAGAATTTTTCTTTTTTGTATCTGCATAGACTTATCTAAAGACATCAGAAAGTCTGTAAATCAGGAAGAAGTCATCCATGATTTTACGTTTGCTGCATATTTTGTCTGTAAGGTCTTTAAATTTTTAAAACATCGCAGCTTTGCTGCCTTTCCTATAACAAATGGCTTCAATTTGTCAGTTCCATCAGCATTAACTGCAAGCAAAACCGTAATCTCCATTTTGCTTCTTTACCCACCAAAATATTTTTCATTACTATAACAAAGCATTTTGACGGGTCATAAAACAATCGTTTTTCATCTGCGTTGTAAAGGTCTGATGGTGAATACCCTTCAATCAGGCTGAGCAACTTTTCTTCTCAATATTTTACTACACTTTCATTTATATCCGCCTTTTCTCCACACATTTTCTTTTGGACTACGTTGTATCTTTTCTTAAAACGGTCTATCCAATCATTAGATGCAGAAAAATCTTTCACATTATACTTTTCAGCAAGTTGAAGTGCTTTTTCTTTGAACAGAGACCCACTAATGGCTATTTTCTTGGCACGAACGATGTTGAACCATTCCACTAGGTTAGATTCAAAAACAGAAAGAGAAGTGGCTTTGAATGACTTTCTTATTTTCGACAAATGTTTAGCACATTCTGCTGATGCTTTTTCAATTTCTGCTCATTGTTTAACAATGCTAATGTTCACATGGAGATTTCAAGGCATTCTGCTAATGCGTTTTGTGGTCCAATGTTCTTGTCAAATTTGTGTAAAATGCTAAGCTTTTCATTCAGTGAAAAACGTTTTTGTTTCTGACAATCTGTCATGCTTCACAAAGTTTCAAAAATTAAATGTTATGCAAAATCGAGCGTCCAATACACCTCACTTCTCTCAAGAAACAAAACAATTGGTAAAAATTCTTAAACTGTATTCCTGTCCTACTTAAAACCCACATGACAGGTTACATTCATGACTCATCTGCACGTGTGAATAATAATGAGCTCACCCTCAAAGAAAAGATGAGTAGAGAGCAGATCCTGTAGATTTTTGCACTCTCTCTTGGCTACAGAAGTGAATGGGAAGGAAGGCATGGCATGCTATGGGCCTAAATGAGAAGATTTTCATTTCGACCAACAGCGTGCCACCCCTCCCTTGCCCCACTCGCTTCTGTAGAGTCCCATCGGCGAGGCCCAAGTGCATTCTAATTTATTCTCGCAGTGACATGTGTGAATGGATATGTTTTATTAAATAAAGTGTATTTTTCATAATAGCCTTTTGATTTATAATCACCTCATCATATTATCATGAACCATGAATACTTCGCTAAAATCTCAATGTTATTTGAAGGGAAAGTTGACGCAAACATCAGGTCATTTTTGACACTTTAAAGGTTGTCTCTTTTGGCGGTAATCGCTTCCTTGAGAATTTTCCAATACACATTCTCTTAAAGCAAAAGTGCAGTCAATTCTAGAGAAACACCGACGAAGTTTTGTCAGGATTACAAAAGGAAATTCCAATGAGATTTTGGCAGGAGAAGAACTGGTTCTGAGTCTACTTATATGAGAAGCCTGCGGCTGCATCCTCCCCTGTCGAAAATTACTTGGTACAGTCTTTTTTTGCTCAAAAAAATATTGATATATTATTTGAAAAGCAATATAATATTTTTCTAAAACAAACTAACAAAACTTTTTTTTTAATTGTTGAAAAAATTCGTTAATTCGGGGTTTATTATTCGTTAAATAGGGTTTTTTACCTTCATTTTAGTCGGGGGTAAAGGAAAATTCATTAAACTGCGAAATTCGTTAAATAGGGATTTGTTAAATCGAGGTCCGACTGTATTTTGTATTTAACTTTCTAAGCATTGAAATTTTTTTTCATATCATGTAGGAAAAACAATAAATGTTGAATAAAATGACTAAAGTTAAAGAAAAAATTATATATATATACATATACTAGCTGGTTTCACCCACTTGCAGGTCCCTAATTACATCAAGGTCTCTAATTTATATGGATGTTAATTACATCGGAGCCTCGAATAAAACGAGTCTTGAATTCATGTGAATTTTTTCCAAAAAATGAACCTTGAACTGAACAAACTCCCGGCTCAGGTAACCTGCTGCCTATGGCACTGTATACTGTCCATGCTACATATGTGCTGGAAAATCTTGTACTTCCACCTTCCAATGCCTGTGGGTGCATTCTGTTCTAAATGAAACTCTGACACATATCCCTGCTGCATGTGACACCATATAGCAGGCGTGCTGTGCAAGCTCTGCAATATGTTAGTTCTACTTTCCACCACAAGGGGGTGCACTCTGTTCTAAACAAACCTGTATCTGAAGTAAACTCCATTATTCAATCTATCTGTAGGTATATTAGTCCAGGGGATGGGGGGGGGGGGGGACTCAAATAAGAATTAAAGAATTTTGCTGAAATTACTATTCGGAAATAATGGTAATGCTTATTATTTTTATCTCTTATAAAAATGTGTATCTACAGGCTTCCATAAAAATCGGACTTAAAATAATGATAGTTAGTGAAGAAAACTCTAAGATTTAAATAATTTCTCATAGAATAACATTTCTTTTTCTTTTAAAAATTGTTTTTTTGATAAAATAAAAAGTTATTTATGGATTTTCTCCATTTTTTGAAATTATTATGAAGTAGAATGTTATTTTATGCATATATCCAAATTAATCTGGTTATACTGCATTACAAATTAGACCTATTTGTGAATTCAAAAACTCAATTAAACTAAAAGAAAGGAAAATTATTAGGAGGGATATTGAAATGTCTTTGATCCTTTGGCATTCGTTGCAATCATTCTTACATCTCTACTTCACAGAAAAGGTGTCTGTGCACCCATTGAACTTCTCTTCATCCCTTTCGACACTTGACTTGACACGATAGTGGCAGAGATCAATGGGAAAAAATTAAAACCTAAATTCCACACATTTAAGGCATCGACCAATTAGATCAGGAGGGCTAGGGTGTTTAATACTTTTGACGACGCTGCGGCTTCAAGATCATTATAGCTCTTGATTTAAATTAAATTATTTATGTTGATGGAATAAGTTATAATTGATTACTTTAAATTGTGATTTACATGTTTTTGGCAATATAGAATGACTTTAAATCTTTATTTATTATTTCAGCTAAAGTTTCATTGGCGAATGTTTCAGATGAATGGCTAGCTCAAGAACAGCACATTGAATGGGCTTCGTTGAGTTTTATTAGAGTTATTGCATGTTCCAATGTCATGTGTGAGGCATTAAGTACTGGCACTTGGATAAATGTGTTGGTTAAAATTATATCTTCATCTAACTTATTAAGTGGAGAACAACTTGTTACTAAGGTATGACCATTTTTTTAAATGCACAATAAGAATAATTTATGTATTTTGAATTCATATTTATTTTGTAATTTGCACTTTAAGAATAGTTTTTATTTATTAAATAAATTACAAAAATTATAGGTTTTTTTTAATGTGTCTGGAGAAACCCCCCTGTATGTTGCTAAATTTAATGCTATTTTTAAATTGTAAAGACCCTTTTCTTTCAGCATAATAAAATTTTATCTTCATAAATTATCTTCTCAATTATCCCTCAATATCTTGTCAATATATTAAATTGTTTAGATGTATCTGCAATGTATTTTTATTCTATTATCTTCCATATTTATATTTTAGATCCAAGCACTGGGATTGTTAAAATCTGTGTTATCTTCATGGACAACAGATTATTCATTTGAGAGCAACAAAATGCATATTGTTGAACAGCTAGCTGATTTACTTGGAAATGTTTTGCTTTCCTGTTCCCTAGACCCTACTTTACAACCAATAGGTATAATTTTGCATTACACATCTTTTTTATTACAATTCAAAAATTCTACATCTTCATTTATTAAACAAAGAATACTAATAACTTGTTCATAACTTCATTATCTCTAGTTGTCCTCAATTGTCATTACTTGCAGTGGAACTGAGGCCTCCTTTAAGGCTTCTCAGAATGGTAGTAGATGTAATTATGGATGATATCACCTAAAAAAACTAAAAGCAAAATTCAGTATGTTAAAGGCATCAATCAGCATGGTTGAGTGGGCTAGTGTATTTAACATGACATACAATTGTAGTGAAGTCGTTCATGTTTTCTTTTTTCCCCCCAACTATAGCAAAACTAAAAGGAGAGTAATGCTTTTGTGTGTATGTATGTATTGATGTTCATTAATTTGATTCAAGGGCACAGATGGCTTTACCAATTTTGACACATGAAATATCATTGAATTCATATTAAAGCATAGACTGGGAAAATTAAAGCAATATTTTGAAAATTCTGAAATGGTGATTAGGTGATTGCCAATCTTAGTATGTTTAGCCAAATTTAGTCATCTCTTTAACTATTTACAGGGCTGAAAAATCTGTAGATCCACGACTTTCTGCTTTTTGGTATTTTTATAAAACTTTCTTTTTTCCATTTTTTTTTTCTCTCATAATTTTTCTAAAGATTTTCTAAAATGGCAGAAACAAAGAATTGTTTTTGATTGTTAAGACTTCTGATTTACAGATTGACCCCTTGTTTTACTACATATTTCCCTCAATTTTTTGTTACTCTTGTATAATCTTTGGCAACAATCTGCTGCTAAAAGCCATGTTATAACTTGCTGTATTCAGTCCTTTTCTATCTTCAGCATGAATGTCAGCGTTAATGTTATACTTATTTCAGCCAAATCTTAGATCTGAAAATAAATAAAAATACAATGTTTTAGCTGTAGCAGTTTTATTTAATAATTATTCTAGTAATTTTTAATTTTTATTGCTATATGAAATGGGTAGTAAAATTCATTACTGAACCCCTTGAATTTGTTCTTTTAGATAAGGTCAAGTCATTGCCTGGTGTTTATTCTGTCATGTTCATAAAATCTCTCTATTCTAAAAAAAAGTAACTTACGCTGTCACCGCCGCCGCCGGTTTTGAATTTTTTGTGACCGGAGGTCTTTCTCCATTAATATTAAAAAAAATATTGCATACAAAAATATGAAAATTGGCGGTATTATAGAGAAAAGTTTGATAAACATGCTGATGCAGACAGTTTTCAAATCGAAGAATTATTTTAAGATATATTTAATGCTAAAGTTGGACAAAGTCGTTCCATTAAAAAAGTTTTATAGGAGCAAAAACTATACATCAGAATTTAATCATTTTTAGATCATTTTATACGTTATAATTTCCCAGTGTGCTGAATGCATTTATTTTTTTAATTTAACTCATTTTTTGAGCTTTTATTTCTATTTTAAATTCAAATTTTCAGCATTTCGAGTGATATTTTTTACTTATTTTAGAAAATTGTACTAATCTAACCTGTTGCCAACTCTATAAACAGCACAAACAATAATGTTTGCTTCACATTAAAAATTTATTTACATGTGACTATTATAAACAGAAAAAAAACTTTCAAATTAGAATTAAATAACTAAGTATCAAAAGCAGGAACTTATTGAAAATTACTTCATAAAAACTATATTTACATGTGAATTTTAACAGAGAAAGGATATTGTAAAATAATAAATTCATTAACATGCGTTAGAAGTCTTAAATAGGAGAATTTACGTCACATTACACTTATTACATAAAATGAACAAAAAATAATATTGCAAAACAGTTTAAATTTAAAAATTGCATGAGACATTTATTTGATATTTCGAGATGAACTTTTCAATTATTTTTGTTGGGACAGCGCAAATAATATTTCATTTCTAACAAATGTATTTTCACGTGAATATTAAAAAGAGAAATAAAAGTTTGGTGAAAATTGCGTGAAATTAA
This sequence comes from Maratus speciosus, assembly GCA_963932465.1. Taxonomy (NCBI): domain Eukaryota; kingdom Metazoa; phylum Arthropoda; class Arachnida; order Araneae; family Salticidae; genus Maratus; species Maratus speciosus. Next base: position 339,457,556 of record OZ010787.1, on the reverse strand, counting down.
AAACGATACATTTAAAATGTCGTTCATTTATTTATTTATTTATTGAACAACAAACATACGACTTGTGTGCCCGCTTATAATGTCTTATTTAAAAGAACTTTCTTTTCGCTTTGTTAAAAAATACCGGGAGACAAAGACTCTGTTTACTAAATTCATTTATATTAGCTTATTTTTAAGTGTTTAACTGGTTTTATTTAATCAAAGAGGAAAACAGCCATAGTATCTTTTAACAGCAGCTGATTTTTCCTTAAAATTCCCCAATCAAAGAGAAATGAATAGAAACCCGTTTATAGGGGAGATCACCACTGTTTTTTAAATTATAATTCAATCTTTCAAAATCTTTTTAAAGCCAATCAAATTAGCATGCTTTTAGAAACTGCGGTGTCTGAACGGGGGTTGGTGAGCGTAGCTCGTAGGGGGCCGAGCCCCCTAGTGTTAGAAAATAAAAATTGATGCATATATTTTCACGTTTTTGTTTACACATCTATCTTTATATTTTTTAAAAATCTTTGTTTCCTCTTTTATAAATGCTTGCTGTTTTCATACCTGTATCTAACCCATTTTTACAAATGAAGTGTTACTTAATTTGCCTTAATAACACAAATAACATGAGTATAAAAATTTTTGAAAAATCTTGTCTGATACCATAGGATACCTGAATTTGTCATGTTCTATCAGAATATTACTAGACAGATAGATACATTTTTAGACCATAGTTTTCAAATGAAATGTCTTTCATGTTTTTAAGTTGATTTGTTATTGAAAATATCTGATTGTCCTTCAAATCATTATACTACTCGTAAAGACTCATTAAGAGCCACAAATGTAAATAAATTAGATTTTCTATCATGATCAATCAGTCAATTTTATAATGTGTTTCATAATATAAGCAATAAACATACTTTGTTTTTCATGCAATAAATTATCATTAGAATTAGATTATAAACAATAAAATTGATTACTTCTTCAAGGGCATTATGCCAAAATAATTGTACAGTACAGAACCATTTATCCAGAATGCTTTGGGGTCAGATGTATTCCGGATAACTGGTTTTTCTGGTTAACTGGTTGTGCATTAAAGCAGCATCCATTTGATAAGTTTTGTGGAATATGTGTGGTTGTGACAATATTTCTGATTTTAAATTATTAGATTACTTGGATTAAAAATCAATGCAAGAAAGATCAAAAGTTAACCAGAGTTTGAAAGAAGGTAATTTATGAGAATCCCTTAGGAACAAAAATTCTCCTGTTTCCTCTGCATAAAAATTAAAACATCTAAAATACAACTAAATATGTTTTCATTTCAAATACTAGATGTTGTCATCAAATTATACAATTGTTTCAAGCAAAACCTATGTCAAACTGGCAGTATATGACTCCTTTTTCTGCAAAGATTCTGAAATCAGTCTATCAGAAATATCATTCCGGATAACTGGTTTTCCGGTTAACTGGTTTCTGGATAAATGGTTCCATACTGTATTTGTCATTATGTTATTAAAGAATTGAGCATTTCAGTTGTACTGACCAATGACTCTTACTATCTTAGAAATTATTGTTTTTTATTTTCTTTCAAACTAATTTTTATTTACCTTTTTCTTATTTCCATAAATTGATATTTTATTTTTTTTTCTAACTAGAATACCCCTACAAAGGCAAATGGCATATGAGACCAAAGGTGTCTTTAACAGCATCACATTGTAGCACCCTTGCTGAGGAGTGTGTGTCAGTACTCCATCATTTGCAGAAACTTCCTGCATGGGATAATGTTATTGGAGGCTTTATATCCAGTTGTTTAGTATTACTCACTGATAGTTACTGTGCTTCTAATGAAATGGTAAGATAAAAAAATATATAAATATTGACTCTCTTATTAACACATACCCTTTGTATAATTGTGAGCAGTGGCACGACCTCAGAGGAAGGTAGAGAATTTGTTTCTATTATTATTTGCAACAGAATTGCAATAGGGACTCTTTCTGTTTTCTAGGACTGTATAATTGGCTTAAGAAAAGAAAGAAAGAAAACACTAACACTTTATGCATTTTCATTATCAAAATGTCACATGAAAAATTTAAAATACATGTTCATTTGGGAATTGTCTTCTTGCAATTCATGTTTAAAAAAAATAAGCTTTAAGGTTGTCTCCCCGGATAAATGATGCAAAATTTAATTAGATTAATGATTAGATTTTTAGTCATGGCTAATGATGGATAAATTAAAATTAATTTCAATCCTATTCATAGATTAATGATTAATTTAATTTTAATCACTTTCTTTGATCAATATTTAATCTAATTAATTAATTTTATTAATGAATAAAAAATGTCATTTGTTATTTATCTAGAACTGATTGGGAAGTTATATATCATTCTCTTTCTGTCTGCTTGCTGTACTTATTGTAGTAAATATGCTTTTTTGTATTTTCTGATATGGCAACCATACCAAGTTTTATGTTATCTCAATTGGCAATACTAACAGAGTTCAAAACAATTAAGATAGATTCAACTCAACTTTTTCATGCTGTACCACTTGTCAGAAATGAAAGTAAATAAATATTTGATTTTTTTTCCCATATGACAGTCATATTGAAATTAAAGTAGGTAAAACAGATTAAATTCCACTTTCAATTACATTGATAGTCCCACTTTCACTTACATTGACTGCTGTAAAATAGAATAGCTAAAATATTTTTTAAATGATTTTAAGTTTTCTCATGCAAAAACCAAAACCACAACCAAATTAGAAAAACAAAAGCGGACAGATTCTATTCAACTTTCTTTTATGCTAATAGTGTCTACTAATGAGAAATAGAGGAACTAAATTTAATTAAATTGATTTTTATGTTTTCACAAGTGACAATTTAACCCAAATTAAAAATAATTAAGACAAATTCAACTCAACTTTCTTTTATGCTGCCAGCATCACCTAAGAATGGGAATAACTAAAATATTAATAAATAAATAAATATATGTTTTTTCCTATGGCAGTAATACTTAAATTAAAATAGGTAGGACAGGGTAAAATTAATGTTCACTTACACTGCTAGCACCACCTACTGTGAAATAGAGTAACTAAATTATTTTAAAAATAGTTTTGAGTTTTCTCATGCTGAAACCACAATAAAACTAGAAAAAGGTAGGACAGTTTGTACTCAACTTTCTTTTATGCTAGTAGCACCTACTAGCAGGAAATAGAATAACTTCATTTAATATATATATATATATTTACATTTTATCAAATGCCAATCAGACTCAAGTTTAAAAATAGTTACAGCAGGTTAAAATCAACTTTCTATTTATGGTGCTAACACCACCTAGCAGGAATTCGAGTAATTAAATTATTTGGAAATTGTTTTTATCTTCTAATATGCCAATCATACTAAATTGAAATAGGTAGAACAGATTAAACTGAACTTTTACACTTTTAGTGCCACCTAGCATGAAATAGAGTAAGTCAAATATTTGAAAGTCATATTTTATATTTTCTCATTTGGTAACCATACAAAATGAAAAAAACTTGGACAGTGTAATTCTAAGGTTATTTTATGCGTGTAGTACCTCCTGACAGGAAATATAGTAACTAAATTTTACAAAAATATATTTTTGTAATCTCTTGATTTCAATGAAGCCCAATATTTAGAACATATTCAACTGAATTTTCTTAAATTAATAATCTTTAATAAAAAAAAATCAGCTCAACCTTTTTTTTTTTCTTTTCTGGTAGCACTTTTAGTGGAAAATAGAGTACCATGATTTATAGACGAATTGCCACAGTGTTCATATGTTTTAAATTAAAATTTCAAGTGATGGGACATTTATATGCAATTTAAAATTGTTTGAAAAATCACTTAATAATGAGAAGCAATTTGTCCACTCCAAAGTTTCATACAGCAAAAATTTAACATTTTTGGATTAGAGAGATTTTAAAATAATATGAATATAGGAAAGAATCCCCACTCTAACAAAAATCTTGCTCACTCAGCACAATTTTCTTTCGGTACACCCAGGACAGGATGGGCCTACATTTTCTGCCTAGCCAGGTCTGCACTTAAAAAGACAACCTAACACTGCCCTGGAAGTTTTTTTTGTGATAGTAATAGTGTAAATTTGCTAACAGAATCTTTCGATATTTTCTTTGGTATAATAAATTTCAGAAATGTTTTTAAAAATTTGCTCTTTATTGCAGAGCTTAAAAATTACGATTTTTAAACTTCCATCCCTTTTAATCTAAACTACATTAATTTCTTTAATGAGTTTTTTTTTTTATATATAATAGTATAAGTATTATTAATGTGACTAGTTTGTATTCCATGGATTGCAGATTACAGTCTTAAATATTGTGGAGAGAGGTTAAAAATTTTCCATTCCCGACATTTAGCAGAGTTTGGATTGGTTTATTTTTAAGGTTATAGGTATGAATTTACCTGAAAACCTTGAGCCCATATTTTCTTTTCACACACAAACATATTTGAAAGTAAACATATCACATAAATTGTGCTAAAATTTGTACCATGAATAGAGTAAGTAGTAAATTGCAAGTAGTATATTTTATACAAGTAGATGGTAGCTAGTGGTTGAACTAAGTTCAATATTCATTAAACTTGAAAAAAGATATTTCTTAGCTATGAAAATATCAGGAAAAATAACTTAGTTTTTTTTATGAGTTATCTAAGGTTGTTGGGATGGTAAGGATAAACTGAAGAGAAAAGTTCATTTTCCTATTTAATTTATTTCCGCTATTATATACAAGCTTTCTCTCGCTGAACTTGATAAACTGAAGAGAAAAGTTCATTTTCCTATTTAATGTTATTATATACCACTAATTATATACAAGCTTTCTCGAACTGAACTTCGCCACACAAAATAAATTTCAAACTATTTACACATTGTAACACTTTCAAATACATTCATTGATATGTCATATTTTAGACTTTAGTAACATTTAAATGCTGGACTTAAACTGTTTTTAACCTTTATTACAAGTACATATTTGCACTTGTTTACGAGAGACATCACCAAAGACTTCCTTGAAGAGACACTGCGAAATAAATTACTTTGCATGGCATAAGAGTTTAAATTTAGCAAGATATATCTGTGATCTTAATATTTGCCAAAAATGTAAATATATCTGATCATCCGAATTAGTACTGCATAAGCAGCTTGTGATACTAGCATATAAGCACACTGTGAATACTAATTGCTGATACCATCAGGACTTAAACTAATGGCATAAGCACATGAGCTAATCAGTGGCAACTATGTAATCTGCATATGTCATTTGAGTTATGTATTTTTGTAACATTAGAGAAAATGCATTTTTTGTAGTATTCTCTGTGTATCCTAGAATTTTCTGTGTAAATACAAGCATGTCTGTTTTTCTGAATTTGTGATTCAATGTGTATTAGTATGAAAATTGTACACCACTTTAGCATAATTGAATTTTATCTGCATTGTTTCTTTGTTTGTACTGAAAATACTAATAGATTCAAAATTATGTACTATTTATTTTTAGTTCTTTTAATAATTTGTTTTAAGCATGTTTACCTTATAATTTAAAATTTTTATTTCATGTAGGTTGATGCAAGTTTATTGTATAGCAGCATGTATTGTAAAAACTATGGCCTTAAATTAGCTGTATTAGCTGTTCTTGGTGGAATTGATAAACGGGTGAGACTTGGTGGAGTAGTGATGGATAGTGAAGAGAAGATGGGAACTGTAGAGAAAATTTATCCTTCTGGTAAAATACAAATATATATCCATGAAAGTAAAAAATCTTGCAGCCAGCTTTTAAGTCAACTAACACCAGTAAGTTTCCTTTTCTCTTTCTAACATATTTATTCCCTCTTCTTGATAGGTATGTTTGAAAGTTTAAAAAAAAAAGTCTGCCATTTAATATTAAGTGTATAGGAGAAATTTATATAATTTTGTAGATGTCGATGAAAATTTTATATAAATTATGGGAAGATGTTGAATGTCATTTTGTAACTATCCATCTTTTCTGTTATACACACTTCACTTTTAATTGATCTTTATTTAAAAAATTTTAATTTTTGTAGTTCTAAATGTGATGACTCTTCTTAGCCAAGAGCTGAAGTATATTTAAACATGATGGCAATGTTTTAGTAACCTAGTTGAAGTCAGCAACAATTAATAATATACAAATTATTGCCATTTGTGTTTTTTCCTTTAATCGATAACAAATTGTTATAAATCTTACTTTTAGGGTTTTTGTTCATCTGACGAAAAACCCTATTCATCTCATTCCTCTGTCTGTCCATTCATCACAGAGCTCGTTCTCAGAAACTGTATAATAAAGACCTTGAAATTTTGCATACTTATAGCAGAACACCTGCGATCACATAACAAATCATAAAATTTTGAAAAAGTCTTAATTAATGTACATTATTAATTAAAAACACCAATTAAAAGAATAGAAAATGTTCATAATTCAACTAAAGCATTGATTTTAATCAAACCGCAATGATTTTCTTTCAGAAGTGCAAAAAAGGGTGAGGGTTTGCCATAATTTCATCAAGCTATTAGAGCAGTAAAGTACTTCAAAGACCAAGGTATCTTAAATTCTATTTAACCTAAAAACTTGAAATTCAGTACCCACAATTAAAAAAAATTTCTCTTTCAGAATTTCTAAAATTTTTTCAAAAGTTCCATCTAGAAGTCAAAATATCCATTAAAAATGATTTATATAAATTAATTTAACTTTTTTTCCCAATGCTATTGAGAAAGATTCCCAGCCTATAAAATTTTTATAAATATTGCATTTATAGATTTAATATTTATGTATCTGTAGTAGTGTTTTATGCTGATTCCAAATATGTAAGTTTTGTTAAAATATTCCCAGTACAACTCTAAATATCAATTAAAAATCTGATTTAATGAAAGCATTTATTTTTAATTTCATTTCCTCTCTGCAACAATGTTAAAAGCCAGATGAATAAAGTCTTTTGAAAGGAATATTAAATGAAACCCTCTGTGTGAGCTTCGATTACACTTAACCACTTCTTTATTAATTATTGCACTGGGTTTTCCAATTACAAGTCATATAGTCATTACAGATATACATATACAAGTGGTACTTTTTGCATTATCTTTCAATTCTTTTCATTTTGTTAAAACCTTCTTCATAATTTTTTTAGAAATTGATGTTAAATCGGTGCATGTATTAAAAAAAAAAAAAAAAAAAAAAAAATGCAGATACTAAGAATAGTTACTTGAAGACTTGGAATTTGTTCTAATTGATGAACTTAATTAAAACTGCCAAAAGTTCTATAATTTTCATTTTGTACCTCATTTAATAAAAGAAAATTAAAATATAATTATAGTCCTTGTAGTACTTATTTAATTTGTTCTTTTTCTCTAGGTGTCTGTCTCAAAGTTTATTCTAAATGATGAGTTGAAAAATGCCAAAATGCTTGATGTTTGGTCATCTTTGTTAGCTCTTGCGGTAGGCGATCAGAATCCTGAATTAAAGAGTAAATCATTATCTCAGAGTTCTCCTACTTCATCTCTTTGTAGTAAGTTTATATTATAATTTTTTCTTAAAACTATAAGTTTCCTTCTTTCCAATTTCCTTAAATTATCTTTATTTGCTGTTTCAGTTGATTTATGATTTTTGACAACTTCCTATAGTAACAGAGCAGCCATATTTTTGGAAAAGTACTTAAAATAAATATTTTCTTTATTAGAAAATTTATAAATGTTATTTAAGTTTATATTTTTTTATGGTTTCATTGTTATAATATATTCACTTTTTCCCTTTTATACAAGTTTTTTCATCTTTAGTACCCTTGTACAAATATATCAATTAAACAAATGAACAAATATGAGGAAATTGTTACCTGAAAACATCTATTAGTCTGCTTATATGTAGACTAGGTATTGTCCAGGGATCTCTTGACAACACTGACTTAACCACTAGAGTCCATATCACACCTAACTCACAATAGTATTATAACTACTGCAGACTATTTTCTATTAATTTAAATTAACTTTGTTTGAAAGCTTTGTACCATCCTTGTCTCTTAATCAAGACTCGGGTATGCTAGTGCAAGGGAGCACCTGTTGTTATTTTTGTGGCTTGAACGTACACATAACTTCAGAGTCTACTCCTACTCTTACTAAGATTCTGCGGGACTCATCTCTACGGAACTTGCTACCTCAAACTCCACTAGTACAATATCTATATCTCTGTAGCAGTCTATTGTGTATTTCTTTTCTTCTCCTGAATAATGGGGGCCAGCTTTGGTCCCCCGCTCAAAATCTAGCCATTCCAGAATGCTCTTCTATCTATAAGATTTCTTATTAAAAGTTTTCTTTAACCAATGTCTTAAAGGCACCTCCTTCTGTCTGTCCTCTTCGCATCCCCCTTTTTGGTCCCAAGGATTCAACTTGTGGGGCCATCAGTTATTGCGTCCATAAATTTGTTCATAAATCTGGACCGACATGACCTGTCCATTCCATTGTGAACCCCTTGCATCAGGTCTACGTCCTGGGCCATAAAAGTTATTGGGAAATAGATAGCAATCTCCCCTCTGGACCACCTAGAATATCACCTTATTTTGATAAACAACTTCCTTCTTTAGATACAATTTAATTAATATAATATACACATTGATTCACATTTTATATACCCATTCATTCACATTTATCTTAATAAAATAATAGTCACAACAACATAAATTCCAATATTTCATACGACACTAATAATAATAATTTTTACATTCTTTCTTTGTAAATATACCATCTAGAATGTTGCTGTAAATAATACTATATGTTTGTTACACTTATGCATATTAAGGTGTATTATTTACAGCAGAAACATTCTAATAATTATTTTTTTCCTAATTAAACTCTCATTTGAAAGTTGTAATTTATCAGAGTCTGTATAACAAATTCTCCAGATCATTTGAAAAATTATTTAAATGGAAAATTTGTTTTATAGAATTCCTTATTAAAACTTATTATAAGAAAATTATTTTAATCATTTATTGCAATATAACCTAGTTGCAATAAATAAAGGCAATCTTTTATAAAAATTATTATACCTATTTAAATTGGTTAGCATTTTACACCTTGAATTTATTTATTAAAGTAATGGAAAAAAAAACACATAATATATATGCACAAATTTAATAATTGCAAAAATAGTACATAAAATGCATTTCTACATCTTGAAATCTTTTTGTTCTATCAACAATTGACTTGAGCTTTAGAAAAAGAAAAAAAAATAGTTTATAACTCACTGTTGATTTTTCCACAAATTTAAGGTTAATAGAATATTTATAAAATATTTCATTTTGAAGAAGATAATTGAAAATATCATTAAGCACAATTTCTTGAGTCGGTAATCCATGTAAAATGGCATCAAGTACTTCCACTATTTCAACCATTATTGTATGGGTTTTGCAGGGCTCTCACTTTAATCATTTTCTTGGTCTTTTATATTGACTTCATATTTTCATAGAATTTTAGAAAATAGATTTATGATAAAGTGATAGATATCTTTGGCATAAAAAAATCACTATTTTTCATTCATTAAATTGAATTCAGTTTTATTTATAGCAAAAGACACTTGTGTTAAAAATCCTTCAAAATATTCATTATTTAGAAAAAATACTTAAAAAAAACTATTGCATCTTGGAATAACAACTTTATAATTATATTACATAATTTAGAATCTTTTCTGTAACTGAATATTCACATGTTCCAAAAATTTTTTATGCTAAGTAAAATAAAAAGAAAGAAATTTATGTTAAAATCTGTTGAACTTATGTCAGTAGGAAGAAGAAAGTACATCATTGTTTATCTGTGCTGCTGTTCTCCAGTTTTCATTGGATTATAATTTACATTCAGTAAATTGATTATTACTAGTTTTATATATATTTTGTTTTAGTATTTTTATATCTGTATTCCTAATAATTTAATGTATAATACATCGTAGCCTTCTTTTGCTTTCTTTCTGCTTCTTTTTTTTAAAAAAATTAATTAATAATTTTATTATTTCCAATAGGTGTTAATAGACAAACATTGCAGAATCAGTACTTTATGTTACATCTAATAAAAGGAATGCGTGTTGTTTTTGGATATCAGCATTTACTTCACAAAATTATGCTACATTCTTTTCGTGCAAATTTATCTCCAAATGAAAGTGAGGGAGCCTCATCCTCTACTAAAGGAAATGAAACCACTGATAGTTCATTACTTCAGTATTTAATGTCAGCTGCTAGCCAGCCATCTCCATTAAAATCAATATTCTCTTGGGATGAAATAGAGGTATTTTCAATGTTATTTTATGGCAACTAATAAAAAATTAATTTTAGAAGTATTTCATGATAGAATTGATTAACTAATGTATACTAAGCAATTATTAGATTTTATTTACTTTTATTGCTGTTAAAAAAATATATATGTATTATTATTTTAAATATTGTCAGTTTCTTTTGTGTATAAGTGTCTGTCGTGAGTCTGAAGAAATTGTTGAAAATTTATCTTTTCAAAACAAACTTTGTGCAATATTCATTTGTACAGTATAAATGAAAATGAAGCTTTAAATATTTATTTGTGTTTAACAAACATATTTTGCATATGTACAAAGTTTTTAAATAAAAAATCTTAATTGTTGATTAGAAACTTTTATCATGGTTAGTATACTGGTGAGTCTAATATTTTAAAATCATCTTAAAGTCTTTATCTTTTAAATGCATCCTTGTTGGTATTTACATAATTTTACCCTATTGAGGATATCATTCAATTTTATGGATAATGTAATCTGAGAGAATACAGAATTTGACCTCATTGTCTTAAAATATTTAATGCACATTGAGAAGATTTGGATTGTCAAATTCTATATAATATATTTCCTGAACTGAAAATACCATAAAAAGTTGTATTAGTATTATTCAAGATAGTGATTTGACATTGAAATATGTATATATTTAATGTACAAGATGTCTCAAAAATTCACATTTTAGAAATTTTTGTAAAAGTAACTATGTAAGATAAAAACATAACAAAAGTTTTTACTTCACCTTCTAAGACATTTGACAAATGACACTAATTGTCCCAGTGAAGAAATAGTTTAAAAGTGGCTAGTATTTTTGATATCTCCAAATTTCCCATTTGCATCCAAAAGTTATGTAGCAAAAACATAGAGCACCACTACATTGGAGAGCTATTATGCAAACTTTTTTATAATCTGAAATTTCATAACACATAGATTGGGGGAGAAAGTGCAATTCCATTAATTATGATATCTTTGGTAATTACATCTCTTACTTTTTTCTTTAAGAATTCATTAAAGATAAAATTTATTCATCTGAAGGGTAAAATATTGAAAAATATTGAATAATTAAATATTGAAGGGTAAAATATTGAATACTGAAACATGCATAGTTGCAGTTGCTTGTGTTACTGATGCAATTTTGGAACTCGCATAGCATGAAATTGACTATTGACAATGAAAAGGGCATATATCAAAATTTATTGACTTGGAATGGGGGGGAAATATATTAACAAATTATAAATATTTCTTATTATTAAAAATGTTTTTGAAATGACAGACTTTAATGCTTCAGTGTTAATTAATAGAATTATACTCTGTTTTTAGTTTTACTGTATTTAATTTATTTATATAAAAGAAGAAAAAATTTATGTGCATTTTATATTAAAAATAAATTTTCGTTTTTGCATCTATTTAATGTACAAAATGTTATAATTGTCATAGTATTGTTGCTACAGTTTTGTAATAAAGAGCAGACAGGTGTGATAAAATCCTATTTCAAAATTTCTTTTTATTTAGTATTCTCTAGAAATTTTATCATTACACTGTTGCTTTTTGTTGTTGTTGTTGTTACATGGAAATCTCCAGTTATAATTTTGCAGATTTACATCTATAGCTGTGTAATTGCATGGAAGGAAGTATGTCTATATTTATATACTGACTCATATACACATATTCATATTTGCACATAAAAGTACACATAAATGCTTACTCATTGATAAACAGAGAAAATGAAAGAATTTTTTTAAATATTTTTAAGTAGTTCCATTTCTTTTAGTAGATTATGTGCAATACTTTACAAATATATAATTAGTGTAGCTTGGAAGCTTTAAATAATATGTCATTATGGTTTTAAAAACCTCATTTTCTCTCTCATATTTAGGCAGCTGCATTGGCCCTAGTTCAGTATTTAATGGCTGTGTCTACATTACCTTATAAATCTACAACTACGGCTGCGAATGAAAACATCGTAAATAGTCCTCCAGTGAGTGATACTGGTGGTAGTTCTTTCAATGTAGAAAATGATCAAAATCATCCTGTAATTACTCCTGTTGTGAGACATAGAAGGATAAGAACTAAGTCATCGTCTGTCATTCCTGGAACTGATCCTCAAGAAGTACAGCGTTTTACAGAGATGGGATTTCCTCGGAGAAATATAGAAATGGCATTTAGAGCATTAAGTAAATGAAATATTCTTTTTTTTTAGTTTTTGAAACATAATTGTGCAAAAATCTTAAAAATAAAATTTTTAATCATTAACATTATTATTTTCAAACTTTTCCTTTGCTATAAATTAAATTGACTGTGTAGTTATTTTAAAAATTTTACCTGTGAAATATTATTTGCTTGAAAATAGAATAGTGCATTTGTTATTATATAAAAATAATCTTTTTAATTGTGGCCGTCTGTTAAATTGTCTATTTATTTTATTTTTTTAAATGAAATTAATCATTAAAAAATGAACTATATTCAAATTTATATTTCTGATGCTTTGTCAGTACAAGTATATAAAAATTTCTACCCTTAATTTCTTTATAATATTCTTTTAAGTGATAATTTAAGTATTTGCCTATAAAATAAAAAAACATTCGCGATTCAAGTTCTTGCCCTCTAGTAGAGAAAAATTCCATGCAAGCACGTTGCATTATATGCATTTTTAACTTGTTCATAATAATTATTTTTTCTTTTCGCACAATTTCATTTTTCATGTGTTGTAAGTATTCTGTGTTAGTGGCCAATGTCTAAAACCACCCAAATGTAGCTATCTGAAACTGTCAAATAAGTACAGTAGATTCCCTCAAATCTGCAACCCTAAAATCCACAAACGCCTAAAAAATGCACATCATCACTTCACTGATTTAAACAATGAAATTTTTAGTTCAGATGCAGGGGCAAAAATAGACTTTTTTAGTTTTACATTATTCTGTAGGTATTTTAATATGTAATTCTTGTTAATGTGACTGAACTCATGTTTTTTCATGAAGAAAGTATAAATTAAATTTCTGAAAAAATTCAAGATATTGCTGTTATCGCTGCTAATCACGATCTTTTCTGCCAGATATATAGTATTAATCAAACTTTTTTGGTTATTAAGTTTGACTTAATGTGAAATAAAATTTCCTTATTTTATGATTTTGATGTGAATTAGTATTGTAAAAGTTTCATTGAATAATTTAAGATAAATGTACCTCATCATCTTAGTTATGCATGTTTAATTATACATTATTAATTATTTATTTGACCTTTACTTTTAATAATTTTAATCATTTTTTAAATTATCTTAATTTTTATCATTTTAGTTTATTACTTTACTTAATTATTTTAATATTTTATTATATTGCAGGCATTCATTATAATTTTGATTGCATTATTACATTGAAATTGCTTTTTTAAAAATGTAAACAAAGCAATGCCCAGAAATCCACAAAATTCTAAAATCCGCACAACCTCTGGTCCCAAGCTGTGTGAATTTGAGGGAGTCTACTGTAATAAATAATAATTTCAATAAATTTTTTACCATTAGTTAAATACACAATTTACCTGTGCTGACAGCTCTGATTAGTGCCCTCTTTACTCCCTTTTATTTGCTAATAAATTTTAATATGTTACTTAAATTCCATACCATCTGTTTGTTAGAATGGTGTAATAACTGTAAAAATATCACATTTAATAATAAAATTGAAATTTTTTGGACTATGCTGTTCAAAATACCATGATGTGAATAATGCCTTTATAGCATGTTCTGGGTTATTATTATTTTATGGAATAGAGTATATACAGAAAATACAGTATCAAGAATATTATATATTTGTATGACCATCTGTCTTATTATCCCTCTATATCTTCATTATTTCATAGGCTCTATTGATTCTGACACAATTTTCCCTAATAAACTGGATGCCATTGTTAGTTGGCTTTTAGAACATGAGGATCAAATCCTTGATGAATCTGAGGATGATAGTTCAACATCATTTGAAGCATACTCTGATTCTGATTCATTTTCTGCTGATGATGAAACTGATGCTTTAAAAGAAGTAAGTTTTCTTTAAAAACAAAATCATCCTTTAATTTAAGAAGATTCAAATAGAGAATCTTCTAAATTAGTTTAAGAATATTTAATAAATAACAAAACTTTCTGAATTTAAGTTGGATATTTTCATAATATATCTAATACAATGTCTGATCTGTTTTTTCCCGAAAATAAGGCCTAATTGGAAAATAACCTTTAGTGTGATTTTTTAGAATTTTCATAATATATGACCTACCCCCAAAATAAGGCTTTCTCCAAAAATTAGCTGGTTTCATTTTAATGAAACATAATTACCGACTGAAAAGAAGGGTCATGTGTTTCACGTGTATCTGTGTATGTGGATTTCTTTATACCCTCGAAACATCCCAACAGCTGGATGGATTTTAATGAATGAGGTCTCTATCAATTTGTCTTAACGGCCCGATGGTTATAGGCTAAGTTTTGTTTTTATAAATTCAAAATGGCGGCTATAAAATCAAGGGCGGTGCCAGAGGGGGGTCCGGGAGGGGGGAGGGGGCATATGCCCACCCGTTGGGCATGCCTGCCCCCCCCCCCCCATGAATGAATAATCATTTACATATTCATATGCTTTCATTTTTTGAAATATAAAATTGATTTTAGAGATATGATTGCAGACTATTTTCCTAAATTGTTTTAAATTATGGATTGATTTTTTTTCATTTTATGCTTAGGATCAAGTTGCAGGTTCGACAAGAAATATTTTGTCGATTTCAGGTTGGGCATAACTCGAATCGTGCAGGGTTGTAATTAACAATTCGTGTTTAGGGTTGTTTTTATTAGAAAATTTTAGAAAAGATTTTATTAGAAAAATAATTCCAGAGAGCGCATTATTCATCAAACTTCTAAACTAAGTTTAGAATTTTTTTTTTTATTCTGGTAACTTTTAAGTGTTTAAACCCTTTTGCGCCTTTTTAGGCAATGAATTTAACTCTGATGACAAATCAATAAACTCCCTTGCCCTATTCTGTCAGGAAACTCTCAAAGAAATAGATAAATTAATGAAATCGTCATAATTTGTTCCCGTTCAAAAAAAAAAAAAAAAAAAAAAAAAAAAAAATGCATTTATTTACTGAACTTTGAAGGGACTTGGAAATAAAAGTCATAAAACTGTAAAATGAAAGCAAACGTCAATGTATTCATTTTTTAAACTCTGCAGTCATTAACTTATGCAATTAACTTTTGTTTTGATACTGAAATTTTCATATTTTTTCCTAATGTGAAAAATAAATTTTAGTATTGTTACCTTTTTTCAACAATGAATATCTAGATATAAACATGACCTCCATTAAGAGACCACCTCTCAGAGCAACCAATTTTTATTGGAACGGAACGTGGTCGCTTTAGTGAGGTTTTACTTTAAATGAGAAAATAATTATATACATACATAAATTCATTGTAAAATAAAAAATTCTGTTAAAATTAACAGAATATAAATGTGATATTAATTATTTTTCATCCAAAATGCAAGAACATATTTAATCGCATAATTTCTAAAACATAATTGTTTTTATGATTGTTGCAGTGTAATACTTACATGTATGCTACCTATTTTTTAAAATCTTAAGAAGTGATTTTTATTCATGATTTTTCAGTCCACTAAATTTGTTTATTAGTTGGCATGACAAATTCACATAAAATATTTTTGGAAAAAAACTGGCACATGGCTATAAAAAGGTTTGCCATCCTTCTTCTAGGCTGTAATTTTGGAACTGGTAGTAATGTAGAATGTGTCATTTTGATGCATTTATAAAAAATCATCAATTGTATCAATTAAAATTCACACATAAATGTAAATTCTTTTTGAATAAATTTAGATTATTGAGAATAATTTTAGATTGCTGTAAATGGATAAATGTAAATTATTGTGCTGTAAAAAAACCCAAATAAACCTGAAATAAAGAACTATTGCTATTTTGGAGCAAAAATTAATATAAGACCCAGTCTTATTTTCTGATAAACATGGCAATTCTTTATTCCAAATGGTAGCTTATACCTTTATTTATAAATGGGGCTTATTTATCACAAGTGTGTTAATATTAATTATACTTTATTCATATTCAAAGTATTCAAAGAATTTATAGCATTTAACTCTTTCAAGGGTGGTAGTAGCAAATGTGACCACTTAATTGTATTTCCAAATTCCCAATTAGAGGCACCCAGGATATTTTTTTTATTTTGTTTGATAATGCACATGAAGAAAAGAAGGTATTTATTTTATAATGAATTTGTTAGTAAGTTTTTTACAAACAGAATTGCTCTGTGCTAGAAATGGCTAATAAAACAATTTACTCTTATTGGTAAATATAATTTAATCTTTAAACATATGTGCAGGTAAATTTAAGCTGAAATTATTGAATATTTCAATATTTTCTTAACCCTTCAAAGGCACACAGGATCAATTATGCACCCAAACACCATGAAAATCACATTCCTTGCCAGTCATACTTTTCCCACTAAAATGTATATATACAAATATATTTTTAACATTCTTCTGCAATTTCTGAATCTTCAGGAATTGAAACTGGAACCTTTGATATTCCAGAAGTTACCTGTGTACCATGAAATTACATTGAGATGTAGCAATAAAAGTTATTGCTTAAAAAAATTTGATTATATCGAATGTTTTCTTTTTAAAGAAGTGTAGGGCTAAAATGCTTCTGATAATATGAATCTAAACATCAATTCTTTAAAACTTGCATTATTCTTAACAAAAAATAATGCCGTTGACATGAATGAGTCATACATCTTATTATGAATTTGATTTTGTTATTATAATGCTCTATAATGTATGTGTTTATGAAAAAAAAGTTGACTTTTAACCTTTGATAAATTTTGTACTTCCAGGAAAATATTTACCATACCAGAAGTGATTTTCACAATAGTTATGAATATTCTGTGTATGTTGCTGCTAACATCCAAATTGGAAGTTGGGTTCGTTGCTGTGCTCAGTATGAAGAGGTTCAAGAAGGTGAAATAGGAGTTGTTGAAGAAGTAATTGATTTGTTAGAAGTAATAACTTGTTTTCATATTAACAGACCTGATGCATTTTTGAAATTTTTATTTTATTATTTTTTGGGGGAGAGTGTAGGGCTTAAGTTAGTTAGATACTCACGAAATAGAAGCCAATTTCATTATTATTTCCATTTTAATACAATTTTGTTTTTTTATTTATTCACTTTATTTAAGATTTACAAAATCTGCTGTTTAGAAATTTCTTAAGAGTATTTATTGCATTTTCAAGTATTTTTGTTTTTATATAGCTTAAAGTATGAGCAAATCCCAAGTTTCATATAATTTCTAGTATAGTAATTGCAATTTTCTTATTCATATTTAGACATAATGTGAAATTTATTCATCAGGTTCTGTATTTATGGAATGTACTTATGTTATTATACTTCGAACAGAGACAAGAAAGATTTGTTATGTTTCTAGTTCTGCATTTCATGGAAAACAAAGCAGTTCAACACATTAGGTTCCCTGAAAAAAGATACAAACACCAAAAGAGAATACTTTTAAAGTAAACATGTAAGCTGAACACAGATGCAGGGAATAATTAATGGAATTTTATATTCTTCATTGAGGGGTCATAAAAGTTCTTGTAAAAATACAACAGTGGATAGAAATTTATGACAATTATTTAAAAAACAAAGAATTATTTAAACAACAAAAATGATTTTAAATAAATTAGGAAGTCAAGTTGGATTATAGAAATAAATTAGGAATTTTAATTAGAAAGATCAATGAAGGAGCACTTGCTTCAAATTAAGAAGCCATATAGAATAGTGCAAATTGCTTCAACCCAAGAGCACCTTTTATCTACCAACAATTGTGCATTTCCAAAACAATTAAGATTCTAATTAGATATTATGATTGAAGTATAATCTATAATATTTAAACCCAAGTAGCACAAAATGGTTGACTATTTGTTGTCCCATGTTAGCCCTAAGAAATGTCTGTTTAGCCATTCCACTGGCCAGCAAAGGTCCAACAGTAGTCTAACCATTAGCTGTTCCGATTCCTGTCAAGTACACCACAAATTAGAGAAATCTCTGTATCTACCTTTTTCACAACAGTCTCTACAAACTGCAAATGATGGGCTAACAATCTGTGTTTCTTGAGAATGCTTTAATTATTAAAATTACAGAAACAATCAGAATTGCTAATTAATGATTTCATTAATTTGTAGCACAAATAATAAACTAATCAAATATCATGACAGTTTTTTGCTCTAGTATTTTAAAAATAAAATTAAATAGCCTTATTACTTTATAGTGGGCATTATTGGAATTTAGTGCTTTGAATTAAAAAAAAAGGGGGGTATTGCTATATTTTCAATCCCTGATTTCTTTATTTGCTTCATAGGAGTCTAAAAGTTAACATACGAGCTTTCCATTTCTACTGAAGCAGCTCTTGTTATGTTTACATCATGATACTAATTTTTTTTTTTTCAAAATATCTGTTGAGCAGATGTTATCACTCTTTCTTGTGCTGTAATTTTATGTATATATATATATATATATATTTGTAAAAGTACAATGACAGAAAATAAAAGAATCACTATTGGAGAATAATTTGACTACTCAAAGGAAGTTATGACACTGTAAATTATGATGGACTTAACTAAGCTTCAATTTTAGTTGTTTTTTATACCTAAAAAAATACTACAGAGACTTTGATGAGCTTAAGGAATTAAACTTGTAAGTAATTATTTAAAGTTTATTCTTTTATTCAATAGGCAAAATATCTTTTAAAACATTGCAAACAGCATGTTAATATTAAGTTGGAAAACAAAATTATTACAACAGATAATCTAAAAAAGGCTAAATAAAAATTCAAAAACCCTTTTCTACACAGTGCAGATTTAAGCCTTACAATAAAATCCTATTTTTATGCTCCATCTTGAAAAAGTTTATTCATATTTTCATCAAAATTTTAAGTATTTTATAATGAAGATTTATTTTAAGCGGTATTCTTTAAAATACTGCATAAATCATGAAAAATAGGTTAATAAATTTACAAAGTAAAACTTACCTGTACATACTATACTTACCTATAATGCACCAAAGAAAATGAAGCAGTTGTGATAAACAAAGCATGAGAACTCCGTTGCATTATGGGATTGCAGCATTTCTGCTATTTCTAGGTAATTGATAGTTATCCAACCATGGCCCAACAAAATTATGCTTGGTTGGCCAAACAATGCTTCAAACTTGAAGACCTCGATTGGCTTGTTGTAATGTCAACCCACCATTTTCCAATGGTTTCCTCAAACTTCCAATGATGGGCAAACTATCTGTGCTACTTGTATTTTGTCAGTTTTCCCCAAAAGTACATTCATCCTGTTGTCAGGAGCATATCAATAATAATTCTGATAATAATGGTTTTGACTTTTGTACAATTTTCTTCTATGCATCAATGAACCAGATTTTATTCTGCAGTCATCTATGCAACAGTAGACCAGGTTTTATTAACTAACCATAATTTTAGATTAAATTTTGCATTCACATCTGCTGTAAGTTATTTTGGAATTACTCTTCTGTAACAGACTTTTTATTTGTGAGGCTCTTTTCTAATAATATTTGATGCTGGAACTTGTCTGATGTATTTTGAGCTCTGGGGCCCTTTTGTCTAAAGTCAGTTTCTTTTCAGATGTCACAATTTGCTTCAGTGTTTGATGATATCACTCATTTTGTCTTTTGTTCACTATCATATTTCACAGAGGAAAATTTATTTTATATTTACAAGGGAAATGTGTAAGGTATAAATTGATTTACAAAGTGATTCTTTGATCGTAGAAAATAGGTAGATACTTGACTCCAAAACAGAAATCTGTTATGTGTGTAAGAGTTATGAAGTTTCATACACTGTGTTTTAATACAACATAAATAATTGTTGCCAACCTTCCTTTTTTTTTCCAAATCAAATAAATCTAGAAACTTTAAATCTCTCTTGTTTCTGTGTTGTACTTTTATATTGTTTTTCGTAACTAAAATTTTTCGTTCAAAATATGATTATTTGAGTTGAAAAGAATGGGTAGGTTGATAGATGAGTATAAATGGAAGCTATTGACAGTATTTAAGGTGCAATCAGACAGCATTCTGCAATGGCTGCTCATTTGTTGGCTTTTTTGATGTAGTAAGTCTTCTGTTGTACTTGACATATTTATCACCTCTCCTTTCTTTTGTTGATGATCGCATAGCCCTTAGAAAAGAAACCCCAGAGAAATTATTTATGACTTCTTTTCGCAGAAATTAAAAATATTGTCTGAATGCAGCCTTACAGGAACCTGGATTACTACACTTTGCAATAGTTTAAATCAATTGCAACACGTTGGTAACAGCATGAGCCTTATTAATGATCACATTGTATAAAAGTAAGTGTCACAGATATAAACATTATTATCAAAAGAGTACTATTGATAGATACATAACTTATAGGAGTTACGTATAATGTCTTTCATAACACATAGGAGTTATGAATGATGTTATTAATTCAAACAAAATTAAATCTATATAATTTATGTGTATATATAAGTGATTACTGTAATCATGGGCATACTCATATAAAAGCAGATACAAACATAATTAATTGTAGTGCATATATATTATTATAGTTAGCTTCTAAAGATAACAATAGAGAGTTGTATCTCATCTAGTTCTGTATGCCAACTGATTATCTGCCTTTCTTTCTATGACCCATGTTTTATTCCTTAATTCAGTTTGCACCACTTTATACTCCATGTGCAGTAGGTATTCATCATCTTTGAGTCTCTGACTGATGCTCAAAGCTCAGAATTTTAAAAAAATTGACTCCTGTGTAAGTCTGAAAGATTTAATATCTTTCGTTATATCTACAGTTTCATTATAATGAAGCTGCTAGCTGATATAGAATAATATAGGTGCTATTTGAATTAAAAATTACTTCTAAATATACTTGTTTTTAATAACTATGAAACCCATTCATAAATACCATTAATTATGCATGATGGTTTTATTTTCATGGCAACCTGTATGTATTAATGTGTCATTTTAGTTATTATGACTTTTATTAATTGAATTATTGTGAGACTATTATTAACTTTAGAATTCCAATTTTAGCTTGAACATGACTCTTTGCAAGGTCTAAATGTGTTAGTAAATTGGAAACATGTTGGCAAAAGTTATTGGATGAGATATATGCATCTTGAACTTATTCCTCCTCCCCTTCAAACTGATCATAATTTAATTTCACCTCGATGTGGATTAGCTGTTGGAGATCGTGTTAGAATCAAGCCATCTGTAACCACCCCATTATATAAGTGGGGTTGTGTGTCTCATGATTCTATTGGAATTGTCAGAGGTATTATTAGTCTTATAATTTTCTTCTGATAATAAAAGAAAAGGGATTTTTGAATATCTTTTTTATTTTTCTATTTTTGGACAAAAAAAAATTAGTTAATTTGTATTTTTTACTTTTTGTTTACAGAAGTTGTTTAAGATTTCATATTCTAAATAAATAAATAAATGCCTTATTTTGCTCTAAATATTGTAGTAACTACAAAAATGTTATTCTACTATCTGGGATAAGCTCCCCATTTTCCTCCTACATGCCTGTTTTACATTGCTCTTTGATCCTTTGATGTGAGAACAGCTTGTATTTAAACAATACTAGAATAAGTTTTATAAAAAATTACCATTAATCATGTTTTTAATAGTAAATTGAAACATGGATAAAATAAAATTAGTATTTTTCATGTAATATTTTCTGATTTAAGGCTAAACAAAATATTTTTAAATCTTATACTAATATTTCTATAGAAGATATCTTCCAATAGTAATGCCTTATTAAAAAGCATACTGTTATTATTATATAAAAACATAACTTATGCCTTAAAAAATAGTTCATTACTTTATTTTTTATAAGGTAAGAAACTGAGTTAACAGGCATTTCTTAGATTTGAGAGAATTCTTTATATCATTATCTCTGTGGCACCAAATACATTGCTGCATAAAAATTTAAATTTGTAAAGTTAAAAAAAATCTTAATAAATTCTACATTTAAATAAATAAATAAAATTTAATTTAATTCTTTATTAGACATCCAGAATTGTTAGATTTCATACAATTTCTTTGGTTGTCTGTATACGTATAAAGAAATGGAATAAACAAACAATATAATAAATATAATTATATAAGGTATTAGAGGTATATATGTAGATGTATCTGGACCTGGTATCTCATAAGGTTTATTTTATGAAGTTCAATTTTTTTTTTTGGTTTTTTTTTTGTTTTTTTGTGAAAAAAGTTTATTTTATCATTGCTAATCTTGAGAATGTCACCTTGTATGTGAAACTGCTAGATCTGCTTATTAAAAAGTTTTTAGGCTTTTTTGTTTACTATAGTCATTTTTACCATATATGTTTTTATTTTAATATAATAAATGTTATTGTTTTCTTCACAATTTATTTCTTTTTAGATTTGTAATATTGCATGCATAAGTTTGACAATAAATATCCCATAATTTTGTTGTAAATTTAAGTAACTTTAAACTTGTCCTCATAACTTTGTGATTGATTAATTCCATATAATAAAGGAATATTAATAGGTATACAACTGAATTTGTATTTATCTAATGCATATTGTTTTTAATTTTGACATTCATACATAACCTGCATTATTTAGAGCTTCACTTGAGCAGTATTTCTTTTTTTTTTTTTTTTTTTTTTATAGCTGTAAAATCAGAAGGTAAGAAAGTTATTGTTGATTTTCCTACTCAAATGGGTTGGAGAGCATTGATATCTGAGATGGAGAGAGTACCTGGGGGTTCAACCAGTGAAAATATGATGTATGTACTGGATTAAATTTCTTATTTTGCATGTTTATATTCTTCTACAAGTTGAACATTTCTCTATAATATTTGCCAGGCCCCACCAGTGGCCAAGAGGTTCTGCTCTCGAAACTGGTAGACGGGAGGTGCTGGGTTTGAACCCAATTGTGCCCATCAACTTAATCATTCAGAGTTTTCGTGGTTTTCTTCGAACCATGGATTTCCATACGTAAATACGGGTTAGGTTCCCTTAGAAAGACCCCCACGAATGACACTCCCTCTTGGGCCTATATCCCTCGGATAGATAATTGGCCGTCAAATCAGCCCAACCCTATAATATTTGCTTATTGAAAAATCTGTTCTGGTATTAATTTAACTATTTTATTATTATGACTGAAGTTTGATTACAGATTATTTGGTAGCAATCATCCATAATTGAGATCTCTTTCATTTCTCTTTGATTGTGGGATGTTAATGTGCTCGAGGCTATATCCACCACTATCATGACACTGATGGCAGTTTTTATGATTAAATAAGATCGATTACATATTTAAAGGCCAGTGTTAACTAAAAATGTTGCTATCTTCCAGACTAATAGCAAATGATGAGCAAATCTTTTAGTAAAATTTAAGCATCAGTTGCCTTAGAATTTTGCGCACACAGTTGAGTAGTGAATCCATAAATGTAGACATGTTGCAATCTGATTAGTAACTTATAAAAATTAATGAAAGAATTTCTTGACATAGTAATGTTGTAGCATTACTTTTCCCACATTAGCAAATTAAATATCCCATTTCAAGCTACTACAATCACATTTTTCCAGCTCTACTTCTTCAAGGGACCCATGTTTCTACCTCTTTTTCAAATGGACATGTGAATCAGTTATTCGTAACATGAAATTCATGCAAAATTTCTTAGTGGTCTAAAATTATTTGCATACTTTCCATAATTTTTTAAACTATTGATAATTAAATATATATATATATATAAGTTCAAATTTGTGCTAATTTTTTTTTGTCTACAATTTTTATATATTTCAAATGAGTTAAAATAGACATATTGTTTCTTATTCTTTAAGAAAGTTACACAGCCTGTAGTAGTCTTAAAATGTTTTAATGTATCATACTAATTAATATGTTTATTGCCTTAAGTGTTTTTTTTTCTTTTTCAACATTTGGCTAATTCCATTATTAATATTAAAAAATTAAAAATCTTCCTGAAGATCTAACATTTTACAATTAAATTTATGCTGTGCTGATCAAGAGATCCTAAATATGAGAGAGATTGGACATTAATGAAATATCCACCATGTAAGTTCCAAAATCGATGGATTGCCGTAGCGTGCAATGTATTTTCATCAGTTTTTAACACTTACTCACTTAAAGTTGTTAAAAAGAAGCAAAATCTGAAATTTTTTGCCGTACCTTTCCAGTTCTATCGAAACCTTTAGTTTAAGAAATATTAATATCTACTATTTCAAAAACATTTTTTTACCTTCATTCACTCCAGTTTTTAAGTTTTTCATTTTTTCTACAAATGCAAACTGTTGCATCTGCTTCCAGGACAAAAATATAAAAAAAAAATACCCACTTATTTTTTATAACATTTCCTTTCTGACAGTGTATTTTTTAAAGAAATATATTAATATTTACTATTTCAAAAAATATTTTTTCTGAAGTTCAATTCCATGCTGTTTTTTATGTTTTGTGATTACTTTTCAATTTTTCTGTTTTTCCACATTTTAAAACAGACTCATCTGCTTTTCTGATGGATATATAAAAAAATACCCACTTATTCAGTGTACTTTTGCGGTTCTGGCAGTACTGTTGGTTTAAAAAAATATTAGTATGTATTATTTCAAAAAAAATTATTTCTCAGAGGTGGATTTGCATTTGTTTTCATCTTTTCTGTTGTCAACTAAAATACTAAAGTACCCACTTATTCCTAGTACTTTTCCAGCTCAAGCAATATCTTTTAGCTTAAAAAAATAATTAAATATTTACTATTTCAAAAAAAAAAAAAAAAAATTCTTCAAGTCATTTCATGGATTTGCCAGAGATTTTTTTTTTCTCTCGGGGCCTTTAAATGAAGTAGGTACATGTTTGGCTCATTTATTGCTCAAATTATAAATCAAAATTGCTTTTTAAATGTAAAAATAGCAACAGAAATGAAATTGCTTTATTTCTGTTACTCATTTTGACCATTGTTTACTATAAAGAAACTGTTTAAACTTGAAAATGTTTTAAACAGTATTGTGTATGGTGCTATAGAGTACAAACATGAGAAAAACATCTTGAGTTTAGTAAATGTTACAAGCAGATTTATCGCATAACATTACTGTGAAATTAAGCCTAATTAGTCTAACTTGACAATTACTTAATTTGAATGATTACACATTGTAAACGAAAAAAGAAAATCACTGCATACATTACAATTGAACTCGTACAATTTAATGACTGTAACAAAATAATTATACGTTCTAAATATTAAGTATCTGTAAGTAAAAATAACTTACCTTTTAACAATTTAGCACTTGATATAGTATTTGAAACGTTTTGTGATTAACAATCCAAAAATTCTCCAAAGAGTTAACACCTCTGCTTCACATGAAACTAACATTGTGCTTCAGTTGAAACTGATATGGCCAGTGCAGCAATGACCAATCTATCTCATATGTAGGATATCTATGCTGACCTGTGTAAAGCTGCGAAAAATATCATATTTTGGGATTCAACCTTTTGGCTATTAATTTATTTTTCATGTGTAATTCACTCAAGTGACAGACCATGTCTGTTTTTCTTAGTTTTCATCCTTTGAATTCTTTACATAACCTAGGTTAGGGGTGCACAACCTGTGGCCCGCGGGCCACCAAGATTACCACTATTTTTATGCAGAATAATTTGCCTAATTAATTGACAAAAATTTTGCTGTTAAATAATTCAAATGTTACTTTTAATTTTTTTGTGGTGGCAAACAATTTTCTGACAAAAAGGTTGTGCAGCACTAACCTAGGTGATCTTTCTGCAGCTTTCTTTCTACATTTTACTTATTTACTGTCACTCAAGTTTGGAGTTAAATAAGCTTTTACATTTCAAAATTGCAGACAATCTGAGACATGTATATAGTAGACAAAGGACTAAATTTTATCATGGTGATGTGTTAAGAGCATTACAATCTTAATTTTTCTTTTTGTACTTTTATTCAATTTACTAAAGAGTGTTTCTTTTATGTTTTATGTGTATTTTATTATAGTTTTTCTTAGTATTTTCCCTTTGAATTGTGTTATAAGTTGATTTTTTTCTAAAAAATATGAATTTTTCTTTTCAAATCTTATATATTTCTTTAATTTTACACTGATTTGCTTTTTTATTGAAATTAAATGTACATTTGTGAAGAGAAGTGTATTAAAATCTGTGTTGTTGGATGTCAAAAAAGGATGTAGGCAGATAACATCCTTGGTAGGACTAAAAAAAATTTCATAATTTTCTAAGATGTTTTCACTGTTATGAAAAAATTAAGATCTAAATTTGTTGATAAATATCCTGAAAACTATTTATGTATATTATGAAAAATCAAAAATATAAGTTATTTAGAAAATTTTAAAGTATTGTGACATTTTTCTATTAATTTATTTTATTTTATTTAAGAAGTATTTATAAATACAATTGTAGTTTTTACATATGTTAATATCCGAACACTGTATCAAGCTGTGTAATGCACTTTTTTATTTTAAAAAAGATATATTTTTTGATAACTATATTGTTATGTAGCTCTGCAAATTTATTTTTGTACTACCAGAAATTTATATGCAATATTCTTATTTTGTATATAGCTCACACTGCAATTAAATGTTGACAAGGTTTTTGTACCATACCTGAACTGCCTGAAAGTTATTGATAAGTTTTAAATAGTAATTGTAAATTTTAAATAACTGTTTTTTAATATGCCTTTTAGAAAGTGCAACTTTCATGTAGTCTAAAAAACTAAAACGATTTCCATACTTCACATTATAAGAACTTCTTTTTGAATATTAGAATAAATGATTATTCAGCAAGTTATTTGGCATTGCACATTCAAACGCATCAAGATAATAATTCTTGCCTTGACTATTCACATCCTGTACCTAGAACATACAATAGATCAACTCAGTTTGTGCTTTGTAGTAGAAGATAAGGGCAATACAATTTATCTCTTCATCATAACTGAAACAACAAGTGCATAGTGTGATAAGATGTGCAATAAGATGTAAGAGTCAGTAAGACCTCAAATTCCTCTTACTAATGTTAAACCTATGGGCATGGAATGCATTCTTATTTTTAAAATATCTCATAAGGAAATCAATATTTTTAACTTTTTTTTTTACTCTTCTTGAAAGGTGTCATTTTCTTTTTTAGTCAACAAAATATTTCTAAAATCTATACTTAATTTAATATTTTGCATGTGAAAATCTTAGTGAAGCTGACAAGCTATGAGTAAGATGTTAACACTTAAAATAAAATTAAATATATAATTTAGAAAAATTTTGTCAACTAAAAAAAAAAAAAAACAGCCTTTAAGAAGAGTAGGCATATAAAAGAAGTTAAAAATATTACTTTCATAGTGTGATATTATAATAATGCATTCATGACCATAGGTTTAGCAACAACGAAGAGAATTTGAAACCAACCCAAATTTTCCCCATTTGATATTGTCTAACACTCTCAATGAGTGTACTAAGAGTTTGCTCATAATAGAGATTGCATAGAAATGGAAATACAGTTCAAATGTTTTAATATGAGCAATGACCATGATGAGAATCATTCACCATTTAAACTGTTAAGATTTGCACAGTTATGAACTACAAAAGCAGAATCACAGTTAACGTAAGCAAAACATCTGTTCATTCCAGTGTGATTTTTGACAAAAAGTAGGGTAGAATTAGGAAAGAAATCCCCTTCTCATTGAACCCTGTTCTCTGTCAGAAATATTTCTACATTAGGACTGTATGTCACAATCTAGCAATTTATCACTTTTGCGAAACAGAATTTTAACTTTCAAGGAGACCTCCATTCAAGAAAATGCAAAGTAATGTCTCTATGTCTTGAAAAAAAGGAAGAAAGAAGGAAAAGATAAGGATGTCTCAAATACTGCTCTCTGTAAGACCTACAACTGAACCTTGGAAAGGAAGAGATATATAAAACTTTTATTTATTTAAATCTAGACTTTATAATATTAAGTTAAATTTAGCATTGAAATTATTAGAGTAATTAATGATAGTAATTAGTTTAATTATATGTATGTTTTTAAAATACTTATTATCTTCATGGATACAACTAGTAATGGTCAGTACAAGGACTTTTATAATTCATTTTCTTCTCATATAATCTGAGTTTGACTATATCATTTCTTGAATTGTATTTTGAGGCTTTGCATTCTGCTAGTAACATAATTCTCAATAAAAATGATATAAAAAATCTTATTAGAGATATTACTAAAAAGAAAAAGCCTCGACTTCGATACCCCAGATAAACCGAAGGATTCTTATTATTATGGATTGATGGATATACCTAAAGGTAATTTTGAACAGATTTTAAATGTGATTAAATTTAAAAATGTGTTAAGTTACTATGTTTATCAAAAATAAGGTCTCATGAAAGATGAAGCATGACATCTTTATGAACATGACAAGCAATAGTACATGTCCAGCTTATAGACCTGGATTTTCAAATACTGTGCTTTCAACTTTCTTAAATATAGATAAAAAAAAATATCTAATATTCTACATTATATGTGAGAAGCTTTAATATAGTTTTTTGCTCCTCTTCATCAAAGAATAAAACACATACAGAGGGGAGAAAATCCCCAATGATCAAACCAGACTTTTAGCCAAAAAGCTAATGCTGAAGAAGATTGGGTTACAGTCATTGCACATATTTATTTATATTCAAAAGAGTAATAACTATTCACAAAAGTTTTTTTTTCATTGTACAAAGGAAGATGGCTTATAGAATTAATGATATTAAGCAGTACACCTCTAAGTATCAGATGTGTTTGGCCTTTAATTTACTGATACTAATATTTTGATGCAGGTAATGAAAAGATATTTCCATAATGTTAAAATATAGCTTATGCCAAACAAAATCATAATGGTTGACTGCGTGAACTTTGAGACTGTTTTAGAACTGTTGAAAGAAATAGGTTTAGTCTGTGAGATGTTTCAAGTTTAACAGAAGTGATTTTTAATTGAGAGAGCTAATGCAACAAGACTAGTAATTGAAATGTAATTAATACAGGGAATGGTGAAATAAGAAAAAATCATGTGTTGTGTTTGATAAATAAACCTAATTATGCAATCTAAAAGACTGAAGAGAGAGGTAGGCTCAGAAGAAAAATCATTTGGTCTAAACTGTCTGATTCTCATATTGTTGATTTTCCAGGTTTGTCTTGAGATGAATTGTGGCTGAGAACTTTATATGTCTATCAATTAATGGAATCTTATCATTTAATGGAATGTATCAGGATTGAGTTTAAGCCATCAAAAACCAGTTTTTGATGTGACATAGGTTTAAACTCGTTTTAAGTGGTTTTAACCGTCGAAAACTCCAATATTTAAATATGCTCAGAATAACAACAGAAAAATTGCTGTTAGTACAGCAAGATACAACACTGCTTTTATTTTATGATAGTGCACTTTAGTTTTAGTATTTATTTTACTGTAATCAAATATTAAATTATAATTTTGTTCTTTGTTTATGACTAAATTGCCAAATTTTTTATGTGGATTTTTGGTGTGGCTTTTTAGAATACTTGGTTGCGTTTCTTATTTAATAAATATATATAGACAAACTTTTTGTAACAATAAACCATTTTACCAAATGAAATCAATCATGATACCCCCCAAAAATAGATTATGTATATACAGTCCTTAACAGAAATATTTTCTCTGCAGCATTCCTCCCCCCCCCCCTCACTTAGTACAAACACAGAACATTAAAAATAACATTTATTTTACAAATGAGAAAAGAAATAAATGTTAGGATAAAATATGATATTTTAATCCTTTTATTCCGAAATTAATTTTTGTTAGTGACTATCACTTCTTACTGATGAAATTATCTTATTTAGGGAATACCTCTTGAAATTAGGGACAAATGAATAATTCACCATACCACTAAGAAAAAAAAATAGTTCTTAGTTTGAAACCTGTTCCAAAAGTGAATCCCAATAATGACTTTTTTTAAAAATACATAACTGCAAGTGACATCGAAAAATTAAAAAACAACCTTTGTAGAAATCTACATTAGCTATCCAATGCAAAAAACATTTTAAAATATTGAAATATTAAACAAAATTTCTACCATAGAATTGACAATATTGAGTGGGGGTTTTCATTTCAACATTGAAAAAAATCACAAAAAGTATGAAATTTCAAACAAGATATTTAAAAAAATTCTCCTGTAGGATTCACATTAGTAGGCAGGTGTTTTCAGATTAGTGAAGTAGCTCCTTAAACAACCCCATCCATAAGTACATAAGAGGGGAAAGCAAGAAAAATTAGTTTTGTTGCAATAGCAATACTGTTTTGTACTGGAAGGGAATCTTTGAATTTACTCTATCTTAAGGCTGTTCTCAAATCCAAAAGGGCAACTTTATGACATAAGTTTTAATTTATTTTTGTTCGGAAATGCATGAAACTAGCAGGTGTTGTTGTTCAGAAACTATGTTTTCTGTTTTTGTTGCAAACACAATAGATCTTTTAAAAAATTGTGTCAAAGTGGGCGTTTTGAACCGAATTTCCACACGAAAGAAGAATAACCACTCAAGGAAGGATGAAAAAGTCTTTGTCACATGGTCAAAATCACTTATAACGCAATGGTAATTTATTTATAAAAAGAATGGAAAACACAGCTCGATTCCAAATCGCTTCCATAGTCTGGTCTTCCAATTTTATAACTTTCTGTTAAAAAATTAATTTGTAAATGTGTCAAAACGTTTTGCAGTTGAGAACTGCCTTAAGGAAAGTAAATGCGCTCGCTCATTAGATACCAATTGTGATACATTACTTTCTCCTTCAAGCCATAGAAAAAATGAAAAAATCTAAACAATTTATTTTTCTTTGCAAAATTTAGATTAAACCTATCTAGTTTTAATGATTACAAATAATTAAAGATTTATTAACTGTTCATCTTAAAGGCATACATTAATGATAAACTAAATCATTAAACAAGAGTTAGGTAATTTTTATTCAAATAATTAAAAAAAAAAATCATGCCACAATCAATTTGCAATTTACCATATTCTACGCAAATAGGCTTCAAGAATGTATTTCTGCAGTTTATATCCCACAGGTTTAACATATTTATGCAGTTTTATTTAGAATTTATTAATTAAAGTCTATCTAACTCAGCTAAATAATTTTTTTGGTATTATTTTTATTAAAACTAGGTTTTTGACACTTTTTGACAGAAAGGTTTTTGACATGACGGTTTTAACCATGGTTAAAATTGGCTTAAACCGTCGCATGTCAAAAACTTGCCAACCCTGGAATGTATTAACTTTATATTCATCAAGATGGTAACTATTATTACAACTTAGATAATGAGACACACACAGTCTAAGATATACGGTTTATTGGTTCAGACTTCACAAAGGCTGCACTGCAACTTGAATAGTATTGTCAATGTCAGAAAAGTAGAGTGTTGTGTTATGGTAGAAAATAGAGTAGTATCATGGAATTTACTTCTCTGTCAACTGCCATTTGGTATTGCTCAAATTTGTATAACTATAATATTTACAATTAAGTATTAAAATACATTTAATTCAACTAAATTTTAATTTTTATCATATTCTGAATATATTTTTTTTAAAGTTAAGTTGAAAGTAGTTCAAATAGTTTATTAATTAATAGAGTTACATTCATTAGATGTATGAAAGGAAATAAATTTTTTCTTACTTATAAACTTGGCATATTTTATTAATTGTTCCAATATTTTACTAGTTTCTTAAGCTGTCTAAAAATTAATACAGCACAGAACCATTTATCCAGAATGCTTGGGGTCAGATGTATTCCGGATAACTGGTTTTTCCGGTTAACTGGTTGTGCATTAAAGCAGCATCCATTTGATAAATTTTATGGAATATGCGTGGTTGTGGCATTATTTCTCATTTTAAATTATTAGATTAGTTGGATTAAAAATCAATGCAAGAAGGATAAAAAATTAGCCAGAGTTTAAAAGAAGGCAATTTATGGGAATCCCTTAGGAACAAAAATTCTTCTGTTTCCTCTGCATAAAAATTAAAACATCTAAAATACAACTAAATGTGATGACGAAAAATACTAGATGTTGTCATCAAATTGTACAATTGTTTCAAGCAAAGCCTATGTCAAACTGGCAATGTATGACACCTTCTTCTGCAAAGATTCTGAAATCAGTCTATCAGAAATATCATTCCGGATAACTGGTTTTCCAGTTAACTGGTTTCCGGATAAATGATTCCATACTGTAATATGGAAAATATCACCTGAGAAAACAAAAGTTAGCCTTATCTACCCAACTCCTTTAAATGTAAATGAAATTGATGTTCATTTTATTATTACTTAAATTGTTTTTAAATACTAATGTCATAATTACATGTCAAGATATATTTAAACATGTGCACATTTAAAATAGAGGTTATTTTATAGTTGTGATGGCTGTCAATCAACTCAGATGTGGAAGCCACTTTATCGGTGTAGAAAATGTCCAAATTTTAACTTCTGTGTTGTATGCTACAGATCTGGTCGTGTTCACATGCATGAATTATACTGTGTCAAAGAAACAGGTAACTTAGCAAAACAAAAATCTCTCGTATAGCTACATGCCTTGGATTACATTTTTTTTTTCATTTTTAATGTGTTTTTAATACAGATTCTTGCATTGGTGCTTCTGTTACTGGTTTTATTGAAGACTGGAGACGGTGTGTAAAAAATTTAACTGTATCATCACGTGAAAATATGGCTTTTCGCTTAACAGATGGCTCTAATTATTGTTGGCAGAGTTTTGGAAAGCAAGGGAAAGTAAGCTTCAAAAGTTTATTTCATTCTTTTAAAATAATTTTTTTTTAATCATAGTTTTGAGATAATGTCTACAACTCAGTCATTTCTATTACGCATTTGACTGGATAAAAAAATACTTTAAAATCATTTCATGATATTCTTTAATATTGCTGTAACATAATTTTTCAAGTGCTTTTATCTCCTAACCAGCCAACGTCAAAGACTTCCCTGTAAAAATGCATTTTGTTATTAGCACTAAGTATTGAAATAGGAAAAGATATTTAAAATAATTTTAGCATTTTTATTAATTTTTAAAATTCAATTTTAATTTCTATAATCATAATGTATTTTCCAAAATAATATTTTCCAGAATTAAATTTCTTTTCTTTGCATTCGTATATGGAGTGCAGATAACAAATGCAAGATAGATAGTGGTACTTTACTGTATAAACTTTAGGCAGAAAGGGAATTATACAACCAAAAAACTACCCAAAACACAAAAAATCATCCAAATTTTTATTTAATAATCACAAGTAAATGTTTATTAAAATATGATGAGTTTAAGTTTCAGTGACAAAGATTCCACATATAATTTGCTTATACCTTGGGATTTATAATGTACTGTCTTGGAAACTAATTATAAAAAAATAATTTTATAATAAAGATATATGTGCCAATTGACTGGAAATAGTCTACTATTAAATGATATTCACAAATTATGCTTAGGGGTCATCTATACCAATTTGTACCAACTTTTATTTTTCAAATAGTAACATCCACTTTTGACACTTTGAGTTCCTTATATTAAATCAACCTAGAAAAGTATATAGCAGTTAATTAACTGTTTATTAAATCTTCATAGAGTTATAAAAGACAATCTTTATCTGAAAATTTAGAAAAATAAAATCAAGATTTTTCAGGAAACTACCAAAATCATTTGATTACTAGAAACATTTTATAAAAAATTTCTAAATATAAAATAAACTAATTTTATATAAAAGATTTTTTTTAACTTTCAGATTACATTTTACAGTTTTCTTGTATTTGGATACAAACAATAATAGAAGACTTAAATTGTCAAAAAGTAAAATTTCTAAAATTCAATAAACAAAATGGGCAGAAAAGGCAGACGTTTTGTTATGTATTTTCTTACAGATTCTTACACATTTCATTTTTCTTTTTAAATTCTTGGAAATTCACTCAGATATATTAGTAAAAATCATTTAATCAACTTATCTTTTATTTTCCAATCTTCAACCAGCTTAACATCTATCTCTAACAGCCATGTTTTGATTCACATTTTGAGTCATTGCATCAGCTCATGAATTGAATAGCAATTCACTTGTGTTCACAAGTTGTGAACTTCTTAAATTCAAAAGTAATATTTGGTATTCTTGCTGTGTTTGTAAATTAAATCTGTTATAAGTACATGTTTTCTAAAGTTTAAATATAATAATTAGTTAATTTTTGAAGGGAAATTAATGTTATACAAATTATCTGATTTACATAAGTTTGTGAGTGACTCACAAATCATTTCACTTTTGGTTTCTTATTAGTCAGTGACTAGCAGGTAGGCCTATTGAAATAGCATTTTGATTCTGAAAGGTTATATTCTTTATTATTTGGTATTCTGCTGTATTCTGTTCTGTGAAGTTGTACTCTGCTGCTGTAAGAATTTTTCAATAGTTCATTTCTAAGAACAAATTTAGTTTTTGTAAAAAAATTATCTTCTATGTGTTCCAAGTGTTGTCCCAATGCTTTTAACTAGAATAAAATATTGCCTATGAACTCAAGTTGTGCTTTATGTATGTATGGTGCATTTTCAAGAGTTAATATCATTCATGTCTGTGAGTACAGAACTTCTTTACTTTCTGTCATAAGTTTATAAAGCATTTCAAACTCTTCTAGAACATAAGTGTTACCAGCTCAGTTCATTTTTCTACTGTGCTAAAAGTTTGAAGTTATGATGTGGACTGTGTTTACTTATCATTATGTTAAAGTAATGACACATAACATGCACAATGTTGCTTTGTTATGTAAACTTTAAGGAGATTCTCAACAAATTATTTTTCTCAGCAAAACTTTCGAGTGCATACACACTCATTTTTATAAGCAGGAAATTGATATTAAGTGATTGAAATGATTTTAATTAAATAGCATTTTTCGATAAATATTTTGTATTATATCTTGACTTATAAGCAATTGGTGTTTCATGACTACTTTTCTGGGGCTGTTGCATATAGAAATTCAGTTCGAAACAGCAATTGTTACATGAATTTATTAATGATCCTTTGCCTTTATTGAAAAATCAAAAAAGCTGTTCATTTTCATAGTGTTTAAATACTGGCTAATTTCATGAGTCTTCAAAGGAACTTCATAATTTACAAGCATGATAAATATAATCCTAAAACTGGGATGATAGTATAAAATAATATAGAGAAACATAATTTTCATAAAAATATTAAATGATAATTTTGATAAAAGGGAATTTAGAACTTAGCTCAAA
This sequence comes from Maratus speciosus, assembly GCA_963932465.1. Classification (NCBI taxonomy): domain Eukaryota; kingdom Metazoa; phylum Arthropoda; class Arachnida; order Araneae; family Salticidae; genus Maratus; species Maratus speciosus. The sequence continues at coordinate 339,421,883 of OZ010787.1, read as the reverse complement.
ATTAATCAATACCACAAAATATGATTTTTGAAAACTATTTGATTAATTAAAATAACTCTAATATTGTCTTAAACAAATATTGAACTATCATTAACGTTATCACCAATGCAAACTGATATATCCGTTCACTAAGCTGTGGTTTCACTGCAACAGAAGCATTATTTGAATTAATATAATTCTTATAATTTTTAGCAAAGCAAGGATAATCGCAAACACAAATCAGTTTAACACGTGCATTTTGAGAGAATCGATAGAGATTTTAGCCACAGGTAGGAACACATGTAATGATGCATTATCATGTCATATACCGAGCATTTGGTTTGGTCTGCTTAGGGTCAATGGAGTATTTGGCTTGGACTGATCAATTTCACTCCATGGACTCCTCCCTCTTTTTTCCAGTTTTGGTATCGCCCTGCGTTATTTAAACTGGTATGCATTCTGCAGGTCTTCTTCTCATTTTCACCCCATTGATGATGACCAGGGCTTGGTCGAAACCGCTCAGGAAATTTTAACATCTGAATATTGGTTTTAATGTTCAAAACCTTTTAATTGTTTTTAACACCTAATTTAGTAATAAAAGCTGTGAATCATTTAATGTATTCATGTTTTAAGGCTGTTGGTCACTTACAGAAAATATCGCATTCGGCTGAGAGAGTAGTTTGTTCCTACCCCCCCCCCCCCCCTACAAGCTGTCAAGAGACGTTTATCGTTAATTGCCATGAAGTCCAGCATCTTATCAGTTGTCTGTTTACAAAATTTATGACCCAGTGGGAGAGGGGCTGTTCTACCAGTCCTATTCTAGCAGTCTTTTTGTTAGAAGGGACATATTATTTCAATTTACAGAATGCTTTGGCAGTTTTTAAAATAGTTGAGATCACTTTGAACAATTTTACTCTTATTATTATTATTATTATTATTATTATTACAGCGACGCAACCGGCAGTTTCATCAAGAAATAAGTTTCAGTAGAATAATTACGACTTTTATAAATGCATAAATTTTAGCAAATGTTTCATGAAAATGAAATATGACAATAAAAAGTGATTTAATGTAGTGGCTAAAATGATTTATATGTTTCACCTTACTTATTTATATCATGTTTATTATATTATCATCTTTGCCTTCAAATTTAACCATTGTAAATTTTAAACAATTAAATAATAAATCATATTGTTTATGACTCGTTTTGCATTACGTAATATTCAAATTTTGTGATTTTTTTCTTTTGTTTATGCAAAGCAACATTAATTTACTACTGAAAAGTCAAAACACAATCTATTATAATTAATTACTACAATATGTATTTAAATAAAAGACTGTTTATAGATAAAAAATATTATTATAGGCCATTATGTAAAGAAAATATGGACAAAGAGTGACAATTTCAGTCTATGAGTTACACACTGTGATGTGGGATGATTAAATACACAGGTATTACCTGGAGTATGCACCTGGGTATTTATCCGAGCCTTGGGTAAATACCCAAAAATTGGGTATTTTCATAGTCCATTGTAAAAAAAACACAATCCTGTAAAATATTTTTAATGACAGGTTAATATGTCACACATTGGAACATCCCTTCAAAATGTATTTATTTCACGTGTTTTAATTTCATATTTGTACTCATTAATAGCAGTATTGTAAAGAATACTTTCAACCATAAATCCTGTGGTCAAATCAAAATTTATTCATTATGTTGTGTTTAACAACCAAAAGTATTTTTTTTTTTTTAATTTTAGATATTTTGTTAATAATGCTAAGGAATTAGAGATGAGAAATTATTGACGTGTAAGGCACTCATTTATTGCTAATTTTATTCGAAATATGCCTTTTTATGTAAAATAAGATCTATAGAATATCTTCTTATTCCATGTGTACATGGTGCACAGTTGGTCATCCTAAAATGTATTACAGTACACAACTCTTTTTTACCGATTTAATAGCGAAATTTTCACTAGAAAGACTAACAGGTCATCATTTCCTTTTTTAAAATTTAAATTTATCAATATGTTCTAGTACATTTTGTTATTTTTTTTTAGATTTAAAAATGTAAAATAGTTAAATTATTTCTGCGCAATTTTAATATTTTTAAGAATGTGACAACCAATTTATATCACACCGAGAAATTTTTAAAGTTATATATATATATATATATATATTAAACAAAAACCTAATTTGCAGATCAAATTAAAAAAAACAAAATTTATTTCCTAAATTGTTTAAGCCCGAGAAGAGGGAGATATTAAGATATTTCATTCAATTTGTTCTACATTTAATGTTAAATTTTTGTAACCAATAAGTTAAACCAATTGAACATTAAAAAATAAAAATGAAATTCATACAATATACTTTAAACACCTATATACTTAGATTCCGTTCAAATGAAATCGAAATAAATCTTAGAATTTTTTTTAAGTTTTGTATTTTGCATGTATCTTATCATATTATGTACAATCGTCATAAACATAATGCAAAATCTGCAGTACAAATATTTACAACTTAAAAATGGAAAAATTCTAAGATTTATTTCGATTTCATTTGAACGGAATCTAAGTATATAGGTGTTTTAAGTATTATATTGTATGAATTTCATTTTTATATTTTAATGTTCAATTGGTTTAACTTATTGGTTACAAAAATTTAACATTAAATGTAGAACGAATTGAATGAAATATCTTAATATCTCCCTCTTCTTGGGCTTAAACAATTTAGGAAATAAATTTTGTTTTTTTAATTTGATCTGCAAATTAGGTTTTTGTTTAATATGTCAAGTATTTTAATAACTACTGCATTCAAACAAACACATTTCAAAATTAATGGAGGGTATCATCATCAGGCTTTGATTTGTGCGATATCGCATCACAATTTGTGATGTAATTTACCTGTGTATGATTCAAAAATTTTCACCAGTGCAGTAATGAATATTGCTGTAGTTTGCACGAAAAATTCCAATCTGAACATAAAAAATCTGCTTGAAAATGTCATTTTTATTTCCACTATGACGTCATATTCATATTCTTTTTAATTCTTAAAAAAACTTTTTCAGTTTCATGTTTCACGTGAAATTCATTCAACGAAAAATAGGCAAATTATTATTACGGCTTTTGAATTATTTACAACAATGAAAAAAAAAATTTTATTTTATTACAAAATGTCCGTTGAATCTCAATGAAAAAAGCGAAATTTGGAATTATTAAGAAAAATATTTGAATAATGTATATAAAAATTAGCCCATGTTACTCTCTAGATTATAATCCATCTATATGCAAAGGCATTTTATGATCCGTTTTGACTCTGACGTCTGGCAAATGTTTTTACACTTTGAATTTATAATATTATTAGAATTAGCAAGGAATTAAAAATGAGTGGCATCAGGGACAAAAAGGTGGGAAGAAAAAATGAAAAAGTTACCATCTCCATAGGCTTTTCTATGTTAAATTAACATTGAGAAGTGACACTGGAAATAAATAAGTATTGCGCTGCCGCGCAGTACTTAAATAATGTTATAAAATTTAAGACATTTATAGCTAAGCCTAATTGTGTACATTTTTAATGTGCTAATTGTTCTTTTAAATTATTTTATTTACACATATTTAAAACATGTTAATTACTTTTTATTTAAATATAAATATACAAAATTTTGTTCAATTTATCTAAGAGAGTATGAGGGGACATTGTCCACAAAATTCTTTTATTCATATAAAATGAATTCATTGTGTTCTGAACTATTTTAAACCAATTGCAGAAGTTATTGAATACCTTCAATCAAATTATCCCCCCCCCCCCCCCCGCCCAATCTATTCAATGCATTATAAATTTAGCAACTTAGAAAATGTATTGTAATAACTACTGAGCATATCTTCATTGTAAAGAAATTGATGACAATGCAGGTAAAAAATCGAATTTTAAAAGTTTTAGATATAGGAAACCAAAATTACAGTTAACTCCTCTAAGTAGTTTTGAGTTATGTTTAAAAAACTAACCACTTTCAGTCTGGTTTGCAACGGTTACAGATGGATTTAACATTAGGAATTCTAAACTTGAAACCTGCCTAACTCCAAAACTACTTTGCTGAATTACTTCTATTTTGATTTCTAATGTAAATATTACCGAAAAAAAAAAAAAAATATGCTGACAAAATTATGTGTTCGAATTGAAAATTTTGGAGTTTAATCCAATTTCACCACCAAGACGACTCCAAAACTTATTTTTATGACATAATTTCCAGATAATGGCTATTTTCCTTTATTTCTGGGACGATTTGATGATTAAAATGAATAAGGTGTTTATCTCACTCACTCACTCTCTCCCTCTTTTTTTTGCCGGCTGTACATTTTAGAGGCAAGAACTTTGAAATGGATAAATAAAGTACCGTATTTTATGGAAGAAATGCCGCGGCGTTTACGAGTTTAAAAGTAAATTTTTTTCCAAGTGCGGCGTTTACGATTTTTTAAAAATACCAACTGAGTTTCCTTAATTTAAAAATTCATAAAAATATTTAAAATAGGATTTAAATATTTTAAATAAAACTTCAGACATCTTAAGATATTAAAAACGAGGCATCCTACACTGCTCAGAAAACTTTGATTAAAGTTAGGTCAATGTGACGCTGTCGACAAAAGTAGAGTTCCAATGGATGCGGTGTTTACAACGGGTGCGGCGATTACGATATTTTTAAGCTTATTCAGGCCAATTTGAGGAGTGTGGTGTTTGCGACGGGTGCGGCGTTTCTTCCATGAAATACGGTAATTCTTCAATTATTTCTCTATTTAATCAAAGGATATAATATTAAATATACTAGATACAATATACATGCAGCAATACGTACGATATATATATATATGATTCACAAAGACAAAATATCAAAGTATATTATTAATACATGTATACAAACAAGTAATTAAATTTAAAAAATCAAAAAACCCGACTGAATAAAAGCCAACTAATTAATTATTTCTCATCAATGTGAAACTATTTTTTATATTGCTTACCTATTTTTTTATTTACTTGTATTGATGACTTTTAAGTTGTGTTTAATTATTGATTCCTATCTATAAAAACTGTTTTGATGAGGCCTATAGATGTCCTTGAAGGTTAGAGTTGCAGTAAAGCTAGAAATCCTACATACACAACTTTCTGGTTGTGTAATATTTAAACAGAAATTCTGACTGTAAAATAGTCAATGAAACATCGTATTCATTTTGAAAGATGACTCCAATAATATGCCACTCAATATGGTGCGTAATTTTTTTTTTTTCGTCTCTACCACCGTTTTGTATTTTACGGCCGCCATTTCAAATTTATATATATATAAAAAAAACCTACCCTATAACCATCGAAAGATTAAGACGAATCGATAGAGACCTCATTCATAAAAATCCATCCAGCTGTTACGATGTTTCGAGGGTATAAAGAAATCCACATACACAGATATGCGTGAAACACATAACCCTTCTTTTCAGTTGGGTAATGAGGGAGAAAATATCATCAAATGAATATTAGTATTTTGCATGTTAAGTACAGCCCCCACCCCCCTCAACCTTGTTCCCACTAAAAATATTCATAACAATATTAACTGAAAGGAAAATAATAATAGTTTTGAGCTGCATATTTAAATTTTCAAATAATACTCATTTTTTAAATTATGTGATTGTAAATTCAAATTAAAAAGATGCAGAATGCTTGTCAAAAAATTATAATTATTATTATATGTTTTCCCCCGAAGCTTATTGTTACACCTTTCCTTGAGAATATAAAAATTTTGTTATTAGAACAAAAAACTATAATTTCTGTATTAATTCTGTATTTTCATAGTTACATCCGAATGTAAATATTACTCGAACTGTCTTTTTTCTTACAGATCATTTAAATAAAGCAAATCTTTTATATAGATTAAAACTTAGCATTAAAAGTTATTTAAAAAACATTAATTACTCAAGATATACCATAGTAGAGTTTTCTCATCCATTAGGAAAATTCATAGATATCTTCCACATATTTTATCAAATTCTTTTCTTTTCTTTTTTTAATCATCTTTCAATAAAATTTACACTATTAACAAATACCCAAAATTACTAAGCTCAATACAAATAATTAATTTTCAGTTCACTCTGACATTGTCATCTATTCAATTAAAAGATACAATATTCAATATAGATCAATATACATGCTGCATAATATATACCTGCAAAAATTTAGCGCAAAATACAAAATTTCAGGAAAAATACATGGGTGATTAAAAAAAGATATCATCTCAGAATTTCATGGCCTTATTTACACATAACAAAAATTTTTTTTAATTTTCTCGTAGAAGTTTTTCCCAAAAGATTGCATGAAAAACAAAACTGATTTATTCGTATGGAGAACAATATATAACGAAATCCATTTATTTATCTTTTTATATTTATTCATTCTCTATTTTTTTAGAATTTCATTTATTGTTAAAACCATGCTTTGGAACAAAATTTGTCTAGAATATCACAATTGAAATATACTTGGATACATTTAATGATTGTATAATGTTTATTAATGTAAAACCACGATGCTTGAAATTGATATTTAAATGCTGATTTAAATACTACAGTAAATTTCTTGCGAAAGAATTTTAGACATTATTTCTCTAGCATACTTCTGCATGAGAAAAAACTTGAAAAAAATTCTGTGGCTGCATCTGAAGTGATTTTCTATATAATTTTAGAAGAGGGATGGTAAAAAATCTAAAACTTAGGGACAGAGTTTAAAAAATAATAACAACCCTAAAAATGTGTGCAGGCTAATTTTTAGCTACTTATTTATATAAAACAGTAGTTCCAATTTCAGAAAAAATTACATCAAATTATTTTTATTGAAACAATTTTATCCAGACAGCTCCAAACTTAAAAATCAGTTTCAGGGACACGGGACGGAATACGAGTCTTCCAGGTGTTTGGACCCCCAACTTAGTCCAAAACTTATTTATCTTGTTAATATTGTTGTGCAATAATGAAATGGGGTGTTCCCAAGTACATGAAATAAAAAAAACCCACAAAAAAGCGTATTAATATAAAAATTATTATTTAGGGACATGAAAGTCAAAAGATTGTGAGAATGCCCCATATATAATGCTCTTCACAATGCTCTGCATAAAATACCAGGAATAATCTACTATATTATAATAATTAGATATTACGAGTTTAGTTAAACTAAATAATGTATAGTAATATTACCACATACAAACTGCAAAAGTATTATTCAAAATACTTCACAAATTCATAAACAAATTTTGCAGTAAAGAATTTGTTTGTAAAGGGCTGTATATATATAACATTATCAAATTTAGGGGAATTGTGGACCCCTTGCCCCCTTGACAATATCATACGTTATCCCTCGAACCCCCTCCCCCCAATGGTATCGTTATCAATGTCTAAAAATTCTTTTTATTTTTACAATTTTTTCTTTCTTTTTCTTTTCATACGTTTGCAGCGATATTATACATTTATTATTCACATATTTTACTTACTTGAATGAAGAAAAGTCAATAAAATGCTATTAAACATGAAATAGCTTTATACCAAAAAACATTTTAAGGAAATATTAGATAAAAGTGTTTAATAATAGCTTTTTGTTACATAATGCATTCCCCTGCACTTTGCCCCTATATGGGAAAAGAGTAAGCAGAAGTAAGCTCTTATCAACAAAACATGTGGCCAATATTCTTCCCCATTTTTTTACGAGTAAAAAAAAAAGTAGCCGAAGGCACTGGGTCCTCCAGCTTGATGATCGTTTGTAAAGATTTTCGTTTTAAAATATAAAATCCTTCAACACTGGATTTTGGAATATTTGAAATAATTACCACGGCCCAAGGCAACAACTGGCGGGTCAGCGAATACATAATAATTAATACATAATAATTTATTTATATAAATCACGCACATTATATATATATATATTAAATTAAAAAATAAATATCAGAGTATACTTTTAATACGTAAAAAAATAAATAAATAAATAAATAAATAAATAATTATTAAATAATAAGAACGAAAATTCATGCACCAAGAATAGATTATAAAACACTTTCCAACACTTCCGAAATACTTTATCAAGACTTCGCCGTTTAATAATGTAAATAAGATACCCAAGAAAACAATTTAGAAATAGCGCATTTGAAAATCGGATATCAGTAATTACCGTCCACAGTCGGAAAGGTACTTTAATTCGTCTCTGCAGCTCTTTATATGATCTATATATTTTTACATATTCTACACAGTCTGCTAAAATTGAGTATAATAAGAAAATTCATAACACAGTTAAAAATTCACTACCAATAGGCAGAAACGTACTTGAATTCTTTTGTACAGCCCTGTATATTACATATACATTTTTATGCACGTAATATATAAAGTTGAAATTTAATTCAGCCAAAAACACTCTTAAAACTCTTAACTCCTCATTTTTATTTATTTATTTTTCTACTCTCCCACTACCTCCCGCACTCTGAGTTTGAAATACTATATTATTTTGAAATAAATAATTGTAAATAGTCTTCTAAAAATCTACTGCCACATGCCGAAATCCCTCGCCAGTTGAATGTGTAAATACTGTATTTAAGAAATTGCTACCCTATACTAACCCTTTCTGGACGGGTGATGCATATATGCATCGTCAAAAGGTTCATGTAGAATCTGTTTTTTGCATCATTAATAAATAAATGAATTTTTGTCTTTTTTAATTACAGTATTGCTTGATATTTTACAAGTAAAGGGAACTATTTAAAAAAAGCGGTGCTATCCAAATAAAATTTGTGCAAGGGATGCCGTCTCAAAAGGGTTAAAAAAAGACCTATTATAATTCAATAGTTTATAGGTCTTTAAATATATACAGTGAAACCCCGATTTAACGTAACCCGTATTTAGCGATTTCCTGCATATAGCGTCATTTTTCATTAGTCCCAATTAATTTCCTAGACTTGTAACGTTAAAAAATCCCAGATTTAATGTTATCATTTTGAAATATTTCCCACATTTAACGTTTTTGATGCAGGAAAAAACTGAATGATTTTTTTCTAAAATAGGCAGAAATTGTAATGGAGAATAAAAAAACTTTATTATGTGTAAAATTCGGAATCTCCCCTCTCTTTGTCCTTTCTTGCTCACTGAGAGTACAATATCCGAAATTTCACCTCTCTTTCATCCGCACTCTTTTACAGTGGCCGAGAGGTTCTGCTCTCGAAGCTGGTAGACGGGAGGTACTGGGTTCGAACCCAATTGCGCCCGTCGGCCGAATCGTTCGGAATTTTCGTGGTTTTCTTCGAACCTTGGATTTCCAAGAGTTAATACGGGTTAGGTTCCCTTAGAAAGACCCCCACAAAGGGCACCCCCCCCCCCCTTAGAGCCAATATCCCTCGTGTTGATAATTGGCCGTGTTAAACACAACCAACCAACCAACCGCACTCTTTTACCTATTTGGATTATACTTTCTGCAATAGAATGGAGCTGAAAGCATTCGTTAGAGAATTTTCATTATAGACGATAACATATGGCTCAAAAAGAAAGCCATTTTCCTTGCTGTAAAAAAGGAATCCATCAGTAAATCTGAAAATTACAATGTCCGTAAAACTGATTTTGCTAGTTTAAACAGAATTCAATGTTTTACTTAGCAAACAACTTTAAACTAAGTAGATTTATTGCATCAAATTTGAAAAAGATAGGAAAAGTGGCTTAAAAAAGAAAAATAATAAGTAAAGAAATAAAAGGTATGTTACCTAACTTAGACCTTATTTTATGTTCAGTGTTTTGTTTTTGTTCTTCCCCGATTTAACGTTTTCCCGCATATAGCGTCTTTTCATTATAGTCTCTTGAATAACGTTAAATCGGGGTTTCACTGTATATATATTTTTTTGTTTCGATCCTTGAATATCCTTGATTTATGTTTAAAGAAACGAATACAAACCCTAAATGAATACTTTGACATAGGTGAAAAACTTTATTAATTCCACCTTTTAAAAAAATATTTTGTGAAAAAAAACATAAATGGTTTAAATTAAAATTCTTACTCTAAAAATAAGAGTAATGAGAATTAAGATTTTTTTTTTTAAATTGTTAAATGCAATTTGATGTAGTTTTCCGTTATAATAACTTAGCTACATAGCTAATATAAATAATCTAAAATTGATTATAAGAACTTAAAACGTGAACAATTATGAAAAACTATAATAGAACTTATTGGAAAATTATTGAAATGAACTACAGAAAGATTTAAAATAATCAATTTAAAAGCATGGAAAGAAATTTTGATTATAAAATTACGATTTCTGAAAATTAAATGCACTTCTAAGCAGGGCCCGACCTTTGAAGCTATGGGAAGCACAGCTTCATTTCAGTACCCCCTTTCATCCAAGAAGGGTTTTCTAAATTGAAACTCACCAATGCTATAAATATTACTCCAAAGAGTGGCTTATTCGAGTTCACATATAGCCATAAAAGGTTTTAATTAAAATTAAACACATATAGCTAATAAAACAACTTTTTTTATGTTCTCTTATATATACTATGAACAGGAAAATTGGACGCAATCAAGAAAAATATGGAAAAATGATTTTGCATAGTATTGACATAAAAATGTTAAATTCAGCATGTATGCTCAATATAAAGTATCAATATTTTGAAATATTTCTTTCAATTTTAGCAGTAGTTTAAGTTACTAATATTTTATGTTGGGCATACAAGTCAAATTCAATATTGTTCAAATTCAATATGTAAAATAAACATACATCTAAAATAATGGACAAGCTGAAGAATTGTGATCATGTGGTTTAAACTACTGGTGTATTATGTATATGAAAAATTAATGTGTTATGAAAGATATTTTCATGAAACACTTATAAATACACACATACACACACATACACACACAAACACACATATATATACAATTTTTGAATGGAATTAATTTACTATAACATTTGGGGGCCCCTGTTTTCTCAGTTTCGAGTCCTGTTTTTTCAATTTCGAGTCCCTTCAAAATTTTCTGAGGGAAGCAGGAGCTAAACGTGCCCGTTCGATAATCAAGGCCTGCTAAATTGACTTTGAAAACTTCTATATCCCTTACCTATTTCTACCCCCTCTAACTATAACCCCGACCCAACTTTTATTACACCGGAGTGCGAGCAAACGCTATGGGGTGTCCCTCCCCATGGAGTGATGGATTGTATCGAGGGGGTAGGCAATAGACTGATCAGAATATACATATATGCATTTTGTTTTAATTATAGCTCCCTCCCTAATTAATTGAAATGAAATATTTTTATATCAATGGATAAATTAGAAAGTGAACATTTTTTCATATTTTTTTTAATTTGCAAACGACCTAACAGAACTGCCAGAATTTACAGTTTAATGAGAGGTAGAAATTATTTTGGTCATGCTCCGAGTATTTCACGTAAAATCAAATATTAAAAATTATTTTTATTATAAAATGAAAACTAGGATGAAAAATGGCAAGTTTTAAGAATTGCATACAGAAAACAAAATTCAAAAATCTTAATTTTTTCATGAGATATCCTTAGAAAAGTGAGACAAAATATTCCCATAGGTTTACATGGAGAACGGAAAATGGGATTGTAAGTGATCAGCACCCTTAATATAAAGTATTAAGGTGAATCTGACATTCTCTTGCATATAGTTTCTATATATTTAATATAATTCTATATATAAATTTTTTTAATATCATATTGGAAATCATATTTTTTACCCTTTTTAAAAAATTGCAGAGGAAAAAAAATTACAATTTTGCTATTTTGTTCGGCGGTCAGGGATTTAAAAGGAGCTGTTAAAAAGAAAACATAAACTTGGTACTCAATCCAGAAATTAATTATTACAGGTGGCCAAATGTTAGGAAACATTGATAATTGTTGATTATTAAGACATTTTTTTTTATATTCCTTGCTTTGCAGTAAAGAACTAGTCAGTGCAATGAAAAGTAAACAATGTACTGTTTAGATTGCAATATACAATCTGACCAATTATTATATTACTGTTTGTTTATTTGGTTTTTTTTTATTGAAAAGCAAAATTAAGAGGTGTGGAGAGAAGGCAAGCTATGATTATTAAGAATGAGAGGATAAATCTACTTTTGTCATTAAAGGTTGAATATTTTTATTAAAACAAGATAATTGAAATATGTCACAAAAAAATAATTTTGACACTGAGATGTATGAATTAATGATTAATGAAAATACTGATTTCATTACAAAATTTTTAATCAAAAATTTTCTCTATAAAAAAAAACAGTTTTTAAACATGTGTACTCATAAAAACATACTATTAAAAAATCATGGGTTAAAAAAGCTGAGTAAGAAATTTACCAATGTATACATTAAAAAAAATGAAATCAATTCTTTTTTCAGTTCAAAAGTAATGAAGAAGGAACATTAACTGGAAATCGCTCATATTAGTACATGTGATTTTTCTCACTCCCTTTCTTCTGTGAGCTGACATTTCAACCAGAGCCTGAGTAAAAGATAACAGATAAACATATTACATTATATGACCTTCAATTTCCTATTGTCAGGTGTTAAGGCTCCTGTAATTGAAGGAGCTCTAAGTAGGAGGGGCTGTACAAATTTTTCTTCAGAGAAGTGATACAGTGGTAGTGTGCTGATCTTAGTTGGTTTTTTCTTTTGTTTCTCAGAATTCTACAATGTACATTCACTAACTTGTTTCATGGCCCTGCTCAATCCTATAAGATTGAATACAACCATGCCTGCGTTTAAAAGAAAAGTCTTTTTTAATAATGAAATAATATTCTGAATTTGGTGAATCTGAATTTAAACGTAAATTAACTGGAAAAATACATTTCATATTTAAAATTCTCATGTTATTTAAGCACAGGGGGCGAAAGGATACCATTGCCCCCATACATAAGGTATCATAGGGGCGATTGCCCCTTTCACCTCTGTTAATTCGGCACCTATGATAATAATAATACCAAATTATATTTACTAAAAGGCAAAAGTTTTGCTTTATGGTTATGATTTTTTTTCCCACTTTTTTTTCTCTTGTTTTGCTTTTTCACTTTATTTACTTATTTTTTTTTTTATTTAAGGTTTTATTGTAGTAATTTTCAACCTGTTTGTATCAAATATTTATTTTTAAAGATAAGTATACTTAAATAGTCAAGTTGCTTTTAGTTAATTATTGTAATTTGTTCTTATGAAATCCTATTTTTGTAATTGTTATTATAAGGGCTACAAAATGTCACTTTTTATTTTTATTTTTTAACTAGCATTGGATAAGATTAGAGATGCAGCCTGATATTCTTGTTCATCATTTACACATGATTGTTGATCCTTCTGATTCAAGTTACATGCCATCTCTTGTAGTTGTTAGTGGTGGACCTACATTATCAAGTATGAAAGAGCTTGCAACAATTGCTGTTGGACAAAATGATTCTACTGTCCATCTTTTATGTGAACAGACAGAGGTATTGAATTTAATTCGTATTAATTTGTTATAATTAGTTGTTTATGATTATACATATGTATATATTTTTTATTTTATTATCTGTTCACAATATTTGTTCATAATTTCTTTGAAATGAACTTTATGGTATTAACAGAAATTGCTGATCCCTGAATACGATATCAGTTTATATATTTTAGATATCAATAACAATATTAAATTTCAATTTATTAAAATTTAAAATTTCTTGTTATGTTTCCTTGATATAGAAGAGTGCTGGCCACATTAAGAGACATGTAAACTACAAAAATATGCCAAAGTAATCTATTTCTTCAATCAAAGTAATCCAGTCTCTCTGTATTTGTATTCAAGATTCTCTGTGTGCTAATCATAGGAATTTCCCATATTTATTCCTATTTTTATTTTAAAAAATTTGTTTTTGAGCTTCTCAGGCTGATTGTTTTGAATTAGGTTTGAGTATAAAATTTTAAAAAGTATCGTTATTTCAGATTTAATGATGGATTAAAGTGAGTAAAGTGTCACCAGATGAGGAATCAATTAGAAGATTAAGAAACAGTTTATAGAGAACAATTCTGTGTTCATCAGTTAATTTCTAAGGGGGAATTGAATTCAAGCGATGCATTGGATAGTTGTGAATGTAATGCTAATTATCTTAAAAGAACTGAAATAGCTAAATAGAGTAAAAAAATACACGATTGAATGTGAGAACTCTTTTCCATAATATTTTGAATAAAATGTACAATTTTACAGATTTTTTTGTTAAGGAAATATGGCCCAGGCCTGAAAGGCCTTACACATGCTCTTCCATGACAAAAAATAATACACATTCCCCCGGGTTACTGTAAAACTACTTTTCTTTGTGATACTGGATTTTTCCTATTTTTCAAAACAAGAATAAATTAAATTTTAAGCTTTAATAAGACTATGAAAGACTTCTTTATATGTTATTCAGTATCTCTATGCCTGAGGAAAAGTCTGCAATTTCCCCCTGAAAAAATTGTTCATTTACATTAGAAAAAAATCAGATAAATTTTTAATGTTCATGCCAGAAATCACTGCTATTTGCCATATTTCGTTATTGGTTGTTGATATGGGAAATTTTGTAATTCTGAAAATTATCTGGAATTTTTTTTGTATGTGTGAGAGTAAGCACTCCTAGAGATGTAAATTTTCCAGAAATTTTGAAGTGGCAGTTTTCTGCCAGTTTTTTTTTTTTTTTTTTTTTTTTTTGTAAATTTTGGAAAAAAGGATTTCTTGCAAATGTTTCTCAAAAATAAGTTATATTTTCTTAAAAGATATTAAATAATAAACTTTTTTAATATTTATGCACACTAAAAAAAATTATTTTCCCTTTATATAAATATATTATTTAAAAAAGAGAGAAAACAAGCCAGCTTTTAAGAGTTTATCCTTTCAGCCTCAGAATTTTGACAGTAGCTTTTCTTCCTTAAATTAACCCCAATGTTTGTAATATATCATGTGTCTGTTGAAATGATTTTTCAGTTGCATTTGTTTAATTATATCAGTTGAGCTAATTTAAAAAATAACAAAAAAAATCTAAGTTTCAACCAATTGTCACTGCAGTTTGAAAACAGTTTTAAACTATTGTGCCAGTACATCCCATCTACATAGTACTATAGTTTTCAAATCTATAAATGATGCCAGTTTCAAAGAAACAAATTATAGTAGTTCTGGTATTATTATAAATACTATTATCATTTTCAAATCTTCCATTGTTTAAAAATATGTATTATTTTACAATATTATACCCCCCCCCCCCCCCCTGTAATTATAATTTTCATTTCCTGTGTAAAGTTGTGTTCAAGTAAATTTTTCACAGAAATTTGCTTACATTTTCTTTGCAAAGCTGGTTTGTATAAATTTATATTTTAAAAAAATACCGTTAGACAACAACTCTTAGAATCTATAGTTCAAGAAAAGAAAGTGCATGTTATTATGAAAAGAATTTCTTTCTAATAATAGTGAAAAATTCCAGCTATGTGAATAAAAACAAATGTATGTTTCAAAATTTACATTACATTTTCCACCTTACCATTTTCATTAATTAATATATTATTGAAATAATTTTGCATATGAATTTTCATTTTTAACAAGAGAAATTGCATTTGATATTGATTATCATACCAGGGATTTGCTTGGATTTTTTTTATCACATGATCCTGTTTTTGCGAAATTGTGAACTTTTGTATATATTAGCAAAAAATGTAATCATAATTTTGTGAATTAAAAATTATTGTATTTAAGTTCTTATTTAGACAATTACTGAGATGGTCCTTTGTATACAGCCAGATAATGGATTAATTGGTGATTTCAGCTATTATGCAACAAGATTTTTTTTAAATTCTAAAATCATTACATTTGCGAAGGATTAAATATGGAGGTTTTTTGGAAATGTCTATTTTTAAGAGAGAATTTTGTAATGGGTCTTATGTATTAAGGTGAAAAAATTGTGAAGGATCATTTAAGGGACTCAAACTCTTTCTAAACAGATCCCTGCTTACAAATAAGGTTTTCCATGTTAATGTTTTCATGTGGAGCACTAAACATGAAAAAAATATAAATAAAAGTATCAGAATGTAGCAATTATAAAAATTTTGATTGCATTATTTTATAAATGAAATTTCATTTTCTCCAATTTGGAAAAATTAAAAAATAGTCCTTCGGGAAAAAACTGAAAAAAAAAACAGGTTTTTTCCTAAAATTTCCAAGGGTTTTCCGATTATTCCCATCTCTAAGCACACCAGTTAGTCACGCCAGGACATGTATGTTTAATATTGTGTAACACTAACTTTGGCTTTGATAGCTATTTGTAAGGAATTTAGTTTGCTAGTCAACGGGCATATTATAGGATGCCTGTGTGTTCATAAATCTAGTCATGCATGCATGTAGCTCTGTCAATAGGGCTGTTGTCATCTTGGAAAATTGGGATGTCTATAGCATACTAATCACAAAGATGTTGAGTGAATGATAATACCTTTTCATCGAGAATATTGTTATAAACAGCCTTGTTCAGTTTTATGTCACTTTAATCAGGGGTCCAACTTATAGTACAAAAAGCACCCCCAAACCGTCACAGAACCATCTCAATTCTGAATACATAGCTGCCAACTTTTATGCTTTTCTGTTACCAATAAAATTTAATAAAAATTTTCTTCTTATTTAAACTACAGATTTCAATGATTAAATAAGGGAAATTTTTCTGTTAAATTTTAATGGTAGGAAAAATGTGTAAATGTTGGCAACTATGTGAATACACCTTCCGCATACTTTGGTTTGAGTGCCTCGTTTGCCCATCGGTGTATTCAACACCTTGCATCATTTGAAAGAAAGCAAAATTCCAATTCATCACACCCATTACATGACTCCAATCAGCTATTGTCCATGTTTAGTGCTTTTTGGCCCATTGCAGACATGGAACTTTATGGTATTTTCTGAGCAGTGGTCTATTAGAAGTTACCTGACTCCAAATGTTTATTATATGCAATGTTTACTCAGACTGGGTAGGATGGACCTTAATTCACTGACTGAAGAAATTCTTCTTGTGTTTCAAAACAATTTTCATTCTCAAAGTGTGATACTCATCACAGGTCCTTCTTCATTAGGATATTCTTTTTACTGCAGTTCTGAAGCCATTTTTCATACCTGCCAATAGTACGTTATTTCTTGTAGATTAGCTGGACAGTGTGCTTTGAGGCACTTAGAAATTGAGAAGTTTCATTCCCTTATGGGCATGCTGAAACACTATACCTTTTTGTTACTCTGTCATTCTTATATTTATTTACCCATTTTAATATGCTACAGTACAGGACCTATTATCCGGAATCCTTGGGACCGAAGGCTTTCTGGATTTCGGGTCCTCCCGAATTCCGTAAAAAAAATTGCGGGAAGAATGCAAATTTCATCAAAGAATCGCGAAAAAACACAAATTTCTTCTAACCGCAGCAAAAAAACGCAAATTGCATCAAAATATAGTGAAAAAACAAATTTCTTCAAAGGATCAAAATAGCCTCTCAGATGATTTGAATTTTGTCAAAAAATTGCGAAAAAAAAAATGCAAATTTCGTCAAAAGATCGCGAAAAAAAGCACAAATTTCGTCAAAAGATCGCAAAAAAACGAATTTTCGTAAAAGGATCGCGAAAAGCATGCAAATTTAGACAAAGGATTGTGGAAGAAATATGCAAATTTCTTCAAAATCTCGCAAAAAAACGCAAATTTCGTTAAAAGCTAGTGAAAAAAAAAATTCTTCAAAGGATCGCAAAAAACCCTCTTAATTTCGTTAAGGGATCGCGGAAAAAACGCATAATTAGTGCCAAGAGGCTCCTCCTTTTTTCTGTAAACTTTCAAAAAATTTGCTATGAATTTCAGATTTTTTTTTCTTTTACTCAGAATCACCCCTGATTCAAGTAACATAATTGTGTACAGGGGCGTAAATCCTGGGGGGGTACGGGGGGGGGGGGGGGGGGGGGGGGGGTGCAACACCCCCCCTACGAAAAAATCAGTCGGAAAATTTCCCGTTCGATCGGAAAAAGTACGCTTAGTCGGAAAAAATGGTATTAACCTATAAAAACTTATAAATTGGAAAAAGAAAAAAATTAGTCGGAAAAATTCCCGTTCGATCGGAGAAAAGTAAGTTTAGTCGAAAGAAAATGGCATTAACGTATAAAAACTTATGAATTGGAGAAATGTTTTTGTAGTTTTTAATTAGTAAATAAGAAAAACATGTCAGAGCGAAGAAAACCTATAAAATTTTATTCTTAGTCGGATTTTTTTCCCTTGTAGTTTTTAATTAGAAAATTAGAAAAAACAATTTAGAACGAAGAAAACCTATATATAAATTTATACTTAGTCGAAAATATTACGGATTTTATTTTATGTGATTAAAACTATTCAGAAAAACTTTGACTTGTCAAATACTGTGAACTCGAAAACCTCGATATGAAGAAACAAAATATTTATATACATATTCCAGAAATGTTAATATTATTTCTAACCTTGATATTGTGATCGGAAACTTTGATATTCCGAACTTTTTTCTGTTCCCTTTGACTTCGAGATATCGAGATCCAGCTGTATTTATTTATAGTCAGAAAGTTTTTAGTTTAGTCTGGAAATTTTAAGACATACTGATTGAAGTGAAGAAACTTCTATTTTTTTTTTTTTTTTTACTAACTTTAAATTTAGTTAGAAACGTGTATCACGGAATTTAGGCGATATCCGATGAAAATTCAAAACTGAATTGCAAATATTTAGTACTTTACCCTATCAAAATCTGGATATTTTCCACTCTACACGAATTTTACCTTTAATCGAAAATAATTATGGTTTTATTTTTTTCTACTAATTTTGTGTTTTATTTTTATTTTATTGAAAAAGATGCTTTTTTTTTTTTTTGTAACTTTTTTACGTAATTTTGTACATTGATTTAAAAATGTGTTTCAAGAAATTTATATGATACCGGATGAAATAGATACACCCAAATATTTTGAATTTTTATCTCGAAATAATCTGGGTATTTTACAATCTATACGAGTTAACTTCTATCAGAAATAATACTTTCGTTTTCTTTTTCCTTTTTCAATTGTATTCGATTTTTTTATATTATTATTATTACTGAATTTTGTTTAATTGGAAAAAACAGGGTGACAACAATTTTTTACCCTGCTTTAAAGTATGTGGTTAGAAATAATTAAGAAATCCCATATTTTTGGTGCATTTTTGTCTTTAAAATATTCCCCAAGCAAACAGATTTCAATTTTCAGAAGCTGCGGAATTTGCTTCCAAGAACAAAAGTGTCTTTCCCTTAGTTCATCAATGTTACCAAATTCTATTGACAGCTCCGGTGACAGTTGCATCTACTGAAAGAGCTTTTAGCAGGCTAAAATTTATAAAGACTGCTATTAGATCAACTATGGCTGATGACAGATTGGAATCATTGATGCTTTTCAGTTACCACAAAGAATTAACAGACAATATAGATCTGTCCACTCTTCTTGAAAAATGGGCTAATCGTGTTAATTATGCTATAAAAGTGTGAATTTTGTTACAAAAGCACAAATAAAATTTAATAATTCAAATTGCAACTATACAACAATTATTCAAATAATATTGTATTATAGTCATTATTATTCTTTTATTAATATATTTAGATGATAATCTTAAATTAAATTTATTCGTACGTAATCCAAGCTTTTCCTGATGATCATAATGTTTAAAAGGATATGTTGAAATTACTTATAAACAAGTTTTCATTTGGGATTAATATTAACCATAGCTGCCAACTCTTCCGCTTTTTCAGACCACAAAAATTTAATAGAAATTTTTGCCTTATTTAATCGGCAGATAACGGCGATTTAAAAAGATAAAATTTACTATAAAATTTTTGTGGTCTGAAAAAGCGTAAGATGTTGGCAGCTATGATATTAACCTGTTATTGGTATATTTGTAAAGTAAGTTTCTCCAGAAGCAAGACCCATATGTATATACACTCATGTCCAAAATTTTAGCGTATATGACAAAAACATAGAAAGGGAGTGTTAAATATCTTACGAAATTATTAAATTTTATAGATGAAATTCACAAGATAATTATGACTTCGCGTATCGTATTGAGATAGTCAAATAACTTTAAAGCGCTGATGTCGATTCTTTTCGAATTATTAATAAATTTATCTAAAAATTAGGGAAGAAAGTCTATGATTAATATGTATAGGAAAATGCGGATTGGAATCAAAAACTGCTTTGTTACATAGCGATAGCGATATATCTTGTTACTGAATGTACAAAATTTGATTAACTTTTATTGAAGTACTAAGAAATGGATATAAGTTTTGTTCATTCGAAAATTTTCAAACTTTTAAATGTTGACTTTTTTTTATGTTGTAGACGTACATCGTACACTGGTAACAGGATTCTTTATGCTTAATTCAGAATTTGAATTTCTATCCGGAGTTGAGTCTATGTGAATAAATATGCCATACACAGAAAAAATAAAATGCATTAAACCCTTTATTGGTAAAAAAAAAAAAACGGGCATCGAATCCCCAGCTCCTCAATCATCCAGTTTCATCAAATTTTGTACATTTAGAAACAAGATATATCGCTATCAAACAAAGCAGTTTGGAGTTCCAAACCACAATTTTCTACACATATTAATCATAGTACTTCACCACTAATTTTTAGAGATATACATTAATAATTCAAAAGGAATCAACATCAGCACTTTAAAACCTATTTGACTATCTCGATACGCTCAGTCATAATTATCTTGAAACTTTCATCTATCATCTATAAAGTTTAATAATTTCGTAAGATATTTACGATATCCTTTCTTCGTTTTTATCATATATGCTAAACTTTTGGACATGAGTGTGTATATATATATATATATTAATTAGTCGGCATTTTGTTGGCAATAGTACTCGGAAATTTTTCTTCTTGGAGTCGGAAATTTATGAGTCTACACCCCCCTACGCGACCAGGGTGGTTTACGCCCCTGATTGTGTAGTCATACTATTTTGTTGAAGTGAGAGGGAGGGTGTGAAATATCTGTTTTTTAAACGAATCGTAATATAAATTAATTTTAAACTAAAATTTGACAGAAAAATGATTTTTTCTAATTTCGGGGGGGGGGGGGGGTGCACCGTGTTTCCTCATCACTGATGTAACATATTTTAGTGGTTACACATTGTAACTCAATAGACCAAAAAGAAAATTAGGAATCTGTAAAATTTTTGAAAAATTTTAGAAATTGCAAAATTTTAATAAAAATTTACAAATTTATAGAAAATTTTCAATTTTTTTTTTTTTCCGGATTTCAGGTCCTTCCAGATTTTGGAATTCTGGATAATGGGTCCTGTACTGTATTTCCATATTTCAAAACAACTTACTTCATGTTATTAATAAGATTACAGAACAATATTTCAGCTTTAATTAATCATATAACACCTCTAATCTCACCTAAGTCTATAAAAATAAACTATTGGGTTCTCGCTCAAGCGTGACTATTTTTTTGTCCAGTGAGCTTATGAACCCTGTTATTGTAATATTTGTATTGATTTCTTTGCTGTGAAGTTGTAATTAAAATCACCCTTGTTTGAGTGCTAAGTAACTTTTAAATTGTTATCCAAATAACACTACTTATGTATTTTTTTTATAGTATTACCAGTTTATTGAGATTGCAATCAAGCAATGTAGAAGTGGAGGTATTGACTGTAAAATACATGATCTTACAATTGTGGGACGTCGAAAAACAGAAGCTGATGACACAACAAATTATCCATTTTTAGCTCTAGATAATGATCATGATTATGGCACAGATATAATTTCTGCTGACAGTCGAAAAAATAATTGTCTACAAGTGCAAAGGGATTTTGAGACAAAAGTCTATGTATGGGGATTAAATGACAAAGATCAACTTGGTGGTTTAAGAGGTTCAAAGGTAAATTTCAGTGCATTCTTTATTTTGTGTTTACAATTATAATTTCCTGTTATTAAAAAAAATATTTTTGTTTTAGATCAAGCTTCCTGCATTTTCAGAAACTTTATCACTTCTTGAACCAATTGCAATATCTGGTGGATCTAAAAGTTTGTTTGTTGGTAAGTCATCTAATTTAATTAATGTATGTGTCAGTGTTATAGTACTACTTTCATATTAAATTTATATTGTTCTGCTCTTTTACTGAAAAACAAAGTGTAAATGAGAATATCAAGCACACAAATGCCCCAGTTCACACATGAGCAAAAATTTTAATTTAAATATATTTGTAAATAAAAAACATGATTCTGAAATGTCTGATAAATTGCTTACAGTTTGATCTGCAGTGGCCAAACAGTTACAGTATTGGGCTCATAGCTAGAGTGCTTAATTTGATACTTGGTTGTTGAAATTAAACATTGCTGTGTTTGTCATATATGTGTATGTTAAATCTGGCATATGGAATTAGTTTCTGGGTGGTTGTTAAGTAAGAGAGGGTTACAGTGCTAGGAGATTCCTTCCATAACGTTAATGATCAAAATTCAGGAAAAATTTCTCTCTGGGATAGGGATTTACTCTGACTTTAAATCTTACAGTAAGTCTCCAGAGTATGTGATAAATAGATAGGTATAGTGCATTTTTTATGAGTTGGCACTTGGGAACTCCTTCTTTTAGAAGAGTCTATTTTAAAGAAGGTATGCAAGTTGCAACTAGAGGGGAAATAACTTCATCCCTTGAGTGCCTTCAATTCATTGGGAGAGAATAAGAGGTGCAAAGAAATAAGTTTCTTGCCAACAATTTATACATCTTACCAAAGAAACCTGTTTTCCCACCATTGGTTAACTGTGTTTTACTTTTCTCTTTCTCCTAATTTATCTTGCAGTATTTAAACACTTTTTTTCTCTGCACGGGTGGATGAAAATTATTTTATTATTTTGTCCCAAAGTTACTCCTTTGAATTTTAGAATAATTTAAAGGGATAAATTAGAGTCATTCTTAGACAAAATTTAATTTCAAAATTTTAGACAAATAAAAAAACTTTAAATATTCTTTACCTAGATTTATGTTAAATATGTGTTTAGAGGGGGCAGAAACCTTTGACCCTACCCCCCCCCCCCCCTAAAAAAGAAAAGGAAAAGAAAAAAGAACAGTTTCAACTTTTAATTTTTAAAAATGTGCATAGAAATGATTTTTTTATTTTATTAATATTTCTTAATTGTTCTGTATTATTTTTTATGGTATTATGTTTAAATTTATCTTGCATGAGGAGTTCATACAAAAAAAAAAAAAAAAAATAGTTTAGCTTATTTCACATGTTTATATTGTTTATTTTAAAAAATTGTCCCTGGGTTTCAGATTACAGACACATCTGTTCTAAAATCTTTGATTTATTTCTGTCAGTGCCCCTGTTCTTAGAGCTAAAAATAGATTTACATAATCATTATTATTTTTCTTTCTTTATTTATTTATTTAATTTTTTTTTCCTATAAGAAGCTACAAATGATAAAAGTGTAATAAGAATAACAAAAATAAATTAATTGAAGGCAAGTTTTACATTAAAATAAATTAAACCCTTTTCCATATTTTTCTTCAGTTTGTAGATTCCATATTTAGAGTTTCATAATTCAAAAAAAAAAAAATTAAGTTAAAATTTTCATACAGAATATACTATAAAATCACGATTGCAAGTCTCCTTTTTCAAAAGCAAAAACAGTTAAATTTGGGAGGGGACTTATTATCAAGATTTTTTTATTAATTCATTTTTATCATTACTTTGGAAGTAAAAAAAATATGAATACAGGAATGAGAATCTTCTGCATTTTGGCAGATTTCTGCTTAAAAAAAAGTCTCCCCTAAAATTTTGTAAATATAGTGTAATATTTTATATTAGTTCATTTTTATATGCTAGTTAATTTCAGTTGCATCCAAACAAATTTGAATTCCAGCATTGAATTTGCTTTTGTAAATGAGAACAATTTGAACTATTATTTGTTTTTCGCTCAGTTGGAAATATTTAATTCGTATGATAACTTTACCAATCAGTTTGATTGTGTTAAAATAATAGTTTACCTACGTGCCCATCAATAGTTTATCTTCGTGCCCATGGAGTTCCTTTACTTGCGGTTTATTCTGTTGAGCTGTCTACATGACAGACCAGATGTTATTACCAATAAGGTTATCTGAGCGAAATATGCTCACCGGTTGTCGGCCCATTCAGCTTAAACAGCCCTGTAATTGGCCAAACGGCATTGGCCCTATAAGTCAAGGATCTGGGTTCGATTCTCAGCCTGGGCATTTTTTTGCTCTGTTGGAAACACTTAATTCGTATGAGAATAATTTGCTTTGAATAAGCACTATTGAAAAATTCATTCAGCTAAATATTTTAATGCTTTTTCTTTTATTTTGTAGTAGAATTAATTTTAAATGTAATAAATAGATAAAATAAGTAAAATGCATGAGTATGTTTTAAGTTTTACCATATTAACGTAAATGCATTGTTTTTATTTATTTTTTGTTTCAGTTTCACATGATGGAAAAATATATGCATGTGGTGAAGGCACAAATGGTCGATTAGGATTAGGACATTCAAATAATGTTTCTTTCCCTAGACAAATTACATCTTTAAGTCATTTTGTAATCCGTAAAGTTGCTGTTCATTCAGGTAAAAATAGAAATATTTCAAATTATCTAGCTTTATTGCCATATATTGTTTTGTGTTATTTTCTAAAGTATCTTTTTTTTTTTTTACATTATCTTTTTATATCCTTCTTATTAAGACTTCTTTTTGATATCTGCATGATAGCAATGAACTATAAAGATAAGTACATAACTAAATGAACTACTTTCAAAATTTCAGATTGTCTTATTTATATATATCCTAGATTTTTTTTTGCAGCGATATCATGAAAAAACATGTGGATGCGAACTATATATGTTCACAACATATTTTAAAATTACCTGATGACCATGCATATAAAAACATGTTTTCAAAAAGAAGCAGAAAGAGGTTTGGAGAATTTTTAGCGAAGTTAATAACAAAAATTGTTGAGATATCCACTAATAAATATCTTTAAGGAAAACAATGGTATATGTTTTGTATGGACTTTTTTCTGTTTTCTTTTTGAGTAAATTTGTAATTTATAGGACAAAAAAATTACACTTTCCTTTAAAAGGTGTTCCACTTTGTCTTGTATGGAAGTTTTAACAGGTTTTGCTGCTACAAATACAGCAGCTGCTATAATACATATATTACCTGTTACAAATATAGCAATATTTAATTTCAAGCATCTGGTTTGACTTCTCCATAAACCTGCTGATAAACAACTTTATTTTTTTCATAATATCTTATCATTACAGTTACGACCTTAAAAGTATTTTTCTAATATATTTTTTACCTAATAGATAAATCCAAAAACTGCAGATACAAAATACATTTTCTCCTATTTTTTTCTTTTTAATTATCTGTTTTAAATAATCTTTATCTGACTTCTAATACGGCAATCACACACGCAACTTAAGTGAAACTTTAAGCTCAACACGCATCTTTACCTACAAATGTTTCTCAAAAAATGCTGTGTGCTTGGGATTTCGTATGTGAAACATTATCTGAAACTTTTACCACTACAAGTGGAAAATGTTCCATGCTGCACTTAATCTGACCAATAGCATAGCAGCAGATTGCATACATCACTCCTCACAATGGCTGTCGAAATCTAAGATGACTGCTGTCAGTACATATGCATGTTTGTCTGTATTGAAAACAAATAAAGTATTTAAGATCTAGACACAAGAATTGGCTTTTCATATCTCAGAAGGAGTTCATAGTAAAGAAATATTTTAATGGGATTCATGGTGTGACAATAAAAGAAGGATCGTTCGGCAGTTACAAACAGCAAATGCCATTGATTTTCGATGCCAGCAAGCTGCAAATGTTCTGAGTCGTAAGTGAATATTTATAAAATTTAAAAGTATTTTTAATTACAGTGCAACCTTGATTATCCGAGCTAATTGGAACTGCTAGTTCCTCAGATATCAGAAATCTTGGTTAATAGAAATTCTGTATAAAAACTCACTGTGCTCGCGAATTTAACATCTCTTAGAATAAAAAACAATAGAACTTTTTTTAAATGTTAAAAATAAACATATATAAAGTTATGTTTCACAGCTCAACAAATTTAAAAAGGAAATCATCTACTAGTAGTAAATTTTAAAAAGCAAATGAAATTTTTTTTGAAATGTGGTACAAAGTCATCCTGAAACTTTTCCTTAAAAATTTTGGAGTTCCTCCAATCAGACCTATTATTTCTGTACTTCATGGGCAAGAAATTTACATTGAGGTTTTTAAATGCTCTTGGTTCCTTTGTTTTACTGATGAGAAGCAGCGGTAATTTATCAATTCCACTTGCAATTTGCGCAAACAAGAAACGACACCCGGTCTTTGCTTTTCTTGTAACCCAGGGCACTAGCTTCTTGTTTAGATGGCAAAGTTTTTGATGGCATCATTCTGTAAAACAAGCGGGTTTCATTGGCATTATAAATTTGATCTAATGTCACATTTTCTTTTTCAATCATTTCTTCAAATCTTTCAACAAAGTCTTTAGCAGAATCTTCATTGTCAGACAACTTTTCTCCTGCAACCCCCAGTTGTCAAATGCTATGTCTTTTTTTTTAATTTATCTTAACAACCTTGACTTGCAGAAAAACTTTTCTTTTCATTTCATTTTTGGCTGAGAAGAAGAGCATTATCTTTTAGAATGTTCCTGTAAATAGGAATGCTCTGTGCGTGTTGTTGCTTGAACCAAAGATAGACTGCTTCATCAAGCTTTTAATTTTTGACTTTTTTTAATGTTGACCATCCTTCTAAGGCCTTTGACGAATCCATCTTTGAACAAAAAGCCTCTGTTTGAGCTTTGTTACATCTCCAATCACCTACTATGGTTTCACCAATTAACAAATTCCAGAGCAAGCATTTTAAAACTTTCACCATTATTAATTCATTAAACTTTTTATCCATTGAATTAATAACTCTCTTTCTTTTTTGGTTCTGCAATTTAAAAATGAACAGCTTACTATTTGTGTGCTGGTCAAACAGGAAATGATTAAAGAAAAGGTTCACAACAAGACAGGACGGTGAAGGAAAGGGCAAACAGAAGAATGTCATGAAACCCAAATGTCTATTGTGAGAGTCACCAATCCTCCCCATTGTCAAGAGTCAAGTGAGGGGGATGTAATTGTCTGATAACACATTGCACCTAGTGTTCAATAGGGCCACATGGCCACTGGAAACAAACCATTGTTCGCTGTTGACTTCTCAGTGTTCAATGTTTCTTGAAAGTTGAGTGCTTTTGGGGGCAGAAGAGCCAGTAACATGGACAGTGGACTAAAAAGTGTGGTCTTTTTCAAGGCTCATTCACAAAAAAAAAAAAAAAAAAAAAACGATTTTGTTAACGGCTCAGTTAACAGAAACCTCGATTAATCGAAGCTTCGTTAATCAAGGTTCTACTGTATTAATCTTACATTTTTTTTAACAATAAGATTAATTGCAATGTTAAGTGGTTTTGAATATCTTTTTTACTGTTTATGAAATTTGATAGCGTTTTGTCTGTACTTGAAGCCAAATTCGCCAATGTTAGTAAACAAAGCATTTTCTTTCATCTTGAATTATTATTACACAAAAATATTAGATGAATACTTCTGCCTGTTTTATAAATCATACAATACATCAGATTACTCAATTTTTGCTGTACCCAATTTTTAAAAGCATTGTACAATTATCCTTTTACCTTTTATACATATTATATGTCCTGTTAAATTATATCAGTTGACTAATTGTATTTCCAACAAATGAATTAAGTAACTAGAAAACGTTTATCAGATACTGCTTAAATTTGTTTCTAAAACTATTTTGGAATTTTACTAGACGAATTATTAGTGTAAACATTGACTTAATTTTTTATTATACAAAGTGTTTTTCATATGGATTATTGTAAAATTTAGATATTAAATTCAGAAGGATATTTGAATATAGCCTTATAAATGTGCATGGAAATTCAATTTTAATCAAATTTCTCTGTGAATAAAATTTGTTTAACAAATTCATCAAATGTTAAAATATTAAAAAGCTCTTCAATCATTTAAGCAACAATTCTGTTTACCAATCATTTTTATTAATGCAGTAAATACATCCGAAATTCCTGAGAAATATTTCAGTTATTCTAAATTGTCCATCAAAGACACATTTTTTTTCTCGTGTGTGTGGTAGAGATGAGACGTTTAATGCTCTTTATTGTATTTTCATGCTACATATACCACAAGTATTTTTTGAAAAAAAAAGGCATTTGCATAATATGGTGATTATATCTTACTTTAAAAAATATTTTTAAAATTATAATTACTTGAAAGTGAATTTAACTATTTTTGATGGGTACAAGATGAATCATATCATTTTCATTTATATCTAATTCTGAGATTGTTACATGGTCTGTGTTAGTAACATGAAGAAACCGTGGGATATCCCTTGACTTTCTTTGCTTTCTGTTTGAAGTCCTTTTCCAGAATAAATGGAAATATAACCAGTGTCTTTCTGCCTAGTTGTACAATTATATTTTAAAAGAATAAAAATTGTTTTGCAGATTCCTGCCAGTGGTTTGATACAAATAACAAATTTACTATTTTCAACATATTTTCAAGGACATGAAAATCGACAAAACACTATCAAAGCTCATAAAAGTAAAAATATATCAAAAACCTCTTAACATTGCAATTAATCTTATTGTTAAATAAAATATAAGATTAATAATTAAAAAATTTATTTACATAATTGATATTAAACATCTATAAACACTAATATAATATGAACTAATGTCTTTAATATGTATACCACTTGAAACTATTTCAATATTTATAAATTATTTATTAATTTATATTATTAACAGTACACAACATTTTACCTGACAGCCACCAAGCTATTACTAGTTTTGTAAAAAATAATTTTCCTTATTTAATGGCAGAAACTTTGTAATTAAAAAGGCGAAAAATATTTTTCGTAAATCATGGTGGCAAACTACTTTCAAGAAAAAAGATTATGCTGCCATAATATGATGTACTAAATATATATATATATATATATATATATATATATATATATATTAAAATAGAAAAGTAACTAAACTCATTGCTAAAAATCCCAAAGTAAAAAAGTGAAACGCTCTACAGAAAGAAATAAAATATAAAAAAATATATAAATATGTATATTTTTAATATATAGAGTTAAGTATAAAAATATATATTAACAATATATATAAATATAAAAAGTATAAAATTTCTTTAAATGTAATAAAGTCTATCCAATATTTATTACATTTTAAGAAAAACACTCAAAAATTATGTATTACTTAAAAATCAGCATATACATTAGCATTTTTTAAAAACTAATTGAAGTACACATTTTATCCTTAAATACACAAGTTTTAAGCACTTTTAAGATTTTTCTTCTTTTCTTTTCATGAACGAACGAAATTTTACATAAACTCGTTTTGGGTTTTAAATAAGAAATAGAATGACAAAATATGGAAAAAAAAGATGCTAAAAACTGACTAAGTAGTTGTGATGTTTTAGCCCAATCTGAATATAGTTTAATGACAAAATATAAATATAATGATATCTCAATTTCCAATTCTTGCAAAGTGTGGTGACATGCTAGTTTTTTTCTTTTTCCTGTCCTTAAAAAAAGAGAAAAAATTCGTGTTTAATCATTACAGCTATTAAAGAAACTGAATTTTTTATTTTACTCTTACTCATAAATTTATTTCAGGCGATACTTTTTTTAAACTCAGAGATTAAAAATATATATATGCGTGTGGAAACTAAACAGTAGGCTAAATAAATACTTGCGAAAATTGTGGCAGATAACAGACAGCATGTGCACTATGCCAAGTGAGCGATAAACAACTTTCTGTTGTAATTTGCTTACCAGACAAACCTTTCTATGCAGTATTTAGCAACCCTTCTTGACTGATCCCTCCCCTTTTACTTTGTGAAAAGTCGTGTATTGTGCTTAAAGATTCGCCTATCTTCTCTGTCTGATTGAGCCTTAAGGAAGAGCTCTTAAAACTTTTTATTTATGTGTGTGTGTAGATGCTTAGCTTTAGTATGCATGTATCAATTCTGGTATTGCTATTATTATTATTAGTTTTGTTTAGAAAAAATACATTTATCAGGCCCTAATAATGGTTTGTTTGGTCATTTATTTTGGTAAAAGGGTCATTTATTATTACAAAGGAATTCAGATTGCATTCCTGATTAATATCAAGTCCAGTTCTTCTTTGGGAAAAAAAATAAAATAAACATTTTTAATTCAAGGTCATGAAGCATTTGAGTGTACATTTATTCTTTTAATAATAAACATACTATATCAGGTCAGTTTTATTTTTTACTTTAATTTCAGATAGTTCTCGTTTTTCCTTTATTGCCTGAAAATGGGTAGTCATTTTTTGAATAATACAAAAGAATTGCGCAATTTCATATCTTAATATGTTATGTGGCTTTCAAGCATCTTTTTGCTGCCATCTATTTTTGATAAAATTAATGTTACTGCCACCTTGTACATAAATTAGTATTTGAAAAAAATAAAAGAACAGTCTTGTAATGCAATATCTTTAGGTGCTTATCTATTAATATATTGAATCATGATACAATTTGCTTCTGAAAAAGCAAAGCAGCAAGGGTGCTTATTTCAGATAATCTAGATATATTGATATGGCTATGATCAGTGAATGTTTAGGTTTATTTTTATTTTTTAGTTCTGTTATTTTAAGAAATGTTTTAATACAAAACTAATTTTGCCAAAAATTTTACTACATCATCTGAACATTAAATTTGACAGCCATACCATTGATGAAGATACTGCTATTATTATTAACCTTAATCATTGAAAAATAAATTGAATTTTTAGGTGGACGACATGCCTTAGCATTAACTATTGATGGTAAAATTTTCTCCTGGGGAGAAGGTGATGATGGAAAATTAGGCCATGGAAACAGAATGTGAGTATTTATGTCTATGATAATCCAAATGTCATTGATTTCATAACTTATTCTGTGGTGCTTTATTGTTTCATCTTACTGTGTAGCATATGCTAAAGAGTAATGTATCTCTAGCCTTTCACATAGCTAGAGATATTCCAACATATGTACCTCATTACATAACTTTAAAAAAGACACATGCTATCCTTCTCTATAGAGAGCAGTGTCAAAGGACCCTTCTTCTCCAAAAAAGATCTTATTGGGCAGAAAAATATATTGATGCAATAAGGCTTTCTTGTAGCTGCCTTAGCTTGACCCTACCAAATTCGGAAATTGAGTTGATTTGACCCTCCCTCTCAAATTGAAAGGCTGAGACTATCCTGCCTCTTACCTTTTTCCACAATCTTAATCTTTAGATGCTAGCAAAAGCTATTTATCAATTGTCTCTAACCTGTAGCCTATATCCAGGCTTTGTCTATACTCTCTCAATGTATTTTTACATATTATAAAATTGTATTCTTTTAATGAGATATGATTCTAAATATTTTAAGATGTTTTCTAATTTTTTTTGTGTGTCTTTAAATTCATTTGATAGGTTACTATGATTTAAAATGTTTTAAATGGCTTCCTCAGCTATAATTGAAATTGATATTTTTTTTTTGTCTTAACCCACTGACTGCTGAGCAAAAGGCCAAAATTGTAATTTTTTTTTTCTCTGTAATTTGTAAACAATGTTTAAAAAAGATGTTTTTTCCAACATGATATAAAATTGTTTATTACATATAGGTGTATAAGACTTGAGAGTATTAATCATAACTTAATTCTTCAAAACTGTTAATTTAAATATTGCTTCTGTTGCCTTGAAACCTACAGCCTACCTTATTGCTAATTTTAATCTTTAGTAGAATGTAATTTCTTTACGATTTAACACAAATCTTTTTTTAATTACACAAGTACATTTTAATGATATTTTTCTTACTTATTGAAAATATATAATTTCCTTCTTTATACTATAGTAAGTATAATTAAGTTAAAACTCGCACTGTTTCTGCCATCCTTTTAAGATATCCATCAGAATGATTTTTATGCCTTACCTGATAGAGTAATTATATACCTGTACTCACTTTAAATAATATGAAATTGTTTTTTAGCTTTTTTTTAACAGTTGAAGCATATTAGTGATGTAACAGCAAAGGCAGAACACACTACTATTGATATTGCACTGAAAGATACTGCAACTTCCCGACTGAGCCTAATTTGTTTGAAAACTTTTAATAAGCAATATTTTCATATCTTTGAATTCTTAACCTGCTGACCACTGTGCAAAAGGGCAAAATTGTAATTTTTTTTTCTCTGTAATTTGTTAAAAATCTTAAAAAATAAAAGATGTTTTTTCCAACATGATATAAATTGTTTATTACATATAGGTGTATAAGCCTTGAGAGTATTAATCATAACTTAATTCTTCAAAACTGAGTTTTGTATGTAAAATAACATTAATATAAATATTGCTTCTGTTGCAGTGAGACCTACAGATGATTGATTGCCAATTTTAAACTTTAGTAGAATGTAATTTCTTTATGATTTAACACAAATCTTTTTTAATTGCATAAGCACATTTTAATGATATTTTTCTTATTTATTGAAAATGTATAACTTCCTTCTTTATACCACAGTAAATATAATTGAGTTAAAACTCACACTGTTTCTGTCATCTTTTTAAGATATCCATCAGAATGCTTTTTATGCCTTACCTAATAGAGTACTTATATACCTGCACTCACTTTAAGTAATATGAATTTTTTTTAGCTTTTTTTTAACAGTTGAAGCATATTAGTGATGTAACAGCAAAGGCAGAGCACACTACTATCGATATTGCACTGAAAGACACTGCAACTTCCCGACTGAGCCTAATTTGTTTGAAAACTTTTAATAAGCAATATTTTCATATCTTTCAATCATTCTTTTTAATGTTATTTTACTCATTTTAGTTTGTTTGTTGATTTAAAAAATAATTGCACTTTATTTCTATTTTTAAAAGTGTCAAGATTATGAAAAATATATACGTATTTGTAAATATTCTAAATAGATTTGATAAATTGAATGCTACATTTTATAACTGAATTGCCACACCACAATAAAAAAGGATTATTATCACATGTTTTAACACCACATGTACTAATAAATAATTTGGAAACTAATTACAGATTGAATAAAAATCAAGGTTTTTAGTTTTATGAGGAATCATAAAGTCATTTAAAAATTGTTACTAGACATTGATGATTTTTTTTTTTTTTTTTGGAAAGGGGAGGGGTCAATAACCAAATTTGATTTCTGAACAATACTTCTGTAAATAATGGCAGCAACTAATACTTGAAAAATTATAAAATTGCAAGAATAAATTCCATTATTGGTGAAATCTGGAACTGGAGACCCATTCCATTTATTTCTTTGCAAGGAAATTTGTTATTTTACTTTTTGTTCATTTATATCATTCCTAAAAATCATTTTTAACCCACTCAATGTCTGTGGGCTTAAGAACTTTAGAAGTGAATGCTTGTTTGTTTACATTTTAGAAACAAGTACTAAAGGTTTTTCTTATGACAGAGAATTTTCAAAAAAGTTGTATTTGAAGTTTATAAAAAAAATACACTACAACTGTTACAATAATTAAGTAATGTCATTTGATATAAAAATAAATGTGAACATGCACTCATCTTTTTTTAATTGCAAAAATTGTTTGGATGTAAGCATGTCATATATGTATCTTTTATTGTAGCTACACAGCTCATGGAAATAAATGTATCAACTTTCTGTCTGAAAGGTTTAAGGGGACTCAGCACCTGTCATTTTGATAAAAAATGTTGAATTTCAGATTTTTATTTTAAAATGTGCCTTAGTATTCTTAGAAGATTCTGCCCAAATTTCGTAACAATTTGATAAATAATAAAGGAGATATACTTAATTTAATCCGTTCAATGTCCCAATGTTTAAACTCATTTTTCTCAGTTCCCAATTTTTTATATTTTCATTTTAATCAAACTGCTAAGGCTTCTCCTACAATATTTAAGCAAAATTAGCTGAAAAATTTTTAAAAGTATCTTTAGACCCTGTGTGTAACTAAGTGTCGGATTTCTGATATGTTTGTAACTTAAAAAAAAATTATGAACTTTAAAAATGTGCTATTTTTCCATGTTTTTCCCATATACATTCACTAATTTTTTTTTTTTTCTGCTGATCTAATGGACTAATAAAAAATACAATACCTAGATTTATAGAAAAAAGGGCTCTGAATAAAGGATAAAAAATTCATTTTCCAAAAATGAAAAAGAAGAAAGAATTTTTAAATTGTTAATTTTTTTTTATTATTCAATTTAAAAAAAAAAGTTATTGCTGTATTGAGAACTTAACCTTTTTTGTGATCTATTATGACTGTGCTTTATTCAAACATAAACATAAAAATGTAATATAGGCTATAGCTACAAAATAAATTTTTCTGGTGCCGAGTCCCCTTAAATAAGTTGCTTCAGATTTATTTAAATAAAAAATTATTGGCATAATCAGATGACTTTATTTTGTTTGAGTTTCTTTACTACTTTTGTAAGGAGAGAGACAAATTCCTAAATTACAATTTGAAAGTAGTTTCATTCATTGACTTGCTTACCTATTTATTTAATGGCTTTAAAATTTTTATACTTAGAAAAGAGAAGTTAAAGTATCATTTTTATATGAATTTTTTAAAAAAAAAGTTTTTTTTTTGTTCATTTTAGAAGCGTTGATCGTCCTAGATTAATTCTATCTTTGAAGTCTAAAAGAATAAGAGATGTAGCTTGTGGAAGTGCTCATAGTGCTGCAATTAGCTCATCTGGTGAACTTTTTACATGGGGTTTAGGAGATTATGGCCGTCTCGGACATGGTGACCTAGTAACACAGCTTAAGCCAAAACAAGTGAGAATACATACTTTGTAATTCATTCTACAATATTTTTGGGCCTCTATGGAATAAAATAATTTAAACAAGTTTTAAAAATGATTCAGTTTCAGTAACTTTTTTTCATGTGTTAACAATTGAAGTACCAATCGTGCCAATTGGGTAAGAGTACCAATCGGAATATTCTGAAATGAACATATTATTTCCAAACCTAGTGGGGTTTTTTTTTTCTTTTTAAATCAGGATAATTATATTTAATATCCATTGATGGTGCTTTAATTATGAAACTATGTTCTGTGAAGAACTGATTTATTCCTGTCACTTTGTAGTGAACCTACATTAATATTTATTAATTTTACAGATTTTCTATTCTTTGAATTTTTAGTATGCCTGTATGTGTTTATTTACTTGACAAGATATTTAGAAATACTTTAGACATGGCTCGGTATCTTACCAAAAGTTGAACTTGGTTATTCCACGTAAAATCACTTGCATCAGTCATGTCAAGCTCGTTTACTGCTGAGCATCAAATTAAGCATTATATACAAAGCTGCCGGCCGTAAAAAAAAGGGCAGGTTTATATTATTACCATCACACAGAATAAATTTATATGTCAGTAAAGTTCCTTTATACACCAATTGTGTGTAGCCTCAGATACTTCAAAATTATGAAACAGAAGCCACAGCTAATAATGATCTTAATACTCTAATTAATGAGCAGCCAAAAAAAAATAAACTTTTCAGAGCCCATCTTCATTGATATCATATCCACTAATCATTTTTTTTTTTTTCAGATATATCTTATTCACTGTCTGTAAAAAAATTTGCATGCCTAAAATACTTTTTAATTATTTCAACTGTAATGTTCCAGGTTCCAAGACATATTTATTAATGTCTGTATTAATGGACATTATTTAATGGTCTGTATAATGGACAATGTTTAATATTAACATGTGTACTGCATGAAGGAGATTTGTTTCCTTAGCTGGTTCAATTGGACTTTTATTCATGTCTTCAGACAGTATTCTTCATCTCATTTCATGATGATAATATACTTTCATTGTACAAATAATATCTTGAGCACAAGGCAGAATTATAGATGTTCTATTAAATTCTACCATTTTATACTTGCATGTTAATTCCCTCTTATCCCTTGAAGGTCATTGATTATCTTGTAAAATGCTGACATTTCCAGCTTTTTCCATATTTTATCATGGTTTAGAATATTTTGACCGTTTTTTCCCCCCCATAATATTTGTATGGGGAACTTTTTTGGATTAAATTCATAATTGTCTAGGCATGCCTGACTGGAAACTGATAACATTAAACAAAGGTTTGATTGCATAAAATGAGGATTTTAATTCTGATTTGAATGTAAATTATTTTTTCTGGATAATATTGAAACTATAAATTGATTGATAAAATTACCACAATTGTAATAACTTTTGATCACTTTACCTCATTAGTATAATTATAGGGAAATGCACAATTTTTACAGATTATTTATTCTGCACATAGCAAAGATCAGTGGTCAGAAGTAGTGCATTACTTCCAACATGTAGGAAGTAGTGCTACCACTTCTGATTATTGTAAACTACAGTAATCACTACTTTTCTTGGTAGTTTTTTGTGTAACCTGCTACATTTTGAAAAATATAATGCAGTGAGTAGTGCAATTTAAAAAATCAGTAGTTTCTAGCAAACAGTGACATTATATTTAATGCTACTTTAGGGAGAGTTTGTGCCATTCTTCTTGTCATGTGATAGTAACTTGCTTCTTTTGTGCAAAATGAGTTCTATGTAACAATTTGTCAATGTCAGCAACTCAGCTGCAGTGTTTATCAATGCATATTATGGAGTCATGGATTTTTCTATTGACATTTGCTGGTAAATCCAAATTAAAGAAATTAATTGTCTTGTTGTGCACACTTTTCTACTTACTCATTATTAGATCTTCACATTTTAATGCCATTTCTTTTGTTGAAGTTGCTTTATTTACAGATTTATTATTTTTTGGAATCATGGCAGAAAGTTAATATTGAATTACTCTGGTTGTCATATAAGGAGTTCTATGTGCTTAAAGCTACACTTTAGAGAATAACGTGAAATATTTTCTTGTATGTTATGTTTCTTAATTTTTTATTGCCCTTGGCTTTATCACAGTTATTTCATTGTATCCTGGCTAACGTGATAACGAGAGGCCATTGTATTATACATAATCCATGTCCTCAACTTCAAGTATAAATTAAATCCTATGACAAAATCTTAAAGTAGTGAAGTAGTAACTACTTTTGAAAAGTAGTTTGTAGTTGCTACTTTTTAAAATAAATAGTTGTATTTAACTACTTTTTTGATAAAGTACATTCACCTCTCACTTATACACGTTTGAAGGGATTGATGTAAAATCGCGCATAACTGAGAGGATGTTGTTTGTAGTAATTCTTTATACACCTTATGGGAAAGAAAAATATTTTCAAATATAAGAATTATGATTAATAACATTTTATAAAAATGAAAGAGGTGTAATATTAGGATAGTGTATTTAAAAAAAATCCTTACACTTTCACTATAAAGTTTAGTTTAAAAAAAATACGATAAACGTAAAATTAATTTTAGATAGAAGAAATGTATTTACATTTAAAAAATTCCAATTAGTTCTTCTTTAAGAATTCATCAATGCTAGTTTGTTTTTGCTTAGTCCGTGTTTGTACAACGACCGTTTTTAATACATTAAAGTGCCTCATCGTATTTAATGCTACCTCAGCATTTTGAAGGTAACATCTCAAAGTGTCCAGGGCTCCTAAAGCAGTGGCATAAGATGGGACAATTACAGTATTAGTTTCATCATCTTCTCCTTCTTTTTCAGATGTCATGTCATCAAAAACAGTGTCAATATCTCTTATTGCCTTTGATGTTAAGTTATCATCAACATTGATGAAATCTTGAAAAGAAAGATAATTTTGGCTTATGCTGTTCCATTCTTCTTCATCTATGTTAAAATTATTGCTGTTGTTTTCATTTTCCTGTAATGGAATAACTTTAGCATCATTCCAATGAAGAGAACCCACTTTTCTAAAGCAGTTAGAAATTGTTGTGGCTGTTATATTATTCCAAGGAGAAACCAACATATGCATAGCATCCAAATTTTCTTGAATTCCTTTTTCTGCTCTAGTAATATAAACATTCTTCACACCAAATATTCCCTATACTGTTCTTTAACCGACCTTATTATACCGAGATCTAATGGCTGGACTCTGCTAGTACAATTTGCAGGGGAAAATATGACTTGTGTATGTGTCAGCAATGTGAGATCTGAAGGATTCAATGCAGGCTTTGGTATTACTTACATAAGAATATGGCAATTTCTTCACATTTGTTAAACACTGTGGTTTTTTGGATTTACCAACCACTATTGGCGCTAACTTTTCTGATCTGTCGTCGCTGCAACATAAAAGCACAGTCACTCTTTCTTTGCTGTGTTTGGCATCACGGCATGTTTCTCCTTTAAAATCCAGCATTTTGTTTAGCAAAAGACGATAAAAAAAAATCTGTTTCATCACAGTTAAAAAATGTTCTTAACATCAAAGTTTTGAATTAAATTTGAAAGGTCTGTGATCCATTCATTAACAGTAGAATCTGAAACGGCTGCACTTTCACCACTCAAACATTGATTTGTTAAACTGTGTCTTTTTTTATGTTTTTCTAGCCATTCCCAAGAAGCTAAAAATTTTTTATTCCCATTTTGATGACAAAGTGAGTGCCTTTTTTTTAATATCTCACCACTAATTGATAAATTAGAAGCTCTTATTTCTCTGAGCCACTGAATAAAAGTGGTTTCTAAAATCTCAAATTTTCCATTCTGAATTCTTGATCATTTCATCGCTTGTATAGGAGATCTGTTATTTCTTTACTGTTCATGTGGATACTGTTCATTTCTTTTGATCGAGTCCTTGTTCTTTAGAATCCCTCTGAGTATTGATTCTGGCAAATCGAATTTCCGAGCTAAACTTATTTTTGACAGTTTAGGATAATTTTCTGCTGCTTGTATAACTTCAATTTTGAACGAAATTGTTAACTTCCTTTTGCTCATTTTTATTGCAAAAAAAATTCCAGATGCTACCATAAAGG
The DNA here is from genome assembly GCA_963932465.1 of Maratus speciosus. Lineage (NCBI taxonomy): Eukaryota > Metazoa > Arthropoda > Arachnida > Araneae > Salticidae > Maratus > Maratus speciosus. Next base: position 339,382,850 of record OZ010787.1, on the reverse strand, counting down.
CAAGGATGGAAGGGAACGTGTTTGTGGCTTGATAAAAATAAAAGAAAAAGAAAAAAAAGAACCATTAAAACTGAGGGGAGAGGGTGAAAATTCGAATTTTAACACTCTTCATCCTGTCAGGCAGTTTCCAAAATGGTATTTTGATCTTAACGTGTGCAGAAAGTTCTTTATAGATTAAAAAAGTTTTGCACTTGACTCAGAGTTTGGGAATTGCTCTATTATTTCCGTGTATAACTGAGAGAGATAATTCAAGTGGCGCTTATAAATGAGAGATCTATAGCATTATTTTCCTATTCCTCGTGGCGGGACCTTACGAAATTCGCATATAACTGAGATGCCCATAAGTGAGAGGTGACTGTAGTTGTAGCTGGCTACAAAAATAAAGTAGTTTTTCTGACCATTGCCAAAGATCCCTAACCCATTACCTGCTAATGGTGCATTTTCACACCACTAAAAATAAATTTAAATTAACTATCTAGATACCACTATTTTTAATTAAAAAATTACCTTGATTAATTACAGAAAATTTAAACATTAAATAAAGTGAAGATTATCTTTTAATATTTGTGGTGGCAAACATAAAAAAGTTGAAGACCCCTATCTTACAGCTTCGGCAGTTAATCGGTTAAGTAATATTACACAGAAAAAGCATGTTTAAGCTGAGAATTTTTAAACATATATATGTATTTTCATACAAAAAAGAAAAAAAGGTTTTTTATGTTGTGTTGCTTCTTATTTTTGTTTTTGTGTCTTTAGTATTTTTATTCTGTACTCTAGAATATCATTAATTATTGTGGAAATCCTGAGTCAGTACATAAAAATATAATTAAAGCTCCTAGAGATAAATTCCATTAAGAAAAACTTTAATTAACAAGGAACTTTTGCAGTCAGCTTAGACACATACATGCACATATAAATCTTCCAATTTTCTTGTGTTAAAATTTTGATTATTCTGTTTTCTTCCCATCTGATTTATAGACATAACTAGATGGAATCAGTCAAAACTTGATGGCACCATATAAAAAAGTTTATGACAGCTTTAAAATGTTAGAAGTTTTTAGAGAATAATTCGTAGCAAATATTCAAATGGGAATTGTTTTAAATGTGAACATAAAAATCAGAATTATTATGCTTGCCTATAACATCATTGATTTGTTAGGTGGAAAAGAACATAGTTTATATGAATGCAGTTTTGCATGCACCTAAGTGCTCAGTGCAATATTACTGAAAACAATATTAAAAACATAATAAATTTAATTAAAAAATAAATATTTTTAAATATTGCAATCAATAATTATTAGTATAAAAACATTTGATTTATGTTATGTGATTAAAAAAAAAAAAAAAAAAATGGTATATGTATGTATTTATTCATGTAAGCATTTGCTGTTTTCTGTAGTACAAATCTCTATGTACTGCAATTCAAAGAACCTAAAAGCACTTTTCCATTAAACTGATATATTGTACATGTTTGTTATTATATTTAATATTAGTGAACACAGAATGGATTCATATGCACTATTTGCTTTACCACCTACCAATTCTGATGAAATTAGTAACAAATAAAGACAGATTTATTCAGTGCTGTAGTTGGAAAAAAATATTTGTGGGAACGCACCTTTTCATAGAGTAGATGTTGATGGTACCGGATTTTTGTTAAGCAAAAAGCCCATTTAAGTAATTTTTTTAATTAATAGTTGTAATTATTATATTCCAATTTTTATAGTATTATATTTTAATAGCATTCATTAAAAAGCAATATTTAATCAACCTCAAGTAACATTTTCTATCATGAATCAAAATTTAATTGAATTAACAAAATAAATCCATATGTTATTACTTACTAGCACATCTATCCTGGAAGTTTCCATAAAGAACGATAATGAGAAATGTTTTCTGTGATCTTTTAGGCTAATGTCAGATGGACATCTTTTTGCACGCTTTTTCTCTTACGTATTATCCGTATACAATGCCGCTAGCATTGTGTAGGGATAATATGTAAGGAAAAAAGCGTGCAAAAAGACGTTCGCTTTATTTACAAAAAGCTGTCTCGTCTGCTAATCTTATTCCTGATCGCAACCAAGATTTCAGATATGGTTCAGGACAAAATTCTTTTCAGGGAGGTCCTAAATGGCTTATGAATATAAATGCACTAGATTTTTCCATAAAGAGTGAATTTCTTGCATAGATCATGATGTTATTCATACAGCTGAATATACTTTCACATTCAGACGTTGAAATGGGTATAGTTTTCACAGTGTGGAGAAGAGGATTTAGTTCTCTAGGCTCATCTCCAGTATCAATAAACTTCATAAATATCGTTATAATAAATAACAATAATTATCGTTTCACCTGAAAGAAAATATATAAGTCTGTGCTCGTACGCGATATTTTTTTTTACACTAACGCACCAAATATTTCTGGGAACGGCGTTTCCATGCATTCCCACCCAACTACAGCACTGGATTTATTGATGTTATTATGTCAGTAAATTCAAAAGCGTCAGATGAAGGAAATTCTATGAAGCATATATGAGTGTGTAACTCTGCCAATTCCTGGTCATCCACTTGGATTTAAAATGCAAGGTTTTTTTTCATTGTTAATATATTCTTTAAAAAAATTTAACATTTTAAAGGTGGTAAATAGACTTTTTTCTTTAGTGCCATCAAGATGTTTGCTGTCAAGTTTTGACGGGTTCCATCTAGTAATTATTAGCAATGAAAAAAAAGCGATAAGATCCTCATCTAAAAATCACAAAATTTGTCAATAAATTGCTGGAAAAATGCTAAAATCGACACTCGCTCGTGAGGGAAAAAATCATGAATTTTTTTAATCGGTCACGTAAAAAAAAAATCACCAATCGGTAGAAGGAAAATATTGTCAAATTCATCGATTGTGGGCGAAAAGTTGCAACATTCTTCCTCTGAACATCAGAAAAAAACATGAAATTTGTCAGTTGATCAATGGAAAAAATCAGAAAATTCTTCAATCGTTTGCTGTAAAACGTTGTGAAATTAGTTTGTAAACTGTCAAAAAATTAAGGAAATTCTTTAAATAGTCTCTGTGAAAAATTACAAAATTTGTCAATTGGTTATTTTGATTGATTGGCAAATCTTGTCATTTCACATTGTGACTGACTGGCAAAATTCACGTTTTTTTCTATGTCCAATTGAAAAATTTCATGTTGTTTACTGCGATGAACAGACTAATTTTAAGATGTTTCTCTGGCAATCGATCAGATCAACGAATTTCGTATTTTTCTCTTGTGGGCTATCAACAAATTTCTCATCTCTCCTTTCCCTGACAAATTTCGCTATTTTTTTCCTCAGCTAGAGTGATAAAGTATTCGAAAGTGGCCACTGGGTGCTGCGCTCTGCCAAATTAACCTAGGGTAAAAAAAAACTGTTGTCATCAAGTTATTTTTAACTCTACATTTATCTGTATTTTAAATATTGTTTTATGGGCTCACTAATTATTTTGTTAGTAAAAATAATAATTATACGTTCAAACAGTTATATCATAAACATTTATCCACCAGCCGAAAGGACAATTCAGAAAAATAATGTAAATAAATAAACAGCCAAGACTTTTAGCCCTTGTTTTCATTAATATATGGCAACCTTTTTCTGTCATTCAATAAAGTTTCTAAGTACATAAGTATATTTTGTCGATGCAGCTTTGAAATCAGTATATTTAGTAGCCTCTGCTTTGAAATTCATATATTTTGTAGCTACAGCTTAAAATCAGTATATTTTGTAGCTTAAGCTTTGAAATCAGTATATTTTGTAGCTTCAGCTTTGAAATCATTATATTTTGTATAGCGAGACCTAGGCTTATTTAGTTGAGTAATATACAGAGTTCTCACTGGCTTTTGACGAACATTAGTATAAGAAATAAAATAAGAAATAAAAACAGTAGCCAAATGAAAAAAATGTTAGCAAAATAGATTTGTCGTGAACCACTGAAAAATCTATCTTTAACCCCTTATTTTATCCCATTTTTCCATTGTGTTCTAAAATAACCTAATTTTTTGTAATTGTTTATAAAATAGAAATTCGACGATGTGCTGCAGAAAATATTAAAAATAAGTACCTTCTAACTGTCTCCAAATGTGTAAATGTTTCAGACATTCTTTTAGCTGTCTAAATAAAAATTCAAAACAGCGATCTTTGATTTACCGTTGTGAAAATATACACTAAAAATTGCTATGAGACTTCGACTCTTAACAGATAGAAAAGATTGACTGGCCAATGATACTTTGCATGCAACTAATAAATAGTAGGTAAATGGCTTATTTCAATGCTGCATTCCAGCAAAACTTTTCTCTATTTGGCACTTGATGCAAGTAATTTTGTTATAGGTAGTGATCAACTGACAATAGAGAAATTTCTATTGCATAATCCTCTCAGTGTCGTTAGCTGTTGCTAAACTGAATTGGTGTTGGCTCAGTATCTCTATAAATACAGTAATGTAAATGGCACGGTGCGATTGAACATGAAAAATAACATCAATCACTCAGTAATGCAAATCAGAATCAGGACTGTACTGGCACACATAAAAAGAGCAGAACTTGAGCACTTGCAATTTGGCAAATCTTATTGTTTGTTTACTCGCCAAATGAAGCATTTTGTCGTAATTTGGCACAATGGCGAGCGGCAGCGCGAACCCTGGTAATATGGATTCAGCATCATACAATGTTCATGAAATTGCAGCGGACAGAAATTGCTTATTTAGGGTGCTGTGACTTTATTTATATATGGTACTGAAGATCATTACTTGCATGGCACACACAATTTTTAATGTTTTTTTTTGTCACTATTATTGATTCTCAAAATGACAATGTTACAAATGTTTCTGTAAATACTAGAGGGAAAATAGAAGTAAATTTATTATATGTGGAAATCAACACGAAAGTCACAATAAGGGACTACTTTAAAAAAAAAGACTAAAAACAAAATCTGTAAGAACAAAATTAAAAGTGCTATGCAAAGATAAAAAAGTTACCTCCATTCCAAAAACTACAAGAGCAAAATAAACAGTATTATGCTCATAGAAAAAAAGTAGAGACATTTTTAAAGCCATATAAAATTCAGTATCGATGTATGGACATGAAGATCACATACTTAAAAAAAAAAAAGACTGAAAACAAAACTGTAAGAACAAAATAAGAAGTGTTATTCAAAGATAAAAAAAAAAAAAAGGTTAAATTATCTCCATCCAAAAAACAAAAATGGCAAGTATAAAATGAACAGTGTTATGCTCATAGAAAAAAGTTAGTCATTTTTAAAACCATATAAAATTCAGTATCTGATGACATTTCAAAATTTTCTTTGTTAGATTAGTTTCATTAGAGTGGATATTCTTAATATAATACATTCCAATTTAATTAAATGTAATCCATTTGTAAAATGCTATAGAATGACGCATCAAGAAATATCTGAGGAACATGAGCTAACTTTAAAACAAAACAGAGTACCTGTCGATTTTGTTATGCACTTTTATCATGACCTTCTATCAAATCCTTGCCATTACCAACATGTTCAGAAATTGTAGCTTTTTTTAAATCTCATGACTGTGCTTTTCTGTATCATATAAACAAAAGAGTTCGAAGTGGATACTGAATAAATAAAATAAATAACTTACTTTTTTAAAGCAGCAAATACAGTTTGGGTAAGAGAAAGTAATGCGCATGCATTTTACGACTACAGCAAGAAAGAATGTGATGCCATATCGTGGCATTCTCGCTGATATCGAAATATGGCATAGATATCAATGTTTTAAGTCGTTATGCTTCATTGCCCAATTCTGAGACTGTTCGGTATCAATGCTTGTTTTCTAGTTTAACTACGATATCGTTTCAGCCTTTAGCTTACGCTGTTTTGTTTTTCTGACGATATGATGCCATAATTTACAAATTCCATGCATCTGGAGATGAATGACTGTATTCCAATTTAAGTATTGCATCATCATGCCAATGATGTATGCTAGTTTCCAATTGGTTAATTACTATAACTGCATGCTTCACTGTTACATAATTGATCTTGATAAAATAGTATAAATTGGAGCGACTTCATGTTCAGAGGGCTCTCTCTTACATGTTATGTTTTTCAGGCATGTGCATGATTTAATCAAAGGCTCATTAAATCAGCATGTTACTTTGTTGGCCGAGGTTAATGCTTTATTTATTTAAATTTAATCATGTTTTTAATAAAGTTATGTTTAAATTATAACCTGACTTCTTTCTGCATGTTTGTGGACACCAATCCATAATAACTCTGCTTTAAGTAGTTATGGCTTCTAGGCTTTAATGGATTTTTGCCCTAGCAGCCCATTAGAATGAATGAATTGTAATTCGTAAGAATCAGGAACTCTACCTGTATCTAGACAGGAATGTCACTGAACTCCCATTGGAGCTCAGTGTCTGCACATGCATTGTTTACCCAGACTGGGATAACTGGAAGAGCTTCCAAGAGTTTGTGCATGTGCATATGTCTGAAAAATGATCTGAATTGTCTTACAGAAATAGCTTTGGGTTTTAATATATATGGTTACTTTACTGTTTACCTTACATTCATGTTTTATTTATAAATTATTTATATGGTATATATATATTGCAATATGTGATAATCTGGACACCAGTAATACATCACTTTAAAACTTACCATATTTATGTTCTCTAGTTATATTATTAAATTTATGTTTTGTATAAATGTAATTGTACATCCAAAAGGCTATATGACTATTTGAACTTTTTAGATGTTTAAATTCTCCAAACAAATGAATAAAAGATCATTTTTATACTTTGATATTACCATGATTTTGTCTGTTTTGTAAATGGCATGTGAAAACCTGACTACCCTAATCAGCCTTTTCATAGTTAACAAATAGCTATTTCAGTAATTGGAACAACTTATTTCCTATGGGGACAACTGGAATAGTTGTAAGAATCAAATTATCTAGAACAGTTTGCTTGGAGTGTAACATCTCCAACAACACGATAAAGACATACTTTGACTGCATCACAAAGATTATAGTCTAAATATAAAAAATTAGCAAGCAATATTTTCTGGGAGTGCCTGTGATTTATATATTTCTCATGACTTAGGTTTAATGAAATATTGTTGATACTTCAGCCACTATGGTAGGCATTCAACAGAACTTATATTTATCGGTTGAGCAAAATTAAACGGACTTTCTAATAATTTTCTTAATAGAAAAATAATAAATTATAAGATTTCCAAAATAGATGAATATGCAACCAGAAAAATAAAGGTCTGAATTCATTTGCATTTCCATTTTTAGCATATAATGATTTGACGTATTTGGATAATCTCTAGTCAAACCTTTTCACGTCCATGTGCCAAATTTTTCAAAAAATATATTTTTCATGATCATGACATGCTAACAATGAAAATATTTAATGGATCAAATAATAATGAATAAAAATTACTTAAAATTTTGTTTTAAGCATTAAAAAAATATGGGTAATATATGATGTTATACTTAAGAAATTTATTTTTAAAATATTATTTCTGTTGTTTCATCTTAGATGCGCGCGATCAAAAAATATATTTTTCATGATCATGACATGCTAACAATGAAAATATTTAATGGATCAAATAATAATGAATAAAAATTACTTAAAATTTTGTTTTAAGCATTAAAAAAATATGGGTAATATATGATGTTATACTTAAGAAATTTATTTTTAAAATATTATTTCTGTTGTTTCATCTTAGATGCCAAATAATTTATATCAGCTTCGTGCTAAGTTATTTTTAAGAGAAAGCAAGTTAAATTGGACTCATTGGACACGATGTTTTTACTTGAATTTTTCATATTATTTATTGCTGAAAATAATGTCTCACAGAAAAAATTGTCAAAATAACAAGTGCCAGAATGCACAGCTTTTAGTGTCTGGAATTAAATTCCAAGTTGTTATAATTTTACCATCAGCATTTTTGCTTATAATGCATTTTAATGTTTCTTTAGAGATAATCTCTTAATACTCTCTTATTTTTAAAATTTTGTGAGCCAATATTAAGCTAAATTGGGATATATTGTTATACACTGGTGGAAATTGATTTATGAAAACACGGTTTTTTAACAAAAACTTCTATAATATTCATTAAAAATAAATGAAATTTCATGCATTATGCATGCTATGTACAACAAATAATTTAGAAAAATTAAATTTCCTACATATTAATAAAATAAAGCATAAGGTAAAAAATTAGATTTTAATAGCATAAAAACATAGAAATTGATTTATGAAATATTACATTTAACTGAAATTAATGATTAGTAAAGCCATCTTTATTCATCAGAGTCTCTTTTATTCTAGAGGACATTGAAAAAACAAGATTTTGAATGTATTTCTGATCAAATAATTTCCAGTTTTGACAGATTGAAGCGTTAAATTCTACAAGTGATGTATACTGCATCCCATTTACATAAACCGTTTGAACAAGCTGCCCCCAAACATTTTTGATGGGGTCCAGATCAGGACTAATAGATGGATGATCTAAAATAGGGATGCACAACCTGTGGCCCGCGATGGGCTAACATGTGGCCCGCGAACTTCGTCAATTTATAACTGGAAAAAATTGCAATTTTTGTCCAAAAGTCGCAAGAAAAAATCATGAATTTCGCTCCCACGGGAAAATTTGAAAATTTTGTTGGTCAAATAAGAATCGTGAATTTCGTTGATTGGGCGTGGAAAAATCATAAATTTCCTTGATCAGGCACAGAGAAATCGCAAACTTGGTCGATGAAGCACGGAAACTCCCCGAAAATTTCGCTGATCGGGAATGGAAAAATCAGGAATTTCGTTTGTCGGGCACGGAAAAATCACGAATTTTGTCGATCAGGCACGGGAAAATCACAAATTTTGTTGATGGACGAAAAAATCATAAATTTTGTTGATGATGCGAGGAAAAATTGCAAATTTTCTTGATGGACTGCGGAAAAATCGTGAGTTTCGTCAGTCGCGAGTAAATATCGTGAATTTCGTCAATTTCTGCAGGAAAAAAATTGCCAATTTCGTCAGTGAGTTAAGATTGGAGAATTTCGTAGATCGGGTGCGGAAGAATAGTGAATTTTGTCGATAAGGCTCGGGAAAATCGTGAATTTCATTGATCGGACACGGAAAAAGCACAAAATTTGTCGATAAGGCTCGGGAAAATCGCGAATTTCATAGATCGGACACGGAAAAAGCGCACATTTTGTCTGTCAGGAGCAGAAAAATCACAAATTTCTTGATCGGTCACCGAAAAATCGTGAAATTTTGTACTTGAAGAGTGGGAAAAAATCGCAAATTTCGCTGATCAGGAAAGAAAGAGTCGGGCTAGGAAAAATCGCGAGTTTTGGTGAACAGGCTCGGAAAAATCGCGAATTTTGTCGATCAAGCGTGGGAAAATAACAAATTTCGGTGATCGGGCACGGAAAAATAGCAAATTTGGTCGATGAAGCACGGAAAAAACCGCAAATTTCGCTGATCGGGTGCGGAAAAATCACGAATTTCGTTTGTTGGGCATGGAAAAATCCCGAATTTTGTCAATCAGGTATGGAAAAATCCTGAATTTTGTCAATCAGGTCCGGAAAAATCACAAATTTCGTTGATCGGGGACGACAAAATCATAAATTTTGTTGATGATGCGAGGAAAAATTGCAAATTTTCTTGATCGACTGTGGAAAAATCGTGAGTTTCATCAGTCGCGAGTAAATATCGTGAATTTCATCAATTTGCCGCGGGGAAAAATTGCCGATTTCATCAGTGAGTTAAGATTGGGGAATTTCGTTGATCAGGTAAAAAAAAATCGCGAATTTTGTTGGTCGGGTGCGGAAGAATAGCAAATTTTGCCGATAAGGCTCAAGAAAATCGTGAATTTCATTGATCGGACACGGAAAAAGCATGAATTTTGTCGGTCAGGCACAGAAAAATTGCAACTTTCTTCATCGGTCACCAATAAATCGCGGAATTTTGTACTTGAAGCATTGGAAAAAAATCGAAAATTTCGGTGATCAGGCACGGAAAAGTCGGGCTAGTAAAAATCGCGAGTTTTGGCCAACAGGCTTGGAAAAATCGCGAATTTCATTGGTCAGGCACGGAAAAATTGTGAATTTTGTCGATCAAGCGCTGGAAAATTGCAAATTTCGTTGATCAGGCATGAAGTAATCGTCAACTTTGTTGATAATACGCGAAAAAAATGCGAATATTCTTGATTGGCTATGGAAAATTGCGAGTTTTGTAAGTCATGCGAAAAAAATCGCGATTTTCAATTTGCTGCGGGAAAGAATTGCAAATTTCATCAGTCAGTTAGGAATCGTGAATTTCGTCTATCCGGTGTAGAAAAATCGCAAATTTTGTCAATTAGGTGTGGAAAAATCACGTGTTTTGTCTGTTTATCAGGAATTTCGTCAATTTGCCGCGGGAAAAATTGCAAATTTCGTCCGTCAGTTAAAAATCGCGAATTTTCTTGATCGGGATCCAAAAAATTGCAAGCTTTGGGAAACGGACACAGAAAAATCGCGAGTTTTGTCAATCGGGCTCAGAAAAATCACAAATGTTGCTGGTTTGGCACGAAAAAATCGCGAATTTGTTGATCAGGCTCGAAAAAATCACAAATTTTGTTGTCAGGCACAGAAAAATCGCGACATTTCTCGATGATGAGTGGAAAAATTGAAAATTTCATTGGTTGGCTGCGGGAAAATCGAGAGTTTCGTCAGATTATCGCGAGAACAAATCACATATTTTGTCAGAGTCAGTTAAAAATCCTGAATTTCATTGATCGTTCACTGAAAAATCGAGAATGTCGTCGGTCAGGGGTGAAAAAATCAGAAATTTCGTCGTTCTTGCATGAAAAAATCACGAGTTTTTGTTGATCGGGATCCGAAAAATCGCGAATTTGGTTGGTCGGGCACGAAAAAATCGCGCATTTTGTCAATCTGGCGCAGAAAAATCACAAATATCGTCGATCGGTTGCAGAATAATAGGAATTTCATCGACCAGGTGCAGTTAGATAGCAAATTTTATCGATCCGGTGCGGAAAAATCACTAATTTTGTCGATCGAGCGCAGAAAAATCGCTAATTTTGTCCATCGAGCGCAGAAAAATCGCTAATTTTGTCTATCAGGCACGGAAAATCCAAATTTCGTTGATCGGGAACGGAAAAGTTGATCAGGCGCATAAAAATCTCAAATCCTGTTGATCGGCTCTTCCTGCCCCCTCCATTCATAAAGTTCATCTTTTTTTTCGGCACCAGCCATTTTCATGCCTATGTTTGTTGTTTAGCACTTTTAATAAAACAAAATTTACTTGCCCGAATAATGTCCAGGAAGATTATCCCTCTTTCAAATTAATCCTTGTTACATATAAAAACATAAACTGTTGATATATCCTTGCCAACTGAATTGTATATGTTGACTGGGTAGAGGAACCTAGAAGGGTAACCCGCCCCCCCAACCTCCCCGAAATAGAATTCTCTTGGTGTGACTGATGGGGCCCTCGACAACCCAGACATTTTGGAAAGTGGCCCTTCTCTTAAAAAGGTTGTGCACCCCTAATCTAAAAGAACAATATTTTTTTCGTAAAACCAATCTTTCATTGCATTTGAAATGTGAATACTTGCATTGTATTAATCTAAACCATAATATTGCCATGCAAATGGAAGAAGTTAATTTTCTAAAACTAAACTGTAATCAGAAGAATTCTGGCGATGGTTTAAAAATACAATTTCACGTTTGCCATCATAAGCGATCGCTGCCCAAATCATCAAACTTCTGCCATCAAAATTTCTGCTGAATGTAGATTTTGGTTCTTTTTGGAGATCCCTCCAACAATACTTCAAACCATCCAGGCCATCCAAATTAAATCTTTTTTCATCAGAGAAAATGATTTTCTTCCAATTGTCACCCATTGCTATGTATTTCTCGCAATACTGCAAATGCATCTGCTTGTGATACAGAAGTAACTTTAGACCAGACTTCATTTTCGGCCATATCAATCTCTGTGAAGAATGTAAAATTTGCCTAACTCTTCTAGAAGAAACAGAAAGGGATAGATCTGCATGAATCTCCTTTGAACTGTGACCGGGTTTCGATGCAAGTTGAAGAATCCCCTTTTCTCTCTCTTACCTGTACATGGATTACCTTTATTGTTAAAACTTTTGCCATAATTTGCTGGATCTTTTCCATAATTATATATCACACGAACTGATCTTTTAATTAATTTACTAATTTCTGGAACAGACTTTCCACTTTCTGGATATGCATCGATTTTAGCTCTTTCTTTCTCAGACAACATCTTTCATTTACCCATCGTGAAAAGTATGACTGAAGCATATTGCTTCCAATATATAATGTTTTTTATGTCTACTGTGCATGTCACATTACCTTGTTTTATGCAAATGTTTGTCACATTACTTTGGAACAGCCAATGAAATGTGATATTTCATAAATGAATTTCCAGGTTTGCATATTACGAAGATCTAATTTTTGACTTTTTATTTATGTTTAATATTATGTATGAAATTTTATTTTGGTAACTCATTTGTTGTACATACTATGTATATTCCAATGAATTTCGTTCATTTTTAATGAATATTATAGAAGTTTTTGTTAAAAAAACGTGTCTTCATAAATCAATTTCCACCAGTGTATTTCAGTTTCTTCAATCTGTATGACAATGACAACCAACTGAACTAATTAAATTCAGATAAACAAAGACAAAATCGAGATTAATTAATGCATTTTGTGAAATTCTACCATATTTTGATATAGAACCTTAATCTGTGCCATGGCAAAAATTATTTGCAGCATGCCACTTTTGGTACACCATATGGCTCATGCCATAGGTTCACCGTCTCTGCTCTAGGTTGTATTTTTCATTTGCAAGAGAAGAAATTTTCTGAATATACAAGGTCATTTGAGGCAATCTCAAAGACATCAATACCAAGAGGAGATACTATATTCTAAATAAATAAATCTCCCCAATAGCTGGCAGTTAAATAACATATTTATAAAAAGAAAAAATACAAAAGCAATTTTATCTTTTTATTGTGATCGCCATGATATTATTTATTTAATACTGTAGATTTGCGTGGTGATATTTTGGCAATGCAAATCTCTTAAAATCATATTGATAGGGATTACATCATAAGCAAATTTATTTTCATTTGTCATCTTTTAACCTTCTTTAAACTGCTTAGTTGCATTTTTTTTAAATACTTCTTTTAATCCTTTTGTAACTGTATATGTATGATATTTGTGTTGTATAATTTATCAAAAATATTGTTTGCTGTTACAGGTAATGGCATTTGCTGGTAAAAGAGTAAAACAAGTATCTTGTGGTAGTAGAGATGCCCAAACTTTAGCTTTATGTGATGATGATATGGTTTATTCCTGGGGAGATGGAGATTTTGGGAAATTAGGGAGAGGAGGAAGTGAAGGCTGTAGAGTGCCTGAAAATATTGAATCTTTGAATGGACTTGGTGTCATCCAAGTAGAATGTGGTGCTCAATTTTCTCTAGCTCTAACAAGTTCTGGACAAGTTTGGACATGGTAGCGTTTTCTTTGTTTTTTATGTTTTACATATACTACAATATCTGAGCTATTAAAAATTATATTTGAAATTATCTAATCTTTCAGGGGGAAGGGTGATTATTTTCGTTTAGGCCATGGTGAAGAAGGTCATGTGAGGAAGCCACAGTTAATTGAAGGTTTGAAAGAGAAAAAAATAGTTCATGTAGCTGTAGGAGCCTTACATTGTTTAGCTGTCGCTGACAATGGTCAAGTATGTTTGATCTTTTTTTAATGTATATAAGTTATTATAGAATTACAATTGTTGTTACTAAAAAGTGTTGTTATTGAAGTATTGTATCTATAAACAGACCTTCCACCAGTACTTTATTCCTATTATTCATATATATATATTCACAATTCGGCCTATATTCTCCTATATTTTCAGTAGATGTCCTGTATTTCTTATATTTTTTTACATTGAGTATTATCTAAAAGGATTTAAACTGCAAAAAAGAGACAAACAACATTTACAAATTTACATCTCCCGAATTTGTGTCTCTTTTGGATTCTTTTCACTTTCTTTAACTTTATTATTTTGACTTAAAATCTTGTTATTATCATTTCTACTGTTCATCACATTATAGAATTCAAAACATTTTAATGAATTTGAATCGATTGACTTACTGCTGCTTTTCCCACCAAAATAGTATCTAATGCTGTTGTTAAAGTTAGTTTTGAATCAGACAGAAGTTGAGTTTGTTCATGGCATAAGTTGCAAATCAGACAATTGCAATACATAGAATTGAGTTAATTTCCAAAATTTCAATGTTCTGATAACTTTCAAAGATAGTTGTAAAATCTGCAACTGCATTTAACATACTCTCCATTTTGAATATAGCCTTTTGTTGGTTCTAGTGTTGAATTAACCAGGTGGCCAGGTAGACAAAAATTCTGCTTCCCTCCAAATAATTTAGAATTTTCCATAGCCGTAAACAGGGAAGGGGTTTTTGAAGTTCACTGCCCCTACATCCCTTCTCCTCAAACTTACTAACCTATATTTATCAAAAATTTTTGAATTACTTTGTTTTTAGGAAACTTTCAATATTACAATAAATACACTACTTTTAAATTATTATAGTATTGTGAATGTAATGAAGGTGAGAAAGTAATTATTAATAGAAGTGAGACTTCTATCAGTTTGACAAATAGTTTAATCATGCAGTCTGTCTCAGAAGTTTACACATTAAAAGAAAATGGCATTTATTATATGATAATACAAAATTAAACAAAAACATATTATTTTCTTATTTGATTCTGTATAATTATTCAAATAAATCATATAAAAATGAATAAATGGCTAAATTATCATAACTTTGATAAAAATCATAAAAGCCTGTAACTATACAGTGTTTCAAAAGTTTAGGCACAAGAGGAAAAAAATATATCATTTCACACTTTTAGGTTATGCTATTTATTAACAGTGTTTCCTTTGTTTTGGATAACTTCAAATAATCGTGTTTCTACTGAATCAATTATTTTCTAAAATATTATTGTTGAGAATACTGTATTTTTTTATTTTTTAGGTCATTAGTAGTATTTTTTTTTCAATTCTTGTATGCTTCACAATTTAAGGTACCCTAAATGTTCTCAATTGAGTTAAGTCCTGGCTTAAAATCATAAATCAATCTTAAACGTTAACATTTCAGGGAAGAAGCCACTGTTTTGTATTATGTGAGTCATGGATTGAAGCATTGTCATGTTGAAATCTTCTCTCAGAACCTCCCTAAGACATCACCAAATAAAAGTACAGTAGAGTCTCAAAAATCCGCACAGCTTGGGACCAGAGCCTGTGCAGATTTTAGAATTTTGCAGATTTTAGAGTTTTGCAGATTCTGGTTTAAATGATTTTTTTTTTCAACTTAGCTGTATCCATTTACAAGAAGAGTATGTAATAATTCAATTTAAGTGAATTAAACTTGAATATTTTTTATTTACCTGTACATTATCAATTTAATACTCCAAATAATTTTTATTATTTTTAAGTACAGTCCTTTGTTTGCAAACGCGGCACCAGAGGGGATCCCCCCCCCCCCTCCCGGGGTCAAATTTAATCGTCGTCAGGGAAATTTTTTGACTTGAATGCCCTTTTGACTAGAGTCCTGCATCGGGCCGGGTAACCCGATTTTTCCTGCACACGACCCGAGTTGTGTCGAGTTGGGTGCAGGTTAGTTTTTTAAAGAAGATCTTAGGTTAGTTTGTAAAAAACCTGACCCACGGATAAGCTTGCTGCTGATTTTTTAAGAGTTTAATCTAAATTAAAATTTTATTCCTTAGTCTGAGACCAGAAAATTTAAGAATTTAACCACATGTCGGTTAAAGTTTGTCATCACAACAGCCGGATGTTACCAAAAAACTTATACATTTTGTCTATAACTCATGTGCACTCCTGTTTAATGTTTATTTGATTGACCGCAAACTTAGACACCTAATAGAAATACGATTTCAAGAAGAGACAGGACGTGGAAATTCATCTGCTCACTTTGATCGTCTTATTAAAAAGTGCAGAATAAGTATTTTTTTTATAAATGAATGGGTAAATAAAAAGAGAGTTTTGTATAATTATTCAAGTTAACTTAGCATCAAACTAAAAATTCCTTCTTTGTTCATTAATTTCAATATACAGTAGAATCTCATTTTATAATAATATGGATATTAATCTCTATTTAATATATAGAAGAGAAATGGAAGGTGTAAATGAGAAAATAATTATATACATAGATAACTTCATTGTAAACTGCGGGAAGATGTATATATAGCAACAACTAAAATCTTGCATCGGGTCAGATAACCCGATTCTACCCGAACGTGTTGACCATTGGCTCTAAAAGTTTGCTGCGGATCGTGTTGATTAGTGTTTCCATTTTTGGGTCATCTCAGATTAGTTTTTTTTTTCTTGGGAGTCGATTCGAGTTCGCCAAAATTTTCCAAAGAAAAGTCCAGATTATTGTTTCAAATTATAAAACAAAATACTTGTATATGAATGAGTATTCATTTACATATTCATATGCATTCATTTTTCGAAATATAAAATTGATTTTAGAGATATGATTGCAGACTATTTTCCTGAATTGTTTTAAATTATGGATTGATTTTTTTTTCATTTCATGCTTAGGATCTGAAGTAACTACCGAGTGTGATTAAAGTAATAAAAGCATAATTACGCGGGATGCAACTAGATTAATATTTATTACATGCGGATCCAAGATCCGACCATCTTACATCGCGGCTCGCAAGCAACTGACTCCAAAAATGCCGCTCTCGGCCAGGTACGTTTTACATGTGCTGATGGCGCCATCTAGTATCAGACAGAACAGATTATAACATTCCCTTCCTTCTTAAAGAAAGATACACAGAAAAAACATAAAAGTTCTGTAGACATGCAACAGTTCAAATAAATAATAAATTCAGTCCTTGACATAGTTCCAAATCATGGATAAACAGTTCTAGAGCACTAGAGTCTAATATTGCAGACGTGAAGGTTTCGTCTTTGGACGAGCTGAGCATCTTAGTTGAGGAATGCCTGCATTCTGTCTCACTACTTGTGGCGAGAGCGCCGGGGGGTCTGCCTGAGAACTGTTGCCTATGTCTAGGACACTTACCTGGGGAGACAGTACTGGAGGTACCGGGGTGGTTGTACCCTGATCAGCTGGGGAATCTGTATTAACATCAGCAGGTGGTAAATCCACCTCACCTCCAGGTTGTGAAGTAGAAGAATCAGACACATTTGGGGCTGGAGGAGAAGGTGCGGACACACCCAGAACTGGAGGACTTTCACACACATTATGTCTGTAGCAGACTTGGTCAATATGGCGTGACCAAATACCCCACGTAGTCTTGATTTTGCACATTGAATTGCCCATTGGGCATATGACAGTTCCTGTGACCCATGACGGACCGCGGCTAAATGAGCGTACCCAGACTGGAGTGCCTTCTGTGAATTTAATCCGAGTTTCTTCCTTCTCAGGAATTTGAGTCCCAGCATTGCGGATAAGATCTAAACGCATGTGAAGGGGACGCCCAAACATTGCAACAGCTGGTGATATACCTGTTGATGCTGACGGTGTGTTTCTGAAGTTTAGAGCAAACCTAGCCAGTCTCTCCGTGAAAGTTCCTTCCTTATTTTTCTTCAACGCAGATTTTACAGTGCGTACTGCTCGTTCTGCTAAACCGTTTGAATTCGGGTGGTACGGTGCTGTTTTTATAGGCGCAATGCCATTTTTCTTCAAAAAATAAGTGAATTCATCACTGCGGAACCCAGGTTCGTTATCACTCACCACACTCTGTGGTAACCCGAAGCAGGCAAAAAGATTTCGCAGAGTTGTGATGGTAGACACTGCAGTTGTGTTAGGAACCGGGATCACTTCCAGCCACTTTGTTTTAGCATCAATCACAATTAATAGCCAATGACCTTCCACAGGACCTGCATGGTCGATGTGTACTCTTTCCCATGGTTTGTCAGGTATGAGCCAAGAGATTTGAGTAGAAGGGGGAGCTGTGGCATTTTCTTGGCAGTCAAGACAGCTTCATACTTTTGTCTCCAAGTCTCGATCAATACCAGGCCACCAGACATGGGAGCGAGCCAGAGATTTAATTGCGGAAATACCTTGGTGGGCACTGTGAAGTTCATTCAAAACGAATTCACGAAATCTTCCTGGGACAAAAACGCGGGAACCTCTGAGAATGATATTTCCTTCTACGGATAATTCATTCCTGATATGCCAAAAGGCTTGCAAATTTTCTGCTACTTTTCTTGGCCACCCATTTTGAATATATGTTCTCAGACGACTCAGAGCAGGACATTTATCTATCTCTCTTTGGATTAGATGTGCCGTCAATGGGCTATCATTTAATTGACGGATTAGTAAAACAGATTCGACTGGAACTGGAGGATCTGCCAATTCAGATTTCAATGGAAGTCTACTGCAGGCATCAGCATTTCCGTGCAACTTCCCTTTCCGATACTGAATATTATAAGCATATGCTGATAAAGTCAAAGCCCATCGCTGGATGCGAGCTGCGGCAACTGATGGCACTGGTTTGTCTTCTGATAACAAGTTTACTAATGGGCGATGGTCAGTGACTAGAGTAAATTTTCGTCCTAGCAGATAGTTTCTGAAACGAGTCACACCGAAAACTAAGGCTAAAGTCTCTTTCTCGATGTGACTGTAATTTTTCTCTGCTTTTGTCAGGGAGTGAGAAGCGCAAGTGATTGGTCTATCCCCATCAGAGGTTGCATGTGACAGAACAGCACCGAGACCATAAGGACTTGCATCACAAGCGAGAATTACCTCCTTGTCTTGGTCAAAGTGTACCAGCAACGAAGAGTTCTGGAGTACATCTTTAGCTTTTTTAAAAGCTTCCTTTTGCTGTATATCCCATTTCCATGGCTGCTTGCTTTCTAATAATTGGTATAAGGGAGATAACAAAGTTGACATATTTGGGAGAAATTTTGCATAATAGGTTATCAAACCAATAAATGAACGTAATTCATCTACGTTTGTTGGTTCAGGAGCCTCTGCAACAGCTTTAACCTTCGATTCCACTGGGTGTAACCCATCTTTGTCTATGCGATGACCTAAATACTCCACCGATGATTTCAGGAACTCGCATTTCTCGGGATGCAATTTTACACCTGCTGCTTGTAAGCGACTGAGAACTTCTTGTAATTTCTGCAAGTGTTCTTCTTTATTTTTACCAGTTACCAACAAGTCGTCTAAATATTTTGAAGCTCCTACTATACCTTGCAAGATTTTCTCAATTTCCCTTTGAAAAATGGCAGGGGCAGAGGCAATGCCAAAAGCCAGTCGAGTGTAACGAAACAGGCCTCTGTGTGTGTTTATTACCACCAGGTGTTTTGACTCTTCATCTAATTCCAGTTGACAGTATGCATCTCGCAGATCCAACTTTGTAAATGCTGTTCCCCCAGACATCTCAGCAAACAGGTCTTCAATTTTTGGGAGGGGATATTGCTCTAACTCTGTCGCTTTATTCACAGTCAACTTGAAATCCCTGTAAATTCTGACTCTGCCATCTTGCTTAAGCACTGGAACAATTGGTGCTGCCCAGTCGGAGGTCTTTACTGGCTCAAGAATATCCTCTGTAACGAGGCAATCTAGTTCCCTGTCCACTTTTTCTTTATAAGCGTATGGGACAGGACGGGCTTTAAAAAACTTTGGGACTACATCTTTCTTACAGGTAAGATGCACTTTAATGCCTTTAACTAACCCCAATTCTGGTGAAAAAACTTCTTTGAATTCCTCTAAAAGCCCATCTAAAGTCAATTGACTAGTATTCACATTGTGCAAGGTGTGGCTCATATTTGAGTCAAATGCATTCAATAGGCTTAACGGAATAATCCAGTCACGGCCAGCTAAATTCGTGTTGCCTTGCGAAACCACCAGTAACGGTAAACGTTCTCTTCTTGATTGGAATACTACTTCCACATTTGTCATTCCTACAATACTAATAGAATGATTAGTATAGGATTGTAATTTAATTTCTGTGTGCTCCAAAGGAGAGCAAAACCTTCTAATTTTTTTCGAACGAGTTTATTGGCATCAGGGAAAATGGCGCACCAGAATCTATTTCAAAAACTACCGGCTGTCCCTGCACTTTGCATGTGATTTTAATTGGGGGATATGGTTCTTTATCATTATTTAAATGAAACATGGAATACTATTTATTTTCTAAACTTTTCTTTGGTTCCTCCACTAAGTTTACTTTAGGCTTATAACAATTACTCTTATTTTTGGATAAACATACCTTTGCAAGGTGCCCCAACTTCCGACAGCTATGACAAGTGGTATTCCTGTACTTGCATTCTGAAGACTGGTGTTTTGGATCACCGCAACGAAAACAATGTTTTCCTGCACGTGGGTAACTTGCACCTGATGTTGACTTGGCGCCGGACTCATTTTTTCGCGGCCGTTGTGACGTAATCTGCATTTTTTTAATTTTCGGAACAGCAGTAATCTCTAAATCCACAGCATCTCTTGCTGCAGCTTCCATAGCAATGGCGATTTCGGACGCACGCGTAAGGGTTAATTTTGCTTCTGACAATAATTTTCTTTGTATACCCTCCTCCTGTATCCCACAAACAATCCTATCACACAGCATCATATCCAGAGACTCTCCAAAGTTGCAGTACTTTGCCAATTTACGGAGCTCCGCGATATAATCGGCGCGTCGTACACGGCTGTTAAATTTAAATCGCTCGACGATTTCAGAGGGTACAGGATTGTAATGTGCGTTCAGCACTCTAATTAATTCTGTTAACGTTTTAGAAGTGGGTGCTGCCGGTGAAAGTAGATTCCGTAGTAGACCGTAAGTTGTCGGTCCCACCACTGTTAAGAACACTGCCCGTTTTCTATTGTCATCTTCTATAGCGTTCGCAATGAAGAACTGTTCTAACCGCTCTGCATATTCACTCCAAGATTCAAGAGAGGGGTTAAATTCGCTAATGCAGCCGAAGGAAGCCATGCTGGGACGATATAATGTCAGCTACAAAGTCGCCGGTCGCCGATTAGGCCTAGCACGCCGTCATGTGCCGATGCCGCTATTTTCTTGAAAATATGCGAAAAAATCGCTAATTTCTTCAGAAATACATCGATAAATCTTCATCTCGTCGCCACTGAAGTAACTACCGAGTGTGATTAAAGTAATAAAAGCATAATTATGCGGGATGCAACTAGATTAATATTTATTACATGCGGATCCAAGATCCGACCATCTTACATCGCAGCTCGCAAGCAACTGACTCCAAAAATGCCGCTCTCGGACAGATACGTTTTACATGCGCTGATGGCGCCATCTAGTATCAGACAGAACAGATTATAACATTAAGTTGCAGGTTCAACAAAAAATATTTTGTTGATTTCTCTTAGACGTAATATAACCTTTAGTGGTTTATATATACGTAACAGAGTCAATTTAAATATGCAGAAAACCCAGTGGAGGTATATACTGGTAAATAGGATGTATTGGAAGTGAAATATTTAAATGAGCATATATGAAAAATGATCTCTTAACTAGGATAATAAAACAGATGCATAATAGTAGGATTAATGAAAAATGTTTATTTTACTTTGATGACACAAGGTGATGATACAGCAAGCAAGCAATATGAAGATTATCACAGCAGTTGTTATTGTACATGGAAAGACACACCATAACAATGGCGGTTTGCAGATGGCTTGAAGATACACTTTATAAACATTACTTTAAGATTTAAAACTATTTAAAAATAAACTCATAGTTAAAACAAAATAATAAGTATGCTAAATAATACTTCCAGAATGTTGGACCAGCCAACACTTAGTATCTAGAGAAGTTACTTCCATTTAAAGGAAGATAAAAATGCAAACTAACAATGTCCAGATCCTTTATTTATATGAAATGGCTAGGATTGAAATCAATGTTTCGGAGCAGAGACCACGAAACGGGCCAATCACGGAATGTCATCGAATCGATGCAAAAGCTAGATTCGATGATGGATTTGATAATAGATACAATATTGTCAGTCGCCATCTGGCAGGAAAAATATCGTTACGGAAAAATGTAATCACTTTAGAACGTGGTTTTGCCGATGTACGTTGCAAAGAAAATGGAGTGCGTGAACGGAAAAAGATAGAGATAGCTATTGACGTTACAGGATTAATACATTATGTAAAGCTGATAGATAAAGTCCGGAAATGAAGTAAAAAGGTAAGTTAAGTTTTGGAAACATATTTATTATTGATATTATGAGATATTATAATGAAGTAATAAATGAAAAATAAAATATGAATTTGTAAATAAAAAATGATGATTGTGGTATGAAATTATGATAAATAGGAAATAGGAGGCGATGAGAAAACCAATGTTTGGAATCTCTATCAATTTCGGGTCAAGCATAAATCGAACTGTGCAGGGTTTTAATTAACAATTCATGTTTAGGGTCGTAGGTTCGTATTTAGGAATTAAAAAAATTCGTGTAAATCAGAATACCGACTTTACTTGGTAATTTAAACTTGATTGTATTATTAGACTGAAAGATTTTAATTAATAACTTTAAAAGTTCGGCCCGATATAAAAGCTAAAAGTTCGCCCCGAGCCTGGCCCTGCAAACAGTTAAAATCTCGGCCCAAGTCCGACCCAGCCCGACAGAATTTCTACAAAACATGTATTTTTACTTTGATTTTGTTAAAAGGAGAAGTTCTGACCAAAAATACTTATTTTAGCCTTTTTTTTTTTTTTCATGTTTATAATCTTCATTTTTAAAGATGCGCAAAAGGTTGCAATATACATTTTTTAAATGAATCTCTATTTGTATGTAAATGTTTCAGCTATTATTAATATTGCTAATCAAAAAATTGTGTATTGAAGACTTAAAATCTGAAAAATGCTATACTGTAAAATCTTCTAAGAGGGAATCGTCTCGGAAAGAAAAAAAATGCGTTATAAACAAGTTCTCTTCTTAGCAGGTTTAAATGTATTACATTCTTTTCTCACGTATTACTATATTAATTTTGCATGGATCAATGAATTTTTCCATATAAGACAGGATTCCATGATAGGCTAGTTCTTTTTCACACGTTTTATTGTATTTTAATATTATTACCTAGAAATCTACTATTCTTTAAAATGAATAAATGTTAATGTTTAATTGTAGAATGTTGATTTAAAAATATATATACTTTTTGCAAAAATTTTTGGGCCAGGCCAAATTTTACTGATTTTTGCACGGACCAGGCTATGCCGAGACAATGATTTTCATATGGGCTAGATCTAGACTGGGACTGAAAATATCGGCTTATGAAGGCCTAGGAAGAATGAAACCTGTCCCATCTCGGTACGGAAAAAAGAAGTTAGGCCCGGCCCAATCCTTCAGAAAAAAGTAAGGCCCAAGCCCGGCCCAGAAAGATTAGTTACTAGGCCCGGGTGCCATGAATGAAAATAGGCCCAGCCCGTGCAGACCTCTAAAACTTTGGCTGTTTCAAAATAAGCATAAATTTAAAGATTTTTTTTTTTACATCAACAAGATTTTGTTTTATGCTTGAGCTGATATTAAAATAATGAACTTTTATCTTCTAAGCTATTTTACAAGTTTTCCTTTAGCTTACATTTTTCTTGAGAATTTTGTATTTCAGTTTTAGTCTCAGATTTAAATTCTGTATCTTATCGGAAGTTAGAGCACCACACTAGCTGGTTTCGATCAATATTCACTTTAAAAAAATACGTGAGTTGCAGGTGTTTCTTCAATTGCTTTTATTATTATTAATATTGAAACACGAAAATTCTTGTTTTGATTTGCCCTTTTTCCTTCAAAATACAGAAAATTCATTGATCTAACGTAGAAATTACCTGAAGTTGCATTTTCGTCAAATCACAGGGGTGTTCCTGTAACTGTGCTGCATGTTACTTTTTTGTGTTAGAAACTGATTTTTTATGCATGTCTCTTTTGCTCCATAACAGAAAAAGTTTGCGAACTGAAGCTCAATTTTTTTTTTAAATAATAGAAACTTGTTGCCTGTGCTTTTTACGTTTGACGAAATGTTTTCTTGAGAGCGTACGTAATAAATACGTCTTGTACTTTTTCGAAAACGACTGAAATACAAAATAACGGAAAAAATAAAATGCGGTATTTATAAAGTGAGCATTATTGTCATAAAATCACTGTTAATTATTTAAAAAAAACTCTAGTTCGACTAATGAATTTCACAACATTCCCTTATGGATAAAGTATAATTCACATACATTCAATACGAAGAAAGGAAGCTATTTAACCCTCCGACAGTCTTGCAAAAGGGCAAAATTGTAATGTTGTTTTCTCTGCATTTTGTTTTAAATGCTAAAAAAAGATGATTTTTTTCAACATTATATAAAAAAAACTTAATTAAAAATATGAATGTAATCGTTGAGAGTATTAATCATTGTTCAGTGTATTAAAAATCCATTAAATCAACAGAATTATATTAGTTTAAATATTGCTGGTATTGCCGTGAAACCTGGAGCTTAGTGAACGTATTAACACGGGCTTGTCAGTGAGAGGTTTAATACAGCAACCTGTTAAGATGGAACAACAAAGAATCGGGAGAACTTTCCAATTTAGACAAGTTTTAATCTTAGAAAGTACATTGTTCCGTTATAATTGCATAGTACTGTTTTAGTGATATCACGAAAATTTTCAATTTAAAGTATTATTCCATTACACTGGTTCCGTTTTAACAGGTTTTATTATAGTGTTTAGGATGTCGCAATTTTCAAGCGCCTCTCCCGCTTATTTACTCTCTCTGTCTCGCTTTTTTGCGATACTAGACCTGACAACACTACTTACAAGCCAAGTTCAAGTTAGCCAGTGTTGTAGTCATAAAAAAAGCAGAGAGTATACGGTATAGGCAGATAATATACGCTGACATCATGAACGTTCATAGCTAGGGTATACGCTAATGCTTTATTTGAGAAACAGAGGGGATACTGAGCTTCTTAAAAAAAACCCGCTTAAAAAAAACTGCTTTAAATGTTTATTTTCTACATAAAAGACAGAATTCATATTAGAGATATGATTGCAGACTTATTTTCTAGTAACTGTATTACATTATATATCTTTTTTGTGTCGAGTCGGGTTCCGGTTGAAGTTCGGTTTAGGGTCAATAGAAAATTTGTTGTCGGGTTCAGGTCGGATTGTGGGTCAATGGAAATTTTTTGGTAGGTTTCGGATTGACTTTATGTTGAATGTTTGGGTCCGGTATAACACAACCCATGCAGGAATCTATTTCAGATGAAAAACTACACGTATTTGAATATGAATGACTTCTTACATATTTATTTTTCTACATAAAAGGTAACATTAATATTGGAGATATGATTACAGACTAGTTTTCTATAATTGCATTATATTTTGGATCAATTTTCTCTGATTCCGGATTTGAGGTTGGGTTTGGAATTATTTTGGGTTCGATCGGGTTACAGGTGGACGGAATATTTTTAATTGGGTTCGGTTCGGGTTGCAGCTTGGTTTTAAATAAAATTTGCAGGATTGCAAATTTTATTTGTTACCCGGGTCGGACCCTAGTTAGGTGTAACGTTTAACTGCTAGTTTTCACGGTGACACTTTCACTAACAAATTTAAATAATTATAAATTAAAATAATTTTTGATCACTTCATGCGTTTTCGATAGAGATTTGTCCGCTGATTTTTTTCAGTTACATCCGACATTAAAATACATGGTCAACCCGGCCTGAACACATACTGTGTTTCGAAAAAAATTGGTTACCACCTTACCTGATGTGGGACTCTTGTTTCTAGACCTTTGCATTTTCTTAAGGGGTGGGTGGTCCGCAGTGGTTCGACTCATAACTGGAGAACTGTTCCATATTTTATCGCTCACACATTGCTGTGTATGTGCCATATATGTGCAAGTAAAATCTGTAATATTGAATGACCTCTTATTGGGACATTGCTGGGTGGAAGATGAAGAAGAGTACGAAGCAAAGTTTTTCCTTTTGGGTAATACTCGAAAGTGTGGAAACTTTCTCTTGTGGATTCGTCTGCCTATAAAGATTAGATGACTAGTGAGGTGCTTCAAAAATGACTTTAAGAACTTTTTTTCATTTTATTTATCTACAATATTCTTTGATAGGCTTCGAAATTTATATTTCGAATAAAAATCTTTTGTCCCTCTGCAATTCATCTCTAATTTAAATAGCACTGTGAGTGTTAGAGATCTGCGCGTTTCGGGATATAGGTACCAAAACGCAAAAATTTTATGTTTTTCTCGTGATTAACCAACGTATTCCATCTGTTATTTAAAAAACTGAAAAAAGAAACAAATAATTGTTTTATTGATCATTTACTCCTCTAATAAAGGAGAAAAGTTACCACGACATTACCGTGTGAAAAAAAATTCTGAAGTCCAGTGAATACAGCCCAGTCCATCCCGAATCTGCAAAAAAAATTTAAGACCTGGATGTGTCCCGGGAAGAATGAAGTTCAGGCCTGGACCAACTTTTCAAAAGCTAGAATTTAGCCCGAGCCCGTACCGAGTTTTCAAATAAAATTAAGCCCGGCCCGAGTTTAATGACATAAACTTTTACTGATCTTGGGCTTCGGGACCAGTGTTGAAATCAGGGGGTGGCCTGGGGGGGGGGGACATTCCCCCTCAGAGCAATAAGACCCCCATGGAAGATTTGAGATTTTGTGTTTTTAATGGTCAAAAAGTGCAATCCCCCCCGGAGCGCTATAATGTCCCCCCTGGTGGAAAGTGTCTGAATTTAACACTGTTTGGGACAAGCTCGGGCTCGTGGAGACCTCTAATATATATTACGAATTTGGCCCCCCTGTTGGGGATACTGTGCCCCCCCCCGCCCATTGGACAAGTTCTGGTGCCGCCCCTGTTTGTTTTGAGAACTTTCATTTTATCTTGATATTGTGTAAACACAACCATTATTTTCTATTGATTTATACAACTCTGATGCTCCATGAACTTAAAAGAAATTTCACAAAAAACTAAACCTTCTTCAAACTTTTTTTTCTCACAGTCACTGTCAGATTCCGTTTCACTGTCTTCAGCTGGGTTCATTATTGAAGAAATAATTTCTTCACCTGCAACATGATTTACCAAAATTTCATCTTTATTGTTCACCCATTCAAAATTTCTTCTTTGAAAAGCTCTTGTGAATCTCTTTTGAAATTTTTTGCTTAATTCAACAGTTCAGATGCTCTAATTAGCTTGAGGTAAGGTTAACTGAAAACTTGAAAAATTTGTATCTTCATCCTGATTTTCGACAAATAAAGAGCCAGACCATATTTTATGCCATGCATGGGTTAAAGGATCTTTTATAGTAGAAGTTCATAGTTCATCAATTAAATAAATACAGTCGTTTGTGCTAAATATTTTTTTTTAACTTTACTATTGTTTCAAATGACATATCAGCATTAATATGCTGCTATAAAAAATTGATTTGAACTGACATTTTATACTAAGGATCCATACCCTGATCCATAAAAGCTTTTAAATTTTGAAATATTCTGTGTAATTACTGTTTTTTTATAAATTTACATAAAAAATAACTTTATTTTCGTTCACTGACATTTAGAATAAAGATTATAAAGAACACTTCTTAACTGCTATTTTCACTGTTTTCATTTTGAAATGCATGTGGATTTCAAAAGCTTGTGGATTTTAGAAGTGCGGATTTTAGAGACTCTACTGTAGATGTTGTTCTAGTGTCTCTGGATACTTTGTTGAATTTGGTTTCCCATGGAGAAATGCCAAGCAAGTTTGGCTATTAAAGCCAATCTCCCCCCCCCCCCCCCTCCAAACCATTAGAGACTTACCGCCTCATTATCTACTGAAGAAAGTCTCTAGTTGTTTCTGGATGTCATGTCAGTAATAATTCCAGTTATCAGAACCATCAAATTTCCACTTTTTTACGTTGCTGAGTAATACCGCATGCACAACATTCTGTGTCTTTAAATAATGATGCACTATTGACATTCTTACTTTCATTTTGGCAACCATTATACTATATTAAAATTGAATATTAGATCTCTTGCATAATATTGATATGCATGAGTGTGTAAAGCTTGAATTTATTAATAAAGTAAAATTCATCTTGTGTCATCTTCAAAATTGATTATATGTATATATATACATATATATGTGTGTGTGTGTGTGTTTACTGCATTTTGTGTAAAAAATAAAAAAAAGACTGCAGGAAACTGTCTAATTTTTTCCTACTTTTTTAGGATAAATTGCTTTTTACCTTGTTTTTTGCAAGATTCCATGTGTGACTGCTGAGGAGGCATTGCTATTTATGAAAAATATTTGTTCATAATACTATTTTATATTAGTAAATCTGCAATTAAACTTTAGAAATGTGCCATATAAAACAGCATGGCTAATAATTTTGTAATATTTTAGAGTTTCTCTATTCTTTCTTTCTTTTTCTAAAAAAAATATTACAATTGAATGTAATAACTTATAAAAGTATAAACTGATTGATTAATTATATGCGGTTTGATCTTATATATTAGTACATATTACATGGCTATAGTTTAATAATATCAAAAACAATAAAAAATATAATTTCTTCAACAATAAAAAGTACAGTTATTTATTTTGTTATGTTGTGTTGTAGCAAATTCTTTTGTTTTGTCTGACAAGATGAACAATTCCTAATGGCTTTATATCTAGAAAAGAGGATTGTGTGAACTGAAAATGATGGGGTGCTGCAACACATTAAATATATTTAGAGTAATGACTATAATTATGCAATATAGTGATGATTTTGTTTTCAAAATTAGTTTATTTCATCTTGATGTATTTACATACCAGAAAGACCCCAAGAATCTTTTCAACAAAGCAAAACAATTTTCTTATTTTCTTGTAACATGCAGGTTTTTGTAGATATTTTTTAAATTTAAATTTTATCATGGCATTTTGCCATATGGGTAAGTATTCTATTTTTCTTTTATTTTTTTATGCTATATTTCCTCAAAATTACTATTTCTCAAGTTGAATACAGTATTTCTTTTTTTGTAAATGGTCAACTTAACTTTGTTCTCTCTTATCTTTTACAGACCTAAAATTAAAAAAAAAATTAAAAAAAAAAGCAATTTAACAAATTACAACGACCATTTGGAAAATGACTTTTTCAAAGACTAAAATTTAAGATATAAAAATCACACGGAGTTTATCATACATTAGGTACGCGATGAGTTAAACATTAATAGTATTATTACACGTAAAAATCGCCTGCGACTCGTCTGATTTCCTGAAACTTACGTATTATCCACTTGAAACTTACGTATTATTCAAGCATTTCATTGGCTGTTTGGGAAAAGGCTTTTCCATCGCAGATTTCAAAGAAATCTTACGACCAATTTTAAATTAAATTTCGTTCTTAAACTTCTAAAGATCCCACAATATTACTTTTTACACTGACGTATAGAAAAAAAAGTGTACTTTTAAATGCAATTTGTTTGAAAGCTGTATCTCAATTTGTTTCTGAGTTATTAATTTTTTTTATAGTTTTTATTACTTTTTTGTCATAGTGGCAACAGAAGTATCCATCTTTGTTGAAAGTAAAGGGAAAATCAGATTACTGTATAGACCAATCAGAAAACGAATAAAATGCAGATTCAACCAATAAAAAGCATCAGATATGCTTTTGATTTCCTACCCTGACGAGGACAATAACCATTTTTCCAAATGGTTAAAAAATAAACAGTTTATCATATGTGCTCAGCTGCTGCTTTAAAAAAATATATAATTTTAAATATAAAACTTCAGAAGTTAAATCATTTGCACATTAATCTCATATGATCCTGTTTATCTTATAAAGACTGTTTTATTACTCAATTATGATTATATGCATGTTATTAGTGTTATTTCCAACAAAATACTCATTATGAGGAAAACTTTTTGCACTAACAGGAAAATATCAAGGAATTTTGATTGAACGTATTTACGACCACCCTGTTGGATACTTTATAGTACCCATGTATATGCATTTGTTTGTTGAGTATCAATATGTTTTCAGTTTAAGGTTTAAACTCTCAGAGAGGAGGTGGGAGGGGGTTGATTCTGTTTTTCTATTTTCTTCTTTTTATTCATTATGTGGATATTTCATAATATGTACTTTTTCTTTAATATTCTTAAAATTTGGTTCATATTTATCTCAGGTATATGCATGGGGAGATAATGATCATGGTCAACAAGGTAATGGTACTACAACTGTCAATAGGAAGCCTGCTTTAGTTCAAGGTCTAGATGATGTAAAAATTACCCGTGTTGCTTGTGGCTCTTCTCATAGTATTGCATGGACCACAGTTGAAGTTCAGAGTCCTAAAAGGCGTGATCCTGTTTTATTTCCAGTGCCTAGAGATCCTCTTGGTACTCTTTCCTTAGGTAACTTATGATAATTTTTCTCATCAAATATATATTTTTGAAATGTGACCAGTTATGTAGAATGTTTTCAAAAAATGTTCTAATTTGGTTTTCAATTTTGTTTTTCTAATTGAAAAGTGTTCTTTGTATAGATATAAGTCTTTATTTATTTATTTTTTTTTTACAGGAAAAAATGATACAAGTATTCATGATGAATTGGACTCTACTTCATGCAACAAAATTTCTTTAGTGAATTCTAAGCAATCTACCCGACCTTCCCTGACTAAGATAGTTATGTCTCTAGATACTGATTATGCTCGGCAGCAAGCTTTACAAAATATATTGCAAGCAATGCAAATTCATCTTGCTAGGTAAGGTTCTAAGTTACAACTGGTATTATTTAAGTAAAAAATGACTCATAAAGAATTTTTCTTGGAATTTGCTAAAATGAGTTCTCTATCCCTTTGGAAATATTAGAAGTTAGGAAAAACTTATCCATAGCACAGCTTGGAATTTTATACATTCTAATTTATTTGTTTGTTTATATATGCAATCTAATCTTGCTATAACAAAATGTCACTGACCTTCATTTTTGGTTCACTATATCCAGGTGTTAGTTATATCTACTGTGTAGGCTATGTATGAAAAATTGAAAGTGATAAAAATTTTGTTTGGTGTCAAATTGAATACCCAACAAATGTATAAGAGCTTTAATTAAATAAAAATAAACAGTAGATTACCTCTTCTGTATTTGTTTCAAAAAAATTTTATGCAAATATTCATAAAATTGCCCTAATTTTTCTAATTTATTAATTACTATAAATATTTTTTCACTCTTATTCGTTGCATAAAATAGAAATATAAAATAACATAGTTTTAAATAATTTGTGATATACCTTAATAATGATTAAAATGGAAATATATAAGAGAAACTAAATATAGGTTACCAATTACAACAATTCATGATGATTCCTTCCAATTAATTTGAAATCTGATGAAGTAGTGGCCAGTGAAATAGATGAGTTGTAATAGTCCAAGAGCCGACAGCACAAAAACCTATGTTATCAAGCTCAAGAAAAAAAAAAAAATTATTTTATGGAAGAGTAGAAGTAGGGGAATCTATTGATCCATGTCTGCTGGAAGTAAAGTGGTGCATAAGCCAAAAATTAATACCACCAGTGGTTGGCTCGTAGGTTTATCATTGTGTTTTTCCTACAACTATCCTCCATGTTTTCATACCTTTGTTTGTAGGACAAACACAATGATAAACCTACGAGTCAACCACTGGTAGTATTAACTTTTGGCTTATGCACCACTTCACTTCCGGCAGACATGGATCATTAGATTCCCCTGCTTCTACTCTTCCATAAAATAAAGTTTTTTTTCTTGTGCTTGATAACATAGGTTTTTGTGCTGCCGGCTCTTGGACTATAAATATAGTGAAATATGTTTAACATAAAACTAAGCAGGCTGAAAAAAATTTTCGTGTTAAAAGAATTTCGCATTAAGAGAGCCTTAAAAAAAGAACGAAACTTGCAAATATTTTCGATGTCGTCAAATTTTATTTTGATTTCCAGTTAAACTATTAGTAAGTTGCATCCATTAGGATAATATGCAAGTAAAAAAATATTGTTTTTTGGAGAAAAAGTAAGATATTTTTTTTAAGTGTCTTTTTCAGCATTCTGAATTCTAGCTTGTTTGAACCAAATAAGCAAAGCTTTTTCTATATCTTCGCGCCTAGCAGTTCTCATACGTTTTCTCTCTGGCTTAAATATACTGCGCTCAAACCTTAATGTAATGGGATCCTTGTTTTTTATTATTGTCTATAAAGTAGAACTGGCAATGCCAAACTCTTTGCAGATTGCTGTTTTCGTCCTTCTTTTTCGTCAACTGCATTAAGCAGCTTCATCTTCATTTGAAGCAAAATAGCAGTTTGTTTTCGCACTGATTTCTCAGCCATTCGCTAATAAAACATAAGCTAAATTACAAAAAATATGAATTCACTGATTTTCACCCAAAATTCAGTGGTTTTAACACAGAATTTGCCAATTTCAACTCAAACTAACTAGCTCAAATGTGAATTTTTTTCGTGTTAAACAATTTTTGTTTTGTGTTAAAAGAAAAAAAATACATTAAATTGCATAGTATACTGTCCAGATTACTATATCATTTCGTGTTAACCGATTTTTCATGTTAAGTGTTTTCATGTTAAACGTATTTCACTGTATGCATGTTTGCAAATAAACTGAAATACAGCAGACTCGCTCAAATCTGCAACCCTAAATTCCACACATCATCACAGATGTAAACAATGAAACTTTCAGTTCAGATGTAAAAACAAAATTACAGAATTTTTTAGTTTTATATCATTTCACATGTGTTGTCTAGTTGCACAGCTGGCCATCTCCAAAAAGTAAAATTTTTGGGGAAAGCTGCTTTTTCTGCCACACTTAGCCAAAATAAGATTGGAACCAAAACTCTTTAGTTTTATAGTCATTAGGACAATATATTTGACAGTTTGGGCATGGTTTATTGTTTCAATATGGTAGAAACGTTTACTTAGAGCTTAAAAAACACATTTTCCAATTTTGAGGAGTTGGTCAGTTTTGCAACTAGACGACACATATGTATTTTAATATGCAATTATCGATAATATGACTGAACTCATGATTTTTCATGAAGGAAGTATAAATTTATTTCTAAAATATATATATATATATATATATATTGCTGATATCATTGGTAATCACAATCTTATTACCTAATATATTTATATATTAAGCTTTTTTTTTGTTATTAAGAATGGCTAAACCTGAAATAAAACTTCCTTACTTTATGATTTTGATGTGAATTAATAGGGTACCTTTATGAGGAATGTTTCATTGAATAATTCAAGGAAAAGGTATCTCATCTTTGACATATTTAATTCATCATCATCATCATCATCATCAACCGTTTTCAATCCACTGCTGGATGTAGGTCTCCCCCAGATTTTTCCAATGTTTCCTGTCTTTATTAATTATTTACTTGATCTTTACTTTTAATAATTTAATCATTTTTTAAATATCTTACTTTTTATCATTTTAGTTTATTTCTTTATTTAATTATGTTAATATTTTACTATATCGCAAGTATTCATTATAATTTTGATTGCATTATTACATTCAAATTACTGTTTAAAAATGTAAACAAAGCAATGACCAGAAATCTGGAAAATTCTAAAATCTGGACAACCTCTGGTCCCAAGCTGTGCGGATTTGAGGGAGTCTACTGTATTAATATAAAATATGTTAAACACGTTCTCCCATTTGTACTTTTGATGGTATTTTTGTTGTTATAATTTCTCATTCTATGGATCATGGCATAATGTATATATTATGTTTTATCATCCAAAATGCATAATATATTTTCAAGAATTTTTAATTTTATTACTAGTACATACAGCACTGTTCAATGAAAGTGCAATTTTAACATTTGTCATGTTTCTGTTAATGTTTGTGACATAATCACACAGTCAATAGTAAAGTGCAGAAAACCTTTTCTTTAGATAAGTAAACAATATAGCTTTGTTGGAAAATAAGTTAATTGAGATATTCCCTTTCAACATGTGCTAATATGAACATAAATGGCCCTTTTGAATAAAGACAGCAACGCAGGATTAAATGTTAGTTCAATATGTAAGCCCATGTGAAAAGTTAAGTAAACATGAAAACATCATCCAAGATAAACTAACATTCGTCTTCTGGCCACTTTGATCCATATACCATATTTATTTGTATAATTTATGCCCCTTCTACTTTTGAAAGAAAATTTTGACTAAACGAAAAGATTGACATAATTTTCTCATTCCCTAATTTTGAAAGAAAATTCCTTAAAAGAAGTAATTAAACAATAACATGATTTTCAAATGAATCATTTTAGGGATAGTTTGAAATAAGGGGAAAAAATTTCACATTACTCTAACTCAGTGGTTTCCAATGTGGGGAATGGGGTGCACTGGGGGAGGGGGTGGGATTCAAAATTTATTACTCACCTATTCGGTGTCAAAAAAAATTTTTTAAACAATATTGGAGACTAAAAATAAAAGTTATACATCCAAAATTTAAAAATAATATTTAAAAAATGTATTTTTGTTAAATTTAAAAAAAGGTCCCAATTAAAATTACAAAATAAATTAAAACCAGAATAATTATATAAATAAAAAATTACATCCTCATCTGATTAAAATAATTTCATTTTTCGAATATTATACTTATGGGAACATGTGCTATTCTGGGACGATTTTGAAATGGAAAATGCATTATGATTTGAAAACACAATACAATATGCAGCTGCTGCATGTTTTTTTACATGTATTTAGAACTTACAACACTTGAGTCAATCAGAGCAGCAGAACATCTGTTTTCAAAAGTCAAGGAGGGAGCGAAGGAGAGAAAAAAGCCAAATATTTTGAAAAAAAAAAATAGAGGAGACAATGAAGCTATTGGGAAATGGGGCAGGATGCAACGGCCTTTGAAAAACATCAAATGGGAACATTAGTTAAGGCTCTGTAAGGCTTTCTCCATTTGAATAGAATTAACTTTTTAAATAATAAGAGAGATGTGTTACAGAGTGTGGGGAAGAGATGAGGGCATTGTGATTTTATGGATGCTTTGGTTGGGGGGGGGGGGGGATGCAGCCAATAAAAGATTGGGAAAACTGCTCTAACTACGTATATCTAGCAATTTTGATTTCATAATCAGATAGAAGGTCAGCTTTTAGTTTAGTTCTGTGTATTCAAAGGAGCATATTTGGTTCTTTGTTTCCTCTAACCTTAATTTTTCTCTTTTACAACTGTGTAGGTGATTTTAGGACCAATAATATTGTATCAAAAATATTATATATTAGTGCTTCCTGTTGAAAATTAATCAGTTTATGTTAAGGCAGTTGCTATAATTTTTAGAAAAATATATCAAAAGAGCCACACTGGAGGAGAGTATTGCATAAATGAATCCCTTGATAAATACTGGCATAAACAAAGAAATTAATTTAGCAGAGCAAATAAAAGCATGAGGGCTGTCTGTGGTCCCAAATCTGGGGAATTCTCTAAAATAGAAGAGGAACTTATAAGTTATCTTGAGAAAATTCGAACTGATAGGTGTACTGTATTATCAAAAATGTTGAAACTATTTTAAGCGAATTTGTTTTTTAGTATTAGTTGTTTATTAAAATATTATAACTATCTTAAAAAGTTATATTTCTTTAATTACTCTTGTGTTTTGTCTTAAGAAAATGTAACACCATTAAATACTTGTGGTCACTTATGATCACTCTAATACTTTCTGGATACTGAACATAGCAGAGTCTCATATTTTAATATACAAACTAGCTGTATAAATTTTTGTTCTGCTGAAATAAAATCTTGAAGTGTGTTTCACTTTTCAGTAGCTAGTCAAACGTTTCATCTAATTTGTTTATTAACACTATTTCTACCCATGTCAAATGACACCTTTTAAAATAATTTGATTTCTGGTTTTTCATTTGTAATTTTTAAATGGAAACAATTGCAAATTATTTTTAATACATTGAAGACATTTTTATTTTTATTACATTCAAAAACTATGAGCAAAATAAATATAAATCAAAACTTAAAAAAGGTGTCATTTGACACTGATAGAAATAGGGTTAAGTTCTAAAACATATGGCATAAATATGATAAAGAATCTAAAAATTGATATCAAAACGTAAATTCATTAAAAAATTTTTTAGAATGTTATTGCAGCTTTTTCTCTATTATATGTGCCAGGGTAGAATCTAAAAAGATAGCTAGCTTAAATTCACTAGAAACAAAAATGTAGATGTTGGTTCGCCAGGAGATTTAGCATACACTTAAATCTATTAAAATAAATTATACTACTGAATAAAATTAAAGTCCTGTGATTTCAGCTTATTTAAACAAGCAGAGTTTATTAAAAACATTTCATATAGAGATTAAAACAAACTTCTAAACTATGTAAATCAAAGATAAACTTTCTAATGCATTACTAAATTTACTTTCACTTGATATAATCATCATTAACTTCTATTAACATACATAATACAGGAGAGCAATTTAAAAAAAAAAAAAAAAAAAAAAAAAAAAAAAACATACAAGCCTAAACATTCACTTATAACAGCTGTCTGCTGTTATACAACCACATCAGATTCTAGAAACATGAAAAACATTCACTTATTCAATTAAATTCACCATGAGCATCTACCTGCCTGTCACGGCCAATGGCTGATGCAGAACTAGTAACAGCATCTATTGGTGAAAGAAAGGAATGCTTATTTGACCTGGTCAAGCATGCAATATCAAAAGTGTTGGTAAAGACAAAAGTAAACAGATCGCATTTGCTGATGAAATCATGGTGATAATGTGTTTGTTAAATGAATAGGTGTCAGCTGGATAGAAATGACAAGTTATATTTAATATCCATAATTGACAAGAAAAATATATCCCAAATAAATTTTATTTTAGGCTAACAGTACTATAAAAAATCTGCATATTTTGCGCACCTCCTACATTTGGCACCAAAGAAATTGGGAAAACAAGTGTGCAAAATACACAAGTAAATATGATAACTGCATCATAACAACAAGACACTAGAATGAAAATCTTTTAAATGTGTATTCTATCTTGATTTCACTACTCTAAACACAAAACAAGGCTACCTAAGGTTCATAGTTTTCGGTTTCTTTGCAAAAAAACAATGGTGATGCACTTTCATTGAACAACACTGTATTTGTGTAAAATTATTTATTGTTGCTAAATTCTTATTTTCCATATTTATTTCTGATCATTATATATATCTCTTCAATTATCAGGGAAGCTGTTGTTTCATTATTTCTCCCACATACTGATATTACTGCAGAATATGAGGCCTCGCTTCCAAAAGGAAAAATATCAACCAGTAAGCAAGAAACTGCACCCATTGCAACAGAATCATTTAAGTTAAATATATCTAAAAGTATGAAAGGCTCATCTCTGAACTTTAAAGTTTCTAAAGTATGTTTATTCAATTCTAATTTAATTAAGATTGTGCTGTTTTAAAGATAGTTTTGTGTTTTCCAGTGTAATTACTATGCAATCTTATATTTATGTTATTATGGTGTCTATAAGAAAAAAGTAAA
This sequence comes from Maratus speciosus, assembly GCA_963932465.1. NCBI lineage: Eukaryota > Metazoa > Arthropoda > Arachnida > Araneae > Salticidae > Maratus > Maratus speciosus. The sequence goes on along the minus strand of OZ010787.1, from coordinate 339,345,246 downwards.
GTGAAAAATTTACAGAATATAAAAATACAATGTAATATTTTAAAACATCTTAGTAAAATATTTCTTCTTTCTATGCTAATATCTCCTACTGCCATTTATGTCTTCTTGTTTTTCTGTAACAATTTAGACTCTTGTGAAAAATATTTGAAGGACTTGATTTTTTTTCTGCCCTTCCACCACTAATAGTCTCATCTATCTTTCCTAGCTTATAGGTATTTGTGGTGGAGTATGTTGAAAACTGTTCCCAAGTTTGTAAAATTTTTGCTTGGTAGTACAAATTTTTATTAATTTTAAGCTTGACTTCAGTGTATCAAAAAATAAAATATGCGAAGTTTAGAACTAAATGTAAAAAAACTATCTGTTAGAAAGGATTTTTTTTAATCATAAGTAGAAGGTACATTGGATATAGGTTGGAATTACATTATCACATATCATTCTTTTTTTGTTTGTCTGTTCCCCCCCCCCTTTCTAAGCACTTATAAATGTGTATTCCATTCATTCAATAACATTAAAAATTGCTTGTCACTAAGAAATGAAATCAACTCCAAGAAATCATTTTAAGTAGCTATTCTTTTACTTTGTGAGTTCGTAATCTTGAAATGCAAAACAATAGTTTTACTAAAACAAAACTTTGTAATGGTCCTAAGATTTTATAACTAGTACAGATTTGTTCAGGACCCCCTTCAGGACTATGGGTGTCTATATGCACATTCAAAAGATACATACAGGATTTGTTTTTGGTTAATAAAGAAAAGTAATATTTACTTTATTGAATTAGAGCATGTTTATGATTATATAAGTAAAGGTAACTTTTAAAGTGCTGTCAACCATATAATCATATCATGCTACAGAATATTTCTTACATGTCCTTCTTGAAAATGTTTGCTGTTAGGTATTACCTTAAATGATACTATAATAGGATTCCTTTTGTTATGTCTAAGCTTTATCTTTTGTATTTCAGATATATGTATAGCATTTATCTATCATTTAAAAATTTCTTTACAAGTATATGGCCTCAGTGGCACTAACTTATATGGGCCCGAGCCCATCCAATTTTCTATTTTCATGCTTATTTTTTTTTCAGTCAATGGAAAGAAATTATTTTGTTGACATTCATAATTTTTTTTGTTTGAAAATACAATAAAGATAGTAATAAGATAGCAGAAGCCTACAACACAACCAGCCGCTACCCGCCTTCATCCTAAAAGACATACAATCAATTTTCCCTCAAAAAAGAAATTTCTTGTATATTCTTGAATTAATTTTTCTTCCTAAATGCACTGAATTTGCAATCATTATAATTCAGCACTTTCCGTTTTTGTGTTAAAGGGCTTTCAAAGGCTACCAAAACGCTTTAAGATAATTTTCAACATGTGTCAGCTCAGGAATGGTTGTCATGAGACAGCAATCAATTACAATTGAAGATGAAATATATATACAGTTTGATTCATAAATATCAAAACAGTAGGCTATCTTCCAATTTGCAATGCTTCATAAAAAAAGGTGTAAAATTTGATGCAATAAATGTTAATTTCATGGGGGTTGGTTCTATTTGAGAAAATACAAAAATTAAATTTTTATATGGTCCTTGTATGATAAAATTTCCAATTAGGAAATTTTTCCTTATCTATTCCTGAATTAAACAACAACAACAAAAAAATCCATATTGATATCTGCAAAATTCACAAAGATATTAAAATCCAAAATTCTTGACTTACACCACTTAAGCATACCTCTGAGCGACATGATACCAGCTCATTTGAAATGCAAGTTAGTGATTGACCATAAATTTACACATTATTAAAAGTCGATCTAAGACAATGCCTTAACTTTTAGATATAAAATAACAGCATATAGATTTTTACATTAAACTTGCTTGAGAAATATGCTAAGATTTCTGGATTTTTACATTAAACTTGCTTGAGAAATATGCTAGAGGTCTGCATGAGCCTGAGCTTGGTACCAGGCCATAATCGGCATGTCCCGCTGGCCAGGTTGTGCTAGGCCAGCAATAAGTTTTGTAAAAATAGTAATAATGATAATGAAACTTCTGTTAATGGAATCAGTGGAAATATATTTCAATAAATTATACAGAAATATTTTCAAAAATCTACTTTTTGTTATACAATCTCAAAAGTTATGATCTTTGTAAACCTATTTTTCATTTATTCCAAAGGACATTGCTTTTTAAAAATAACACTTTATTCGAATGTAATAGTCTAAGAGTATAAATAATCATTTCCACTGCACTGAAACTTTCCGATCGCAAAATCCCACGTTAGCCTATGGGAAAACTTTGAAGTGCGATTACTCATTATCTAATATAATTATTAAAATGCCGTTTTCATTATCAGAAAGTAGACGTCAGATGCCAATGATGTGCATTTTTAAAAATTATCTCCATAAATTTTAAGTACATAAAAAATCCCTATAAATTTTGAAATAAACTGAATTAAACTTAAAATTTAAGTAGACAGTTTTTAAAAATGCACACCATTGTCATCTGACATCTACTTTCTGATGGTGCAAACAGTATTTTAATAATTATATTAGGTAATAAGTAATTGTGCTTCAAAATCTTCTCATAGGTTAACATGGGATTTCTCAATTGGGAAGTTTCAGTGCAGCGGCCCCTTAATGTTGCTATTACATATTTTTTGAATAGATGCCAAGCTCCCATTAATCTTCCATTATAAGTGTTTATTTGACCCAGGTTTAATACGTTCGAACCAGAAACTCTTTTAAGAAATTCAATTGAATAAATTCGACTTAAAACCTTTAAATTAAATAAGTCAAAGATTTAATAAATAAATTTTCTGGATTTAAAGTGGTTAAAGTGGTCTATGCATTACAGAGGATTAGTGTAGGTTTGGCAGCTATGTTTTTGTCATGCGAACACATAGTAATCTAAAATATACTGTAAAATTTTCTTATAAATATGTGTGTAGTATTCTTTAAACATTCTATTAGGAGCCAATCTTTGTTTAAAACTTTAAATGAATTTTTCTGCATCATAGGTTTTTTTTTTTTTTCCAGTATTTCTCATCTTTGATATAAGTCAATAACCATTAAAGATAAATTGTTCAAACTTGGAATATATCTTTTTCAAATATTTTGCTTAAATTTTAATTCGACAAATTTGAAAAAAAATATTCACTTTTGGAAATATGATTTGTTTAAAATAAGTTGCATCTTTTTTTAATTGCTATTTTAAATTTTTGAAACTTTTGTAAATTAATATTTTTTAAAATGTTGAATCAAAATTAAAACCTTTATCTTTCTGTTCAATTAAAAGAAAAAAATTCAATTCGACAAATAATATTTCAAGTTATTACAATTTTAAAAAATATATTTTTTTCTTTAAATTTTGTAAAAAGTCTTATGATGTGATTCTGTTTACAAATTATATGGTTAACCATCACAAAAGAATTCAAAATTCTAACTCTATTTAAAAAAAAAAAAAAAAAAAAAAAAAAAAAAAAAAAAAAAAAAAAATTGGACACCTTACAATAACATTGTTTCTTGAATTACACGCATTTCACTTTGTGTCTGATCCCTTGAAATCTATCGAATTATTGAAATGGACATATCTCTCTGAGTATTATGATGGATATCAAGAGGGATTTTTTTTGTTTGTTTAATTCAGAGATGGATAAGGAAAAATTTCCAATTAGGAAATTTTTCCCTACGAGGGCCGTATAAAAATTTAATTTTTGTATTTTCTCAAATAGACCTCCATGGAGTTGCAACTTATCTCATCAAATTTTGTACCTTTTTTTATGAAACTTTGCAATTGGAAGTATGTGCCTAGGTGCAATATTTAAGTAGATAGCCTATTGTTTTGATATTTATGAATCACACTGTATATGTAATGAAAAACACTATCCAACTCCAAATCACTTCAGAAGTCATGTCTACAAATTTCAGGCATTTTACAAGTGACTCTGTGAATGGGTCAGAAAGTTTGTTCTGAGTGAAGAAAAATATTTCTTTTGGGAGAGCTTTGTGTGGAGAGTTTGACTTCTAAAGGTTAGGTTAATGCAAGAGTATGTATGAACTCAGTTACTGTAGTGAAACTTGCACGGGAATTCACATGCAAAGAATGCACACTATTTTATCACTTTTTTGGCCACTACTTTTTCCTACTTAGGCCACTTTTTTGCATTCCATTATATCAAAGAAAGGGCTTAATAAAATTACTATTTCAAACATGAATAAGGGCAGTGAAGAACATTTGTTTTAAGAAATGCTTGTGCTACAATTATTGGAAGATGTACAATTTGGACATAATATTTGCAACATGCCATGCTGCATAAAAGATTGGTTCATTTTATTAAAAAATTCATTAAGTACTATAATAAATATGAAAAGTGTGTTTTTAATGCCAAGAAACACTGAAAATTTACAAATTTTAAAAACTCAGTATGTTTTACTCCCTAAAAGATTTTTTTTCCTTCATAGGACTAGCTTCTAGTGTAACTCTTTTTATAAATATGTTATACAAAAAGGAGGCCTCATAAGAATTAAATTTTGTATTTTAAATTGTAGCATGCACCTTCTTTTAAATAAATGCTGTAACTGAGAGATGTACTTGATTTGTATACTTTTTGTAATTGGGAATATCTTTCTATTATCAATGGTTTAGAAAATTGTATCTATTTTGAATCATCTGATAGTTATCACTGTTTAAGTAAATAGTACTAATTAATACAAGCATTTCAATGTATTCTATTAAGTGCTCATCTTAATATTTTAAGTCCTTTGTATTCTAATTTGTAGCCAAATTCATGGCACAATAATATTAGGGTCCACAAAATGAAGATCCCAAGAGAATATAAAGGAAATTCGGGTATTATCTATACCTTTTTATATTTTGATTTGTAAGTCAACATCAAAAAATTGAGATACATTAAAAGTTACTGAAGTACAAACTTTGACTATTTCTTAACATTTTTTAATGCATTTAAAATGGATGAAAAAAAAATACATGTCAATTTAGATTTTTAAAAAATTACTCTTTTCTAGTAATATGAATCAGTTGGATAATGTGGAATAGGGTTATAAGAATTATAACCCTAAATAAGGAATATTAAAATTGTAAGAAAAAAAACCTTATTTTAAAAAATAACCAGGATTATTTAAGAAATAAACAGTAGTACAACATCTAGAAATCATCATATTCTTTTTTTTTTTATTTCATTTCTGCTAAAATCTCAAAAATAGTCTGTTGTTTCGGCTCCATAACAGTTCACATGCCCCCACATCGCACACATCAAGCATTTTATTCAGTCCCCCTCTCTTTGTCCTGTGAATATTTTCCATTGCAAAATAGGCACACTGCATCTTCCTCATCTGATGTATAACCTGGTAAAAAGTTCATCTCAAATGATACATCGGAGTAGAATGGTTGTTCATATTCTTTAAACTTGTCTTGAAACCGTTGCCTAGAATGTATTCCATATTACCCGACGCATCATCTGAAAAAAAAATAACCTCTTGACTTGTTGACAAGTTAGCATAGGGGTAAACTGACTAACACAGTAATAAATATAACTGTTTAACCTAATACTGAACTTTGTTAACATCACTGACAAAGAGATTCTTATAATTAATACAAATTTCATAAAACTTTCCTGCAAAAAACTGCAACAATTGAGAAGATCTGATTTCACCATGTCACTCTAACAACAGGTACACAAACAGAACTCATGAGATGCATTACAGAAGTACTAAGGAGTCCTTTGGAAGTTTTGCTCTTGGCTGCAGCATGACATATGTTGAAGTATTCTATATTGTCTGAGTATTCTGTAATACCCGAACTTTCTCTAATTAAATAAAATTGCAACTTTATATTCTATTATAAAAAAATCTGACTTATCATAACTTGAAATATTATCTTTTCCCAAACTTTCAAAGAAAGCAAAATGGAAGTGTCATTTTATCCTAAAATGGTTTTCAGCCCACCCAATATTTTCCAAAAGTTGGCGCCACTATATGACCTCATATCTTTTGTGTAATGCATACAGGATATCACCAAAAAGTGAAACCACTTTTTTACCGGTTAGAGATAGTAGGCAATATAAACTGCAAAATTGTAAAAAATAAGATAATAACATGAAATACTCCTGTTTTTAATTATATTCTTTCAAGACAAAATTGCCAAACTGGAAAATTTTTTCATTTGTTGCAACAACAACATTACAAAAAACTGCATGCTTGTATCATAATTCTGCTTAATTTAAAATTGACCATTGCAAATGAGGACCATAAATTAAATTATAAATGTAAATTTGTGAGATATTGCAAGATAGAAGAAATGGCAACTATAACACTTACACATTTTACCTTAAACAAATAATAATCAATGTTTGTAACAATATTATTTGCCAAAAATTCCTAAATATTTGCAGAAACATTATCAAAAAAGCTCACTTATGCATTGGAGTTGATGGAAAACACTTCAACCATGCTTTGTAAATTATGTTTTAAGATTTAAAACTATATTTGTCTTGTCAAATGATGTCTGATTGTATAATGATTAATTTAAATTTATTTGTGTTGCTATGTGTGAATTGCAATTTTTTTTTTCAAAATAAGGTAGGAATCAAGATTGTAATTATGAAATAACCCACTGTTATTTTTGTAAAGGTATATTTTTTATTTTTACACACCCCCACACCACCCCCTGAGGCAAAATTGGCATGGATGTAGATGTATTTGTGCTGCTATTTTTCAACACTTGCCAGCTTACTTTTATTGATGAACCAACATTTTAAATGGTATGAAAAAGTATGAATAATTTAGCTTTTTTTCTTCATTATCATTCAGTTAATCTCAAAGATATGGGTATGCAGTTTTTGGTAATGATCTTATTGCAACAAAGATAATTTGTTTCTGACATATTTTGTCTAGGGGGACAGAGAAAAATTAAAGTGTAACTTACTGAAAATTAGTGGCAGAACTATTTTAATAATTTAATCTCATTTCCTACTTTATTTTTGAACACTTTTTCATTTTAAAATTCCCATTTATCTCTAACAGGTAAAAAAAAATTAAAGCACATTTCAACTTTTATGCAACACTCTGTATATTGTCTCTAAAATGATTAATAAGTTAAACACTTATAATACTTAAAATTTTAAGAATAAAAGCAAATGTTTATTAGGAAGAAAATGACACTTATTAAACTCAGATCAGAAAAAGACATTTTCCAGTGAAAAAATATTTTTCTAATTGTTATTGCTAGACATTTTTTTTTATAAAACATCCAAATAACAGAAATTGCACATGTGTATTCATAGACAGTTCTCATGAACCCTTTCTTATAGATGCAGAAACTACATTCAGATAATCTTACATACACAGAATCTTAATTCTTTGTTGACTGGCAGTTTAATATGAAATCAGTTTTTTATAATGCTTTTTTGTTACTGCTATATTTTACAAATAATTTTTCAGCATTTCTGGTAACAAAAAAACATAAAAGTTTGCAGCTTTAACCCTCTAATTGGTTTGCCTGTAATTTTCCATTTCTCAAAATCAGCTTGTATCTGTTGTAGACAAAAACATTTTTAATGTAATTGTATTTTAAGATGTATGTAAAATAAAGGGGCATGAAGAATGTATTTTAGAAGCAAACAGTGAAATAAAATTTAAATTAACATTAGTTTTATAAACATTTTTATGAAAATTCAGGAGAGCCCTCAGATGCTCGGAGGGTTAAAAAGATGAGTATACTTGTCACCCATCAACATGCTAATACAAAGTTATCTGAACCTAATAGAAAGTAAACTTTCAATTGTATTTCTTTTGTTTTGAAGAATTTGTCTATTTTTTATTTTTGAAAATTATTGGTTTATTCATGCTAAATTTAATATCATCTAATGTATTTTCTCATCAAGATTATGATTCTATTATTTTTCTCTCTTACCACACTCTATTTTTTATTATCATCTCATGAATGTTTCATAACCATGATAAATACTTATCATTTTTGTTAAATTTTAAAGTCTGTCTGTCAAAAAGGTTTTCCTCCAAGAAAATAATTTGAGCAGCATTTCAGTCACTAGCAGCTTAAATGAACTAAGATGTGGTCAATGCATAATCTAGCTGCATTTCTAAAACTTAACCTATTTACCAGCCTTGCGTGTTGTTTTTAAATTTTATACTTCTCACGGTGTTGTAATTCATTAAATTCTAAATTTTAATTACATAATAAATGTTAGTTTTTTAATAAATATCTTTTCTTTATATATTTAATTTTTTTTTTCAGTCACCTAGTGAAGATGAAGGAAATCAAAGCAAAGATTTTTTTTCTCTGAATTCTCTTTCAAGTTCTGGTAGTTTATCTTCCAAAGTTTCTCCTACAGCTGCTAGTATATTGGCTGCTACATTCTCATCTTGTGAACAAGTACTAAATATTTCATTTTAGTTGGATAACTTTTGATTTTAAATTTATTAAGTTTTCAGGTGCTGCATATTTCATTGATTGTCTGCAATCTAACACTTCTCTTCTATGTTGGAATTAATTTTGTCTAATATTTTTGTTTTGTGACTTTAAATATAAATTGAAATTATTATACCAGGAAGCCCCCCCCCCCCCCCCCAAAAAAAAAAAAAAAAAATGTAATCAGGGTTATCTAGAGTAAAGAATAATATTGTCAAATAATATTATCATTAAACTTGATATTTATATGAAATGACCCAAGGTAACACAATTTGTGGATTTTTCAAAATTAGTAAAATTTTGGAAATATTAGTTGAAAAAAAAAAAAAAAACATAAGCACAAATTTATGATGACAGAAATTTGTTAACCACATAGCTCTTACGTGTTCTGCACAGTATGTGATCTGTTTGAAATTTGTATATAGCAGAAATCTGTGAAGCACATACACATGCTATTTATTAGTTGAAAGTTGAACTATTTTTTAAATTTGTAAATCATTTCTCCATTGTTTATTTTGTGTAGATATTAAATTTCTTGATGAAATCTTTACTAGAATTAATCCAAATCACTATTTTGGACTTATTTATGGTCAATCTGTACTTTTCTAGTGTCAAACAGTACCCTTATAAATCACATGCCATTGATAATGTGGATTTGATTACTGTGGAGCTCATATCTTTATATATGGTTATGATGTGCAAACACTATTAGTAAAGAATAGTTTTTAATTCAAAGTCTTGACACTCTCATTTGTCTTGACAGTTTTTAAACACTGCCTTACTGAGAAAAAGGCCACTTTATGAAAAAGCAAAAGCTTTACCATAGAAATTTCCATAAGGGTGCACACTTACAAGTTATGCAATGGAATAACATTGTTATGCTACACATTTTTTTTTTTCAAAGTCCATATTTGTTATTTATTCAAATTTAAGCATGTTTTTCTCAAATAATTGAAATTTACTGCAGGTTGCAACAGATAAAGAAAGGTCTTTTTAACAATTAATCTTAACCTGTCAGCACACATGCCCGTTTCTGTTACGTTACTACACGCAAGAGATAAATCTCACCCCATTCTGTCTCGCATTATATTTTTGGCTAAATGTGTTTTTTAAAAAATCTACTGCTCTATATTGTAGAATGTATCAGTACTACTTTTTTTTAGGGAAAAAATCATGCTTTTCATATTTATTCTCAGATTTTGTAGCAGTTTCTCTAAAAGTCCTCCGTTTTTTTTTGTTGTTGTTGTTTTTTTTTTTTTTAGAAAATATGCAAATGATTTATTTTACACCTTAAAAGATGAATTAGTTCACAAAATTTATATTAATACCCTTTCATCAATATATACCAGTAGCTTTTATGTTAGTCTTTCATTAAAATTATTTTAGTATGTGTTATCCCATAAGAAATGAATGTATCGAAATGAAACGTTTCTACACGCGTGGGATTTTTTACTCCCAAGAGGTATATTTCTCCCTTCCTAACGAACAAAGAAAAGACATTGCTTCACCCACCCCTTCTTGACCTTGACAGGTACAAGGCAGGTCAGAAGCATCCTCAAAAAATGTATCCTTTTTTTAAAAGAAAAAACGTGATTGGGGTAGATTTTATCCCAATGCATGTGCTGATGGGTTAAAAGTGCATCTTTGAATGAAACATTTTTTCTCATAAGTTTAGCCATTCTTACAAAAATTATTGTTCAGTTTATTCAAATTTGACAGAAGTTTGAAGACAGGTGTCTTTGTGATTTTGCCATCAACCTTTACTTGGTGAAAGAAAGTTACCAAGTTTAGATGATTTCTCGGTCACATTGTTGTGTCTTACCACAGCAAAACCAATCCAACAATTCAAATTGAGAAAATCAAAACTGCAAGAAAGAGTAATGCTGTTATAAGAGACAACACAAAATATTAATTTAACTAATACTGTACTGAAAATTATATCCCAGAAAATGTACTTTAAATCCATTAACTTTCCTGAACACATTATTTAACCAATTAACTTACTCCATTGAAACTCATTCCCTTATATAACGCTTATTCAATTAAACATTAATCCCATTAAATCATAACTATTACCTTCTTATCCAAATTAAATTAAAACTTTCCTTATCAATTATCAAATAAATTTAATCAACAATATTTAAGTGTGTTGAATGGCGTTGTGAAACATTCAACCCTAAATTCCAGAAACCTGCAATAACTCGGTCCTGATCTAGAGATCACTATTAATTTAATTTTTTAAATCTTAATTATTTAAAATTTTCCGAATCATGTACTTCACATGATTCCTTAAAGACAAACAAAATTATACCCGAATCGTGTACTACACATGATTCCTTTTATAAGTTAAATTTACTTAAAATTATTCCAAGAGCTCAGCAGAAACAATTAAATTCAATAACATAAAATAATGGTTAATCCAAAACTTACTAAATTATATAAAACACCTTACAAAAATTAACAACAACAAAATTCCAAAATCACATTACATAAAACCTTGCTTTTAAAAATTATAAAAACTACATAAGCTAACTTCAAGAATAAAATTGCGTCTGCTAAGTTATTCTTAAAAAATCCCCATCAGAATGTGAGCAAACTCACCTGCGTTCCCTGAAAAATTATATAATTTAACCAAACAAGAAAGCACACTGCAGTTGAAATGATGATAATTAAAAATACAAGGAAAGAAGTTTATTTTTATGATAATTTTACAATTGTAATTACTTCATTTAAAAATTTCATTCACATCTCAATCAAAACTAGGCCTTAACACATATAGAACTCTTAACAGTACACATGGAATGTTTTTTTGATAATTCTAAAATCATAGTTACAAATTTTGATGGACATAAATCAAGCTATTTAACTGTGCTAAAGATAATTTCCTCAGTTACATAAATAATGCGTCGTTTCAACTCAGCCATAAGTCTATTCAAAAGAAATTAACCTTGGAAATCCTTTGATAAAGATAATGACTTGTTGAGTGACTCATAGACATTAAACTGATTTATTATTATTATTATGATATTGCTATTACAATTATTATTACTGATTTATTATCTTATAATGTAAATATTTTTTTCATTCTGAAAATGTAGTCATTCCAGAGAAGAGGCATGAAAATGCTCTCTCTTTTTTACAATTTAAACAATGTGAATTAAATAGCTTAAAGTGTTACCACTGCTTATTTATTTGATATAATAGTCTACAATTTCTTTTGTCAAAGGAGGTTATAAAGAGTGGTTGATTAAAAATATGACAACTAACACATATTGGATTAAACAAAGTGTGGATTTACACCGAAATAGATAAGTATCCTAAAGAACGGGTAAGTCCCAATTTTATCTAACTTACTCACGCCTTTTTCATTGGGATTCAAATCCTAACAAGATTATGATTACTGATCACTGAATAAAAATAAATAAATTAAATAGCCTCCACTGAAATCTGAAATATCAGATATTTGATAAATAAACTTTTAAACTTTCAAAAAGAAAAGTTGGAAGAACTTTTTACGGTAACACGTAAGTAATCAAAAGTTAAGAAAATGGCAGCTTCTAAAGATAATTTAGCAATTGAAAAACTTACAGCTACGAACTATTCGGTTTGGAAATTTAAGGCAGAAATGATGTTAACTAAAGAAGACTTATTTCACATAATTACAGAAGAACCGCCTAATCCAATTATGGACGCTTGGTCCAAAAGTGATAAGAAAGCCCGTGCACTAATTAATCTAACAATTGATGATAGTCAGATTACTCATGTTAAAAATTTACAGACAGCCAGACAAACTTGGCAAGCTTTGCGTGAAATCCATGAGCGACATAATTTGTCTAACAAACTTTATCTCTTAAGAAAACTTTACGGGATTAAATTAGCGGAAGGTGGCAACGTTGTTAATCATATTACAAAAATAATGGAATTAGTAGATAAATTAGCGGCCATAGGAGAAGTTATAAATGATAACCACATTTCTGCACTGTTATTATGCTCCCTACCCCAATCTTATGATACTCTTATTACTGCCCTTGAATCGAGAGAAGAAAATCAACTCACACCATCATTTATTAAGTCTAAACTTATTGACGAATATATCTGACGATATGATAATAATGAGAGAACAGAAAATCCTGCCAGAGCATTTAAAGCACAGAAAAATTACAACAACAAAACAAGTAATAAATACTGCTCCAATTGTCAGATGAGAAACCATTATACCCAGGAATGTTGGCATAATAAAGCCAAAACACAAAATACACCACAAAATCAACACATTAGACCAAACAAAAAACATTACTCTACATCACTAGTTTTTCAAAAGAGTGAAAACAATTTTAGAAGCGAACAAACACCAGAATCAAACCGTAGGTACAGTCACTCTGAAAATGAAAGCAATACATTGAGGGCGAGCAGAAATAAAAATTACGCCTTTATAACACAAGGAATAGAAAACAAAACATTTATAGTAGACAGTGGCAGCTCAAGCCATATTGTGTGTTCAGAATCAATGTTTACAGAAATAAAATCATGCGAAAAAACAAATGTAACCATCGCAAACGGGAAAAAACTTATCAGTTACGGGTCAGGTGACGTAAATATAAACACGCGAACATCAGACAACAAAAGTTCATGAAATATCACTTAAAGATGTATTACTAGTACCTGAAATCGAAACAAATTTATTATCGGTTAGCAAAGCGACGCAAAATGGATGTGAAATTATATTCAGAAATGACAAATATATGTTCAAACTTAACGGAGAAATGTGCTTAGAAGCGCGAAAAGTAAATAACCTATACGAAGTTCAGTTGGCATTCCAAAACTATGCAAACGTAGCACAAAGCTGCAACAACAAAAATTGCCTAGAATTATGGCATCGTAGGTTAGGACATAGAAATCTAACATCAATTAAAGAAATTACGCAAAAGGAATTAGCTACAGGAATCCAAATAAACAACTATAAGCATAAAATAGATTGCGAACCGTGCATTAAGGCAAAATTAACGGATGAACCCTATCCAAAAATTGCAGAGTATAGAGCAACTAAAAGACTCCAGCTCATTCACTCCGACGTGTGCGGATCTTTTCAAACACCGACAATAGGGGGGAAATCATACTTTTTGACTTTTATTGATGACTACTCACGATTTACGATCATATACCTATTGTCTAGAAAAAGTGAAGTTTACGAAAAACTTAAAGAATTCATCACGTTAATTAGCAACAAATTTGGAGAAAAACCGAAAGCAATTAGAACAGATAACGGAGGGGAATTCACATCAGATGAAATAGAAAATTACCTCAGGGCTAATGGGATAAAACATCAACACACAGTTCCATATTGCACAAGCCAGAACGGTGTGGCAGAGAGGAAAAATAGATCGTTAGTTGAAATGGCAAGGACAATGTTAAGTGAATCAAATTTACCATTAAAGTTCTGGGGGGAAGCAATTTGCACAGCAAATCATTTGCAAAACAGACTACCGACAAAAGCAAATGAAAAGACGCCATCCGAGTTATGGACAAATAGACAGCCAAACTTAAGTTACGTTAGGGTATTTGGCTGCAAAGCCTTCGCATATATCAGTAAAGCCAGAAGACAAAAATTAGACGATAAAGCTATAGAGGGAATTTTCATCGGATATGATAATGAATCCAAAGGATATAGAATATATGTAGGAGGAAATGAAATAAAGATCGCGAGAACTGTTAAATTTCTCGAAAACAAATTTAAATATAGAAACAAGAAAGTAGAAAACAAACCAAAACAAGATGAAAATCGGGTTAACGAAAACCTTGTAGAAATAGAAATTTCAAATAGCAATGAGACACCATCCACGTCCAATCAACCAGTAGCAGAACTTAGACGACCAGAAAGAATTAATAAAGGTGTACCTCCTGATAGGTTAATATACATGGTTAAGAACGAAAACGCTATTGAACCAAAAAATTATGAGGAAATCGAAAACATGGAAAATTTTAAGGATAAACAAAATTGGATAGATGCAATGAAAAGCGAAATGAACTCCCTTATGAAAAACAAAACTTGGTCAATTGTAGAACCTCCACCAAATAGGAGAATAATAGGTTGCAAATGGACCTACAAACTAAAACGCGACAACACAGGAAAAATCCAAAAATATAAAGCACGTTTAGTTGCAAAAGGATATTCACAAAAATTCGGGGAGGATTATGATGAAACTTATGCACCAGTCGTGTCATATACAACAATAAGAGCATTATTAATAACAGCATTGCATCAAAATTTAAATATAAAACATATTGATATTAACACCGCGTTCTTACATGGAGAGCTTGAGGAGGAGATATATATGTCACAACCAGAAGGTTTCGCTAAACCAAATGAGGAAAATAAAGTATGTAGGCTAAACAAAGCCATATACGGACTTAAACAAGCCGCGAGAGCGTGGCATAATAAAATCACAGAAACACTAAAAAAGATGAATTTCAGTCAGAGCAAATTTGACTCATGCCTTTTTACGCGAAAAAGGGGCGATAACACAACATACATAATAACATACATAGACGACATTTTAATTGCTGGAAAAGACGAAATAATAGAGGAAGTAATCGTGAGCTTAAATAAAGAATACGAGCTAAAAGATTTAGGTGATATCAGTAACTACCTATCTATGAACATTAAAAAAGTAAATAAAAGCTACATGATAAATCAAACTCAGAAAATAGAAGAATTAATCAATAAATTTAATTTGCAAGACGCAAAACCGTGTAGCACACCCATGGAAACAAATTACACACGCTTTAATGATGAGGATAACATTTTACCAAACAACACATATTACAGACAAGCCATAGGAGCACTTCTATATCTAGCAACTATAAGCAGACCTGACATCTGTGCAGCAGTAAACATTCTTAGCAGAAGAAATGAATCACCAAGAATGAAAGACTGGAATGCAGTAAAAAGAGTGATAAGATATTTAAAGACTACAAAAAATTATATCTAGTTCTGAGCGGAGAAATGAAACCGATACTTGAAGTTTATGCGGATGCAGATTGGGGAGGAGATGTAGATTCACGAAAATCAACGAGTGGGAACCTATACATGTTAGGAAGAAATCCCATACAATGGTCGACCAAGAAACAATCCTGCATTGCATTATCATCGGCAGAGGCCGAGTATGTTTCAGCAGCAATTGAAATAAAGTGGCTAGTCAATCTACTGGAAGAATTAAACCTAAAGCAAACCTTACCTATAGACCTATATGAAGACAACCAGTCCACGATCAAGATGATAGAATTAGAAAAGCACTCAAGTAAGACTAAACATATTGAAATTAGGTTCCACCTGATAAAACAACTAAAGCAAGAAGGGACTATCAACCTAAAGTACTGCCCAACCAAATTGATGATAGCAGACCTGTTTACAAAACCAGTTCCCAAACCTGTTTTTCAAACCCATAGAAGGAACTTAAATTTGTGTGAGAATGAAACTTCAGAAATTAAGGAGGAGTTGATGGACATAAATCAAGCTATTTAACTGTGCTAAAGATAATTTCCTCAGTTACATAAATAATGCGTCTTTTCAACTCAGCCATAAGTCTATTCAAAAGAAATTAACCTTGGAAATCCTTTGATAAAGATAATGACTTGTTGAGTGACTCATAGACATTAAACTGATTTATTATTATTATTATGATATTGCTATTACAATTATTATTACTGATTTATTATCTTATAATGTAAATATTTTTTTCATTCTGAAAATGTAGTCATTCCAGAGAAGAAGCATGAAAATGCTCTCTCTTTTTTACAATTTAAACAATGTGAATTAAATAGCTTAAAGTGTTACCACTGCTTATTTATTTGATATAATAGTCTACAATTTCTTTTATCAAAGGAGGTTATAAAGAGTGGTTGATTAAAAATATGACAACTAACACATATTGGATTAAACAAAGTGTGGATTTACACCGAAATAGATAAGTATCCTAAAGAACGGGTAAGTCCCAATTTTATCTAACTTACTCACGCCTTTTTCATTGGGATTCGAATCCTAACAAATTTAAATTATAATTATTGTATAACAAAATATATTGCATTAACTTAACTCTTTCCTCATTTTTTTTTAATTTACATATACAGTACAAAGTCTAAAGTTCGGACACACAAAGGTCAGAATTCTCCAAAATTCAGACTTTCCAGCGGCAGTATTCAAGAAAGAAGTGAAAAGACAAAATTGTTGAAACAAAAAAAGGTCTATAGCAAAGAAGCGTTATTACTGAATCTTAACTCATGTCTATGTACAGAATAAAATAAGAACTTCTTCATGATATATCTAAGTTAATAAAGCAGCCCACATTAACTAAAATGTTCAACAGTTCAGAAAGTTGCAATTTCTTTTTAAATTGTTTGTTCCCTTAAGGCTGTTCTCAACTGCTCTGCTCAACAAGTGCAAAATGTTTTGACACATTTACAAATTCATTTTTTCTTTACGGAAAGTCATAAAATTGGAAAGCTTGACTATGGAAGCGATTGGAAATCGATCTGCGTTTTCCATTTTTTTTTTCAATAAATAAATTACCTATTGAGTTATAAGCGATTTTGATCATGTGACAAAGATGTTTTTCACCATTCCTTGTATGGTTATTCTTCTTTCGTGCGGGAATTCGGTTCAAAACTCCCACTTTGACACTATTTTCTGAAAGATCTATTGCGTTTGCAAAAAAGCAGAAAACACAGTTCGATTACATAGTTTCTGAACAACAACACCTGCTAAGTTTCATGCATCTCCGAACAAAAATAAATTAAAACTTATGTCATAAAGTTGCCTTTTGGATTTGAGAACAGCCTTAAATAAATGTTTTTGTTTTACTTTTTATTTTGTTATGACATATTTAACTAAAATGATTTTTTTATTTAGTATTAATAGTTTTTATATGCAATTTTTAATACATGAACGTCATATTTTGCCTTTTTATATAGTGAATTTTCTTTTCCTTTTTATTGGAAAAACAATATTTTTGATGACCCAAAGTTCAGACTTGGTAAAGTCCCGAGGATTCCGGACTTTAGACTTTGTACTGTATAACAAATTGGGTCGGAACTACTGGCGAAAAAAAAAAAAAAAGTGTGGAATTCTTACATTCCACTGCTAAATATGGTCAATTAAAAATAAAATACATTGCGAATATTAAGCATGCAATTAAAGTTAGAAAAGATAAATAAAAAAGAAAGAAGGACTTAAGAACGCCGGGGCCCCACGCCATCTTTCACCATCTCACAGCACCTTCAATCAACCTTCTCAAATCACTGCTGCCTCTCAACTGCTGAAAAATTACATGCTTTGTGCCAACCACACTTCTACCTTTTTTATCACATATCAGCGCACAGGGTAAATAGTGCGAAGAGTAAACACTAGAACTGTGTATAATTATGATCTTGATTATTCTTTTTGCATTAACACATGAAAATACAGCTACAAGGCTATGAAAAAATCTTGAAATTTAATTGTTTGCTATTTAATTGGTTTGTTGTACAACTTTAATTTGTTGATCTCCTGCGCATCCTCTGATCATGTGGTCACTCCACTTCTGATGTCACATAGGTAGGAAAGCGTACAAAACACTGCATCACTGTGTTACAGTTGCCGTTAACAATCAAAGAATGAGAAAGTTAAGAATGACAGAACAGAAAAATATGAAATATTAAAACATTAATTTAAATTACCTTTAAATTTCAAAAATACAAAAATGAATACCAGTAGCTCCAAAATAATAACCTTGTTTCCAGTAGCTCCATGATTGATGGTTGAAAACACAATTTAATTAGTCTGAAGTATACATTTTCAGAAATTAAACCCCAATGTGAAGAAGTTGTGCACTCTTCAACTCATCAAGTGCCAATCAATAAAAGTATGACTTCCACCAACCAATATCCCTAACAGCCAAACAAACATACAAAATATTTTTTAATTTAAAAAAATGAGCTTTGTGGTGGACAGTGTGAATTTTCCCAGTAGTTTCATAAAATTCTGTACCTATAGTTTAACAATAATAATTTACAACACT
Source organism: Maratus speciosus (assembly GCA_963932465.1). Taxonomy (NCBI): domain Eukaryota; kingdom Metazoa; phylum Arthropoda; class Arachnida; order Araneae; family Salticidae; genus Maratus; species Maratus speciosus. Next base: position 339,326,748 of record OZ010787.1, on the reverse strand, counting down.
TAATTATTTACTTTTAACTGACTTTAACTTTAACTGTAACCCAAAACAAAGATCGTTACTTTGTAAACAAACTGACCGCAACTGACAACAAAACAAATTTAAGTAAAACATCACTGAAATAAACTGAAATGTAATAATTAAATAATCTATAAATGATTAATATAGTAAATTTAGACTTTTAATTACCGTGTTGTGTTACGACACAAAAACATTATTGCAGGGTTGTCACAGGTGACTATTTTTTTAATTCTAGCTCACACCATTTTCTCAAAACAAAAATTGACATAGTTTGAGAACATTTGCAAGAGAAATATGCTACAAAATCTGTTTCTTAAAAATAGTGGTATGAATTGAATAGAAGAACAGTCGCCTCTGGTAGCCCTGTTATTGAATAAGGAAGAATCCCTCATCATAAATGTAAATTATTTACTTGAGCATGTGTTTTTTCTTCTTGAAGAATTTATAAATACCAATTTATATTAGCAATATAAAGTGCTACATTGATGAGCCAAAACATTGACTATTTTCCTAATACATTATTACTTTGCCTTCAGTGTGCAAAATAACTGTAAATTGACAATTTTTCTGGTATGTAACTAATTTGAAGTTGGAAATCATTATATAGGTATTTATATAGGAAAAATTGATTTTTCTTTTTGGTATAATACATAAAAGCTTATTTAACTTATACAGACCATTATGAATAATACAATTATTTTTATGTGAATTAACTCTCTAGAATATTTTTTTCTTTGATAATATGCTGAAGTTTCAACCTGTAATTATTTTTTCTTCCTTTATAGTTTAAAAAAAAGGCTTGTTTCCATTAAATGAATTTCACAAGACAGTCTATGAAATAAAATGATAAGTGGACACAATTTTGCTAGGTATATTACAAAAAACAAACAAAATATGAATTATGAAGAATTTGCCATTGAGCATAAATCTAATAGTAGCAAAAATCTAACAATAGCAAATCATCAATAGTAGCATAATCTAATAATAGCAAAAATATCTCTAATAAAATATAAATATTTATTTTATGAAAATTGGACTAGTAAGATATTGCATTAATGATAAGTTAAAAAATTACTAAAATATAAATTGTACTTTTCTGATTTCCAATGTGTTCCACTTGAATAAATCATATTTTTTAATCAAAATATCGCTAAATTAATAGTTAATGCCAAAATACAGAAAGATTACATTTTAACTTTTCTTCATAGTTATATAATGTATGAAAACATTTAATTCTATCGACAAGTGTTCCATATAAGCAGAATATGCTGCTTTCTTTTTCTTTTTTTTTTTTCAAAAGTTTGGCTTTGTCAGGTTCTGATGAACATATACTATTTAGAACTATCGTTATATATTATTTTCTTGCTTATGTATTGTCTGTGTACTGGGAGTTTTAAAATAACATTTTTTACTTATCTGGTATTTAATACAAATAGTCTGAGTGACATGGTATTAGTTGAAGAAATGTAGCTTATCCATTGAGTGGGTGTTTCTCTTGTCAGTCAAAGTACATATCTGAGTAAGTCAGACAAAGGAGTTCCATTCATCTATCTAATGAGACAAGGACATCGTAGGGAGGTATGATTGAAGGGGACAAGGTCCTGCTGACAGATAGAGTATTCCTATAGGCAGTGTGAGGAGAAGGGTGATACAGCTGAGGTTTTCACTTGATGCTTGGAGCTTAAGGAGGGAGTTGTTCCAGAGGTGAGCTCTTGGATAGAGCATGATTAGGTGGTGTGAAGCTCTTGTAGTATGGAGCTAATGTGTTGTGAGATTAATAGTGATCTCGGATAACTCTAATTTAACTAGTGTAGGGTAAGAGGAATCCAAGTATTTACTGTATTTAATTTAATGTTGGACCAGATCACCTATATCTGAATTCTTAATTGTAAAAATTGTCTTGTTATCTGTAAATAATGTGTAAATAAATTGTTAGTTAAGTTTAATTGAAAAAGTTGGTATTATGTTCAACAATCCTCTCATAGTGTGACCGATATCACATAATCATATCTGTGATGGCAGCGTATAAAAAGTAAAGGAACATTCTTCAAAGTTTTGTGGACTTGGAGGAAACACGGCATTTAGCGGCAGCGACGGGATCAAATTGCCTGATACCAGTTACCAGCGAGCTGTGTGACAGTGTATTAATGCCGGAGCAGCCAGCGGAATTTTCGAGTGTTAATGCTTGAGTGCCTAGCAGAATTTTAGTATGGTAATGCTGGATTGTCGAGCGGAAGTACAGAGTGTGTGTGCCCTATCGTCATGTACAGTGAATCAAATTACAGTGTGTGTGCCCGAGTGTCGAACATTTTAACTGTGTTAAAAGTGAACCGTTGTGTGTATTTCATCAAAGTGACTCTAAAGTATAGAATATTAAGTTCTTTGTGGAACTACTTATGAGCAGCGGATAAAGTATAAGGTAAGGTGTTTTGATCATTCTGTCCAGCTGACATTCTCGAACCTACTGTGTTTTTTTTTTTGTGTGTGTGTACTTGATGGTAATTTAAGATAAATTATGTGTAAATTTTAATAATTTATGTGCAATCAAATAATTGTGTTGAGATAGATATGAGACAATAACAGCCATATTTACTATTATTTTAAGAAAAGGTTATAATTGTGCTAAAATTGATTTCCTATTTTTTTTTTTTTTAAACTGATAATGGTAGTGAATAAGATTAATGCATTGTGTTAATAGTTGGAAGGAATAATTGAATTTACTTAAATTTAAATTATTACTAAAGTAATATTTAAATTAAGGAATACTGTTTTAAGTCTGAAAAGTTGATAACAAACGAGCAAGGCACATTTGCTTAGAGTTTTAATAGGTTGGAAATAAATTATAAAAAAAAAAGACCCACAAAGAAAAAAAAAAAAGAGGCCCACAGAGAGAGAGAGAGAAAAAAAAAAAAGAAAGGAAGGTTGTGATTTTATTTGTTTTAAGTGAGAGAACCAGTATTGAATTTGGAAATATTTTAATGAGGATAATTTTAGGAATTTCTATGTATAGTTTATGCAATTTTTCTTTATGTGGATATCTCTATTTAGTGATTGGTATCAGTACTTTTATTCAATTTGCAACGTATCAGTATTATTTTATAAATTGTATGTTATTTTTTAAATTGTATAAATTTGAATCTGTATTGCATAGTAATCAAATTGAAATTATTTTACTTTTTTATTGGAAGTAAGTTGTGTGATATCAATGTTTAAGGAAAATTATGTTATACAGTATTAAATTAGAAATAATATATCGATTATATGAAATATATTCATTAGTAATAAGTGGAGGTAACTGTACTAGGTAGAAAGTTAGGAAATATTAATTTAATAAGTTTAAATATTATTGAAGGGTGGTAATATTAATCGGTAGAAGGTATGGCTTTCTTATTGAAATTAAAAAGGGTTGATCTTCAGATGATATCAGAAGAATTGAGGGTTGAATTCATGGAAGATGATACCAGAATTCAGCTTAAGAAAAAGATAATGGAGAGCAATGACTATGAAGAGGGGATTATTGTGGAATTATCCAATACTATTGTTATGGAATGGTTAGAACGGGAAAATTTAGAGAAACAGGAAAAGTTAGAAAGAGCTGAAAAGTTAAGAATGGAACATGAATTAGAAATGGAGAGGCTAAAAATTCAAGGTCCGGCAAATAACTCTAATGGGGCTAGGGAACCTAATAATGAAAGTAGCATAGAAAAATTGATCAAAAGTGTTAAAACTCTGTCTATCAAAGTACCGCAAGGGACTGAGGGATGGAATTTCTTTTTTAACAGTTTAGAAAGGGCATTCAAAACTAAAAATGTACCGGAAAACCAGCAGGCTGAAATTCTATTAAATATGTTAAGAGATAAGGTGGATAATTTGTTAATTTATACCACTAGGGAATAAATTGATAGTTATGAGGAATTAAAGGAATTAGTTCTAAGGGAACACGAGCCGACTCCAAATCTGAAGGCTTGTTTGGAAAATTTTAAGAAGGCTAGAAGAAACCAAAATGAAACTCGTGTATTATTTGTATCGTTTTTAATAGCAACATGGGAAAATTACTGTAAGATTAGGGGTACGGACTCATATCTTATACTATAATACAAGCAAAAATTGTGTGTGTGTGTGTATGTAAATTTTATCTTGAAAACGGCTCTAACGATTTTGATTAAATTTTGCACCCTACTGTTTTCGGGCACGAAAAGACCATTGGAATGGGTCACATGTTTGAGAAAATTCGATTAGTGGGTCATAATGGGTCAGGGTCAAGCTAATTATATCTAAAGAACGGCTCAATCGATTTTGACTAAATTTTGTATCCGACCATTTTCAGGTACGAGAAAACTATTGGGCTAGGTAACATGCTCAAGAAAGTTTGATTTGTGGGTCAAGCTATTTTTATCTAAAAAACAGCTCTAACGATTTTCCCTGAACTTTATATTCTACAGTTTTGGATTATGAGAAGACCATTGGGCTAAGTCACATGTTCAAGAAAATTCGATTAGTGGGTCATTTTTGGTCACCGTGGGTCAAGCTAAATTTATATAGATAACGGCTCTAACGATTTTGACGAAATCTTGTAATCTATCATTTTCGGGCACAAAAAGACCATTGGAATGGGTCGCGTGTTCAAGAAAATTTGATTAGTGGGTCATTATGGGTTATTATGGGTCAAGGTCAAGTTAATTATATCTAAAAAATGGCTCAAGCACATTTTTACAAAGTTTTGTAATATACTGTTTCTAGGCATGAGATGACCATTGGGCTAAGTCACATGTTCGAGAAAATCCAATTAGTGGGTCATTTTGGGTCATAATGGGTCAGGGTCAAGCTAATTATATCTAAAAAATGGCTCAATCGATTTTGACTAAATTTTGTATCCGACCATTTTTGGGTATGAGAAGACTATTGGACTAGGTCACATGTTTGAGAAAGTTCGATTTGTGGGTCATTTTTGGGTCACTGTGGGTCAAACCATTTTTATCTAAAAAACGACTCTAATGATTTTCACTAAACTCTATATTCTACAGTTTTGGATTATGAGAGAAGCATTGGGCTAAGTCACATGTTTGAGAAAATTCGATTAGTGGGTCATTTTTGGGTCACCATGGGTCAAGCTAAGTTTATCTAGTAGCGGCTCTAACGATTTTGACGAAATTTTGTAATCTATCGTTTTTGGGCACGAAAAGACCATTAGACGAAAAGACCATTAGTATTTATATGTTTGAGAAAATCCGATTAGTGAGTCATTATGGGTCAGGATCAAGCTAATTATATCTAAAAAATGGCTCAAGACATTTTCACAAAGGACAACATTTTCACAGTTTTGGATTACGAGAAGACCATTGGGCTAAGTCACATGTTCGAGAAAATTCGATTAGTGGGTCAAGCTAAGTTTATCTAGATAATGGCTCTAACCATTTTGACGAAATTTTGTAACATACTGTTTCTGGGCATGAGGTGAGCATTGGGCTAAGTCACATGTTCGAGAAAATTCGATTAGTGGGTCACAATGGGTCAGGGTCAAGCTAATTATATCTAAAAAACGGCTTAAACGATCTTGACTAAATTTTGTATTCTATCGTTTTCGGGCTCGAGAAGACCATTGGGCTAGGTTGCATGTTCAAAAAAATTTGATTAGAGGATCATTTTGGGCCACAATGGGTCAGGGTCAAGCTAATTGTATTTAAAAAGCGGTACAAAACATTTTGACAAAATTTTGTATAATAACATTTCCGGGCATGATAAGACCATTCTGCAGGGCGACATATTCAAGAAAATTTAATCAGTGGGTCATTTTGGGGCCTAATGGATCAGGATCAAGCTAACTGTATCTAAAAAAAGGCTCAAATGATTTTGACAAAACTTTATATTACACCGTTTCTGGACAAGATAAAACCATTGGGCTGGGTCGCATGCTCAAGAAAATTCTATTAGTGGGTCATTTTGGTGATAATGGGTCAGGGTCAAGCTAACTGTATCTCAAGAAGGTTCAAATGATTTTGACAATTTTATTTAATACTATTTCACAGTACAAAAAAGACCATTGAAATAGGTCACGTGTTCGATAAATTTCGGTTAGTGGGTCATTTTTTAATCAGTGTGGGTCAAGCAAAGTTTATGTAGAAAATGACTGACGATTTTCACCAAATTTTGTATTCCATCGTTTTCAAGCTCGAGAAGAGCATTGTGTTAGGTTGCTTGTTTGAAAAAATTTGATTAGGGGGTCATTTTGGGTCACTATGGCTCAGGGTCAATCTAATTGCATCTAAAACAGCAAGAATGATTCAGTAGGAATAATATATTGAGATAAACACAAAAATAATTTTGACCAAGCTTAGCTCGGTCATTCCTGCTAGTGAAAAGGTTAATCAGCTAATAATTATTGATAAGTTGTTAAATACTTTAGATGAGGAAACCACATCATATATTGGGTTCACTCAGCAGAGTAATTGGTTAGAAGTTTCTAAAATTGCTAAAGAATGTGACAATTATTTTGATGTTAAGCACAAATCTTATGCAGTTGCATATAAAAGTTTTAAGGGTAAAGATAGATATGTAAACAGTGAAAAAGTGAGACCAAAGGAGGATAGTAAATTTAATGGTAATTGGAGGCAAAACGGGAGCAATGAGTTTAATTCTTTTTCGGATAGAAAAACTGAGTTTAAAAGAGATATTCCTAGATGCTTTAAATGTGGTGTATGAGGTCATTGCCAACGTTTTTGTAATAAAGTGAGTAATGAGGTAAATAATAATACTAGTAAAGGGTGAGAACAGAAAGCGGGTGTAAATAAGATTGTACTGAAACGAAACAAAGAGTAACCTAAAGGAACTATCGTGGTGAGGATATCGGCAAAGGCCAAACAGAGAACTAATGTTATTGGTGAGAAATTAAATAAACTCGAGAAAATTGAAGTTAGTATAAATGGGCAGAAAGCAAAAGAGTTGGTAGATTCTGGACATGAAATAAGTGTCGTTCATAAAGATTTGGTATCAGAAGAGAAATTGAAAGGAGCTAGTAGTATTTATATACAAGGACTATTTGGTGAAGCAGTTAAATCACCATTGGTTAAATTACCATTAGCTATTCCGGAATTTGGACAAACTAATGTATTAGATGTAAACGTATTAGATGTCATGTTTACATCTAATATGATTTATTTACCAATTAGAACAATTGTGTTAAAATTAATCTAAACTAATGTAATTCATCAGGAAGTACTTTGGGCAGTAACCGATAATATTAATGAGCAAGTAATTTTACATCCTGAAGTGATTAATGAGTTGTCGGGGGTCAATTGCGGGGAGCCATTGTTAGAATCCCAAGAATTAGAAAGTATGGAAATTAGTATTGATAACTTGAGTGAAAAAGAAGGTATGAGTAGCGATAATTGTAATGTTTATGCAATAGAAATGAGATCAGCAAATTTACAACATCAGGGCGGAAAAAAGACGGAAGTAGAGGAAAATGAGAATAATAAAGTTACCATTAGTAATTCAGATATGTTTAAGAAATCTCAATTGGGATGTAAAAATGTAGATATAGTTTGGGAATTAGCTAAAATGGATAAAGGAGATTTTTATATTGTAAATGGTTTATTGTATCATAAGGAAAAATTGTTAGGCGAAACTATAGTGCCATTAGTAGTACCCAAGGCAAGAAATCCTTAAATTAGCGCATACTTCGGTATTTGGAGGGCATCATGTAGCCAAGAAAACATTAAAGAGAATCAGGTATTCTTTTTACTGGGAGGGGATGGCAAAAGAAACTAAACAATTTTGCAAATCATGTCTAGAATGTCAATTATCTAGAAGAGTGAAAGTGAGTGAGTTGAGTTGAAGGATGGCAGCAAAAAGTATGTGTATCAAAATAAAGGAGAATTTGTTGCCAGAGGTAATATAGTTAATATTGTTTTTGAAGGTGATGAGGAATTTGGAAAAGTTGGGGAAATTCCTATTTTAAACCGGGAACGAGGGGTAGAATGGGACATAGAAACATTTGAAATAAAAGGGTTACCTAATAGTTAAGTCAGGGATATAAAGTCCATTTTAAGGGAAAATAAAGAGGTATTTATGGGTCCTGTACAACCAGCAGAAGTAGGGGAGCACCGTATTGATTTGAAACTAGGTGTAGTAAGGAAAAAGCCTAAATTATATAGTGTACCTATTGTTTATAAAGAGGAAGTAGATAGACAGGTCCAGGAGTTATTAGAAACAAATCTAATCAAAGTATGAAATGCAGAAATTAGTCATCCAATTGTTTGTGTGGTGAAAAAAGACGCAACTGTTAGACTTTGTATAGATTATAGGGCTTTAAATTCAGTAACGCATGTTCCAACCTTCCCTATGAAAGATTCGCGGGAAATCATGTATACTGCAGGGGCAGCTAAATATTTGTTTTCGATCAATTTATTGAGGGGTTATTGGCTGATTAAAATGGCTGAGGAATGTAAACATTTGACAGCATTTACAACTCATAATGGAACTTATCAGTGACAAGCTATGCCTTTTGGTTTATCAGGGGTGGCTGCTACTTTCTAAAAAGATATGAATGAGGTTCTTCAAGCTCATCGGAGGTATGCACAAGCATATATTGATGATGTCATTATTTTCTCAGATAGTTGGGAAGAGCATTGTGAGCATGTTAGAGCAGTCATCGAGGAACTTAAAAATAGAAATTTTATGATTAGACTGGATAAATGTAAATTTGGAGAAAGGTTAACTAAGTTTTTGGGTCATGTAATTGGGGGTGGGATGCATGCTCTGGATAAGGAGAAGATAGGAGCGATAAGGGATTTAAAGAGACCAAAAACTAAAAAGGAAGTTAGATCTGTTTTGAGATTAATGGGATTTTACCGATCTTATATTCCAAATTATGCTGAAATTGCCATACCTTTAACTGAATTGACTAAAGGAAAGGTTAAAAATACTGTGCCATGGGATGAAAGGGCAGAAAAAGCATTCAATACCCTTAAAGAGATGAATTATGTAATGTGACACGTTTAGCTACACCTACAGTAGGCCTGGAATATCAGCTTCACACTGATGCTTCACACCTGACAGTAGGATGTTGTCTTACTCCAAAAGAGGAAAAGGGTCAGTTTAAGCAGATAGCTTTTTCCAGTCAGAAATTATCAGGGGCTCAGCATGCTTGACCGAGTATAGAGAAAGAGGCTTGGAGCATTCTCTTCGGGTTGTAAAAGTTTGAAAAATGGATATATGGATCTCAAATTGAAATCATCACTGATCATAACCCATTAAAATTTCTCTCTGAAACAACCCTAAAGTCCTCCAAACTCACTAGATGGGCTATTGCCTTGCAACGTTGGAATCTAAGTATTTCTCATCATCCAGGAGCCCAACATTTGAATGCTGATGCAATTTCTAGACTACATAGGAAGAGCTGGGAAGAACAAGCGGTAGCTGGTCCATCTGCATCAATAACTAAATAATTGACAAACATTAAATGTATAATCATCACATTTTAATTTATTTTTTTTTTGTGTATGTGTAATTGTATTTGAATCTTGTGTTTATAAAAGTGTATCAGCACGTGTAATTTTTCTTTAATAATCATATTAGTATACGGTTCATTAGAGATGTCAGTAGGTAATGTTCAGACACCTTGAAATATGTATGTAATAATAATAACGAAGAAACCTGCAAAGGAACTGTTGAACTCTTCTCGGATATTACTATATGTTCGAGGAAAATTAGCCCTAAATGGCATATTTTCCACTAAGGTGGGGGGCGTCAGGTTCTGATGAACATATACTATTTAGATCTATTGTTATATATTATTTTCTTGCTTATGTATTGTCTGTGTACTGGGAGTTTTAAAATAACATTTTTTACTTATCTGGGATTTAATCCAAATAGTCTGAGTGACATGATATTAGTTGAAGGAATGTAGCTTATTCATTGAGTGGGTGTTTCTCTGGTCAGTCAAAGTGCATACCTGAGTAAGTCAGACAAAGGAGTTCCACTCATCTATCTAGTGAGACAAGGGACATCGCAGGAAGGTACGGTTGGAGGGGACAAGGTCCTGCTGACAGATGGAGTATCCCTGTAGGCAGTGTGGGGAGAAGGGTGATACAGCAGAGGTATTCAGTTGATGCTTGGAGCTCAAGGAGGGAGTTGTTCCAGAGGTGAGCTCTTAGATAGAGCGCGATTAGGTGGTGTGAAGCTCGTGGAGTATAGAGCTAATGTGTTGTGAGATTAATAGTGATCTCGGATAACTCTAATTTAACTAGTATAGGGTGAGAGGAATCCAGAGTACTTTAACAGTACACAGAAAGTATTTACTGTATTTAATTTAATATTGGACCGGATCACCTATATCTGAGTTCTTAATTGTAAATATTGTCTTGTTATCTGTAAATAATGTGTAAATAAATTGTTAGTTAAGTTAATTGAAAGAGTTGGTATTATGTTCAACAATCTTCTCATAGTGAGATCGATATCACGTAATCATATCGGTGGTGGCAGCATATAAAAAGTAAAGGAACATTCTTCAAAGTTGTGTGAACTTAGGGGAAACCCAGCAGGCTTGTTACAATGTTAATAGATATTGTTTTTGAGCTTTTGACATGCACACACAAAATTGTTCACCATCTATAAATTGTAAGAAGGGTGAGTGGTAAACTGAGAGATGGTCCTTCGTGCCATCCCAGATTAGTATTCCTGCATACAGGGTGATTGCACACTGGTCCATTTTTTGAAAACCAGTATGTTTTAAGAGAAAAATTTGTGGTAGGTTTTGGCAACAAAAATGCTTTTGGAAGTAAGCTTTGACTAAAATTTTAAAGAAGAATTTTCTTTGGAAAAAAGTGGTGTTCAAAAAACGGACTGAGTGGGACCTTTGTGCTTATTATTCAGCTGTGAATTAAACAACATGTACCTATTTGTATTCACCAACTAGAACAGTTTCCAACACCTGCAATTGTTTATCAGATTGAACATTAAATGTTGTGCCTCTCCAGTCCCTTGCTTTTCTATAATATCAATAACAGCAGCTCCTGTACACCTGATAAGATTTCTTATTCCAAAGATAACCCTTCCCAGTTTTTAGGCCATCACAATCTGTTCTTTATCAAAGTCATCCAAAAAACAGCAAACTTTTTCACTATACATTCACTTTTTCAACAAAATGATGGATCCTTATCCTTGCCTTTAAATACCATTCTCACCTTGTCATGTGCCATCTATGTCATTCCAGCAAGCACTTTCATACAGTGAAAGGGTAGTTATATAATGTTTTGGATTGTCAGTATATCATTACTGTAATACATAAATAATAAAGCAAAATAAACACACAAAAAGTATATTCATTTTACTACTGTAATGTTTCATCTATTCCTATTATGCCTTCAATGTTATATTAAAATTTGTATTTATGTTTGAGTTTCTAATGATGATATAGAATTTTTTTTATGAGACTGCAATTATTGAATTTCAGGCACAAAATACAATACTTTTTTAGTTTTCCTGATTTTGCATGCTTTTAAATTTCATATCCAAAGTAGGAATGCCAGTAATTTAAATGCTGTATAATTTTTCAATAAATTTCAAATATCTCAATGAAATAATGTATAAAGAAAACGTATTTACATATTTCTTGTGCTTATAATTAAGTACGTAAGTTTTACTATTTTTATATTTTTAATTGCTGTTAAATAGTTTTCTTGGTCATTATTTAAAATCAAGAATTATTGGATTAATTGTGAAATTAATAAACATTTATGCCTTTATTTAATGTTGTTCTACACTTATGTATAATTTCCATGATTTTATAACAATCATATCAGGCAGATTTTACATGAAAATCTCTATGTAAGATTGTATGTAGATAATTCAGCTTATGATGAATGCACTTCTGTAATTGTAAAATCTTTTGAATGCTTTTTATTAAAGTAAATACAGAGAGTTGGATTTGTAATTCTTTTCTCCATAATTTAATTTTTTGTTTATATTTTTTTACATTAAAAGTAAATATCAAATGCTTGTTGAAGTATCACAATAATAATCACCATAATTCAATAAATTATATTAAAATTTTTTCATTAAACTCTATGAAAGTTTTTTTATTTCAGCTTTTAGATTTTTAAAAAATAAATTAAAATATTTTATATTGCTTTATGTTATTTCTGAATGTAAAGTCTTAGTTTTGAAATTTTATTGTGTTGTTGTTATACTTTATTACTATTTTATTTGTTTACCTCTGCTCTGAATTATTTTCTTTAATTAGAACTTTTATGTATAATTACACCAACAGGTCTATTCTGAAGCAACAGATTTCAAGAGTTCAGAATCTACAGATTTAGATGCCCTTATAAGTTTACTTTCATTAGATGATGCTCGTGTTCTTGTTGATCTCTTGAAGTTAGCTGTTTCAGGGAGGATGTGTGATAAAGCTAAAGATGTATTATCTACGGTGTTATTGACTTTGTGTAAAGTTAATTCTCAGGTATTGATACTTTCAATGTTTTGTAATACAATTTGTGGCATTTTGTATAGATGTAATCATTTTGGTGTACTTTATATATTAATTTTATCATCCAATAAATTGGATGATGTCAGCAATGAAGTATAGTAGTAGTAAAACGTCTTTAGATAATAAAAATTCTAAAAGTAATAAAATCACGGACATTAAAAATAAGAAAGACTGTGACATTAAAATTAAGAAACTTCTTTTGTATCAAAAACAAGTGACTATTTTTGTCTCACTTTAATGTGAGAAATTCACTTGTTTGATTCTTCATTTAAATACATCAGGAAAGATTCTTCTGTAGTATGTAACTAGTTTTTTATGTGTAGAAAACAATGTTGAATTCAGATATTTTTCTGTAGGAAAGATTTTTATACCTCTGGGGTAGGAAAGGGGTATGCATTATGGATCTCTGGGGGAGTGAGATTTGCACTTTTAGACCACTATCAATTATTAAATATCAGATCTTCTGTAGATAAGAACATTTTGATGCTGGAGGGGAAGGAAGGAGACCCTGAGTAACATCCTGGATTCTATACTGGCATCAAACATTTTTACTCTTTTAAGAAAACAACTTTTATATTATTTGTTTACCACAAGCTGGTAATTCATTTTTAGTGTCTTAAAATTCTATGAAATTTGCTTGTAGTTTTTTGATATGGCTAAACATTGGATGAGCTTCTGTTGACAACTGCATACAGTGGCCAATGAATTAAAATTAAATGGAACATTTATCATTTAATCTAAGCTTCCATGATCAGTTAAGTAACCAATTTCAAACTTTGTAGCCCTGTTTTTTCTTTTTCTTTTCTTTTTTTTTTTTTTCTTTTCTTTTCTTTTTTCTTTTTTTTTTTTTTTTTTTTTTTTTTTGTGTGTGTGCGTGTGTGTAAAAATCATTTCATATAATTCAGTAACCAAGCTATTATTTTTAAAGTCAGTTTTTTTTAAAATAACATTTTATAAATTTTACTTTAAATTACAGTAGAAATTTGTATATACAAAATGTCACTAGATTTAGCATATAGGTATCTTGTCTGTTTAAAGCACTTTTAAAAGTACTGTTTGTTAAATAAATTTCTGTTTTCTGAAATAGTCTATATAAAATTCCGTATATAAAAGTTTTCACTGCATCTGCTTTTAATTTTAACTGTGATTAAAATGAATATGTAAATCCCTTTGTGTACAGTTATGTAATATAAACCAACTTTTGCAATGTTTTTTTGCTGTGAGTTCTTACTTATTTTAAGTTTATTAGTAAAAGATATTCTTACTGTTCTGCAGGTTGGGGATATGATTTTAGAGTTGTGTGTCACGGAATTAGAAGATGTTGCTACTGATATTTCAAACAGACGTAATATGCCTTTGCCTGTTGTTCAAGAAACTCCACATCCTTATCCTGATAATGCTACCCTTAGTAATGTTGTTGTAATACCAGGTAAAATTCTTCAATTTTATTTTGTCATATAATTTAAAATTTTTCTGTATCAGATTCTATCTTCTTAATTATTCAAAATGTAACATCACTTTGAAATTTTAAAAAGTTTTTTTTTTTTATGTTTTATGAAAAATGGGAATTTTACCTTACTTTAATGCAAGACATTTATTTTTCACAATTTCAAATAAATAAAAAGGTTTTTTATTTTCAAAGTCTAAATTTTTGTTCAGAATTTTTGAAAAATAGTTATATCTTAAACAAGAATAAAAATTTGTTTATTTTCTATATTGTATTAAAAGAAATATGTAGAAGTTATGCAAAGTAACAGAATTTTTCAAGTTATGAGTCATTAAAAAAAAAAAAAATTCTTTTTAAACCCCAGATTTTTTATTTTTTATTTTATTTTATTTTAGTTCACAACTAATGCTCTTGTTTTTAACAAAACATTTGCTTATTTCTTTATATAATTTTATAAAGAACTTTTCCTGAAATTTTCAACTCCCTTTATGGGAAATTGTTAAAGTAAAGCTGCTAACCAAAAAATTGTTCTGCTAGAGATATGTTTTAAATGATGATATTTATTTTATAAATAAATGGCAGGATAGGTATAATTGTCATATATTTTGAATATCTCATTTAATCAAATGTATGCTATTCTTAAGTCTAAATGATCATTTTATTAAAAACACTGCAGTTTGATTTTTTTAAATCTTAAATTAGCATTACCTCTTAAATAAATTTATATTTGAATGAAAAATTTAAACAAAATATATTTTTTAATAGGTGCTGTATATTTAAGAGTAGAATTTGATCGCCAGTGTTCAACAGAAAGAAGGCATGATCCACTAACAATTTTAGATGGTTCCGGTAAAATTGTAGCTATTAAATCAGGTAAAAGATCTTATTTCTTCAAGTAAGCATTTCATATATTTTTAAATGAATTGTAATATTTATACATGTATATAAATGTTTAGGACGTGAATGGCCTGAATGGTGCACTGATCTACATATTCCTGGTAATGAGCTTAGATGGAAGTTTATAAGTGATGGCTCTGTTAATGGTTGGGGATGGCGATTCACAGTTTATCCAATTATGCCCCAATGTCCTGATAAAGAGCTTTCTGATCGTTCAATTATGTCTGGTCCTTCAATTGAACTCGTAATGTCACTACTGGAAAAGCAAATCAATCTTTCAACTGATATTCATGCTGTTTCACGATTAGCTGCAGCTCTTGCCTCATGTGCTCAACTAGGATGTCTAGGTATAACACATTACATATTTACTCTTTGTCTAATAAAGTTATCTAAAAGTTTGAAACAAATTTATATATAGTTATATTAATAGTATAGTTCCCACCATTAGAAAAAAGATAGAAATTGGTATACTTTAGTCACTTTGACATTTAAGTGGGAACTCTTGTAAAAATAATAACTCATTTAATTTGCATTATTTCATGATTTATTTAGCATTGTATACTGTATTTCAATTTATAACATTGGGATAAGTATATGTTGACTCTACCTGGTGGTATTCTGTTGGAAATACAGATTTCTATGCAGTTTCTTCTTTAAGACTTTTATATTTTGGCTGATATTTTCAGTGCAATTTTGCATATTATAATGTTTGATAAGTTTTGAATTAATATAAAAAGGAAAAGCTGAGCTTCAGTAAGGAAACAAAGCTATTTTACAAAAAAAAATTAAATAAAAACCTATGCTCTTAATTTTGCAACTACTTTTCTCTTCAATAAATTGTTTGACTATAACTGGGATATGGAATTAAGTTTCAGAAAATTGCTGCATGAATATTCCATTGGCAAGTTATTGATCCTTAATTTGTGTTATGAAAATGTGTGTCTCCTTGAACTTTATATTTTTGTTATGCTTATCTCCATTTTCCCTGTCTATTGCTATTGTTTTAAAATGTATATGGTGGGTTTAATATTTTAACTTTTTTTTTTCTCCATTCAGCTCCATGTCATAGAATATGGGCTTTAAATAAGCTGCGTCATCTTAAAACATCTGTTCTGGGCAATGAATTAAGCATCTCCAATATAATGAAAGAATCAGCTGTGAGTGTGTGTTCATCAGAAATGCAGGTTATTATTCTTCTGTTTTGTTTAAAATAGTCTTCTGGAAAAGAAATGTTCTGCAGTTATTTTATATTGATGATTGATCCTTTAATGCAAAGGTTCAGCATTAAACTACATTTTTTAACTTTAAAAAAATTAAATTTATCAAAATACATAATATCATGTTAAATAAAAGTGATTATTAAGTATGTGTGTCTGGACCTTAATAAACCAAATCTAGTAAAAGGATCTCTCTTTCTTTTCATTAATTATAAGTATCAGAACTTACTTTATATATTTAAAATGTATTTTAAAGTACAAAACAAAAATTTAAAAATATTTTTAAAACAAATTGTGTCTACAGTTGGAAAAATAAATTCATTATTTGTACTTTAAAAATTGTGCAAAGAAATATCTTACATTATTCTATTATGCATCCATTAGCAGAAATTTCATTTTCATGCATTCTTTTTCAGCCACTTGCTGGATCAGCTCTTAAAAGTCTTGTGAAAGATTTACCTGATACTCTTTTGCGGCAGTATGAGTATGAAGATGCAGTGCTGAGAGCTGGAAAGCATCTTATGCATAGTGACTTTTTTAAGGTAGTATATATGTTTTTAATATACGAATGCATACTCTCAAATAATGACTCCAAATGTGTCTTTTAAAAATCAACAAAAATTCAAATGCAACTAAAGGATAATTTTATTTTCTTAACAGGTTTTGGTTGCTTTAGCTTGTGATTTAGGACTAGATACCATGTCATTTTGTAGTGACAGCCATAAGTGGTTATGGTTTAGGAGATACTGTACAGCTTCTAGAGTGTCAACATCATTAATTCAACGTTCACCTCTTCCAGCTTCATTTTGTGAAGAAGTTCGTAAAAAGATAAGGGAAATGTGTGCTGAAGAAGAACATATATCTGATGAGCATGAAGATCATATTCTTTTTAAACAAGAACATGATGAACAACTTATCCTTTGGGTTAATAGGCATGTCTTTTTATGTTTATTATTCAGTTAGATGTCTAAAATGTATCGAAAAGTTTGAAGGCTGTAAACCTTTTTTATGTTAGCATTTAAAATTTTTTAATTATTTGTATATTTTAGACTAGATTTCTCTTTCTTTTTGCATATTTAGTGATATAATATGGTGAAAAATCCCTCTATTTTTTTCTGTATCCTCAATTTTAGGAGTTTAAGGGTGTATTCAAATCCAAACTTCTTATTTTCTCTATTATTCTTAATTCATTTTTGTACTGAAACATATAAAATTGGCAGATTCCCTTATTCAGAAACTATATAATGTGCTGTGCTTCTCAATTTTTTGATAAAAATGGAATATATTGCAAAAAATGCTGTCAAAGTTGGCATTTTGAACTGAATTTCCTGAAGCGAGAGAGCTGGGAAAAAAAAAAAAAAGGTCATACTGAGAAAATGTTTATAAATCAAGTTCTAATTAATTGAGTGAAAAATGAAAGCACACGGAAAATGAAAATACATCTCTTTAAACATCGTGTCAGCAACTTTCATGTTTTCACCTTTAAAAATGAGTCTGAAAATGTGGCCAAAAATTTTGAGTTGTTGAGTGTGAGAAAATATTTTTTTGAGTACACCCTTAACTACTGATTTAAAATTTCAAACATTAAAACTAGTTTATTCATCTTTTCATGAAATTGTTTAAATTGTATAATTGGTTAAATTGTATAAGAAGATGACAGATTATACAATTATAACTCGGCTCTCTAGTTGATGCAACACATCCATATTTTGTACAAATATAAATAAATATTAAAAGACAGGAATTTGTCAATTTTTTATTGAAGCGCCCCCCTCCCTCCCCCTCCAAAAAAAATTTGTATAAAATATTCAAGTCCATAAACATTCAAACTACTGTAACTTGGGCCCTGATTCATGCAGCCCTTTTCTATACAGATAAACATATGATAAAGAGGGATTTTTTTTTAATCTAAACCCCTCTCAAATTTTAATGTAATTGCAGTACAAGGACATACACATTAAAATGGCTAGAACATAGGATCTATTTAACACAAACAACCCAAATTTTATACACTTGTACATAATTATAAAAAGGAACATTGTAGGTTTATCGCAGCTCCAAACATTTTTTAGCATAAATTAAATATAAGGTTTGACACATTCAAACAGTTACAATATGGGCCCAAATTGATGTAGCCTCGCCAATGTTTGCATGGGTAAACATGATAATTTTAAAGAATGGTTTTTACAGGATTTTTTATCGAAGGCCCGTCCCAAAATTTTTGCATAAATTAAGTTTAAGCGCCCGACACATTAAAACTGATATCATTTTGGGCTCTACTTGTCAAAACATGCTCATATTTTATACAAAGTTCATAATTATTATAAGGGGACTTTGTCGTTGAGCACCAAAATTTTAGCATAAAATAAATATAAGGCCCGATACATGCAAACAACTATAACTTGGATTGATGTAGCCTGTTCATTTATTGTACAGGTAAAGATAATTATTATAAGAAAGGATTTTGTTTAATTTTTTAAGCCCTCCAAATTTTAGTGTAATTAAAATATAAGGTCCTGACATATTAAAATCGCTATAACTTGATCTTTAATTAGTGTAACCAGCCCAAATTTTATACTTTTATACATAATCATTATAAGAGGGAACTTTAATGGTTTTTATCAAAGAGTCCCCCCCCCCCCAATTTTAGTATAATTTTTTAAGTCCTCTTTTGCATTTGCTCAAAGACACCATTCCGCTATTTAGACCTGTTGATTACGAAAGATTATCCATAAGCTATTTGCACTTTGGGCTAAAGTAAAATCTGCCAATGATATGACAGATATATATATATATATTGTTTCACCCCCCCCCCCCTTTTTTTAAAATATATATTTAACGTTGTCATTATATGGTTTTATGCATGCCTTACACATTTAAACATTTAATCTTTTTTTTTTTTATCTTTTTTTTTTTCTAATAAATAATTTACCTTTTTCGGGAGAGATGGGTAGTATTTTTAAAAGCATAAATTGTTAGATTTGATTTCAAACTAGAATTATGTAACTTTTTAAAATGATGCTATAATGTTACATCCCTTTGGTAAACGTTTTAGTAAATATTTTCATTACTGTTAAGTTATTGGTGGTATTTTTAAAAGCATAAATTGTTAGATTTGATTTCAAACTAGAATTATGTAACTTTTTAAAATGATGCTATAATGTTACATCCCTTTGGTGAACGTTTTAGTAAATATTTTCATTACTGTTAAGTTATTGGTGGTATTTTTAAAAGCATAAATTGTTAGATTTGATTTCAAACTAGAATTATGTAACTTATTTAAAATGATGCTATAATATTGCATCCCTTTGGTAAACATTTTAGTAAATATTTTCATTACTGTTAAGTTTTTAAAATTTGGTAATGTTTTATTCATATTTATTATTCAAAGGGAAAAATTAAATACCAGATAATCGTGTTTTGTCATGTTTTATATTAATTAAATAAAAATTATTTTGTATTAATTAAATAATCAAATAAACAATAAAAATTCCATTCTTCTATGATCAAAATGCATGGAGTTATGATGCTTTAAAGTGTCAGAAATATGTAAGGTTTCTGGCATTAGAAAATAGTCTTGATGAAAACCTTCGAAATTTCATAAACTTTGAAGTATCATAACAGTATATGTTTTGGTCATAGAATAATGGAATTTTTTCAGTTTTACTTGTCAGAATGTGGAAATAATGCTTCTAAATATAATTTATTGGACTTATAGGACTAAATATTAAATGTTTGAAATTTCATGTCAGTAGCTAAAATATTTCTTCTATTCAGAATAAAGAAGTAAAATTATACCAATCTTTGGGATTTATTTATCAAAATATGAAATAAAATATAATCGCGATTCTGTGTTTTTAAATTAAAGAATTGGAAAACATGAATTAAAATTGAGTCTTATTAGGTACAAACGAATTTTGTGATAAATTTATAAAAAAATATGACAGAGGTGCAGAGAATTATTTTTATTAACAAATTAAAATATTTTAGTTAATGCTATTTAATATTTTAACATTAACAAAAATATTTCACTTAGAAATGTTTTGACATTAATAAAAGAAAAATAAATTGCGCAAATTTTGAGATTTTGTTACACATGTCACTTTTCACAAGTAAACCTAGCACTTCTCGGATCTAATTAGGCATTAATAGCTCACATTTCATTGCCTCCCCCCCAAACCACAAAAAATAAATAAATATTATAGGGGGGGGGGGGGGAAGTGCTATTTTTTTTGTTCATAATCTAAATACAAATAACAATCAAATCAACTATGAAGGGATGATGTCCCCACTCCACACATTTATATTTTAGTCACTCCTATAAGGAAACCCTCTACGTTCTTTGCTTTGCCCTTACTGCCCCCCCCCCCCCCTCCCACCCAAGATGAAAGGGAGTAGAACGATTGAAACTTCAGCCAGGGATATCTCAGTTGCATCAAGATAGCCTTGGATAAATTGATCATGAGATAAGACAAACGGTGTACAGAACAGATTGTAGTTTCACAGGGGTGAACAAGAAAACTTTAGCGAGGAGTATTTACTTAAAATTTCCAAGCAAAATCTTTATTTTTTCAAAAAATAAATTCATTGATTGATAAAATGGAATAGACAAGAATCTACAATCAAAAATGTAAAAAATGTTTTTAGATTCGGGATTATAAAGCATTTATATAAAGATATACATGGTGTTGCACTATGAAAAGATGCCATGTAAAATTGAATTTAAATAGCAATTTGTCAGTTTTTTGTCGAAAAAAAAATTAACCTACAATTATGGAACGAGTCAGAGTTTAGAAACAAAAAAAGTGCTTTAGAATTCAATAAAGAGTAAAACCTCAGAACACCTATCATGAAGAGTAAGAAAAATATTTTTATATATGCAACCCAAATTCAAAATTTTAAAATTCTTATTACTACTATTCATACAATGTAAATGTAATTCAAGATATCATTAAAATAAGTAATAATTAAAAAATATATATGCATTATGCATATATTAAAGATGTTAAGCATATCACTTCATGGTATCTCCTGACTAACGCTAATAAACTCACTTAAATATAGATAATATTTAAAAAAAAATCTATTATTCTACGTTGTTGCTTCCAGTAATTCGGTTCATACAGCCAAGTTTGACAGAATCAATGATCTTATCCTCCATTATCAAAAAAATGGAAAAAACTGTTCGACTACTTAGGGCCGAAACTAACCCTTTTTGCACCCAGTGCAAACATGCATTTTGCCTCCCCCGCCTCCACAAAGTAAATTTAGAAAGAGAATTTTAAAGTTTCTAATTGCCGACTTATTTTAAAATTTAAAATGTGTAATCATAAAATATGTAATACTGAACTACATAATCAACTTACTGATTCATTAAAACCTTGAAAATGGAATTGAAAAAATTCTGCTTTATAGAGGATCCATGTGCCATATCATCCTCAGATTCTTCTATGCATTGGCCATGAAGCTTTGGCTATGCTTCGCCATGCTAAACATAGGCATGAGAAAAATCAACAAACAAATTCTTCATTTGGAGCCCCCTTCGCCTTCCATTCTGCTGCCTGGGGTACATCCCCCCTCCTTAGTTTTGGTCCTGCGATTACCTAGTTTCTGAATAGGAGCAACATTATTAATAATTCTGTAAAAACAGAATAAAAAATAAAATGAAGCATATTGTAATATTCTACTAATTTACAATTTAAAGATATGTGACTTTTAAGTTACATATATACAGTATAACGGAATTTTCATTTAAATTTTGCTGGTTGAGAATGCATTTCAAAATCTAATAATAAATGTGTAAAAAATGTTAAAAGAAGAGTATTATTTTCAGTATCAGAAGAGTATTATTTTCAGTATCAGAAGAGTATTATTTTCAGCATCAGTATAGTATTTTCAAAACAACCCTGAGAAGGTAAATGGTAAATGTTAATGACTGTATATGGATTTCTTCATAATTTTCTTTCAATTTCAGTAATTATTTCCCATTGCTAGTTTGAATTCCTGATGCAATGTATACTTTGTACACAATTTTCTGAAAAGATAATTTTTTTCAAACTTTTTTTTCAAACCATTATAATGTTCTACTAATTTACAATTTTAAGAATCGAGATTTTAAAACTACATAAGTACAGTATATTGGAATTTTTACCTAAATTTTGTTGATTGGCAACGCATTTCGAAACGCGAAAATAAAAAATAAAAAACAGTTTACACTATACAATTTTTATAATTAATTAGATGATCTGTCTATTTATAATTCTTCAGAAACTTCATATTGTTATCGCTGTTTTTTTTCTTTTCCTGTGCATTTAAAATGCCTACAGGATTCAGTATTTAGGGAGAAGGGATGAAATGAGGGATATGTGTCGTGATCATATGTGTTGTGATCAGTTAAATGTTTGATCATTCTGCTTGGTATGGGGGTATTCTCTAGAGTCGTAAATTATCTCCATCCACAAAGTGTTTCCCTTGTTGAGAGGCAGGTGGCATTCACAGCAGATTTGACTTGCAATGGCCTGAATAAGCCCCCTTAAAATAATTAACTAATGCAAATTTCAACTCAAAATATCCCAAAATAGTTCTTTGAAATAATAACGTATTTTACATGATTTGGCCATCTGTTGTAAATTACGGGAAACAATAACCGTGGATTTTTTTTAAAATCATGATTTCTGATTTATTAAATACTTAATAAATGACACAAATTACAAAAATGACAGATATAACATAAAAAATAACTAATTTTCTAAAAAAGAAACTAAATGTTATGAGAAATTTTATTCTTATAATTAATTATTTTTTATTTTATTATTACATTAGCATATATTTACAATAGTAACTCAAGGCTAATGTTATGAACAATTAAATATATAACACCTAGAAATATCAAATTCTGTCATAAATTAAATACTTTTAAAATAATATAAATAAGGTACTTCTCCATTATCCCATTGACCACTTTCCATTAAAAAAAACTATCGCCAAACTATAACACCCAATAAACATATGGAAGAATGTTGCTACTCTAGATTTTTAAATAGTCAGATAGGAAAAATAATGTATTTAGAAATGAAAATGTCACTGAAGAATAGGGTTCAGAAGAATAGTGACGTGTTGTATATAAAATTGGATTCATTCAGATGATTTTGGACTAAATAATGCTTTGTTTTTAAGAAATAATTATAAGAATTAATTAATTTAATTATGTGATATAATTCAAGAATTTAAATGCAGAATTATTAAATTAAATCATAAACAAAAAGATTATTATTTTTTTTTAGATATTGCATTTATTAATAAAATATAAATATTTTATTTTGCAAATTAGCACACATAAAAAAAAGTTAATATAAGCAGTAATGAACAAAGTTTAATGTACACTTCAGCATTATTATAAACACATGTATGAGTGCTTTGCTGGCATGAAAACAAAACAAAATAATAGTAATAAAGAATCACTAGATGTGACAACCTTGCTGTATTGGAATGCAGAATTTGTCTGTTATTCAGAGGTAGAAATATATAGGTTTTAGTGATTGAAAAAGTGTCCACTAAACAGAGGTGTTCTTTTATGACTTTAGAAAAGCAGTATTTTCAAGAATTCTAATCCAAATTTGACAAAAGTTTAGTATATGTGAAATGGCATATTTTAGAAAAATTAAAAGTGTTTTAGTGTTTGAAAATATTTTACTCATTAAATCAGAGTTTGCTACATTACAATACAACTGAGTTTTTTGTAATGAATTTTTGTGTTAGACCAAACATTTCTCTTTGTCTTGCTCATTTTAATATTTACTTTTTAATTACAAATTTAGATTTTTATTAATAAATCTTCCTGATTATCTTATTTTTATAGTTGAAATATGAGGGCAATTCGTAAACTAACCACCATTCTGGTGTGGCGCTAGTAGTAGTAGTAGTAGTAGTAGGCAGAGCGCAACCATCTGTGATCATCAGGAGTCTGTGATTCACTGAGCTTCCTGCTATTCTAGTGAGAGTGTCGTACTGCCGCGCATTTGCTGATTATAACATCACAAAATGTACACTGCCATTGAAAATCCTGCCAAATGCGAAGTATGAGGAGTGATAAAATTTCTTTGGGCAGAAAAACTGTCAGCGGCAGACATTTGTCATAAATTCTGTGTCATATATGGCCGAAACATTATGAGTGAAGATGTAGTGCTCAGCGAATACAAGATCGTTTGCATGAATTCAAATTGGATGTGTTTAATCATCCCCCTACAACCCGGTCTTGGCCACTTCTGATTATCATCTGTTGACTGAAATGAAGAAGTAGCTTGGGAACAGCACTTTGCTGATGATGAGGAACTTCAAACTGCTATGACAAGTTGGTTGAATTCGCAGGCGGTTGAGTTTTATGAAGAAGTGATTGGTAAGTTGATAAAACGCTATGACAAGTGCTTGAATGTACATGGTGATTATGTTGGAAAATAGAGAACAGCTGTACCTTTCAGATGTAAATGAAAAATTTGTTTAATGTATGTGGGGTTTTTACTTATAGTGAAATGGAGGTTAGTTTCCGAATTGCCCTCATAACATTTGTCTAAGCTAATTTTTCTTTTTAAAAAAAAATTCATTTCGTAGGAAACCTGAAGATTGGGCTGTGTCTTGGGGAGGAAGTGGAACCATTTATGGATGGGGTCATAATCATAGAGGTCAGCTTGGTGGTGTTGAAGGTGCCAAAGTTAAATTACCTACTCCATGCGAAGCCATCACTAATCTAAGACCATTGCAGATTGTTGGTGGTGAACAGACACTTTTTATTGTAACAGCTGAAATGAAGGTTTGATATTTTATTCAAAATGTGCAGATATATAGTGCATTTATTTTTATTATTTTCTCATTTTGGCTAAAAATGTTGCACTGCAGTGAGTTTAAGATAATTGATTTAAATGGTATCCTTGATAGCATTGAAATATCAACCAATATTGTAAACATCAATTTTACAATATTGGCCAATGTCTGGAAAAGTCAGACTGGCCAGTATTGCATAGCTAACTTTTTTCTAAGTTTGGGCAATATCGATTGTCTCAGTTGCTAGTATTGCAGCCCAATATTCGTCAAAGTTGGACTGACTGATTTACAATTACATTCCATATTTTAAAACTATTTCTCTCTTTAATTATATACAATGGCTGCTCGCGACTAGCTTTTTAGGGTGCTACATGCATGGCTCAACTTTTATACTTTTTTGTTATCACTGTTTTTAGATAAAAATCTACTTTTTATTTATTTGTAGAAATTCTGCAATTAAATAAGGTGAAAATTTCTTTTAAAAAATAGTTTTAACATAAAAGTGTAAAAGTTGGAGTTCTGCATGTAGCACCCTAAAAAGCCATTTATGAGTAAAAAAAAATTAATTAGAAGAATTAACATATTAATTAATTAATATATTAGCAAATTAATAAATTAGCACTTTGAAACTTATTTTAGTATTATTTATTTAATGATTAATTATTAATAAACTGAAAAGTTTGAACTTATATCTTACCTAATATCAACTGTGCAAGTTTTCAAAATAGTATTTTACAGAGAAAAATATTTTGAGTTTAAATTTCTTTAGTTTAAAAAAATGTAGAGCAATGATTGCATTTCAAGGCTTTTTAAAAGGACCCACTTCTTTAGTGCAAAATTAAGCCTTGAAATAATTGTTTGTTTGTGACCGTTCTTTCTTTCTGCATGTCTCTTAAAATGCTGGCAAGTCTATTATAGATTTTGCCCATTTACTTAAGCTCATGACAATTATTGAAATGAATAATTATTTTCAAAGGTGGAAATGTGCAGTGTTTTTCTAAAGTTTTTAAATAAACTTTCATTTTTGATAATGCACATCAAGACAAAAAAATTTTGTACAGGAAGTCGCAATTCATCTATTCAGTCAAAAATACAGGGTGTCTTAATATTGGCTAATATTGAAGTTTTGTTCACAACCTTAACAATAATGGTGATATTTTAGCAAAATTTTCAACAGAATAACTTTACTTTGCATGAAATGATGACATAATGGAAAGTGCTAGAAGTACACTGAATTTTCAATTGATGATGCAATGTGTAATGTCAGCTGCATTCTGAACAAGAGAGCATCTAGCTCAGTATTAGTTGGGTGTGAATGGTGGGCATTTCCAGCACTTCTTGTCATGTCCTCATATTTCATAGAAATAAAGTCTGTTGAAAACAGGGCTGCAGAGTCGGGAGTCAGGCCCATTTTTGAGCGAAACAGTCAGAGTCGGGTCTGTTAAAATTCCCAGAGTTGGAGTCAGACATTTTTTCCACCGACTCCGCAACCTTGGTTGAAAATATCATTACAACACATTCATTATTGTTGAAGTTGCAAACAAAAGTCTGTCTCTCATTAAAGCTTGCAGTGAGACATCATGTATTTTAGAGTGAATAAGTAGATTTAAATCCCATTTTCCTGTACCAAATATATTTCTCTTGATGTCTATTATCACCCATGATATTTCTTTCCATTTAATTTAGAAACAGTCTATATGTAAAAAGACAAGAAACAGATTGTTACCAGACAATGTTCAAGAAAAATTCATTTATGAATGAAAGGTATTAAAATCGTCTTTTTAATATGAAATTTAATTTAACTTCCAATTAAATATTTCCTAACTTTTAATATTTAAGTTTTAATTATGAATCTCTCCCTGGAAAGTTGTTTCCTTGATCCATCAATTATTACTCTCAGATATTAAATTCTATCCAATTTTAAGATTCACAATGCAAGCTAAGGGATATTTGCAAGAGTCTGTGGTTTTTGCTGTAGCCTGGCTAAACCAGGCCTTGCTCATAGTGAAAGACCCAGACATCAGTTAAGAAGTACTAATACTTATGTTCCACATTGTCACTCCTTAAGCACCCACATTGTCTTATCTTGTCAATTAAATTAAAGTTTCCATCCAATTGACACCTTCTCCCCCTGCTGAAGTAGGGATCACAGCAAAGTTGCAGAAATTGTGAGCTAATCAGCCTGCTTGATAACCATGTAAATCTCTAAATAACTTACTGGCTCTTGGGCCTACATCATACCAAACTCCTAATACGCTGGATGTAAAGTGAACTGTTTAATAAATAAATTAGTTAACAATGAGGTCCTGTATCTAAGAATTTTATACCTACCTGCTATTAGTCTTTATGTTTTATAAAGTCACGTAGAATTTTTGTGTGTGTGATAATTTCTACTGGATCTGTAAATATGGATTACAGTAAAGGATTTACTGTTTTTGTTAATTGCCTGCTTCTGCCAATTTGATGTCTAGAAACAGTACCTAGCCATAAAATCTGTGCCTAAAAAAAGAGGAAAGATTATCCAAACTTTGTGTAATCAGCTACGAACTGTCCTCAAAAAGTGCCTATGACAGGTTGAAATGCCTCAATTCTGTTTTTTCTGCAAGCCACAATTGATTATTACTATGAAGAACTAATTAAAAGCCAAGTGTGTTCCATGTTTATGAAGTAAAAACCAAAATTGTGTCTCCTAATTCATACCCAAGAAAATGATCCTCTATATCTTTCTTCAGATCTGATCATCTTTCCCTAAGTCTACCAAAAGCAAAAATAGTCTTTTATGAAAAAACAATTCCATTTTTAGAAAGAAAGACACATGAAAAATATTCTTAAACGATGTATCTTCACTATGCCTCTCTGTTTTGATTGCATGGGAAGAAACATTTTTTTATTTCTAATGTCATAGAAAGAAACATTTTTTTATTTCTAATGTCATAGAAAGAAACATTTTTTTATTTCTAATGTCATAGAAAAACACTAATAACACAGGGAAAGGACTTGTGGTTTTTCTATGACTTGCTAAATACTGAACCAATCTCCCCTTTCTCCAAGGTCTAAGTTCAAAAGAGTCTTCTCATATCAGCAGAAATGAATCATCCTTCTGTAAATCGAAAGTGTGAATTTTGCTTTTTGTTGGTATTTTTTATATTGTTGTGGTAATGTAACCTTGAATTCTTAATTTATAGATAAACTGCTGATTATATTTCAGAGTATGTTGAAACATTTATTAGTATTCTATTTTGTGAGTATAAAGTAATTTTCAAATTAGATTTAAAAAAATTCTTTTATTGTTGTTTACATGAACAAAAAATAAATAAATAAATAAAAAAAAATAAAGACAATTTGCAAAAAATAAACTTACATTTTATGCATGACTGTTTATTATTTTTATTTTTTTAAATTAGAAACAGTTATGTTTGGACTAAAATATTTATTTTAAATTGCAACATATCAATTTTGGTTATTTGAAGAGAAATTTTATATTTGTGTATTCTCTGTGCTAGAATAGAATAATCAAGCTCCTTTCAAAAATGAAAATTGAAAATTTAAGAATTAAAAGTTAAAGCATTTTTGCATAAAGAATTATATATTGGTCACAACTAAAAAGTTATTGTTAATTACTGTTTTCATATTTAATTTTAATTTTGTTCAGTTAAGAAAAATATGTATACATTTGTGTTAGAATTCCATGTTTACCAAAAATGCAGAAAAAGAAGGGAGAATTTTCCTACCTTTATACAGGCAAAGTTCTTTAATCCGCACAAGTTGGGACCAAAGGTTGTGCAGATTATGGAATATTGCGGATTATGGAGCATTATGGATTATATGTCATTTTCTTATTTCTGGACACTATTTTAATTCCATATTCAGTATAACAAGAAAGGAAAAATGTGAAATATAATAATTAATTTAATATGCTATCTCAAAAAATGCATTTCTTCAAATTCTTGTATTAAAAAATTGATTATATTCACTTTTACATTTAAAATTTTCAGATATTTCTTTAAAAAATTATTTTTTGATCATGAATTTGTAAATTTGTTTAATTGTTTACATTCATTAAGCAATGCGAATTATAGAAAATTGCGGATTATGGGAGTGCGGATTATGGATCCTTGACTGTAATGTGAAGTTATTGTTTAAAATAATTTTTTAATCAATTTTTTTTATTAACTATATTTATTCCAGAAAACGAAATTTTCAATTACAAATGGCCTTCATGGAAAATATTGTTTAGTCATTCAATGGTCAAATCTCCAGCAGCAACCCTCATACTTAAAGCCTCAAAATTCAATCCTTAAATCTAGCATTCAAATTCATCCCTCAAGCCTTAGTAATCTGAACCCTAAATTTATCTTTAACTTTAATCTGCAAATGAAAACTTAGCTAAATTTGTATTATCGGTCTTCTGCTTGAGTCCCACTGATCTTACAGGCAAGTTTGCCAGATCTCATCTTGGAAGGGGGTGGGGGTGGGGGGGGGGGGATAGGAAAGACATTAAAATGTTATTCAATCTAAAATTTAAATTAATTTTCAATTAAATATTTTCTAATTTTTAATAACTAATTCTGAATTCGTCCCTGGAAAGTTGTTTTCTTAACCCAACAAATATTACTGTGATATTAAATTCTATCCAAATTGAAGATTTAAAATGCAATTTAAGCTCTATTTGATAGAATCTGCAGTTTTTGCTGCAACCGGGCTCAGCCAGACCTTGCTCGTGGTCAAAGTCTCAGACGTAGGCACCGAATTAGCGGGGTCAAACAGGTAAACTTCCACCATTAATTTTTAAATATTATTTTTGTTTTAATTATTTGAATTAGAAGAAGTAGGTAATTAACAAAAACAGTAATGATTTATTGTAATCCATATTTACAGGTCCATTAGGAAATGCACAGAATAATCTTTGTGACTTTATGTAAAATATGAATATCAGCAGGTCAATAACTTGACTCGGGACCTTGCTGGTTGACCGAACTTATTTTATTATCATTTCTATGATACATTGGTGATATGTAAGAGTGTAATCACGTTCTGTGGAGGCCCTGGGAGCTGTAAGTATTATTTAGAGATTTATGTAGTTTTCAGTCAGGCTGACTAGCTCAAAATCTCTCAACTTTGCATGTGAACTTAACTTTTGATCAAAACTTGTAATCTTTTCGAGCAGGGAAAGAATCTGTCAATTAAGTGGAAACTTAAACTGAATCTTCCAATGCCCATTGTCACCTCCAGGTGACACGTCTTTGAAAGGACCTCTAGGCTTAAATTTTAAGTGAATGATGCCTTTATTGGTATATAGTAGAGTTTAAATAATTGTAGAAAAAAGTTGCATATCTCTAGAATTTTCTGATATGATACTATAACCTTCTAAAATTTTGTACCTCCTCCAAACAAGCAAGGACTTGAATTGTTCTTCTTTGGGTTAGATAATATGTCAAAAAAGCAGAAAGCCTCTTTTTTGTCTGAATGTTAAAGCTAACTAAATGTTGAATTGATATTTGTAGGATTTTGAATGTTTGATTAATTTTTGTTGTTATGATGCAATCTTAAATTTGTGTGTCACTTATGTGATAACATGTACTTTTTGATAAAATTTGTTTTTATTACTCTTTTTTAGCAAAAACAATTGAAGGGCTAATTATTTTAGAATCTTTTGATTGGTATCTGGCCTTTGGCCTGCAAGTGAGCCCTGTTGCATTTTGAATCTTAAAGTTGGCTAGAAATTAATATTTGAGAGTAATATTTTTTAGGCTAAGAAAACAACTTTTCAAGGACAGATTCAGAATTAGACATTAAAAATTAGGAAATATTTAAATCAGAAAATTATTTAAGTTTTAGATTTAAAATGGAATTTTAATATTTTAATACCTTTCATATATATATATATATATATATACATATATATATATACTACCGAGATAAAAATAATTCAGAGACTCAATTTTGTAACTGATATGATTTATTGATGTCATGTGATACACACATCCACATTTTAAAATACTCCCCTTCTGTAGCAATGTTGCTTTGCCAGTGCAAATACAGTTACTGAAATTATTCGTGGAAGCTTTTGGAAAAAATGGTCTCCATTCCAGCCATCCTCATCCATAGATCAACTTTTTTAAATGTCAATTTTTGAAAACAACTTCATATGGCACATTGTTCTTTCATCATATGCAACATTTATTACTGATGCAACATGTACAATGTTTCTGTGACCAATTTGTCCATACGTTAGCAGAATTTGATATTCACACATTCTTCAAGTGCCATTTGTGCTTTTGATTAAAGTGAATGACTACAGCTCACTGAGATACATTTTCTGGAAAAAACCTAAACCTGTATTGCATATGTACTTATGCTTGACCACATTTCAAATCATTTGTTCCTTTACATTATGTTAAAATAGTTCCCATCCTCCAATCCCGAACTGAAATCTCAGCAGTCTGTGTACTTTTTGGCTCTAGCAGCATTATAGTGGCTTGAAACAAAAATGGATTTTATGTAATTCGGGAATAGGATTTTCATTTATCGCCAAGAAGAAATATCTCCATAAATTTCCTTTTTAAAAATTAAACAGTTTGTAACTAAATGACTAACATTATCAGATTAGCTGCCATAAGATCTTTCTTCCCTATGTTAAAACCCCGCTTTCTTTCTGTTTGACTTGGCGAAAATTAATCATCGCCAAGAATTATGGTAACCCTATTTTTTACTTTACTATTTTTCAGTTGTTTATTAAGAAGCGAGCGATCTTCGCTATATGAGATCTGAACCAGGATTGCCTGGTAATAATAATAAATATATTAATATTCAGTTCTTCGAGCTTTAATTATTTGAGTGCTGATTTACTTTCAATGAGTAAAAATCGTTCTGTTGATTTATTAAATTGATGTGAAATATGAATGATTCAAAGTAAAGTTCTTTTTATTCGAGTGTTTTTGAAATCCCTCATGTTGGCGTCCGCGACAGGATGTCTGGACTGACGATTGAATATTATTTCTTCTGATTCTGAAAGTTTGAGGTAAGCTATTTTTTTTATTGTTGATTAATTGAAAGCAAATATGTCGACTACCTCTAATATTGAAACTTTAAAAAAGAAAAGAACTGGATTACGTACACAAACGACAAAATTGTGTACAAAAAAAAGCACAACTCTTGAAGATGATTCTATCACATTAGATAATAAATTCGATTTATTAAACATTTGTAAGGACAAACTGAATGACAAATATGAATTATTAAAAAAATTAAACTCTGATATCCAGGATATTATTGCCGATGACGATTTTGAGAAAGAAATCGAAAGTTCTGAAACCTATAGTGAGAAAATAATTGAATCTCATTATAAAATAACGAAGTTCTTAAATGAACATAACTCCCAAAATCAAAGTAATGCTTTTCAAAATTTTATGAAAAATGAATCCGGTTCTCAAAACAGAAATTTAGAGCGATCTATGAAATTGCCGAAGCTCACTATAAATAAATTTTTTGGTGACAGCAGTTCCTGGTTAGAATTTTGGGGGCAATATTCTAATGCAATTGAAAAGAATTCCAATTTAACTCCTATTGACAAATTTGTCTATTTGAAATCTCTGCTTGGAGGTAGTGCATATAATGCTGTTGCAGGATTTTTGCTTTCAGAGGAAAACTTTAAATCTGCAGTTGATTTGTTAAAGGCTCGCTACGGTCGTGACGACCTTGTCATCAATGCCCATATGAGTAAATTATTAAATTTAAGACAGGTAAAGAATGCTTCTAATGTTAGAGAACTTCGGGAACTGTGTGACAGTTGTGAAATACAAATTAGAAATTTAAATTCTCTCGGAGTTACAGCAGGAAGTTATGGTCATCTCCTATGCCCTATTTTATTAAAGTTGATACCTCTGAAATGGCGTTAGATTTTAATCGTAAAAGAACTGATGGTAAAAAAATGGAAGTCGAAGAGCTTCTTTCTTTCATTAAAAATGAAGTACAATCGCGAGAATCTACTATGGCACTCCAGATCTCTGAAAATAGTTTTAGTGCTAAAAAAGAAAAAAAAAATAATAACAGTTATAAACATTTTAGCAACTATAAACACGACATTCCTTCAGCATCTGCATTGACTACCAATCTAAAAAATGTTTGTTTGTTTTGTGATAATGATCACGATTCAAAATTGTGTAAGGTGTGTACTATTCCTCAAAAACGGGATAAATTACGTATGCAAGGACGTAGTTTCACTTGTTTAAAAAAATTCCACGTCTCGGCTAAATGTAAATCTAATTTAGAACCATGGAAATTTTGTAATGGAAATTTTCATCATTATTCGATTTGTTTAAAAAAAATCTCAGCCAACAATTCCCAAAGAAATCGAATCAGCTGACACAGTTATTAGTTCGATTTCACATTGTAATACTCAAAATAAAAATTCCTTTAAGGAGTTTATACTTCAAACATCTTGCATAAATGTGGAATCTGAAAAAACTCTGAGCTTGCATTATGCTTATATGATTTGGGGAGTCAAAGGTCATTCGTCACAGAGCAATTAGTATCAAAATTAAATTCCCGAATTATTCGTCAAGAAAAACTTCAAATTTATTCTTTTGCAGCTGTTAAACCACAAATAAAAACATTTGATGTTGTGCAATTAAAATTATCCCATGTTGAAAACAAATCGTGTTTCATATTTATTGAGGCTTTAGTCACAGATGTAATTTCAAACGCTAGGATTTCCCCCCCCCCCCCCTTTCTCTCCAGACAGATAAAAAATAAACTGGCACCTTTTAAATTAACAAATGCTGTTTCATCATCTCATTCTAATGTAAATGTTCTTATTGGGGCGGATTATTTTTATCAAATTTGTTACGATAGAGAAATAAAAAAAATAACTAAATCTCTCTTTTTATGTGATAGTTTATTTGGATATTCGCTTTGTGGTTTTTATGAAGATGAAAAAAAAAAAAAATTGGAAAGCGCTTCTGTTTTAAATCTGTGTGTTTCAACTTCAGTTGGGGAAGATTTGAATTTTTTATGGGAAATCGAATCTTTGGGTATTATGCAATCAAATGATAATATTTCTGATGCAGATAAGGAAATTGTGAATAAATTTGAGAATAACTTAAAATTCGTAAATAATAGATATGAAACGGGTTTATTGTGGAATTATGAGAAAAATAAAGTCGGGAATAATTTTAGAATAGCTAGAAGTCGCTTTGAGGAATTAAATCGTAAACTCGAAAAGGATAATGACTTATGTAAAAATTATAAAGATATTATATTAGAACAATTAACTGCTGGAATTGTAGAAGAATGTCCTGATAGAATAACTGAAAGTGGTTATTTTATGCCGCACAGGCCGGTTTTAAGAGATGATAAATTAACTACTAAGGTAAGAATGGTTTTCGATGCTTCTTCTAAAGAAAAACATTTAAATTCTCTAAATGATTGTTTATACCCAGGACCTAACCTTAACCCGAACATTCTTAATGTAATATTTAATTTCAGAAAATTTAATGTTGCATTTAGCGCTGACTTAGAGAAAGTGTTTTTGCAAACTGGGATAACAGAGGAAGATCGGGATTATTTAAAATTTTTGTGGTTTGGCGACGAAAAGGATGATTTCAAATTTTTGAGATTTACACGAGCTGCTTTTGGGGTAACATGCAGTCCCTTTCTTTTGGCTGCAACGATTAAATCCCATATACGTAAATATGTTGATCATTCTGAAGTTGTTAAGATTTTGGACTCTTCTTTTTATGTAGATGATTTGATTATGGGGTCAAAATCTGTTGAAGACGCTTATTATCTATCCTCAACAGCTTCACATATTTTTAAAGAAGCTAGCATGAATTTGCGAAAATTCAATACTAATTCTGTCAAACTTAGAAAATTATGGAAAGAAAATAAATTATGTGACTCAGAAGAAAATTTGAATAATTCTTTAAAAATTTTGAAATTATTATGGGATACTAATTGGGATATTTTACGTTTTGACATTCAATCCTTTCCTGATGATTGGAAATTTAATCCATTGAAACATGTTGTTCTTAAAGCCATGTTAAATTTTTTTGATCCTATTGGATTCATTGCACCATTTTCTGTTCGTA
The DNA here is from genome assembly GCA_963932465.1 of Maratus speciosus. Classification (NCBI taxonomy): domain Eukaryota; kingdom Metazoa; phylum Arthropoda; class Arachnida; order Araneae; family Salticidae; genus Maratus; species Maratus speciosus. Next base: position 339,291,777 of record OZ010787.1, on the reverse strand, counting down.
TGAAAAGTTTGCTACAGGAAACATGGAAAGGGGGTTTGGAATGGGATGAAAAATTCCCTAATGATTTAAAAATTGAATGGGAAAATTGGTGTGCAGAAATCGAACATTTACATAAATTTGAGGTACCCTGCAAATATTTTCCACAGGGTTTTTTAGACTTTTCGGACCCAATCGAAATTCATATTTTTTCAGATGCTAGTCCTAAGGCTTATGGGGCCATAGCTTATTTTCAATGTACCACAAGTGATAATAAAATTATGACTAGTCTTATTTAGGCAAAAGGCCGAGTCACCCTGATTAAATGTTTGACAATTCCTCGGCTTGAATTAGTGGGGGCATTAATAGCTGCAAGGATGTCTAAATACCTGAAAAGTGCATTTAATTTTCAAAATTTGGAAATTCATATCTGGTCAGATTCCACAATTATGTTACATTGGATCAAGGGATCAGCCATGGATTGGAAGCCCTTTGTGGCTAATAGGGTTGTAGAAATACAATCTTTAACTGATCCTAGAATATGGAAATATATCCCGGGTAAGGATAATCCTAGTGATCTTCTTACTCGAGGCGAAAATTTACATAACCTCATAGAAAATAAATTATGGTATTACGGTCCTGAATGGTTGTCATTACCATAGGACAGTTGGCCGAAACCTGAAAAGATAACTTTTAATAAAAATATTTTGAACGAAAGAAAATCAACAAATTTGAGTTCTGCTCAATTATCTTGTACAGTAGGTGTTGTACCTCCAGAGTCTTTGTTAAAATTAGAAAATTTTAGTTCTCTTTCCAAATTACTTAATATCACAGCCTGGATCTTAAGATTTATAAATAATATCAATAAATCGAAACCAAAAATTTCAGGTGAGCTCACAGCTCAAGAAATTGAAAAGGCAGAATTTTATTAGTTAAAACAAACCCAGTTATCTGTCTTCAATCGTGAAATTGAGTTACTAAAAAAGGGAAAGCCCATCGATAAAGATTCAACCTTGTATAGTCTGAATCCAAAATTGGATGAGAATGATTTGTTAATTTTATCTGGAAGATTACAATTTTCAGAATTATCTCACAGGGAAAAGCACCCAGGACGAAAAATGATAAAATCTGTACTGAAAAACTGTCTTATTTGCACAAAATTTAAAGCTTCTCCTGGGAAGCAAGAAATTGCACCATTACCTAAAGATCGTATTACTGAATCATTACCCTTCTATACCTGTGCTGTAGATTTTGCAGGACCTATTTATGTCAAAGCAAAAGCTGGCCAAGAAAAGGCCTATATAGTTCTTTTCACGTGTGCAGTCACTAGAGCTGTGCACCTCGAATTATGTATGAATTTAACTACAGAAACTTTCCTTTTATCATTTAAAAGATTTATCTCTCGTAGAGGAACTTGTCGAACGATCTACAGTGATAATGCGGAAACATTTATCAAAGCTGATAATTTTCTTAGAGAAGTTTGGAGCTGAATATCGAAAGAGAAAGTTTTATGATATTTTAATAGAAATAGAATCATATGGAAATTCACTATTCCAAGAGCCAGTTGGTGGGGCGGTTTTTGGGAACGCATGGTACGTTCGGTGAAAACTTCTTTGAAGAAAGTTCTCAGAAGATCTTGTCTCTCATATGAAGAAATACAAACCACTTTAACAGAAATCAAAGCTATGATTAATGGTCGCCCACTAACGTATGTTTATGAAGAAAACAGTGAACTGCTTCCACTTACTCCTTCACATTTCCTGATCGGCAAATGAATAAATTCTGTACCAGATTGTCACTGTGTTACTGAACCTAAATCGAATAGAATAACGTTAACAAAAATATTGAAATATCGAGATCAAGTTTTAAACCATTTCTGGAAACGGAGGCAGGAATATTTGCTAGAACTGCGTTCTGCCAATTTTTCAGTTCCTGTCAAAGCTCTGACTAAATTCGAAATTGGTGACGTTGTATTAATTAATGAAGATAAAACTCCAAAGCACATGTGGAAATGCGGCAGAATTACAGAGCTCTTTTTAGGAAGAAATTCGAAAGTTAGATCTTGTGCAATACAAACTGAATCTGGTGTAATAAAGAGACCAGTTCAACTCATACATAAACTTGAACTTGACATTATGGACTAACATTGAACATTTCACTTTTAAGAACAATTTGTATACATTTTCATTCTTTAACTTTTTCTAATCTAATATTTTTGTATATTTTAGTTTCAGTAGTTGTTCCTGTGAAAATAGAATTAATTGTATGTCTCATTATTGTAAGTATGTTCTAGCTTTTAATTGTCTTATTAATGTAATTTGAAATCTTTGATAAAATTTTAGTTTGAATGATGAACAATAGTAATTGTTCATCCGGGGGCAGTGTGTTAAAACCCCGCTTTCTTTCTGTTTGACTTGGCGAAAATTAATCATTGCCAAGAATTATGGTAACCCTATTTTTTACTTTACTATTTTTCAGTTGTTTATTAAGGTAGATGTAATTTAAATTCTGAAGCGAGCGATCTCTGCTATATGAGATCTGAACCAGGATTGCCTGGTAATAATAATAAATATATTAATATTCAATTCTTCGAGCTTTAATTATTTGAGTGCTGATTTACTTTCAATGAGTAAAAATCGTTCTGTTGATTTATTAAATTGTTGTGAAATATGAATGATTCGAAGTAAAGTTCTTTTTATTCGAGTGTTTTTGAAATCCCTCACCCTATCCCACACATTTTCAGTTTGGTTTTTATTAACAGTCAGATATGTCCGACAGTAAGAAATGAATGTTGTAATTTATTATTGTTATTTACACATTTTATTTTTTTCTTAATTTAGGTTTATGCTACTGGCTATGGTGCTGGTGGTCGCCTCGGGATTGGTGGAACTGATTCAGTTTCTACCCCAACTTTGTTGGAAAGTATTCAAGATATAGCTATTAAAAAAATTGCTGTTAACTCTGGAGGAAAACATTGTTTAGCTCTTACTGTTCATGGAGAAATATATTCATGGGGAGAAGGAGAAGATGGAAAACTAGGACATGGCACTAAAAGGTTTGGGATTTTGCATTACATCTTTAAAATCAATGTCAACAAATACAATTCAAGAGAGAGAGAAATATTTTAAATATCTAAAATAAACTTTAGTCATGATTTTGCATTTGAAAGTGAAGAAAAGTTGGGCTATTTTAGTCTTCATACCTAAAATTTATGCTGGGAGGTTTAACATTATTTATTAAAAATTTATTTGTTATAAAAGCAGTGTGAAATTATGGATTTTCAATTTTGTTTTTATAACTATGCAAAATAAAATTTTAAAATTTTATATATATATATATTATAAAGTAGTCTTTTGAGTCATGGTCAAAGTGAGTTTTACTAAAAAACACATGATAGTGCATATTAATTCCTTTATTTAATGTAGTAACCATTTTTCAGCATCTTCTACACTCATGAATATTCACAACAGCCGTTAATAGGAGACTGCCTGAATTTAATATTCTAAGAGAAGAGTTCCACTAGCATTCAATTCTAAATGTGACATTAATTAATATTTATGAGGATGATTTAATAAGAAATGTCATGTTATAGAAAAGCTAATTAGGATTTATGGATTAAATGTAATCTTATTTTGATGTCAATTTAAATTTTTCTTTTATTATAATGATTTAATCTGATTTGTATGCTATAAATCTCATAACTGTCGAGTACAAGGAAACTTATAGCTTAAGTAATCAAGTGAAGTTTATTATGAGTTATGATTTTAAGTACTTATTTCAAAATAAACATGTCAATCAACTTCTAATTTAGCATATTGATTTCAGAATCTTTAATACTCATTAACCCTCTCCCTGTACATCCTGCGGTTTCCACAGGCAATGTAAAAGTAGCAAAATTTGCACAACCCATGATTTCTGCAATCTTTCTTTTTTATGATCTAATCCTATATTAAAAATGAACTCTTTTACAAAAATGTTTTGTATAATTTAACTCTGAAATATATGTAGATTTGAAATATGTAATAAAATAAGTGAGCAATTTTTGAACCTATTTTTAGAGATCGGCTGAGAATTCGGTCTCGTTTTCGGCCCAAAATTTGAGTTTCACCAAAAATTTGTTTTCGGCAAAAATATGGCTGAAAATTTGGCCGGGCAGAAACTTGACCGAAACTTACCAGCACTCCAAAAATCTCATTTCTTCCTTCAGAAATTTTCAACATTACTCATTGATTTAAGATTTATCGGCTCAAATGAGACTATTTATTGCTGTAAACTGCGTTGTTTATAATTATCAGTCATGACTGACTCAAGACATAAATGCAATTAATAAAGCAAGCAATGCATATATAATTAAACTTTTTCACATGCTCGTTAAAAGCTGCAGACATAACAGTAATAGAAAAATTTCAGTTTGAAACCGCAGAAGTATTTCGAATATTCCTACAGAAAGCTCTAGTATAACAGATGATCATTTACAGAAATCATTATAAAATGTAAATCGAGGTGTGTATACATAAACCTAAAATATTTTTTAATTAAACGAAATTCATATTATTAGAAAATATTTTTGTGTCATTGATGAATTAATTAAGTTTTATTTTATATGAAAATGAAGAGTTTTGAGTCTAAGGCACAGTGAACCAATTTTGGCCAAATGTTTGATTAATTAACCCCTTAACTGCCACGGGTGTATACATACAGCTTCAGAGAATACCCGCATATATTGAAAAAATGAGGAACTTTCATTACAGCAGGGCAATTTTTACCAACAGAGCTGTGTTTTGTACATCTATAACATGTGCATTTTCTTACTGTTATTTCAGAAAACTAATTGCTACTTTATTTAATTGTAGAATTATGTTGTTAAATAAGGCACTGGAGATCACACCAGATTTCGTCAGCAGTTAAGGGGTTAATAATTATATATATTTATGTATGTATTAATTACTTTAATACATACAGTTTAATTACTTTAAAAAAATTTTTGAATGTTTTTGATTTCAGCTGAAAATAGGAAGATCACCAAAATTTGGTTTTGGCTTTAAAAACCTGTTTTTGTTGATCCTTATCTCTTTTGATTTAAAAAAAAAAATAAATAAAAAAATAAAAAAACCCTCACAGCGAGAGGGTTATATGTTTCTGCTGGGTGGGGTTTTAATGATTTTAAGTGCTATTAGGGGCAGATATAGAATTTGATTTTGCAACTGAAGAGAAAAATATACTAATTGAAAAAAGTTTATAAAGCACCTTATCAATTTTATAATATATATGCCTGTGTGTGTGTGTGTGTGTGTTTGTTTCTTGCTTGATGCAGTTCAGATTTAGAAAGAGTTAGTGAGATTTATCAATATTACTAGCTATTTAAGATTGGAGGAATAATGATTTAAATAAGCATACAATTTTATATTAATTTTCTTAGAAAATTTTAGCAGTAGGGGAGGTAGGGGAGGTTTGATACATAGGGAGGGTTGATACATTGATAATTTTTCTCAACAAATGGCATTAACAGCCATTGTAACCAGGGATGTAGTGGAGGGTATATGGGGGTATACGCCGTGTACCCTCTGGATTTTTTTAAGGAACACTGTATACCTTCTGTTTCTCAAGAAAGCTATAGTATATATACATTAGGGTATACTCTCTGCCTTGAGCGTATACCCTCTGCTTCAAATGTATACCCTCTGTTTTTTTTACGACTGCACCACTGATTGTAACAGATGTAAAGTCTTCTTTTATTAGCAGAGGCCATCATTAGCTGGACTTAGCAGTGAAGAACTGACAACGTTTTTTTTCTTTTAATTTTGAAGACTTTTGGAATGCCAATGTAATTTTTTTTAAATACTGATTTTCTTTCATAACTCTAATTATTGTGAAGATAATATCTTGTCATTTTTTTTTTATTTGTAAAGCACACTGTTAGGGTGAGTTTTACCAGAAAGCAGATAGGCATTTTGCAACTGCATTTATACAAAGTGATTGAAAATCCAATAAGGCATGATAGGGAGAAACGATACATTAGTGCTGGGGAGAAATGATACACTTGTATATTTGAAAATAGTTTTTTAAAGTTGTAAACTAATATAGGACTGTAATATTCATTATTGTTTTACAGCAAGAGCTACTGAAATTGGTAAGGTAGAACAAAGAGACTATTCATAGACATTATGTAGGTTACATAGAAAAGCAGTGCGATGATAGATGGTTAGTTCGCTGTGCCCATCATGTAGAAGGAAAAAAGTTTAAATGGCCTGAGAGGGAAGATGTTTCTATAATTGACGAAGGGCAAATTAAAAAAAACATTAAATCCCCCTGATTTTACTTACCAAAATGATAGTTATTAGTTTTTTTTTTAACCATTTCGGGGGTGGTGGTATGTTTATGAAACCACTTAATTTTAATTCCCAAACGCCACATTGGCACCAGCATTTTGGTAAAATATTTTCCATATAATATGAAAGTGAAATATAGCCTTTTTCTGATTTCCAATTAAATTTGTCGGCAAATTCCGGTGCCATTCATTTATTCAACACTTTAGCGTTGAAAATGCTTTGTCCTGAAAGGGTTAAAGAAATCTTAAGTGGGCTAAATTTATGTTAAATTGTTTGCAAATCAGCAATGTTCACTTCATTTTTGCTTGCAGCAAGATCTCTAGGGTTTTTTTCATTATTTATTTTCTAAAAAGTGTGTTAATAGAATTGTTTAAATAGTGGTAATTGTTTAAATATTTTTGTAAAAAACATTTCTGAAACAAAAATATGTCAATGTCATTCCTTTTTAAATTTTACTTAAATATTTCAAGATTTATCATAAAAAATTGTATGACACATAAATTTAATTGTCTGCATTTTTTTTTTTCAATTCACATAACACTGTGTCAAATCTCCCTTGCTAGTGTATCAATCCTCCCCAGCAATGGGGAGATTTGATACAGTAGTAACCATTCACAATAATTGGGATATATTTTTTGAATGATTATTTTTTAAATTCACAATATTTTTAATAAATGAATAAAAGGTCACTTTATAAGAAAACACGAAAAATTTGTTTAAAAATAGGTTTCTAAGGGTTGTAAAAAATTAGTAAAAAAAAGTGTATCATACCTCCCCTATTTGAGAAGAGTTATTTTCTTATTCTAATTTTCTAAAAAAATATTAGAAATTTTTGAAAGGATTTTCAGCATATTCCAATTTTAATAAGGGCAAAATCAGTTTTTTTTTTAAAGTTAATATTTTTAAAGTTTGTTAATACTTATAAATATTTTATTGGTGCACCCTTTCAAGATAAAATTACTTTTTACTGTCTGTCCATTATATGTTGTCAAATTTTCCCTTTCTTTCTTTTTCTTTTTTCTATATGTGTGTATGTAGGTATGTGAAATGGAACAAAGATAATGTAATGTAAGAAAAATAATGGAATTAAGTGCGGTCATAAAAAAACTTGCCTGTATATTGAGATATAGCTATTTGAAGGGTATACTCGAGATTGTAGTGAATAAGAACAATATAGCCTGCATGGTTATGGTTACAGGGAAAAAATTTCAAAATTTTCAAATGGTAATATCCTTTTTACCCATTCCAAATGATTGACACGTTAAAAAACCATCAGTGGTGTTGGAACAGTACATGTAGCTTAAAAACATGTAACAGAGGACACATGCAAAAAACAGCTTTGTAAACAACTGATAGCAACACAAATGAAAGAAAATAAAAGAATTTTACTGAAATTATAGGTTTTTCACTCTATTTTTTAAAGGTTTTCTATAAATAGTGATTTACGCATGGTGTTCCATGGCTGGTGTTTTGTGCCTTCTTTTGTGATTATCTTTTCCTTTAAATTTCTTTATAAATAACTCAAGTTAACCATTTTTCTGATTGTAACATTTATATTTGGTCTAGGAATTAATTTGTGCGGTTTTACAAGAGATGGCATAACTGGCGTATTGTCCCATAGTTTCATTTGTTCAAACATGCATTTAAAACTACTGTTATTGCGCATCCGGTTTAGTATATGCCATTTGGTTTAAGCGTAAACAACAACAATTTTTATCCAACTGAAAATGTCAAATTTTGTACCTGATAAAGTGTTTTTGTGGGGGCGTTCTTCTTCATTACTTTAACATGAAGAAAAGTGCTACTGAAAGTCATCGAATTTTGGTGGAAGTTTATGGTGACCATGCTCTAGCTGAACGAATGTGTCAAAAGTGGTTTGCACGGTTTAAAAGTGGTGATTACGGCTTGAAAGACCAAGCACGACCTGGACAGCCAAGAAAATTTGAAGATGAAAAATTGATAGCATTGCTGGATCAGGATTCGTGTCAAACGCAGGAAGAACTTGCAAAATCATTAGAGGTTGATCAAACAACAGTTTCCAAATGCCTCAAAGCAATGGGAATGATTCAAAAGATGTCACATCGGGTTCCATATGAATTGAAAGAAAGATAACGTCCGACCACATGTCGCAAAACCGGTCAAAACATATTTGGAGAATGTCGGATGGGAAGTGTTACCCCACCTGCCGTATTCACCAGACATTGCTGCTTCAGACTACTACTTGTTTGATTGCATGAATAACGATTTGATTGGACAGCAGTTCACTTCTTCAGAAAGTATAGAAAAATGGATCTCTGATTTGATCGCTTCAAAAAGTGAGGACTTATTTCGACACAGAATTCGTAAATTACCTGAAAGATGGTAAAAGGTAGTGGGTAGCGATGGACAATATTTTTGTTAATGTATTTATGTATTTTGCTTTTGAAATAAAGCTTTAATTTTTTATTAAAAACCGCACGAATTAATTCCTAGACCAAATATTTAAATATTTTTGTATTTTTTCAAATGAAATAAATTTATATGCTGAAATATTAGTGTTTCTTTAACTACAGAAAATTAATGGCTGGATTTCATAAAGATCTATATTTTAAAATTAACTGAAAAAAAAATAAAGTTCTTGTCTCTGAGCAGAATCATATTTGAAATGTCTTGCTTCAAATTTTTAGAAACACATGTGGATTTCTTTTGCATTTGTTTTAATTGTACATTTTGACTCTTAATTTTAAAAATGCCCTTTTAAAGAAAAAAAGAATCTCATGTCTATCTATATTAATAAAAGACAGTTTTTCTCTGTCTGTATGTGTGTATCTGCAATGGCTAGCGAAATCTTCCACACATACAAGTCTAAAAATTTTGATGAGAGTACTCCAATGCACCTGAGGCTCAGATTTTTAATATTTTCATAATTAGCCAAGATGTTAATTAGAAACTCATCAAAAATGCATTCTTTTTCTGAAAATTGGGAAGTGCACCTGCTCATGCCCAGTTCAGAGTTTCCTGAAGCTCACTAATAGAGAAAAAGCAAAATGTGAGATTAGCTCATTTTCTTTGTTGTTTTATTAAATGCACTACAGCCAAAACATACAAAATACGGAAAAATGGGTGCCATAATCTTAAATTTTGTACTTTTATGTTTTAAATGCTGCAATCTAAAAAAAATATTTAAGTTAATCCTTTCAAAAAAAATTAATTACGAAGTCTCGATTTCATGTTTTATTTTCCACCATTTTATGAACCTTGCATCTGTCAAACTAACCAAAATATGGAAAAACCAATTACACCAAATTAAACATTGTACTTTTCTGATTAATATACCACCTTTGGTTTTAAAAAATATTAATATTCTGAAAAAAATTATTTTCTGTGTGCCATTTGGCATTTTCTGCAATCTTTAAAAATCCATTTTGGCATTTGTGGTCAAGATGGGAAAAAAATAAAAATACCAGGCCATATCAATGTTCATTCCCATTTCGAAATCTGCAATCCATTTTGAGAAATATGTACATTAACTCTTTGAAAAAAAAAATCATTTGCAAAACTCACTTTTGCAAGTTCTTTTTCCTACGATTTTTAAATTGTGCATTAGCTTTGTAAATGAAAATACAAACAAACCAAAGACACCTAACCACATCTACGTTAATTTTCAGTTACAATACAGCCTTCAGTTTGAAAAAGTATTAAGATATTAAAAGAATTAAAAACCTTTCTAAAATACAGTTGGACCTCGATATCTCGAACCTCCTTATCTCGAAACCCTTGATATCTTGAAAAATGAAATTTTCCCCTGCATTTCTATCAAAATTCTTATGTATTTTCCATAGTTATCTCGAAATATATTTTCCAAAACCCTTGATATGTCAAAATTTTTTTCCTCAGAAATTAGTTTGACTTTTTACTTTTGGCTATATTCAGCTGCAGAGCCAGTTTAATCTGGATGCTGGTTTCACATTCTTTTATCCCTTTGTTGATACAAAGAACTTAAAGGGTAATAATGGAAGGCTTTTGAAACCGAAGAAAGGCACAACATCTTTTTTTGGAAACTTTGCGCTGAAAGTGCATCGGGTGATGTAGAAGTGAAGAGTAGCTTTCAGAACTTCCTTTCTTTTTTAAAGGGCTATAAAGCGAAAGTTGTGTTTAATGCAGATGAAAATGGATTATTCTACCAGTGTTTTCCTAACAAACGGCTACATTTAAAGGTGAAGAAAGCCGATTTGGTAAACAGAGTAAACTTTGTGTAACTGTGCTTTTCGTAGCAAATTAAAGTAGTAAAGAAAACTTCCTCCTCTTATGATAGGATGACCTAAAAAACCAAGGTGCTTTGCTAAAATTAAGTCATTTGTAATGCTGTACGTGTCAAATATAAAAGATTAGATGGCAAACGCAATTTTTGCTGATTGGCTGATAGAAATCGGCAAAACAATAGCTAGAAGTAAAATACGCATTCTCCTCTTCATATACAATTGTAAATCCCACTCTAATCTTACAATGCTAAAAAATATCGCTATTAAATTTTTGCTGAAAAACACGACTTCGAAAGGGCGGAATATATTCGACCAGGAAATAATCCATTTCTTCAAAGTTGGTTATCGAGCCCAAATTGCGATTTCTGAATAATATCGGTGAAGGTAACCCACCTAGCACACCTTACAACATCTGGCAGTCAATGCGAATGGCTGACTATACATGGAAAAATGTTACAGAAACAACAAAAAGAAATCGTTTCATAAAAGCAGAATTTTTAGAATATGTAACTTCCAGTGAAACAGAGAAAGTTGGTCCCATTAAGCAAGCAACTGAAGAAGGAGAACTGAATCCAGAACAGTGGGAATAGGTACAAAAGGCATGTCACATTGAGATTTCATTTGAAGAATTCTTGAATGTAGACAATGATCTTGAAACTTGCCGCACTATGACAGATGAAGAGATTGTTTCGAGCATTAATGCAGAAATTTCTGATGTAGAAATTTAAAGACCTACAAGATCAACAACAGCATGGAAACATTACAGTGAAAGAACCCGAGAAGGCAGTTGACCTGCTTGGGAGATTTCTTGAATAAAACAAAAATATTAGAACTAAAGCATTTGGTACCATAGCTATGTTAGAGAAAAACTGTGCAATCAGAAAAAGATTCTGCAAGACGACAGACTTCGATTAAGCACTTTTTCTTCCAAAAAAAAAAAAAAAAAACTGAATGCATTTCTGAATGACAAATTGGATATTATTTAATAAAAACATGCATGTGTGCAAAACAATTTTGAAATTATTAAAACTCTGAGAAATGCAATTTGTTAATTATTAGTAGATTATGCGTAGTTTTTTATGAATCTTATTTTTACAGTAAAAAGCAGTTTGTGAGATTAGATTTTTTAAAATTTTGTCAAAACCTTGATAACTCGAAACCTCTATATCTTGAATTTGCCCCCATCCCCACAGATTCGAGATATCAAGGTTGTACTGTAGTTCTTTTCTGTATGCTGTTTTTTTATTTCTGGAATCTTTTAAAATTTGTATCAGCACTTTTGTCTTAGATAAAAACATAAATTAATTTTAAAAAAAAACTAAAAATACCAGACAGGCAATATCTATGTTCATCCCCTTTCAAAATATGCAATCAATTTTGGAAAATATGAGTATTAACCCTTTGAAACAAATTTGTTTTCGAAAGTCACATAATTTTTTTTTTTTTTTTGCTATGTTTAAAAATAGACATCAGCTTCGGAAATCAAAATTTGAAAAAAAAAAAAAAAAAGATGCCAAACCATATTTATGTTCATTTTTCTTTACAATTCGCCTTCAGTTTTAAAAAATATTAATGTTAACTTTTTCAAAAACATTTGTTTCCATAATGCAAATTCTGTGTTTTTTTTAATGTTTAACATTCTTCTCCCAAATTTTTAAACAAAATATGAAGAAACAAATTGGACACAGTTAATTGATGTACATTCAGGTTTCAAAAGATATCTTTTGTTTAAAAAAATATGAATATTATTCCTTTGAAAAAAATTAATTTCTAAAAGTCAAATTTGCCGAATTTTGTTTTTTCTGCACATTTGCCTGTAGGATTTACAGTATGCATATTTTGTTTAGAAAAACACATTTAATTTTATGCAGTTGCTCTGAAATTTTAATACATTACACTGAACTTTTAGATAATTACCCAGTAAATTTGGTTTAGAAATTTTGATATTTAGAGGGAAAATAATTTGTTGTAAAATTTAAAAAATTTCCATAGGTTAACATTGCATATGCTTATTTACACTTATAACGTAAACTTATTTTTGCACAGATTCTAAAACTTTAATACCGTAAACTAACCTTTTAGCTGTTTTTTCAGTAAAATTTTTGTTTAGATATAATAACATTTAAGGGTAAAATAATCAGTTTGAAAAAAAAAATTCCCACATGATTTTCATGTTTAAAAAAAAGAAGGAGGTATTAGCAGAAAAGCACTGCTTTTTATAACTAAATATTAATATTTTAATATGAAAGTTATTCATAGGCTTTGGTAAAATTATATTTATATCGCATAAAAATTTCAAAGCATTTTGACAATAAGAACTATTTTTTTAATATTAAATGACCTGATGGAGAAAAAAGGTGAAAAGAAAATACTTTTTAGCTACCGATGGCAGTAGGACTCTTCTTGTTAGGTTTGTTTGGAAATATTTTCATTTAAATATATAATTTCATTCAACACTGATTTTAGGTACATATAAAACACTTGCTACATCACTCTTACATTTAAAAACATAAAATCAAAATAGACCGCAGCATGCATAGCACACCTGATGTAAACTGCAAAAAGCAATGGGGTCCCCAACTCTAAGTTTGTTTGGATAGATTTTGTTTCCGTAATAAGGTATGTTTATAATTAATGCAAACCTTATGCAGCATGACTTTTCCTATCAGTGTCATTTCTATCTAACTATTTTAACTAATTAGAACTATTGACTTCTCTATTAAATACCTGAATTCAAGGTTTGGTGTTTCATATGTATATATAGTATAATTAAAATGAAATCACGTGTGTAAATAAATAGAAAAATAAAAGGTGAAAATATAAAAATGTATAAGTGTATGTGTGTATTTATTTATTGTATTTTTCTTTTCATCATGTATGCTTTTTTGTATTTATTTCATTTGCTGTTGGGCTTCATGGCTACCCAAGAATTATCTTTAAAACTTCAAAGTGATTAGGATCTACCAAATCTGTCTGTTCTGTCTCAAATTAATAAATCAACTTTTTGGAAGTAGTTGTTGATATGTTGGTAATTTTAAGTATTTGAAATGGTATTATAAAATCTGAGTTAATATTTTTAGGTTAATGAAATAATGATTTTACTTTTGGATAGCTTAAAACTAATTTGCTGGCAATATTTCCTAATTACTCCATCTTAAATCATAAAAATGTAAATTTCCATGCTAACTAAAGTGAAGATGTTTTTATTTTATGTTGGCATGGTACCCTCCAATGTAAAAGACTTTCTCTGGAACTTTTGTGAATATTTTATGATCAGAATCAGTAAATTACTATTTAAAATGTGTGGTTAAATGTAAAAATATTATTATTTAAAAGGTTTCTGTGCTTATCAAAGGTGAAAAGATGTATTTATTATAGATTATCTCGATTAAAATTACTTGAAAGGTTGGCAATTTTTATTTGTTTATTAACTGATTATGTAACTCAGTAAGCCACTGTATGCCATTTTTGTCTTTTGTGTAAATTGAAGTTTTTTTTTAGATATTTATATTTCTTTTTTTTTTTTCAGTTCCTGTGATAAACCAAAAAAAGTTGAAAGTATAAATGGTAAAGAAATCATTGATATTGCTTGTGGTGGTGCCCATAGTGCTTGCATCACTTCTTCTGGACAGTTGTATACTTGGGGCAAGGGTCGTTATGGAAGATTAGGTCATGGAGACAGTGAAGATCAGTTGAAACCAAAGAGAGTATGTGTTTTTATACTAGTTCCTTTGTTTTAAAAATTCCTGCATGCATATAGATAAGAATAAAAACCATATTCATAATTTTTAATGTTTTAAAGCTCTCACTCACTTAAGCCAAATACTAGGCTCCTAATTGAAATAATAAAAATAAAGGTTTGAAAACTTTTCTTAACTAACTTTTACTTTGACTGACATCTCTGAAGACTTCAGATTTCATGTATGGCTTTAAACTTATTTAAATTTTGATAACATATGACAACACAAGAAGTTTTCAGAACTACTCCATGTCTTTCAACATCAGGAAACCTGAACAATTTTAATTGGAAAAGAAATTATCGATTTAAAATATTTTTACTCTGTACAATGAATAATGCTTTTGGAACATTGTAAAATAAAGTATCTAGAACTTGACTTAAATTGTACTATTGTCAATCAAAAGGAAACTAGCCGATTTCACATTTAAAGTTTATTTAAGAAAAAAAAGGTTAAATAACGGAGTTCAGAAATTAAATGTATAAAAACTTTCATTGTAAATTCATAGCTCTAACAAATATGACATGACACTGATCTTTTATCATATTTTCAAACTCCAAGCATTTACGCTGAAATATTTTACTAGTATTGTTAAAACATCACTTAAAACGGCTAATGAGAAACTTTAATATATATACAGAGGGTGGTTAGAAATTTTTAGAATGATTTTGATAGTTTTTTAAAAATGCAAATATTTTGGGAGAGAAATTTCTAGCGACAGCTTATTATTCAAAAATAAAGTTATTGTTTGATGCTTTCAACTTTATTCTTCTTTTATGATGCATGTAAACAAGCTGTGGATCAGAGGATACAATTTTCTACACTCTCAGGAGAAATTTTATTACATAATTAAAAGAAATTATGAAATGCATAGTATAAAAATTCTCAGTACAAAATAAACAACATTAATAATCAGAAACAGTGTTTGTACAGTTCTTGAAAGTCCTTATTTTTATGCAAAATCTGCAAAAAAGTCCTTAATTTTACTCTCCTATTATGTCTTAATCAGGGATGAAACTCTTTTGTGTTTCAGTGAATCTCTGAGTTTTTGAAAACATATCTGAGTTCCCCTCTCCTGAAATTTTGCTGCCCCTCTCCCACTGTATGTAAAGTTTAAAATCTTTAAATCTCTTTCATGTTTTTAAAATTTTTCTACTCTATTCGTTACTTTATTGTAACAATAAATAATCGATCATATGAATCTCATTAAAATTTCCTCTAAATTCCCCCTCCCAAAATTTTACTTCCTCCCTTTTGCTTCCCCCCCTCCCCCCCCCCCACTGCATGCAAAGTTTCAAAGTCTTTAAAACTCTTACATTTTTTCAAAAATTTTTCTGTCCTGTTTGTTATTTTATTGCAACAATAAATAATTGACTACTCAAACTCTGTTCAACATGATTCACCTTATGCGGTCATATCAAAACATCAAATCTCTTTGTTCTTGCGGAATCAGATTTTTCCTCCGCAGAAATGTAGATGGCACTTTTATCCACTGTCAGTTTCCATATATTTGCATTGAACTCTCATGTTCTTTTAAGCATAACTTAAATGAAATTGAGGTTTTTATTATTTGTTTAGTCAAAAATTTTTCATTACTACTGTGTTCCATGCTGTATTTATGATTCACTGGGGAAAAAAAATCAAAGAGTTTTTTTTTCATGAATTTCCTTCAAAATTAGATTTAAGGAATAAAACATTTAAAGTTGTATGCAGGAATAATTTCTGGATTGTATTATCTCAAACCACAATTCCGATTTCCATAATTTTAGAGTTTATGGAACATATTGTACCAGTATTAGATGTAAATGGAATCTTCAGAATTATTTAACAATTGATGCATTCAAAATTAATAAAAAGCTTTTTATGGTAATGTGATATAAATGAGCATAAAATAAATATATGCTGATTAATGTGTGCAGAATTCTTGCCATCATTTTTTAAAGCATGGCAGCACCTAAAATTACTGAAAATTATTCCCAATGTACAAATATCTATATTTTTTAAATAAATAAGAATCGTGTAAAAATAATCCATGTTCTGAAAAAAAAATATTTTGATATGAATTGATTGCTAGATATTGAAAAAAAGGCTTGTTTTCTGTTAATATTTTGAGACGTAATTTTTATTTATTTATTTATCATATACCATGACTGTTCAGAATTAGAATATTTATTTTATAATTTGCCTTATTTTTTATATTTTCTAAACATAATAAAATCTCTAATATTCTAATTTTTCTATTTCCTTTTGAATATTTGATTTTATATTTTTTTCTGTTATATTTTTCAAATATAATGAAATCTGTGATTATTATTTTTTCTATTTTCCTGTGTACTTCATCGTCATTACCTCTAACATGTTTTAAATTATCGAAAGTTATCCATAATCTACTTTCATGTGCCTGTATTTTCTACCCAATACAAAATAATTAATGTTCTGAAAAATTGTACTGACTTGAGTAGCATTTGATACTTTTGAAAAAGTTATGCTTTTTTTTTTGCACTGATTCATTACATTCAACCTGGTTTTTGTAAGTAAACATAGAACTTTGAAGCTGATTTTTAACCAACATCCTGAATTGTTGCAATTGTAAAAATTTCATTCACAGGTGTGCTTTTGATGACAATACAACATTTTAATATTTTAGAACTTTATTATAAATTAACGTATTAATTTTAAGTCATTTTTCTGTTAGCCACCACAGGTAATAAACCGCCAAATATTCTCTGCAACTCGTACAATTGTATATGAGTTGAAACAACAATGGATTTAATGATGTGCCAATAAACGCTCATCAAAATAGTCCAAATACCTGTGAAACTGCAACAATGAAACATTTAAAAGCTAAAAAGTAGAAAATAAACTATGCATAAAAAATAAACCATGCAATATATGTCATTAAAAATATGATTTATTGATGCACCGAAAAACACTTGTCAAAATAGTTGGGAAATTGCAACAAATAAAACAGTTTAAAGCCTAAAAATAGAAAATAAACTATAAATAAAATAATAAATCATATAATATTTAAAAAAATAAGCTGTTATAAATTAACAACTTAATATTAATTAATTTAATCTTCTAGAACTTTCTTTACAAGATCACAGTTAAATTTTCTGATATCTTCTGTAACACATTTTCTTACCATTTTACATAATTCAGCATATTCAACTCTTGATTTAGGATTTTTTTTCTTCATTTTAAATTCTCTGCATTTCTTCATCAATCTTTTTGTTTCTTCTGTTATTTTCTTTGTCTGCTTTACTTGTGCATCACCGGCTATCTTTTTTTGCAATATTTTGTAGAGTATTGGCTAGTTTCTTGTTCACTACTGTAACATCTTGCTGTTCTTCTAAAGTTGATTGAAGTACTCGGAAACGGTTTTTAAGTTCCAAATGGAATTCTTCTTTATGTTTCTGGAGATTTATTATATCGAATGATTTCTTTGAGTGTTGCAAGAGCTTCATTCTTTCCACTTTAGTATTTAACAGCAGTTTGCATGTAGCCAACTTGTGATTGCTTCCTGTATTAAAGTTATTGAGAAGATACTTTTTGTTTGTTAAGATGTAGTCAATTTCACTTGTTGAGCCGTTTGCACAACGCCATGTCCATTTTCTTTGTGGCTTTTTCTTGAAAAATGAATGCATGATATACAACTGTTCACATTCTGCAAATTCAATCAATCTGTTTCCTCGTTCATTATGCACCCCATATCCATGATTTCCTACTGTTAACTCACCTTTCTTTATTTCCCCAATTCTAGCATTCCAATCTCCCATTATTAATGTTATGTAGCATTTTCCATTTTGATGCATTCAAGCTACTTCTTCATAAAAATCCTCAACTTCTTCATCAGTATAGCTTACTGTTGGTGCATAAACTTGGGTAATTTGCAGCTTGTATCTTCTGGACTCCTGTAATACTAACCTTACAACTCTATTTGATGCACTATCATTTTCTATAATGTGATTCTTCCACCTTTTATGAATCAGAAATACTACATTGCTTGTTCTTCTATCTTCTGTGCCTCTGTAGTATAATACATGTCCACTGGCAAGATCAATCTTCTCTTCTCCTTTTCTTCTTACGAATATACATTGAGAAATCAATTTAGAAATCCTAAAAGGTAGTCTAAATAATGTTTCTTTTTTTCTTTCTCATTGCCCTATCTTACAAAATAAAAGCAAAAAAAAAAAAAAAAGGAACAGTGAATTTTCCATAATCGAATTTGGTGCCCACGCCAAATTAATGAATTAATTGGGGGTTTTAGTAAAAACATGAATTGCAGTTAGATTAGGCATGATTTTCAAGATGAATATTGAATGCATATAAAAGAGTGCTTTTTAAAAACTATTTTTACCTTTATATTTATTAATGTTGTGAAACTAGTAAATATTATTTTTTAGATTTTTTGCAGTATATTTTATGGTCAACATTCTCAGTGTTTCAAGTAAGCAAAAATTTAAATATGTATATTACAAAATTTAATATTTTCTTGCCAAGGTTAACATTATTCTATATAAATTTCCCTTTTAATAATATTCCATATATTATTCCGGCTTATTAAATTAAAACCCCATTCTTAAACTAATGTATTAACCTCCATATATAAAGGTATAAGTTCTTAATCCATCTAATAATATTTATTCCAAATTGCGTAAATCTAAAAATGGCACTAACGACTTACATTCCTTTAATAAAACCCTTTTATTATTTAAATCCCTATTAAAATTTGCTATTATTTCCTGGTATAGCAAACCCTTCTCGATTCTTTATTTAATTACTAAAATATCATAATTCATAATTTATACTGTCTAAAAAAACCTATTTATTTAAAATCATTCTTTTATTAAAATATCAAGGTGTCTACTATAATTTTTCAATGCTTTAAAACTTATTCTGCGGCAATAAATTCATTTTTCTTTTCTGTTCAAATTATCATCTAACAGGCAAAATCTATTTCTAGCTGCAATCTCGATGGCAGGGATTAAATTGTATTTACACCTTGTGCATCTAGTTTGAGGTTAGAGAAGATTCTAGAACAAAGTTTTCACGATGGGAAGTTGATTTACTTCGATATAATTCCACTGGAAATATTAATAAACCCTTTTTAAAAGCGATATGATTAGAAAAGAGGAATCAGCTGATCCTTATTGTAACTTTGAACCGATGTAGTTTAAATACAGATGAACAGCCAGATATGGGTGTGGAAGTGAGTAGAATGGTGTAATGAGTAGTGTAGAAAACAGAATGAGTGGAGTGGAAGTAAGGAGGAGAATGAGATTAGAGTTTGGAAGTTGGCGTCGAGATGGAATCTCTTTTAAGACTTCAAAAATTGATGTGAAGTTCCTTTTTTTCTTCATAATTTCAATTGCCACCTGGAGGTGAATCATATGTTTATCATCAAGTAAAATGAGTATTTCTCCACAGAAAACTGTTCTTGAACATGTTAATAAAATGTGGAATTTAGCTCAGTCAACTGCTTCTTCATTTATTATATTCATCTATTTTCGTCTCAATTAACCTCAATACGGCCAACTTGCCTGTGCAAATTAATACAGAAACCCATATAAACAATGATTATTGCCAATTGCTCTTTGTCATAACACCACATGTATTAACGTAGATAGAAATTAATTTACAGTTTTTGTTTTGCATGTTATAATAGTGTGTAATTTTAATTACTTTTAATTACTTAAAAACATTGTATTTATTTATTTTTAAATCTTTCAACTTTTCCATATGTAGTATAAAAAACACTGAGGTGAAACATACATATATTATATATACTTTTTATAACGCATGTATTAGGGCATTTCTTCTATTTTTACATATAAAAATAGTATTTATTAAGCTTTATTTACTGTGGGTATTCTCGCCATCTACCGGTGAAAGTAGCCATTTAACAATTTCAAATTCATTGGCAATTCATTCGACGGCAAATTCATTGGCATTTGTTCATTATGAGTTCAACGATTCTGTGGAAAAAGAAATTTTGTTTTGCAAATCCTTGCCTACAAGAACTACAGGAGAGGAAATTTTTAAAGGTGTTGACAGTTTTTTTTAAAGAACATTAGATTGATTGGTCAAAATGTATAGGTTTGACAACTGATGGTACCTGTGCTATATCCATCACTTATTCAGGTTTAGTTGCCAAAGTTATATCAATAGACCCTTCAGAGCAATGGTATCATTGCAGCTTTCATCAAGAGACTCTAGCAGTAAAAGGTTTGGATAAATGCCTAAAGAAAACTTTGGATTATGTTGTGAAAATGATAACTTTATTAAAGCTTGGCCTAAAAACTCAAGAATGCTTGGTGTGTTGTGTGACAAAATGGGCAATGAACACAACTTCTTTGCAGTGAAGTTTGATGGCTATTGAGAGGTAAAATACTGTCAAGATTATTTTAACTTTGTGACGAACTAAGAATATTTTTATTTAGCATGATGGTGACGATAAATCCATAAGCTACTTTATTGAATGCGTTTGTGATGACAACTGGCTAAAATGCCTTGCATATTTGGCTGATATTTTTATTATACTCAATGTATTGCAAGGAAAGGATATAGGCAAGTTTTATGTCTAGGCAAAGTCAATCCAATGATTAAAAATCTTGAATCACAAGCCTGCAAAGTAGAAAAAATAGTTTTGATGTGTTTCCTGCCTTATACGACTTCCTGCAACCATACGAAATAAAGATCAACAAGAAAATGGCAAAAACCATGAACAAGCACCTTGAAGCATTGGCGTCTGCCCTAAGATAATTTTTTTTTAATTTTTCAATAAATTATAAGTAAGTTGTAGGAGGCTTCATTTATTTTTAAATATTTCTTTTTTATGTCAAGTACCCATAAGGATTTAAAAATTTTGTATATGTTAAAAAGTGAAAAATTTTCTATTTATATTCACCTTATACCAATATTTCAGGCATTATTATTGTAGTAGCCATTAGAGTATAGACATATTTTTCTTATCTGTTATTACATTAATATATAAAAAAATCATGACATCTTTTTTTTTCATTTAAAAATTCTTTATCTTGTTTTTATACATATTAAAATCAATTTCCATAAAATAGATTTTCTTTACTTTTTCATAAAAACTTTAAGACATCTTTGCTTATTTTATTTAAAAACATATATTTCAGCAGGCTTTAAAAATATGTTATATAACAAGTAATGCATCGTCTAATACCTTTTGGCTCCTATCTCAAAAACGTTTTCATCCCTCTTTTGGAGATATCCTCAGTTTCAAATGGTGTTGTTTCACACGAGAATTTGTATCTTCCCTCTTTTTCCCCTCTTCTCTCTTTCATTTTTCTCTTCTTTCCAGCATTTTCTGCCAACGAGTGTCAATATTTGAATGTGTAATGTCGTTGTATATATTAACTCTGTCAAGGTTGATCTCTATGGCTTCTCTCAGTGTGTTATGGAGGTTTTCGTACCTGGCTATTTTTTCTATTTTAATTGACTGTGGTTTGAAGGGTTTTTTTAAATTTTCTCTTGAAAGGGCTGTTGCTTGGCTATTATATTTTAGGTTGCAAATATGTTCTTTATATCTTTCATATATTTTTCTCTTAGTCATTCCGATGTATGTAATTTATTTATTTTCTGTATTCGAGCTTTAATGTTATAGAATCCTGCTGTTTGTAATTCATCATATTTTCGGCTTTGTTTCTTATCATTTTAAATAGGGAGGTGTTGTGTATGATTGGAACTTTTTTCCTAGTTTACTTATTTCATGTTTTATTTTTAGTGATAATCCATTCATAAATGGCAGGGGTGTGGGGAGTTTATAATCTTGTTTATTTTGTTTGGGTTGGATCTCAATTCTTTCTTTAGCTTTTCTAATTAGTTCATCTATTATTTTTTGTGGCCAGCATTAAGTCCTATTTTCTCTATAATTTTTAATCTATATACATCTATGTTTTCTATTTGTTTACTATAAAAATAAAATTGTTTTAGGAGCTACTTTCCTAAAATTGACAAGGCTTACTTGTGGATTAGAAATCCTTTTGAAGAAGAACATTTGAAAAGTCCAAGACTCTCAATACTTGACTCGTTAATTCAGCTATCTTGTGATTTCTCTTTTAAGACTGTTTTCAAGGAAAAATCCTTAATTTCCTTCTGGAGGAATATATGAGCAGAATATCTAGAAATATCTAAATCATGTGAACGTGCTTTTTCTACTTTGCTGTTTTTGAAGAAACAAATACAGAAACAAACTGCATGTAAAAAGTGACTTAAGTTTAAAATGAACAAGTTTTAATCCTGATGTAGTCCTGACAGTGGTAAACTCCAGTGCCAGAAATCTCACTGATTGTAAAGTTGGGTTTTGATAATAATTAAACATATTTTTCATTATCTTTGTAATATATGTGTTAATTATTATTCCACTTACACACATTGGGATTACTAATTCTTGGTTTTGTTGATAGTGCATCCTTTGTACAAAAATTTGCCTTTTTTATAAGACAGGATAGCCGATAGCTTATAGAAATCATTCAGTGATTTCCATACTGAACTGATATTAGATCCATCCTCATATTAGCTGGGTTGCAATTTTTTTTTTTACCTTAAAGGTGGGTTGCATACCAATAAAGGTTTGGAACTGCTAGTCTAGGGATATTATCACAGTTGTAAAAATATTTTTAAGAAAATATATTGTATCTAAATATTACAAATTAGATTATTTTATAAAAGTGTTAAATAATTTGTGAATATGTGATTCTGAAATACTGTTTAGAGTCTAATTCCTCCTGAAAGATGCTGTTATCATAATTCTGAAATTTTATTGTTACAGGTAGAATTGCTTGCTAGCTACAATGTTATTGATGTTGCTTGTGGTTCTGGTGATGCACAAACATTATGCATCACTGATAATGATTGTGTTTGGTCTTGGGGTGATGGAGACTATGGAAAACTTGGTAGAGGTGGCAGTGATGGATGCAAAATTCCTGTAAAAATTGATGTTCTTACTGGCTTGGGAGTTATTAAAGTTGAATGTGGATCTCAATTTTCTGTTGCACTAACTAAATCTGGTAGTGTTTATACATGGTAAGTTTGCAAATACAATCCTATAAATTCTGAAATATCTCTTCCAGCTTTGTTATTTTATAAAAAATATGTTAGAGCTTTTTTACTTCACTTGAAAATGCTTTATTTTGTCACCATACATGTTAAATATGAGGTGATCAACTTTTAGGTTATTTGCAAAAATATGATAAACCTGAATACATAATAAAAGGTTTCCGAAGCTGAGTTTTTTAATTACATTTTACGAAATTACTTTTATCTTTGAATATGTTTTGTGAATTTTCCTGTTTAGCCTTCTCAGCACCGTGAACTGATATATCCATTCACTAAGCTGTAGGTTTGACTGCAATAAAAGCATTATTTAAATTAATATAATTCTACAGATATAATCCAGTTTTAACTCTTTCAAACCACCACAGGTGAAAAATTTACTGCCTTTGAAATCTGACCTATAAAAGGAACAGTTTGGGGAAAATGTACCCGTCCATTTCTTGCATTTGAGTTTCCTATAGTTGTAAATGGAAGAGGCCATGGTTGAAATGTCATCTTGATGTATGTTTGCTCTTCTCCCCCACATATTTTCACTCGTTGATGTTCGAAACAACTAAGGAAGGATAATAGTGATCTGTTTATTTGTTTGGAGTGTTAATTCTAGTGAAAATGTTATTTATCCCTTCCCACCTATTGTAAGAAATATTTACACTCCATTCTTACTCTATATATTTTACAAAAACGTTTGTTTATAAATTATAAGACTTGGAAGAAAGGCTTCTAATATTGTTTTCTGACATTCGCCTGTGTGCAAAAAGATTTTCCCATGAACCTCCTCACACAGAAAATTATGTATTCATATAATAAAAATGGTAATAATCACAGAACAACGAAAAATAGCAAGAATGATATAGGTGTGTGTTTGTGTTATTAATGACGGCCAATTATCTGCATAAGGAATATAGGCCCGAGGAGGAGTGCCCTCCATGGGGGGTCTTTCTTTCTATAGGAACCTAACCCATATAGGGCCAAGAATGATGCAGAAAATCACATATCCCTATAAAATTATAATTGGAAAAACAAAGTCGGCAAACATTCTATATGGGCAATAAAATAAAAATACCAGAATAATTCAGCAAATTTGTACCTCATTCTTTTTATTATGATGTAAATAGGTCGGTACCATCTATTAGAGTATGGGATGAAAAAATTGAAAATTTGCTTATATTAGGAGATGGCTCATACTCAATTTAAGGATTTAAAATTCAGGAAAAAAAGGAGGCTTTTATTATAAAAAAAAAGTGTGATTTCCATTTTGCTTCTTTAACCATCCATTATCTTTATTTTCTAAATCTCTATCACCTGATCCAAATAATATTTGATCTATTTCTTATTGTCTTTCCCCTTTCTCTTACTTTTATTCATTTTGAATAAAATGTAATTAAATAATAGTGCTGATAAATAATAATCTTCAGAAGTAATGATATCATGTTCTTGAAGTTAAAACCTATAGAAAAAGAAAAGCTCTCCTCAGTAGAATCCTTTTAACTGCTAAAAGAGGTAAATATAACCACAAGTGAATATTCTATCACTGTCATCTGAACAAAACAGTCAGCGACAATAGAGACACATCCCTACAAACGGGATGAAACTCATTTCTATTCCCTCTACCTTTAAATTTTTCAGTAACCGGCCCAGAACGGCTGAGCTAGGCGTCAAATTACAGGGCCATTATGGGCCAGTTTAGGTTTTAAAGGGTTAAAACATTAAACTATGATTAATACTCTCAATAGGATTACATTCCTATATGTAATTAAATTTTTTATATCATGTTGGAAAAGTTATATTTTTTTAGCATTAAAAATAAAATACTGAGAAAACACTATAATTTTGCCTTTTTTGCTTGGCGGTCAGGGGGTTAAAGTTGATTCAATAAAAGTGTACAAATAAGCTTCACATAAGTAAAATTATGCTATGTTATTGCAAACATTTCTCTAATGAAGAAAATTTGGCAAATTATATTTACAACTAAATGCAATAAAACCTGTTGTAAATGGAAAATGTTCATGGTCCAGGTAAAAAGAAAAATCTCCCATAGTTAATTGTTTAAGACAAAGCTTGCTCAAGGAGAAAATGGTATCTCATAATCTATAATTCATATAGAAAATTTGTTCTAGTAAGGAAAAAATAATGAGAACAAGTTTGGATTCATTTTATAGATCTTTCTTTGTTCTTGAAGTAAATAATTCTATCACAAAAAGTAGATAGATTGCATATCATAAAACTCTTCAGGAATTAAGAAGGCGTGTTTATGTTGTATCTTGAATACCCAAAGCTATAGCAAGTTTCTAGACAAAAGCAAATGGTTTTATCCTAGTTTTATAATAGATGTACAGCTCATAGATCTCTTATTGTATTTTACTCAATTCTTGCTGTTCTAGATGGTTTGGTTTGCAAACATATGCAGAGCAAATGGGGCACTTACATCCACCTGTAGTACATAAGTGAAAACATTTTCAATCTAAACAATTTACTTAAAAGAATATAACTTATCTAAATTAATGTAACATGTGATTTCAATAAACAGATGTTGCTGTTTAAGTACAGTAGATTTACTTTAACACAAACCCCAAAAAATTAAATTTGCATGTTAATTGTTAATACATTAATTTTCACAAGATAAAGGAAGTTAAAATTTTATCAGTTTGTTAAACAAAACTCTAACTGCTTGTAAATGACCTTCAAACCCATTCTGTCAACATTATTTTCAATAATGATGGCTTTTTATACTTTTCAATAAAAATAACAAATGTGACTTTAAGTAAAATATACTTTCTGTCCCAACTAAGAGCGGAGTGCAGAGGAATACAGACTATCATATTTTCCTGGAATAATGCCGCAGCATTAAACTAGATTTTTCTGGTTTGAAAACAAAAATGCAGCTAGTAACTAGGTGCAGTTTATAAATAGTGCCAAATTTACTGCCGATCTTTATTTAAAAATTTGGAAATCTGGTTTAAACAAAAAAGTAATCCATGATCTTATGTCATATACCTGTGGAAAGGAAAAAACAATGTCTAACATGGCAAAAAAATATCAGCATGAGCATGTTTGCAAACAATGCTATTTTCATGAGCAAAAAATTGCACTTTTACCAGGTATTGCATTCAATCACAGTAGCTCTCCTCACGAGTTTGCCTCAGAGCATCTTGCATGCCATATAAGAAATAACTCCTCCCATTTTCTTAAATATTTTACTCTATGGTCATAATTCTTTTCAGCATTAAAAGAATTATGTACTCACATTTGGCAACAGCTCGACTAATCGGAAACAAAGCCAAGCTCGAGCATCACATCTGCCAGATCACTTTTTTGATAATGATGTGAATGATTTCATAGACACTGATCAAAGTTTGTCATCTGAAATTTTAAAACTATTTCACAGTGATACCGAAAATGAAGAAGATTTTGATGGATTTTCGGATGTATAAAATTATTTTGTACTGTAATATTATTTATTTCCATTTGTTAAAATAAATATTGTTGATAGTACAATTAATTAAAAGGCAATTTATTTATTTAAGTTCAAAATGTTTAGTTTTATATCCACCAATTAATAATTTTAATTAATTGCTCTAAAACTGGTATTATATTTTTTTTATAACGAATGTGATGTGCGGCAATATACTCGGTGCAGTGTTAAGCTAGTTTTTTCAAAAAGAGTAACTGCGACGTTATGCTCAGTGTGGCATTATTTTGGGAAAATACGGTAGTTTTCAAATTCAACTTGTTCCTTTGCATTTGTCAAAGGGAAGTATTTCTCTATCTAATATGATTTGTTTACCAAGTAGAATAATTGTGTTAATATTAATCTAGTATTTCTCTATCTATCTGCCACCCCTTTGAATAGACAGATTTCTATACAATGCAAATATCTGTGCTTGGTTATTTGGGTGTGCATATTGGATCATTTCACTTGAATTCCATGCATCTGTATCTGTTTTTTCCCAAACTACTTGAGTTGGTTATATTTAAGCATGGTGCAAGTAAATGTAAAGCATTGTTCGATAGCTGTCAAATTAAGACTAAAAATCTTAAGGGTAGAGGACCACAAAGTCAAATCAAAAACAGATATAGCTCAAGTATACCAAAAAAGTACACTATCAGCAATTTTGAAAAATAAGCAAAAAATTTAATGAAAGTGAAACTGGAAGAAACTCTCTTTGCATGGTTAAACAATGTTTAGTTAAAAAATCGGCCAGTTGATAGATATTTACTGAAGGTTAAAGCAGAAGAGTTTTCACATGTAATGAACATTGAAAATGTTAATTTTTCAGACTAGTGGATTCAAAACCTGAAGTTATATTGTAAGTCATCAGTTTTAAACTTCTAAACAATCTAATTTTTGTTTTTCATATTTTTTCTTTTTTTAAATGATACAATTTAGAATTGAACAAAACAAACTGCATGAAAATACTCAAATTAGAATCAGATCAATTTGATATTGACAACGTGTAGGTACTTTAACACAGACTCCAATTTATGTTTAACCTTCTCAGCACCATGAACTGATATATACATTTGCTAAGCTGTAGGTTTCACTGTAATAGAAGCATTATTTAAATTAATATAATTCTGCAGATATAATGAATTTTTCAAACACTGAACAATGAATAGTACTGTCAAGGATTATACAGTAGACTCCCTCAAATCTGCAACCCTAAAATCTAAAAACATCTAAAATCTGCACATCATTGCAGATGTAAACAATGAAACTTACAGTTCAGATGTACAGTCAAAATTACAGAATTTTTCAGTTTTATATCATTTTGTATGTATTTTAATATGTAATTCTCAATAATATGACAGAACTTGTAGATTTTCATGAAGAAAGTATAAATTTATTTCTGAAAAAAATCAAGATATTGCTAATATCACTGGTAATCACAATCTTTTTTCCAATTATATTTATGTATTAATCAAGCTATTTTTGGTTATTAAGACTGGCTAAACCTGAAATAAAACTTTCTTACTGTATGATTTTGATGTGAATTAATAGGGTACCTTTCTGAGGAAAGTTTCATTGAATAATTCAAGGAAAATGTATCATCTTTTATATGCATATTTAATTATACATTATTAATTATTTACTTGACCTTTACTTTTAATAATTTAACCATTTTTTAAATTCTTACTTTTTATCATAAGTTTATTACTTAATATTTAATTTTTATTTAATATTACTTACCTATCACACGTAGTATAGGGTAAGCCTTATAATTGTTTTAAAAATCGAGAAATTTTTTTTTTTTTTTTTTGACAGATTTGCATGTTTCAGACACTAAAGATTCTGAAAAACATATTTTTAGAAAAAAAAAAAAAAAAAGGAGCCGTCCATCTGTGTGTGTGTGTGTGTGTGTCTGTCTGTCTGTCTGTCTGTCTGTAAATGCTCTATCTCCTGAACAAATTGAGATAGAGACTTGAAATTTGGTATGTACTTAGTGTGTAATAATGAGAAGAAGCCTATTGAATTTCAGTAACCTTGACTATCCAGAATTATTTTTTTCGGACTCTCAAAATATTCGTTCTGATAAAAGGTATATAAAAATTTTTGAAATTGTTTATTTTAAGGAGTGGATGTAAAAGACAATAAAAAAACATAAATTTTGCATAAAGAATGAAGTTGGTTGGATAATTAGTTGCTGAGATATTGTTATTGTATTTTCCACACTCTTCAATTTTTCATGGCACTGTATTTCATTCAAATTTCAATTCAAAGATATATTTTAATTAGAAATGAGATGTTCCAATCCAGTAAACTGTTAGTTAATATGATTATCATTTTTGGAGTTATAAAGATATTTCTTTTATGCAGTTCAGTAATAGAGCATTTAAAGTTAATGATGTCATCAAGCCATGTTTTAAACATTTTATCTACTGAACAAATTGAGATAAAGGGTTGAAATTTAGTATGTACTTAGAATGTAATAGTTATAGAAAAATTTGTTATGTATAGAAGTCTGTGATAAATTTTATTTTGGAATTGCAGTACATTTTATAGATAAGTTACACATGTTTTATTTTCATATTTTATATTATGCCTATCCATGATGGATAAGTATTATGGTGGCCACCAATGACTAGTTTTACTGTATTTATTGTAAGCATTCATTATAATTTTGATTGCATTATTACATTCAAATTACTGTTTAAAAATTGTAAACAAAGCAATGACCAGAAATTCGTAAAATTCTAAAATCCACACAACCTCTGGTCCCAGGCTGTACAAATATAAGGGAGTCTACTGTATTCACATACGTAATTAAATTTTATCATGTTGGAAAAATAATTTCTTTTTAGCATTTTTTGAAAATTACAGGGGAAACAACATTATGATTTTGCCCCTTTGCCCAGTGGTCAGATGGTTAACTTTGCACATATTTTTCTCAAAATTGTGTTTTTGCTGCTTGTGTGCACTAAAAAAATAGTTTGCAAACATATTGTTTCTTTTTTCCAGACGTGTATAAAATGGTTATACCTACAATCTCTCCCTACTTTTTTGTCAATAAAATTATACAAATTTTATTTGTTGTAATTAGAATGTGTTTTTACCATATATCATATTTTCATTGAAAACAGTAATTTGTTTACAAATTAATTTATTCAATGTCAATTTATAAAACAGTGTAAGAGAAAGTAATGTTAAGAATTATGTAGTTTATCAGTCTTAACTGCACAAATTACACATTCTTGACTTTGACAAAAATCATTAATATAAATTTGTGATAAAATGATATAATTTCTTTTTACTATCAATTCATATTAATATGAGTTTACTGTAATCAATAACAATTTATTATTATTGCTGAAACATAAGTAGAGGCTTACTGTGGAAAGGCAAATTTTTTATGCCTGTATGTATGTCTCAGAATAATTGTCATGAAAAGCATCCAATTTTAAATGAGGTATATATGAGGATGTGAGTTTCAAAACTCACCTTATCCAAAATTTAAAAAATCGGAGTTTTTTCTACCAATCTACTCTATTGGTGAACCTGCATCGTAGAAACACTGCAAAAAAACTAGTTTTATTGTGTATTTCTGGCATTGTAAAATCTTGGTTTACAATTAAAACCAATAGATGCAGTCAGAGGTTTTTCACGATTTCCCAAAATTTGATTTTCCGTATAAGGCGAGTTTTGAAACTCACATCCTCAAATGTTGGTGAAGTATTTGGAATTAGCTGTGTAGTTATTGGTTCAGTTTGGTTGATTCTTTCAAGAAATGTAGAACATTTTTTGTCAGGCTATTGTGCACATATGAATAATTTGTGTAAATGTTAAATTTATTATGCTGAATGTTCACTATGCAGGTCTTAAATTAATTTGAAATGAGGGTATAAATTTTGTATTTGAAACTTTTTACATCTGTTCAAAAAATATAAAACATTTTTCTTTGATACTTTTGCATTTATGCAGTCATATGTATTTCTTTTTTGTTCTTTTTTCATTAGTAGTTGACATAAGCTAAAATTTCAAAATTTAATTTTTAAAAAATTGTTTTTGGGTGATTTTGGTATAGTTCTTCTATGGGCACAGATTATTAGCATTTATTTAGATAAGAGCTTTCTTTTAAATATTTAGAATGACAGCCAAAACTGTTTTTCCAAACAAAAATTTTAAAAAATGTTGGACTTGGATATTAGTCTTATAATAAGTTGCATTTGTATAAATATCTTTAAACATGAGATTTTATCCAAATTCTGCAACAGATACAATGTTTTATGATTGATAGTTAAATAACCCTTTCTATTAAAATAGAATAAAATCTCCTATACAACAGTTGCTTATGCTAAATATCAGAGTGTAAAACATTCCTATAGGTCTATTTGAATCCTAAAAAAAAATAATTATTAGCAAGCATAAAAAATAATGAGAGTATGGGAGGTTTAAGGAGTGGCTCCGAAGTAATGTATCTTTTATCTAAAAAAATTATAAAAACATCATTGTAAGAAATCATGTTTAATATAAACAGTTCTTAAAAGTAACATTTCCTGAATCTTCTGACAATCTACTATGTTTATAAATATATGCAATCTCAAAAATAAATTTTGAATTGTAGACTATTAAAAATTATGTAAAGTAAGATCAAAATAAAAATGTTTGACTTTTTACTCCTCCATAAATGAAATCTAGGCTATGCCCATTTTAAACAATTCAGAAATTGTACACCAAACATGGCAAATGACGTGCGTTTGTACTATAACTAGTTTTATAAATATTCAGATCCTGCTGCAATAGCTGTTGCATTCTTATGCAAAAGTGGATGAATACAAAATTTATTACTCTTATATATATTAAATTCAGTAATATGGAAATAATAGGACACCATCTTAAACAGGATGTAATCACCTTGGCAACCTAGAATCATTATCTATCATGGGATATTACTGAATACTGAATTAATTATGTATGATAGAATTTAATACAATGAAGAAAACTTTTATTAATATCTTTTTAAGTTTTGATTCGATTTTCATACAACCTGAAATGACTTGACAAAATTGTACAACTATTGGATATATTAAATTCCAAACCATTCGGTTGGGTAGTTTTTGTGCTGTTATATGTAGACAGACAGACAGACAGACAGACAAATGGACCAGACAATGACTATAGGTGTTACGTTTTATATGGACCAGACAACGACTATAGGTGTTATGTTTTATATCATTATGACATTTACCTGTATACCATAATGTAATGGAATACTTTTGAGTGTCTCTGTAAATACTTTGCGCTTTCTATTATGCAGGAAGTAACTTGCAGTAAATTTCAGTAATGTATATCACTTTCATTATCTGTGAAATAGTTTAACATAATTAAAATAGGCTGCAAACAAAGTTTCTCCCTATTATGTAATGGAATTCTTTTGTGTGGCTCTGTAAATGAATAATAAATATTCTTTGCATCGCATATTCTACAGAATGTATATTTTAGTGCACTTCATAAATGCATATCAATTTCATTATGCTCAAAAGGGTGTAACATTGTTAAAATGCACTTGAAACTACTTTTCTCATTAACCACAATGTAACAGGATACTTTTGACTGTCCCTGTAATTGAACTATATGTCTGATTTTCAAAAAATTTGAAATGACTTGACAAAATTCTGCAATGATTATATATATTAAATTTCAAACTATTCGGTTTGGTAGTTTTTTGCGCTGTGATATGCAGTCAGACGGGCGCACCAGATGACAACTATAGGTGCTATGTATTTATATAATTATGAATGCACCTAAAAAGAAAAAACTGAAAGGAATTCTATTGAGATTGCGGTTAAACTCTTTAGTTAGATTATTTTAGAAAACTGTTGTAGAAAGGATAATGGATCCCTTATTTCATTTAGAATGTAATTTGCATTGATCATATTCTACTGCAATAAAACAACATATATTTCAATTTATCATAATCACAGAAAATAAGTCTTTATGTCAATTTTGAGTTTTGTTTCACAACTAATTTTGTAATTAGAGTATAAATAAAAGTATAGTGAAATTAAGTTTCATAATACATTTTTTTTTATCAATATAACATTAAAAATATTGATGATTGATATTGAAAACACATATGTAAGCATAATCATTAAAACCAAGTTAATTAATTTTAAGTTAATTATTAATTAATAATTATTAATTTTTAAGTTAATTAATTTTTACTTACTTTTATTTTAAGTTCTGCTACAACTTTGACTGTGATATTGAAAACACATATGTAAATGTAATCATTAAAATTAAGTAGTATTTTACCAACTTTTATTTTAAGTTCTGTTACAACTTTGACTGTGGTTGATTTCTGACTTATGATTGTTTTGCCTGCTTTCCAGACTTTTCAAATGAAATACCACTTAAAAATCTTTAATTAAAGTTTCATTTATTTTTATTAGGTTTCTAATATACTTAAATTTATTTATAAACTGCTTGATATGCAACTTCTTTTATTAGTACAATAAAACATTACTCTAAATCATATATTTTTGTGCATCATTTAAAGGGGTAAAGGTGATTACCACCGTTTAGGTCATGGTACAGATGATCATGTTCGTCGTCCAAGAAAGGTTTCAGCTCTTCATAATAAGAAAGTTATTTCCATAGCTGTTGGCTCCTTGCATTGTGTTGTGTGTACTGATGCAGGTAAGTTTTTTTTAACTTTTAGTGATTAATTTTATAACTTTTCTCAGAATAAAAAATTGTTAAGATTAGTTTTATTTATATATTTCATGTATGTATTTTCATATGTGTTTTAGGAGAAGTTTATACTTGGGGTGATAATGATGAAGGTCAGTTAGGCGATGGTTCAACTAATGCTATTCAGAGACCTAGATTAGTTCCTGCTCTAACAGGTTGCATGACATTCTGTTCTTAAACTTATACTTTATAGTTTTGCCATTGTTAAAATGTTAATGTATGATGCATTAAAATCAAAAATGAACAAGTAACTCGCAGTATAGATTATTTTTTAGAAAGTTTAATTTCAAACTATATGGAATCTTAACAGCTATCCATTATAGAGCTATATCATTTATATGTTACTTTGGTTCTCATTTAATTAGAAGTTTTATTATTTTATCTATTGTACTAAATTTAAATCAAGATCTCAAAGGACATGTTAACAAATTTTCATTGATCTAGTTAATACCTGCATATTGCATGCATTTTCTACAAAAAATTATATATCGTGTTAATTTTCTGTAGCTTTACTATTTCTGTAATAAGAACCACTTTATTTATATAATCAGTATAATTTGATTAATACAGTTTCATGGCTAATCAGCATTTGATATTTATCTTTAAATCAATAATCTTATTTAAAAAAAACCCATTGTGTTACAAATTTTGTTCATCTTGTTTAATGCATTAGTATGTCATCCAAGATTAAAATAAATATAGTGAGTTTTAGAATTTTTATTTATATGTGTTTATTTTATAATAATAATTCTGTGAATGACACAACTTCATGCTGCTGATTTAATTACTGTTCAGCAAAATTCTATTAAATGTTTTTTTCTCCTGTAGCACTGGCATGTTGTGTTATGCAAAATCAGCAGACTAATGTTTCTGGGATTTATTGATATCTCATGTTAATCACCCATGGCTAAAATCTACATTTTAGACAAAGTCATTTCTATTTTGGACAATTGTTCCTCTATTTTAATTTCTAAAGAGAAATTCTAAAATTATATGTAAACAGACATACAAAGTATACATGATTATTACACACTAACATTGTACTGGTTATAATAAAAACTAAAAAAATTCTTTAAAACTATGCGTTATGTCCTGTATTCACAGAATGAAATAATATTTTCCTTATTTTCATTTGTATTATTGGAATGAGAATAAAAAAGTATGTTTATTATTCATATATATATATTGAAATGGGGACTTTCAAAAATATGATTTAAAAAAAAAAGACATTTTTGTTTCGGTAAAAACTTATAAACCCATGAAAAATGAAATATTCTATAATCACCAAAGATGATATTACATTTTTAAAATATTAATTGAAAATTAACTAATGATTAAGCATATTTTTAAGTATAATTTTCTTTCATATTTTTCAATTTATGTGATTTTTTTCTAGTTTTCTGATTCTAATTATCATTACTAGGATTGTTTAGTGTGTAATCAATTAAGATTTAATGTGGTAATTTAATGTCTAATACATTAATTATATATTGATTGCATTCATGAGTACTCTGTTATTTATCTGCTGCTGTTTGTTCCTTAGAAATATATAAGTTGAATAGATAGATGTATATTTTTCAGTGTTTTATTTTAAAATATTTTAAACCTTTAGCGTAATAAAATTTTGACAA
This sequence comes from Maratus speciosus, assembly GCA_963932465.1. Taxonomy (NCBI): domain Eukaryota; kingdom Metazoa; phylum Arthropoda; class Arachnida; order Araneae; family Salticidae; genus Maratus; species Maratus speciosus. Next base: position 339,256,587 of record OZ010787.1, on the reverse strand, counting down.
TTTTTATTTCATTTTTTCCATAGGAAAAAAAATTAACAAAGTTGCTTGTGGATCAGCTCATACTGTGGCTTGGTCTACCTGCAAAACTAGTCATACTGGACGACTGCCATCTGCAGTTCCTCTTGAATATGACTACTTAAAGGATATTAATATACCAGTTCTTCGTAATCGATATTGTTTATTGTACCATTTCTCAGAGTTGTTTTGTGCGTCCATTCCAATGTTTGATCTCCGGAACGATAATCTACGGGGGCTCTTAGTATCATCAGGAAAGGTTAATATTTTAAAAATAACTTTATTTCTTTTGCATTTCACTTATTTTCATCACAATTCTATGATACATATATATTTATACAAAGGTTTAATGGTTTTTAATTAATAATATAAACTCTGATTCATATTACACTAAAATTCAAAAAGAGCTTTGGAAAATAGTTCTCTTTCTCTTTCTGTTACAGAATATTTTTGCCTATGATTCATAATGAATTTAAAAAAGTCAAGCAAAATATTGCTTGATTCATATAAATTTTCCTCAGTTAATTAAATTAGAAGTTTTGAAGTTAGAAAAAATAATAACTTCATGAACATGCAGTTTAATACAGTTAAAACTGAATCAACTGGCAATTGAAAATTTTAAATATTTTAATTTTTAGTGTTTTCTTGATTAATAAGTGTAATTGTTACAGTAACTAAAACCCAGAATTAACATAGATTAGAGTTTTTCTTTTGTTGTTGTTTTTTGTAATATTGACAATGTTGAGATTTCGTACCCTATCTGTTAATTTAATTGTTCTCCTATTAATTGTACTTTGCTAAAATGTTTATCTGTAGTCTTTTCTGTTATGTTGTTTGTGAAGTGTTTTTAAAAAATATGAAACTGTTGATTGTAAATGTTTATTACAATGAAAAACCTTTTATTTTTAAGGAATCATAAATTTTATGTGAATTTGTTAAAAAAAATTGTTAATGTAAGAAAATAATATTAATTTTATTTCTTATAGGAAGCAGCTTTCCGTAAAGTATTACAAGCTACAATGATTCGCGATAGACAACATGGCCCTGTGATAGAATTAAATAGAATGCAGGTATCTACATTTAAAAATAATTTAGACTGTTTTCATGGCATCTAAATATTTATTTATTATTTAGCTTGTAAATCAGTGAAAATGAAGTTCTATGCACTTTTTTTTATTTCTGTACATGTAATATATTAGGTAAGTTGATGTTATAATTTCAAAATTGCACAGCACAAAGCAAATATGGTATCTTGTAAGTGCATGTTGTAATTATAGACAGTTGAAGATGGGTTTTCATGTAGCAACTATTTTTAAATGGTGAACATGGTGAAGTAAGGACAGTTTTGAATATAGGGAAAATTATTTTTTACTTTGCTAATATAAAAAAAATTAACAATGCTGTTACAATGTTTCTGGTCATCTCTTAGTTTTATTGCTTGAATAAAATATAATTCACATTTTATACAAAAAGGCTTAAAAAAATGAATTGCTGTTGTACTCTGTTATATTCCTCCCGGGGTTGCACTACAACTCTAAAGCGAAAGCTGAGTTCCAGGGGCAGTCATCTCTGTTCACCTCTGTACCCTGTTGTACTAAAAACTGATAAAATGTTTAAATAGTAGAACAATGAATTCTTGTTGATATTTTTCTGCATAACATTCAGTATGTTGCGACACATTATAAAATTTATATTTGTCAGATTGTAATAATTGAAAATTAAATAAACCAGTGTTGGGAATTAACAAATGGAAATTTAAAAAGCATGCAAGTTCTTAAAAACTGATAACATTTAAATAGTAGAACAGTGATTTAAAAAAGTATGCATGAGTAATAGTAATGAATTTGAGGTCTGTATCCTTAAAAAGTGGAGAATAATAGGAAAAGAAAAGAAACTGTTATTGGAAAGAAGAATAATATAATAATCGTTTTATACATATTTTGAGAAGAATTTTTTCTTTGTTTATTTGCTCCATAGATACATTTGACAATCAAAACAGGACTACAGACCCCTTACATGAACATTCATTAATATTTTTCATCCTAACCAGACATGTGATTTTTCCGTGACTATTATTTTTTCTTGGAAATCTATGAATTATTGACATTTTGAAGAATTTCAGAAAATCATTAATTTAGAATCAAGGTTCTCATGGATTTTGTATAACCTTAGCAAGTTGGCTAATCAGCAAAGAAAAACTGTAACCAAATGTAAATAATATTAGTGGTAGATTTGTCATGAAACACTAATTCTTAATATACTTCTATTTCCCTTTTTCAATATGTGTTTCAATTTTTTCTCAGTATTTATAGATCAGTTATTTTATCTAAATTCAATTATTAGCTATAGCAACAAAATAAAACAACTGTATTCTAGATGTTTTGCAAAGTCGAGATCTGATTTATCTTTAAATAGTGTTAGGGTGAAAAACGAGTTAACTTAGAATTTAAAATAGTATGTTTATGTGTTAAATAAAAATAAAAATATATAAATGAAATCTGAAAATCTGAAAATACAAATATAAACATAAAAATTAAACCTTTTAAACATTCAATAAAGTGATTGAGAATGTCGCAAAAAAAAAAAAAGTGTGTTTTTACAATGCTTGCAATTTGGCAATTTTAATCTATTGTTTTTTCTCCAAATAAAGCATTTTGCCATGGTTTGGTACGATGGCGATTGACCACAAAAACCTTGTTTAGAATTAGTTGGTGGACAGAAATTTTTGTTTTTTGGAACATTTTAAAAGTTCCTTATAAATAGAATGTCTAATTATTAAAATACACATACACACATAAATAATGCCTGCATTGAACACTTAAAGGTTATATACAAATATTATACAGACATACTTATTGTTAGATAATTCCTCATTCTGAAGTGCCATCACTATAACCATCAGGAGTGATTAAACAAGGAATACTATTTTTTCTGAAAGTCATGGCGGATTATCCAGCATGCCAGATTAGAGAGTATGTTTACTGTATTACTAAGAACTTATAACTTACATTTTTTTTAGCACACATCTTTTTCTTTTCTATTTTTATCAGAATTTTGGGTAATATGAATTTTTTGTAATACAAACAGGCACCGGTCCCAATTAGTTCGATTAGCGGGATTCTACTGTATATTGTAGATCGATGAAATAGTAAAATCTATTCATCGTTGTCCCATCATCCAAGGATGTCTGATAGATGGCTGGTGGACACTGATGGTAGTGTTCCCAACATGGTTTATTAGTGGAAAATTGCAGATCCAGGTATTGTCTGGAGTGGCTCAGTGGTTAGAGCAACTGCCTAGTATGCTGTGATCCCAGGTTCGATCCCTGGCGCTGGCTAATTTTTCACTCCAGTTGGGTTTATTATAATTATTGTATGTATATCTGTATAATATTTGTATATAACCTTTAAGTGTTGAGTACAGGCATTGTTTATGTGTATTTTAATATATATTGTAGATCGGTGAAATAGTAAAATCTATTCATCATTGTCCCATCATCCAAGGCTGTCTGGTAGATGACTGGTGATTTTCCCAACATGGTTTATTAGTGGAAAATTGTAGACTCAGGTATCGGCCGGAGTGGCTCAGTGGTTAGGGCAATAGCCTAGTACGCTGTGGTCCCAAGTTCGATTCCTGGCTCTGGCTAATTTTTCAATCTAATTGGGTTTATTGTATTTGTTGTATGTATGTCTGTATAATATTTGTATATAACCTTTTAGAATATCTAATGGTCATAAAAGTTATCGGAGTCACAAATTTTGTCAGTCACTCTTAAGGGGATAAAGTTGAACTAATGTATCAAACTTAGTTCTTTAGAGAGTAATAATTTTATACAATGTGGGAATGCAGGTGCTTGTTAACTGTAAAATTCAATGTTTATGTCTGAGAAGTTGTGCATTATATTAGAGTTGCCTTATAAAGTTGTACTGTAATATTAAACATATACAATTCATCGCTGAACTCATTGATTATGTGTTGTTTTACCTCAGTAAATAAATACTTTAAAACTAAAGAAAAATCATGCTTGTTCATAAAATAGCATAAGTTGTGATGCATAACAGCATTAAGAGTGTGGAGAATAACAATTTTGGGAAATTTTGATATTTGAATGTTGTGTGTTTTTTTAATCTTCTTACAAAATGTCAGTTTCTTTTTATGTTTTTCAAGCTAATTGAAAAGTATTAATGATTTCAATTTTTAAATATAAAAATACTGCATTTTAAGATCTCTTGTAATGTAATTTCTTCTAAATATTCGAAGTCTCTTGTAATAATTTGTAATGGATTTTTTTCAAATGATTCTTCTAAAATGTTGTTGTAAACACTATTGCTTATATTTATAGTATTTAGCGTGTGTGTAAAATTTTACTATTTTTTTTTTTATTGAACTAGAACTATTTATCAAGGTTTTAGAATCATATTTTAAAATACATTTGTTCTGATTTATTTGTCCTTCACAACACCATTACTTATATAAAATTTCATTTTTCAGGTAAAAAAATCTAGATCAAGAGGAGGCTTTGCTGGAGCTGATGGAGTGAAATCAGTATTTGGACAGATGGTATCAAATATGGGGATTATTACTCAGGAGAATTTACTTTTACCTCATAGAGTTTGGAAAGTTAAATTCATTGGTAATAATTTTCTCTTTATCTGTTCATTTATATCCTGACAATGGAATCTGAACTTTGTAATTTATATGATGTTGTTTCTAAAGGATAATAGATAATGAGACTCTTAGAAGAATTAAGCCAAAAAGGAATGGTAAAGCACCCAATACAAATTAGATAGTCAATATATAATTGATTAGATCAAAAACATAAGGGTTATTAATTATAACAAACATATTGCTAGAAAATATCATTTAATAAAAGGTAAAAGAGCAAGAGGCGAGATTGAAATCAGATGCACGTATACATCTGAATTAGATGCAGATATAATGATTAAGAATTTTAGTTGTGATATCATCAGTAAACACTAGGGTGGGCCGAAAAAAACTTTTTTTCGATTTTCGATACTTGGTAGTGTGGAAAAGTTGCCACTGGTGGCACTAAGTTTACACAAAAAATTGAGATTTTTTGGACAATTCCTTCATTTGACGCAAATGGCTTGAAGTTTTGCACAAATGCTGATTTTTGAACTTTTTTATCAAAATTTTAAAAATGTTAAATTTATTTTAGCTGAATTTACTTGAAATGTTATGTTTAGTGTACAAAATGTTTAAATAAGCTCTAATTATGTATTATTTAATAGTTATGTGCATTTTGAATTTGGTGACTTTTATAGCGTTTTCATGTATAATTGAGTAGAAATTGTAAGTATTGTTTGGTTCGTTCATCGTTTTCTCTCTTTTGTCTTTATTATGTTCCTTGCTCTTCCTTCTGTTTTCCGATGCGTTCAGAGTCACATATGTGAATGCCGGACCACAGCATGTTTTGACAGCAATACTGGAAGGACAGGAGAATGTGGAGTAGAAACCAATGAAAACATAATCAGTCATCATGAGGATGATGGGGGAAACTGTGGGAGTATCTGCGAGATGGGATGTTAATTATTTTTCTGCTCTAAAATATAGATATTGTCAGAAGATTTAAATAGGTGGGAACTTTGAAGCAGGCAGTTCGTCTGAATCAGAATATGAACCAGGGTCTTCAAAAGCAGACACTCCCAAAAGCATATCCCTTTCTCACACAGCATTCACCGCATTTAGAACTGGTATATCATTTAGGTAAATTGCGTTAAGAGCTTCATCTGTCTCAGAAAAAGAATGGCCATAATTTTTTTTGCAAAAAAAATTATGGCCATTTTTTTTCTTCCCATTCTGACCAGAAAATCAGAGTTCAAACTTTTTACGGCTGCTCTTTCATCTTCACCTAACACTTCATTTATAATGGCTGTTTCATAATAATAGACGCCATCAGTCCATCAGAAGAAAATAACTCCGCTAAAGCGGAAACTCGGTTAAGCAGGACTCATATAATCGGGACTCTACTGTATATTTCATTTTAAAAATGATCTTTAGAATATTTTTGTTGGTGTTCAGAGGGGAGTCATGACCCCCGTGACCTCCCTCTTGGATCCGCCATTGTAGATTACGTAGTTCAGTATTACATATTTTAAGATTACACTAGATAGTGCCCGTCAAGATATGACGGTAAATAACTTGAATGTTTCGTTAGAAAAATTCTTGAATTTTTAATTAGTTGCTTTTAAATTAATTATTGAATAATGAATTATGTGATGAATTTCTATATTGATAAGTGACTGCTATTTCTTTAAGGCGATAGCTGGTGCTGTCAGACTAACCTATTCAGTGAAGTGAAAGAATTTTAAGTTTATAATTTACAACCAATTATGCTTGCTTTTTATCAGAAATTTACCTTAAAATACCGGGTAGAGAATTTAATTTTACTTACTACGGCCTTTTTTTTTTTTTCTTAATAATAATATTTATTTTCATTTATTTATTAAAACTACACGACCATTAAAAGTTGCCATGAATTTTATTTTTATTTGTCTCATTCTCTAAAAATCTAAATCTGAAACTTGATGCAGCTAACGATTTATAATATATATATATTTTTTTACTTGAATTTTATTTTGCATTTTTTAAATATTAAACCTGAATATCAAGGTAATTTCTTTTATAGCTCTTATACAAATATTTTTCTTTCTTTCTGTTTTATTTTTTATGCATATGAATGACAAACTTTTCTTTCTGACACACACCCATATATATTCTTGATAATGGTAAGAAAATATAACGAAAATTGTAGATCAGTTCAGTTTATTTAATTGATAATTACATGCAAAATATTTTAAATATAAAATCATTATTTTTTTTTCAAAATATTATTGAGAGTTAAATTTTATTTAATTATAAAGCATTCAAATAATAATAAAATAAAAATCCTATAATTTCTCTTCCTAATAAAATATGTCGTTATTGAAATGAATTATCGACAAAAATAGTACACATTTTGCCAGGCTTGGATTCGAACCTGCGTCCTCTGCAAAAATTCAGAGCCTTAAACTGCTGCCTTAACCATCTACGCTATCAAGAACTTGTTTTTCTTCCTTCTAAATTGAAGAGGTTCGAAACACAGTGACATATATGCAATTGCCTCGAATTTGAGTTTTGATCTTACAAAAATAGTTGTGCATTTTAATATTTATGTTACCTTATTTTTTTTAAAAGAAGAAACTACAACTTAACATGCTTGTTTCCTAATCTTCCTGTGTAATTATTGGCAATTCACCAGCCATAACTTTTAGTTTCAAATCACTGTGTTTATCTTCAGCGTGTAATATGACCAAAACAATGTGACACCCCTGAAATGAGTCTTATCTAGCTCTTAATATCAACACAGTAAATTTTTTAATAGTTAATAATGCTGAAAGAGTCAAATATTAACTTTGTGAAAGAAAGAAAGGCTTGTTTACAACAGTAAGATCAAATAGCAGACGAACTTAAAACAACTTCTACCTGTGATATGATATTTCAACTGAGCGAGAATCTTTGCGCATGTGCAGCGCGTCTCTCCAAAAGCAGACTTCTACTTATATAATGCACATGCGCAACCATAGAATTTTAATTTAAAATTACAGCTAATTAATAAAATATTTGAACAAACGAATGGATGATAACAAATCTGTGGCCAAATATCTTTCATTTAAAAAAAGATTGGTGTAATTTGATGCAGTAGTTTCTTCTCACAGACTGTCGAAAGAATCCGTTTAGCGTTTTAAATATATAGATATTTTAAATTTTAAAATAAGTAGGCTATTAGAAAATTAGTAAAATTCTCTTTGTAAAATACTTTGCGGAAGAGGAGGAGGGGGGGGGGGGTCAAAATCCATGCTTGCCCCGGGTGCAAAAAAAGGCTAGTTTCGGCCCTAAACCAAACAATACTTACAATTTTTGCTCACTTATATGCAAAAAGGCTATAAAAATTGCATAATTCAAAATACACATAACTATTAAATAATACATAATCAAAGCTTATTTAAACATTTTGTACACTAAGCATCAAGTAAATTCAGCTAAAATAAATTTAACGTTTTTTAAAATTTTGCTAAAAAAGTTAAAAGATCAGCATTTGAGCAAAACTTCAAGCCATTTGCGGCAAATGAAGGAATTGTCCAAAAAAATCTCAAATTTTTTGAGTAAACTTAGTACCATCAGTGGCAACTTTTCCGTGCTACCCATAATTGAAAATCGAAAAAAGGTTTTTTCGGCCCACCCTAGTAAACATATTATCAGTCTTAGAATGGTTGAGGATTATTGTCATGTAAAGGAAATGAATGAAATGTAAAGTCACAGGACAATAAATAATTACTTTATTTACAGATGAACTTTTTGACAATACTCATATTTTTTTACTCCAAGTATTTTTCATTTATTTGAAACAATTATGGAAGATATGACAGAAGATGTTTTATTTTGTGTTTTGTACATGTTTTATTTTTTATTAAAGTGTTGTCAATTTTATGTTTGTGTTTAGAACAGTAGTATATATCATAAAATAATTATCATAATTTTAAACTAAAATATATGTATAAGTCACAAAATAAGAAACACATTAAGAATAGAGCTTGAAATACTCTTTTGTTTATATCTATAAATATAAAAATATACAAAAAATAAAGTTAAACCATTAATGATTGTTATAGGCCAGGTTAGAAAAATTTGAAAATATTTTTAGGTATTTGTTGTTCTTATTTTTAACTCTTAAGTTATAATGCTTAAATGTCCTTGATCTAAATAGAAGCGCTCTCAAACATGTCATTGAATTGTTCCACTTAACAACTTATGCTATTTTTGCTAAATAGAATGTGTCAAGTATCAAAATATATTTTTGACTACCTTAGTGAAAAGTAGCAAAATTAGTATGTGTGAAAATAAATAAATAATAAATATCTGAAGAAGTGAAATGTTTAGAATAAGTTGGTTTGTGTTAGCAATATATTAAGATTGCAGGATAAAAAAAAAAAAGATGTATCAATCATTCTATTATTTATATCTATAAAATATAAATGTTAACAAAAGGGAAAGGAAAGGCATAAAATTAGTGTGTACTTCATAGTAATTAAAATATATATATATATATATACATAACTGGTTAGACTTTTATCATACTCATTTGCCATGTTACAGGTATTAGGAACCAAAGAATATTCAATACATCTTTTTATACATATTATGAATCTGACTGTGACAAGCTATTGGATATATTACAATGAAATGTTATCAAGAAAATAATATTTTAAATTGCCTATCTTTTTGTTAATGTAGAATATGAATTGCATTAGTATTTTTAAAATATGAAGATAAAAAAACTGACATTTCTCAAGAAAAATAATCTAGGCCTTTAACTTTGCTTTGATACATCACAGAAAGCAAAATAAATTTTTCTTGTAAGTAGTGAAGAAAAATGTGTTTTTAAAACATTGTTTACTTATTTATAGTTATAAAAAAACAGATGAAAGTACCATTTAATTTGAAACTTTAAAACAAGAATTGTATATGCAAGATGTACTTGTGTGTATTGAAACAATATTTTTTTTTTTCAAAAATATCATCTAAAGTAATGAGGAAATATTAAAAAAAAACTATATATGTATCCCAAAGTGCTTTATTCATTTTCTCTTTGGCTGAAAATTAGTGTTGCATTATATTATTTGTAAATTATCTTGAAGCATTTTCTACCCATCTTAATTGTAGAAAAAAATTGGCTTTTTAGGTTGCTTTAAGTCTCAGTTCAATTTATGTAGGGGTGTACCGAGTAGCGAGTTACTAAGGCTGAGTAGTTGTGTATAAGAAAGAACTATCGGTGTGCACATGAAGTGAGCTTAAGAGTAACATGTCTGTATAAATATATATAAACATACTTCTTGAGCATATAATTATATATTTTTTAATTAACTAAAAAAAATTTCAAATTAACTAATTAAATTTGAAATTTAATTATGTACCTTTTAAAGATATTTTTTGAAAATTCAAAAAAATTAAAGCAATAGTATTATTAAAAAAAAAAAAAAAAAAAAAAAAAAAAAAAAAATGCATAAAAAGTAAAATCAACCAATGTGAAATTAAAACTGATTCTTCAAATTTTCTAACTCACTCTGATAACTGAAATCTGTCTATCAAAAATGGTTATTGGTTACCGTAATTTTGAATAATGCAAATTGTCATTGAATAATGCAGAAAGCTGATGTTAAAAGTGTAGCTTGCACTATTCACAATGCACAGCTTATAATAAAATCAGGTTTATCATCCCAACATGCTATTTCTGACATGTTAGCTATAGCTAGAAACATTGCGGGACATTTTAACCACTCTGTAGAGCTGCATACTCAAAAAGATTCAGCTGCCTTTGTCCAAATTAAAAAATAGATAAATTATTAAAGTAATTAACTTTAATTAACCATGAGAGATGGAACTCAAAATATAATATGTTGAAAAGATTGCATGAATTAAAGCAGCCTCTTTATCTTTATGTTGCTGAAAGCAAAATAAAATATTTAACCACAGTTCAGTGGAAATTACTGGGAAGTGTAATGAAATTGTTATTGCTATTCAGAGTAATCATAACATTGATGAACTCTAATGAGTGGATCATATTAGAAGTAATACCATCAATTAAAATATTGCTACATTTTTTGAAAAAAGGATGTTCCAATCATTTTGGTTGTGGTACAATGAAAGGGGGGCATTAAAAAGTGAACTGGAAAAAGGATTAACATTTGTAAAAAAGGAAAACAAGTCAAGTGAGAATCAGCAGGATACTATTGAAACTGAAATCCAAGAACATTTTCATTATTTTATCACAACTGCTATGGATCCTCAGTTTAAATTGTCATTTTTCACTGAAAAATATAAATGTGGTATTAAAAAAGGTTTAAAAAATAAAGCTGTAGAACTGATACATGACAAGGTGGCTACAGATTCTGGAAATCAGGGGAAAAAACATGGCATTTATCAATCTGGAAAAAAGCAGGGAATTTCATAAAAATGCTTTAAAAACAGGGAATTTTGTCTATATCTGAAAATATTTGCATTTTCGCCTTGCTAATAAGACTGATTCATCAACAAACATGCAATATTTAAGACAATAATAGGATATGATTGTGCAATTTTTATGTTTTTTCTGCCAAATGTGATATTAGCAAGCTGGATAAGTGTGTTACAAGAGGAAGCACCATACATTAAAATATACCATATGTGTATCGTTAATAAAGGAAATCAAGGAAATCTGATAAAGATAGTCAGAAAAAAAATCAGGGGACCTTTTTTTTTTTCAAAATTTCTGTGGCCATCCTGCATGAAGGTCAATCTTCAAAATTCACATAAAAAGGAAAATACAGCATGAAAACACTACTAGTGATGTCCAAGCAGATGATCCAAATGAGAAGACAACAGAAAGAAACCTATATTTTGATGAGATTGCAAATGAATAGGATAATAATTATGACACTAACACTTGATCAGAAATAAATATGATAGATAAAGATAGATTTTCTCAGCAAGAGAGTTACTGGGTAAAACGAACAGTCTATTAACATGGAGAAAAAATATAATAAAACTTTTCTCATCATGTGCAAGCTCGCAAGAAAATTCTTATTCGCACCTTCAAGCAGAGCTTACAGCAGATTAATTTTTCCTGATGCACACCAAATTTACAATAATAATAAAAAATCTCCTATCTCCTGAAAATATAAAACAAATTGCTCCCTTTGCAGCATAATTTGATATAACAAATTTAATTATTAAAATAATTTTTTTTCATTTGTTATATTTTCTGTTTTTGCAAAATGTTTCTGTATCCAAAATCATAGTTTTTTCTTAGTTTTAAAAATGACCTATTTTTATTTGTATATTAAAACTAAATTTTCAGCTGCATAGGTTTTTCTCAACTTTTCTATATTTGTAGACATATTTTTATATACTAAGTAAATAGTTTTTATGAATAATTGAATATACAGTCAAACCCCGTTATAGCGAACTTCAAGGGACCGAAGGTTTTGTTCGCTATATCCGGTGGTTCGCAATATCCGAACCGTTAAGAAAAATGTTAGAGTTCACAATTTGTATAACTCATTAGTTGCTATATTTATATTCAATAATGATGCATTAAAAAAGGGTAAAATCTATTAAATATAACCATTAAAGAATTAAATTGACTAAAATCGATTACATTAAACTGACACAATACTAATTAAATTAACTAACAAGGAAGACAAACGTGAATAAATTAACTTTACTTTCAATTGTTGCTCACTGTTTTGATACAGTGAGTTGATATAGCTCAATAGGTAATTAATTGATCAAAAAATGGAAAAAACAGTTTGATTCAAAATCGCTTTCATGGCCAGGCTTTCCGATTTTATATCCTTGCGTTAAAAAATGAATTTGTAAATGTGTCAAAACATTTTCCGCTTGTTGAGCAGAGCAGTTGAGAACAGCCTTAAAAAAAAGACATCGCTGATTTGCACCATGTTTCACTAGCCGGCATGCATTTTCTTATGAAATTGGAGTCGGAGTCCTGTTTTCACAACTGTGGGAAAAAAAAACAACAAAAAAAAAAACATGGTCGACTGGAAAAAAATGTTCGTTATAGCCGATTCTTAAGATTTCGGAGGTTCGCTGTAAAATGATGAATTAGCATTAAATACAATAAGAAAACGACGGGACCAAAATTTTCGCTCGTTATATCCAGGGGTTCGTTATATACCGGGTTCGCTATAACGGGGTTCGACTGTATTATATATTTATATTTAAATAACTTTTACCGATCAGTTATAAATTCCTTTGTCTTCAATAATGATAATAACACTTAAAAAATGAAATTCTTACAACTACTCAGTATTGTACTCAGTCCAAAAATTAGCCGAGTGTAAATACTGAGTACTCGGTATGGCTTTAAATATATGTATAATGTCTTAAAATTTTTATTATTGAAAATTCTGATTTTTTTTATGGTCTCTTGATTTTGGGAGATCATATAAAACCTCATATAGTTTTCTACATTACTTGTTTAGCCTAAATCACAAAGAGATTTAACGGCCTATATCCCACGTGTTGATAATTGGCCGTCATAAACACAAACCAAACCAAACCACAAAGAGATTTAAGACATTATTAGTCTAGAAGAATTTTGAGTTTTTCTTTTGTGTTTTCTTTTATTCCTTTTGTATTTGTGATAATTAAGTGTTTTGAAGATTTATAATATCTAAAAATTGAATTTGGTTTAAAATATTTTTTTAATTTGTAAAGAATAACATTTTAATAGATTACCAGCTAACGAGAGGGATTATAATGTTTTTAAAGTAGGACAATTTGTAAGTTAAGAATTGGGATTCAATTTCTATTTGCCAAATTTTTTAGGTGAAAGTGTTGATGACTGTGGTGGTGGTTACAGTGAATCTGTAGCAGAAATGTGTGATGAGTTACAAAATGGTTCCTTACCACTGCTTGTTTTAACACCCAATGGAAGAGATGATGCAGGGACCAACAAAGATTGTTTTCTCCTGAATCCAGCTGCAAAATCCAGTCTTCACATGGAAATGTTTAGATTTTTAGGTATTAATTATTTCACTATTTAATAATTGTAAGTCTGAAAATCTATTTGTGAATAAAGAATTTTAAAAAAGTATTTCTATACTTAATAATAAAAAAATTCTTGTTTATCAAAATTTCATATTTAATGTTTGTTATTTATGTTTATATTCTTTAATCTTAATACAGTTACTGTCTGATCAAATGAACTTTGCCTTAATTTAATTAATAAAGGTCTAATATTAGTACATTGTCATCGCATGTTCACTCATCTTGCAGCTGCATTAACTTCAAAGACATAGCCTAGAATAAACAATGTTCCATTGCTTTGAACCTACATATGTTACATTATTACTTTTTATATTATTTTTAGGTATGCTAATGGGTATAGCTATGCGTACTGGTAGTCCTTTAAGCTTAAATTTAGCAGAACCAGTATGGAAGCAACTGACAGGAATGGCTCTTACATCAGCAGATCTTACTGAAGTTGATAAAGATTATGTTCCAGGTAAATATTAGTTTTATTATTTTTTCCTATTTATAAACATCAGCCATGTTGTAAAATTATCTTTGAAAAATCATTTTTGTGGGAAAAGTGTTAATTCAAAACTGTATCCCAAAACTTGTTACTTTTTGTGTCTTAGAGTTGATTCTTATGATATAGACCTGCATGTTGTATTAAAAGAAATATATTATTCGAAAATAAAACCTCTCATTTAAAATAATATTTCTGTTTTAGTGCATTTAACGCTAAAAATGGAAAAGCACATTTCCAATACCAAAAAAACACTGAAAATTCATAAAATTCAAAGTATAATAATTTGATAAGTTTTGGTTTTAAAAGAATGGGACTTTTCAAAATTCCTTCTTAAATACAGGACAACGTTTTTGTAAATATAAGTTATAGAAAAAAGGGAGGAACGGACATATAAAAAAATAAATTTTATATTTTAATATGCATACATCCCCGTGTAAAAAATCATAGGGAACTTCAAAAATTTACTTTAGACTAGTCAAAATGCAAATCTTTTTCTAACTCGGAATCAGAACAAACAATCAAATAATAAATTGGAAGGTATGTATTGTACAGAAGTGATACTTATCAGCAAAAGTATGAACATTTTAGTTAGTGAATAACAGGCAATATACCCAACTCATCCTCATTCTTCTCCACCTAGAGAACAGTTACATATACTTGAAGTAACGACTGTAATTAAATAATATGATGCCAATTTTGTTAACCAAAGATAGATGATTTCTTTTCAATGTATTTAAATACCAAAAAGACACCAAGAGTTTTTCCACAAAACTAAAAAAAAAAAAAAAAAAAAAAAAAAAAAAATTCTTAATTCTTTGTAACATGCATGTTTTGGTGCATGATTTTTGAATCTACATTTCAATTTATATTTGAATTCTATCATGGCAGTTACAGAGAAAAGGTCTTCAGTGCAAAAATAAAGTCATTTAGTGCATTTATTGAGTGAAATATTTAAATAAAAAAACAGTATTTTTTTTCTCAAGGTAGCAATTAAAATGAATCATTATTATAAAGGTAAGATTACGAACTATTTCTCTAATTCATTAATTTGATTAGATTATGTTGGATCTTGAACTTTTTTCATAACAAAATGTATCAAATTATAAAATTGCTCATTCTGTGATAGCTTTTTCAAAATTTCATAAATACTTATGATCAAAACCTACTGATACATTTTTCTAAAACATAGTCTTTCACAAAATACTAAAAAGTATTGCAAAAATGAAAAATAGTTTTCTGTGTATTGTTTATAGCAATGAAGATCTTTAATTTTCAAAATATTCAAGAACATGATGTTATGAGCTAAAATAAACTGCAATGCCTTTTCTTTATACAATAAAAATACGCTAAACATATGTTTAGAAAAATCATATACAATTATGCAAAGTTATGTGTAGAAAGAGTGCAAATTTTGCTGCTTTGTTTTTGACAGCATTTTGGAAGATTCTGCCAGTGTGCATAGGTTTAATGCTGTGGTTTTTTATACACATTAGAAAAAGTCAGTCCAAAATTTTTTTGGACTTTGCACAAATGATCACTTCTGTAGAAACTATTATGTTGGTCTCTCGTATATCTAGGGGTACAATTTCGCCAATTAAAAATCTACTTTCACAATGAAAAAAACATTTATTAAATAAAAACACAAATTTAAAAAAAGAATCACTCTGTCACCTTAGTGCAGTATGCCTCTGCTTTAACCTGACTGACTCTTCTCAGAGATTACATCACATGATGTTTCACTTTTTATATCGTTGGCAATAGATATATAAAATAATATAGGGGAGACTGGGGAGGTTTGACCAATTTTTACAAAATTATTTTTATTTTTAAAATATTGAACTTAGAATAAAGTTTCATATATCATTTTATTCACTGTACAATCAGTTGTCAAAATAAAATTGCGACATAAGTGTACTATATAAGAAACTTGAAAAATGATTGATTTTAAACAGAAAATAATGGGTTAAGGCTCTCCACATATGGGAGGCTTGGCCAGCTTTATTTTATATTGAATTGTTAAGAGAAATAAAATGAGTTTTTAAAAAGGCAGAATAACTTTATGCTACAAGGTTTAATTATTATTAAAAAACATTTGGGAAAATGTGATCTGTAAACAAATATGCTTAGATGGAATTCAAGGCACATGAGAAAAATTCCATTTTAAACACCTACTTTTTTTTACATTCAACCTGGCAACACTAGTTGCCACATAGTTTGATGGCACAATCCCAGAATAGGCAAAACACCCCATTTGGTGAATTTTCTGACACGACTTTTCCAACTCTAAAAAATGTTGAATTGCCATAATTTTGCAAATTTCCAGTCATCAATAAACTATCATTTAACTTTCCAGCAAAAAAATTAACAAATACTCACAATTTCAAATTAAATCACACAGGTATTTTAACTTGCAAATTTTATAACTAAAAACAGCAGGAAAAAAAATGAAAAAATATTAACAATATCAAACTTTGCCTTGCCGTCATTTTAATTTTACAATTAAAAATTAATACAAAATGTCTCCCTTCTCCTGAACTTTCCTTATAATTTGTAAATTACAAAACATGCGGAGTTGAGTTGTCAAAACACCGCTGAGCTAATTTTTCAATCTCGAATTTCAGACTGCATTGTCAATAAAATGATGTTTTCAGGTAGGTATAACCAAAAATACGAAAAAAGTAATACTACCAGAAGAAACAATTTATCACCTTGCCAAATTTATGGTTGCCAAGTAAGAGTCGCGTCCCAGTCCCTTACTTCCTCTCTTGGCATCTCTTGGTGTTTATGTGGACCTAGAACTGTCCGAGTATTGTGTAGCAATGTTCACGACCGATGAGAGTCATTTAATACCATCTAGATTGGGATATGGTGTTTCTTTTCTTTTCTTTTCATAATCCGGTGAAACTAAGTCCAGCTGAGGGGGCCTAAATAGTCCCCAATTATTCAGGGAAAACGCTCAGTTGAGCGATGTAGTTTCAATGCATGTTGGCAAGAGAGAGAGAGACACACAAAATCTTGCTCTTCAGCATAGATAAGAGTTCACATTATTTCTGCCAGAGGGCAGACTTATTCATAAAAGGAGAAAACTTCAGTTTTATTGGCTAAGACGACTTTTTAATGATGGGTTTTCTAATATTATTCATGTCTTGCATCACCCAGAGCTAATTCTAATTTAACTGTTATTTATTAAGTAATCATAGTATGAGCTGTCAACCAGACAAAAGCTAATTATGGTTTATCTCTTATAATGTAATCATTAATATCTTATTTTGATACTAACTTAACTTTGTACTTAAAAACATTAAAAACATATTTATTTTGATTTATTGCTCTGAAATTAATCCTTTGTTGTTTATAATTCGATTCTTAAATTATCTAGCATAGCCTGAAAAACTCAGTTAGTTTATGCTATAAATATAATGATGCTTACAAGATAATTTAATATGTTTTATGATGACTGTCTTATGTCAACAAAGAGTAATTTCTTTTCCAAATCTATTTCGTAAATACCATTTAGTGTCAAAGATTTTTATGATGAGTAAACTGTTTTTAATTATTTGATTTAAAAGTCTATAAACAATAAGATGGGTCTCCTGATTTAAAAATTTAATTTAAATTTTGAATTTTAAAAGGGGTTTATTTTTATTTATTTATTTTTATCCTTTCACACACACACACACACACACACATATATATATATATGTAATGATTTGCCGCTACTCCCGTTGTTTCGGTGTAGATCGGGCCGATGTAGGATCGCTCCCTCTGAGCTTCTAACATCGTTAGGTAGTCGCTGTGAGTGGTATCCGAGAATTAATGAAAGTTTATGTGTGAGTCTGCTTAAAGAAAGACACAGTGTTTTCAGGGACCTGATTTATTAATCCTTTATACATCCTTTTGAGAAATCAGGCCCCTTTTGGCTTGAGAGCTGTTCAGTTACTTCTTTATGGACAGGGGAACTTTAGGTGGATCGCAAGGCGATCCCTGGAGAGCCGAGTGACGTGGAGTTAGTGCATTCTTTTGATGGTAAAAAGCTCTATCCTGTCACCCGTGCAGCGGTATAAATATGCTGTATTTTGCATTATTCCTGCTAGGGGCCGTTGAAGTCAAAGGAGGCGTCTTTAAACTATAATTGGTCATTAGCTGAATGATTGATTGCCCAGGACTTGGGCGCTGGCTCATGATTGGCCGACGGGTTGCCGCAAGACTTACAAATTGCACTTATTCAGCAAAAGTATTCTTATGAGATGTGCTAAAACGATCTTTGAAAGTTATAAGGTGCGATGCGGGAAAAGTGACTTAACAGGGGCAACTTCATTCAATCAACTGAGACACAATTACTAAAGCATTTTAAAAGTTTTAATTTTAATTTCTAAATTTAAATTTCTGTTTCTTAAAACGGGGATTTCAAATTTTAAAAGGGGCAAAAAGGGGATTTTAAATTTTAAAAAGGGGCTTAGCTTTTATTGTTTCATATCCCCCTCCCCCACTAAAACAAGAGCCACAGGGCTCGCCTGCAAGACCTGTGGGTCTTATCTCGTGAATTTAACCCAGGGTTTTTTTTTTCTGATTTTTATTTGCAACAGCTCTCAAGTCAATTGGACCTATTTTTACATTCATATCTCAAGTTTACATAAAAATACTGGTTACACTAAAACATTGGAATTCTTTCAATGGTGCTGCAGCAAAACAATATATATCTCGAGACATATCTGGATTATAAAAAAAATTTGTCATAAAACAACAGCGTTTTTGATGTTTCCTTTTCTTTCCAGTTTTTGTTTTAAAGTTTTTGGTATAGTTCATTGGGAAACATCCTTTTTGTGGTTAATTGCAAATTTGCAACCAAAAAATATATAGTCTACTAAAATATACAAAGATAAACATACTGAAAACTATACAACATATTCAAATGTAAACAATATTCACAAATACAGGATATTCAAAAATATAAAATATTCATTAATACACAATATTCAAAAATATAAAATATTCAATACTACAAAATGTTCAAAAATATAAAATGTTCAATAATATAAAATGTTCAAAAATAGAAAATATGCACTAATACTATCAACACAAATATATTGGCTACCAAAATGCAATTTGGAAAATTTGCATTTCTAAAGATACTGAATTTTCACTCTGAGATAAAATAAAAGTAAAATACACTATAATACTAATAACAACAAACACATTTCTTCTTATTCTACCTTTCTGTTTCGGTAGGGACTTTACTACTTTTTGATGCAGCCAAGGGTTATCTTTATGAAAAACAAACTAAGTTGTCTAAAAAGGAAAACTATAGCTAAAAAAAAAATACAAATATATACTTGCTATAATTTTCACCATGCCCAGGGTCAGTGTGACATGGGTTTTCATACTCCGAGGTGAATATCATCCCAAAAAATGTGCCTCTTGCATGACCGAAAAAGGAAGGTGGGTAATCAACATTCTCCTACAGAGGGGAAGCGAAGCAGTTTTGCCAGATTCTCCGTTCAACCTGGAAAGAGAATCTAGGAAAACAGTCCGGCTAAAGATGGGTGGCCACGGAGCGGAGTACCCCTTCATATGTCACAAAATCATCATAATAATATAGTTATTAAAAAAAAAAAATTCTAACTGTACTTTTAAACTGTCACCATCATTCTATGCCGCTGGGGGTTGGGTTACACAGCCAGCTGGGTCCTCGTCCAAATGTTACGAGCAAGGGGGACGATAGGAAAGCAAAAAATAAAAAAATTGAAAGATGAAAGAGATAGCTGGAGTTTATTCATGGTTGAGTGTAAGATTTTGAGGAGGGTGGTAGTATCTTAACTTGGAGGAATGGACAATTTCGGAATTTCTCTTAGAATGTGGACTGGGTTTATCAATTTCAAAGGATACCTCAGAAAGTTGTTTTAAAATAGTGCATGGTCCAGAATATGGCAAAGTCAGTTTACGGGTATTAGGGTAATGAAATTCTTCATACATCACAATGTCACCAACTTTAAACTTTACAGGAAGGAAACGAGCATCATAACGGACTTTATTCTTTTTATGGTAAGCAATTGTTCTCTCTTTAGCCAATTTTCTAGCTTCCTCCACAAGGGGATAATAACTATTATTTGGTAAAGGAGGATCATATGGTAATTTTCCTAACAATAAATAACTAGTGGTGAACTGGGTTACAGAATGGGGAGTATTATTATATTCATATAAGACTTCATCTAAAAGCTTAGTCCGGGGTATTTTCTTGGTTGTGGAATTGACTTTACATTTTAATCTAGTGACAATAGTCTGATTTAGACGTTCAATTTTCCCATTCATCTCTGGGTGATGGCTGCTCATCAATCTGTGTTTTACATTGTAAGTACGAAGAAATCTCTTAAACCTGGAAGCTGTAAATGCTCCATTTCTGTCAGTTAACAATCTATCTGGTACTTGTATCAGAAATAATTGTTTCAAAATGTTTGTATAAGTTTCGGTAGTTACACTTTTTGAAGGAAAACCCCACACATAACGAGTTGCATGGTCAACGACTAAATGCAAATATTTTTTTGTAGAATTGTAATAATTAAATCCGCCAACAGAGTCTACTGCTAAACATTCAAAAGGTATATCTGTTGGGGGCATTAATTGCAATAAACCAAATCTTTTTTGCCTACATTTTTGTTTATCTGACACGTGTGACAGTGTTTTACAAAATTTTCAATGTCCTGATTAAGGTTAGGCCAATAATACTGTGGAGAGATTAAATTTATCATCTTATAAATTCCAGGATGGCCAAATTGTTTGTGGGTTTTATCTAAGAGGGGTAGACGTAAGGCCATGGGGACCACAATCTTATACAAACTTTTCTTTTTAATTACAACAACATCATTTATCTCAGAGTACTTTTTACCATCAACTGTACATTTTCTTTTTTCTGATTGTCTCTTACTTCATTCAAGTCAAGGAGATGTATAATATGGGGTAAATTTTCTGAAACAGGCTGTCTAGAGAGCATATCAGCTTCAACATTAGTGGAGCCTTTTTAGTATTTAATTTCATAGTCAAACATACTAAGTTTTAGGGACCAGCGGAAAAGACGTCCTCTTAAATTTTTAACACTTTTGAGCCAGGTAAGTGCTGCATGGTCTGTATGTATGACAAATTTTTGACTGTGTAAATAATGATAATATTTATCTAAAGCATCCACAATCGCCAAACATTCTAACTCAGTAATTGCATAATTTTTTTCATAATCAGGAAGATTTCTAGAGTGATATGCTATAGGATGTAATGTTCCTTTTTCATCAACTTGTTTCACAACACATCCCACTCCATGACTTGATCCATCTACAAACAAATGACAAGGTGTTTTGGGATCAAACAACTTTAATATAGGTTTTTCAATTAAAGCATTTTTTAACTTTTCGAAAGAATTTTGACAATTTTGGTCCCACACATAAGGGACATTTTTCTTCAACAAATTGTTGAGAGGGTATCGAATGTTAGCATATTTTGGAATAAATTTGTGATAAACATTTATAGATCCCAAAAAACGTTGTAATTCCTTTACATTCGTAGGTGGTGTTAATTTCTTAATTGTCTCTATATTAGGGTTGTTACGTGTGATACAACCATTCAAGACTTCATATCCTAGAAAATTAATTTTGGATTTAACAAAATTACACTTTGACAATTTGAGTTTGTTTTCTTGGACACAGATATTAAATAATGTCTCTAAATGATACAAATGTTCCTCTTCATTTTGGGAGAATACAATAACATCATCAAAGTAACTACAGGCAAAGTCAATTTTGTATTTATTAAAGATTCTTCTGAGGGTACGGTTAAACCAAGCAGGCACGTTTTTCCATCCGAATGGTAAACGATTCCACTCATATAACCCAAAGGTGGTGGCAAATGCCAGCTTCTCAGTGTCTCGAGGGTGGATAGGAATGTGCCAATATCCACTGGCCAAATCAAGAGTGGAAAAAACTTTAGCATGTGCCAATTTATCTAACAGGGTGTCTATCCTAGGTAAGGGTTCTGCATCTGTTTTTGTAAGCATTTAATTTCCGAAAGTCAATACATAACCGGGTTTTCTTCCCATCTTCACATTTATACGCCAAAGTTATGGGTGATGAATAAGGGGAATAACTTTCTTTAATGATACCGGCATGCAATAGATTCTGAATTTGGTCTTTAATTTCCTCTTCTTCCTTAGGGGAAGTGCGATATGCTCTTAGAGAAATGGGGAGGTCTGAGGTTAATTGTATTCTCTAGGGTTCAATATTTACGCAGCCTACATCATATTTATCTTTAGCGAAAATACAGACATATTTGGCTAGAAGAGCAGGTAATTGTTCCTTGACAGTCTGAACATCTGGCACATGTTCTGTGGTCTTGAACAACTCCGGCTCAAAGTTTTCTTTGAATACCTCTGCATTTTCAATTTTTGGCTGGCTAGTATAGGTCTCTGATAAATGTAAAGTATGATGAGATGAATTTCTTGAAATATTGTCCATGAGAGGTACTCTCTTATTCTCTTGAGTGATTTGCATTTTAACACAGTCAATATTTAATTTAAACAGTTTACAGTGGGTTAGCCCAATCAAAGCATAAGGTAACTGATTATTAATTATAAAAAGTTCAACATTCTTAGAGATATGTCCTAATTTCAAACTAACAAGGCATTTTTCTTTCAAAGCAAGAACACCTTGTGTTTGTGTGACCAATATACTCTGCTGAGCTTTACATATTTTTAGGTTAAGTTTGTGGGCTAAATGACAAGGAATAACACTGATAGAACTCCCTGTATCGATCAAACAAGGTAGTGAGTCTTCACTTTTTACATCAGTAATTTTTTGACAATTTCTATTTGATTTTTTATAGCTAGCTTTTTCTTTTTGTATATGTCCGGACATAAGAAACCGTCATTGATTACTAGATATATTTTCGGATGACTCATTAGCACTATGATCTGGGTTGGAGTTTGCACCAGTCATATTGGGACTAGGGGTTGGAACTGCTAAGACTTGTTGTCGAAAAGGGCAGTCTCCCACCCAATGATATACATTTGGTATTCCTATATTAAGACAAACTCTGCATGGGGAGGATGGCAAAGTGGTCTGGTGATGTACATTTGGTCTCGGTTGAACATTAGACATCGGTCTAAACGTATTTTGGGGATTTCGTGTTTGATTAGATGGAAAAGGTCAAAAGTTGGGTGTTTGATAGGGAACTCTGTAGTTCCACTGTCTGTTAAAATTCTGACCCGTCTCATAGGGGGGGTCGAAAGGGTCGCCACTGTTGGTATTGATTGGTGTTTTGTGGGCTTGCATCAACTTTGGTCTCATTTCCTTTTCTGTCCAGTTGCAGTTTGCAAATTCTGAATACTAATTCATGCCATGAATGTATAGTTGAGGGGTTGCTTGCAATAACTAACTTTTGCATTTCTAATGGCAAGCCCTCCGTTAGTCCTTCCAAGATAAGGTTCTCCCTATTTTAGTCTTTTTCTGATAGTATTCGTTCAGGTCCTCTCCCACTTTGTATCTAATACGGGAAAAATCAGTTAAAGAAAGAGTGTCAGGAAGTTCGTAATGTTCATTGAACAAAGTTACAAATTCGGACCAATGCAACACATTTAAACAATTATTAATGTACAACATAAGTGCACTGTCCTTTAAGTATTTCTGTATGTGCCTAATTTTCCAGAAGTCGTCTTTTTCCTGTTCTATACAGACACTCTCGAAATAGGGCAACTAAGTTGCCCAAACCATATCCGAATTAGGCGAAAACGCAATAATATCAGGTTCTATGGACATTTTTGGGCTAGCGGTTACTGAGTTGTGACCAGACCCAGCTTGAGCTGACAGGATCTGTTCACCTAATGTTGTTACATTATGTGTCTGTGTGGCAACCCCGGACTTCTGACTATCTTTCTCTTCAGGACTCTGAACTAGCATTCCATCATTACTCAGAAGCTGATTTTTCTCGTTGCCAGAGCCATCTGACTTATTTTCTAAGTCATTCATTTCTTTAGGAGGGTCTGGGGTACTCATGTTAGAATACAAAATATCACAAAATTACACAAAAATATAAGGCACAATTAAAACACATAAAAATAAGAATATATTTTTCAAAAATTGCAACACAAGATTTGTAAAAAATGGGCTTAAATCTAAATGAAATTCAAATTTGATACATCATTCTTTTTTTCAAATTGAGATTTAAAAAAAAAACGAACTTTGAAATAAAATTCTAAAATTCCAAAGATTTAAATACTGTCTAAATTTCAGAAAATTACCCCTCTTATAACAAAAATAAATAAAATAAACGTTGTCTTATTCTATTTTTTGCTATTAAAATAACAACCAATTAAAAAATTACCTTTTTAAAACTCTAACTCTTTTCTTTTTCTCTTTCTTTTATTTAATTAATTAAGAAAGCGCTTACCTGTTATCTTTTTACACATTCAAAAAAATAAAACTAATCGTGTAGTACAAACATCATATACGCAACACCTGTCTATAAAATCTGTTGAAATCCACGTTGCCTTCTGATAGAATGTAAAACAGTCCCACTATGTTTGTTTTTTCTTTCTTTTTTATCTTTCTAATTGTCTGGAAATCGAAACTAATCTGTTCTGAAAACAGCTGTTAGCTTTGATCTAGATAAGACCTCTCTTGGATGAATCACTGGATCGCGAACTTGACCTAATTTCCACTGATAACGTTCCTTCTTTTCTTTCTTTCTTGAAAAGACTGTTTCAGAGTTTTAAAGCTTGTTTGCAGAGTTTTAAGGATTGTTGGTTGGAGAAAGAATTGATTTCAGGACACCGATAGATTTTTTTTTTTTCTTATTATTACTGACTACGGCAAATGAACGTTTTTTCCTGTTTTCTTTTTCTTTTTCACTAATGGACGGAAGAAACAAGGATTTATTAAATGTCTTTTTTAGAGCTTTCTTTTTGTCCTTTTGCTGAAAACAGATTCGTCATTTTTCCACTTTTTTAAGATTTTGTTACACACCTCCTGAGTTTTGCTGGAATTAAATGCTGGAACTCTGGGATTTGACCCGCGTAAATGCACCGTCGTGCCGACTTTTCAATGTAATGAATCAAATTAGCTGCTACTCCCGTTGTTTCGGTGTAGATCGGGCCGACGTAGGATCACTCCCTCTGAGCTTCTAACATCGTTAGGTAGTCGCCGTGAGTGGTATCTGAGAATTAATGAAAGTTTATGTGAGTCTCTGCTTAAAGAAAGACACAGTGTTTTCAGGGACCTGATTTATTAATCCTTTATACATCCTTTTGAGAAATCAGGCCCCTTTTGGCTTGAGAGCTGTTCAGTTACTTCTTTATGGACAGGGGAACTTTAGGTGGATCGCAAGGCGATCCCTGGAGAGCTGAGTGACGTGGAGTTAGTGCATTCTTTTGATGGTAAAAAGTTCTATCCTGTGAACCGTGCAGCGGTATAAATATGCTGTATTTTGCATTATTCCTGCTAGGGGCCGTTGAAGTCAAAGGAGGCGTCTTTAAACTATAATTGGTCATTAGCTGAATGATTGATTGCCCAGGACTTGGGCGCTGGCTCATGATCGGCCAACGGGTTGCCACAATACTTACAAATTGCACTTATTCAGCAAAAGTATTCTTATGAGATGTGCCAAAACGATCTTTGAAAGTTATAAGGTGCGATGCGGGAAAAGTGACTTAACAGGGGCAACTTCATTCAATCAACTGAGACACAATTACTAAAGCATTTTAAAAGTTTTAATTTTAATTTCTAAATTTAAATTTCTGTTTCTTAAAACAGGGATTTCAAATTTTAAAAGGGGCAAAAAGGAGATTTTAAATTTTAAAAAGGGGCTTAGCTTTTATCGTTTCATATATATACTAGCAGACCCACCCGGCGTTTCCCGTGGTTTGTAAATAATAACCTTAAACAAAACTTAAGTTTGTATGATTTTATATTGATGGAAATTCTTTTAAAATAACCTAATTTCGGAGGCCCCATTGCCTTCCGCAGCATCTAATGTGTTCCCATCAGCCTTCTTTCCAAACGAACCTGTAATCTAGATCCCTACTACCTATGGCAGCATTTACCGGAAGTGCCCGCACGTGCCGGAGACAATCGAAAACCATGTTGAGTGAGCCAAACCTTGTAGGAATCAAGCCCACAGAATAAAAATAAAGAATGCACCATAAATTTTAGAAAATGTTGGCAACTAAAGTCTAAGATAAAATTTCATAATACAGAAAGTAGCTGATTTGTAATCTAAGTTGAAGGAAGCAAATCCTGTTGAAATTTGGCCCTTAAAACTGAGGAAATAACGCGCCATCAAGGGGTGGAAGATGCCTCCTCACCTTGTAAATTTCACGAATTACTGTTAGCATTAACACGATATTTAAGAAACGGGTGAAATCCCTTATCTAAAGTTACCTTTAAAGTAACGCGATTTTTTAATTTATGGTTGTAGTGAGTAGACGTAAGTTGATGCTGAAAAATGAGATTAATGTTGGAAAAATGTGGTAGCTGAGGTATAAAAAAAGACCGGGCTCTAGGGGCCAGCATCTTAACTATAATGTAGCTGAGTATAAGAAAATTTTTTAGGGGTTTTAAAGTAGCTGGAAGATGCTAAAACTATGTTAAAGAAAATTGCAATAGAATAGGATAGTCTTTAAAGAAGCTGCAACAAAGGCCCCCAAGAAGACAATTAATATTCAAAATTGGTGATAGCTGAAGTCTGCATTTTTTTTTTTACTTGTTGTTCATGTAGTAGCTGGAGAACCTAAGAAGTTGTTAGAAAAAAAATTTCGTGAATCGGACCATTTTTAAGGGAGCTATAACAGGCGGCCCAAAAGGGGCCAACTGATAGTTGAGAACAGGGCCCTAACATCGAAATATGTTACAACGTTTTAGCACTTAGAGTTTTAGATCTTCTATTAGTTGAATTTTAGCATAGGGTATGAATTAATCATTAAAATATAATTTAAAAGAAATGTGCAAAAAATTGGGGAAATGCTTAAAAAAGGGCACTAGGGCCCTGATAAAAATATAGAAGTTTTGGTCTAAGGAGAAGAGTTCAAGACTCAACTTTAAAATTACATACTGCGAATGTGAGAAAATTAGGGTGTGAAAAACGCATGGCACACAAAGAAATTAAGGGGTCCTGGACTGGGCCCTACGGGACCTTATACGGGCCCATGTTCTTAACTGGGTTGTAGAAACGGGATAATAACTAAATGGAGAAAGTATCCCAAAAATGAAGATCGGATAAAAAGGAAGCGATTTATTAACAATTTAGTGCACTAAAATTTCAAGAGGCCTGTTCTGGGTCCCTTGCAAGGTTTCCTGGGTCTTAACAGAAATGTAGAAATGGAGCAAAAACTGAAAGGAGAATTCACCTCAAAAACGACGAAGATCGGATGAAAAGGGGCATGTTATTAATAATTTAGTGCACTAAAACTTCAAGGGGCCCTGTATCAGGCCCCTTGTAATTGTACCAGGGTCTTAACTGAAATGTTGAAATGGGGTAGAAACTGAAAGGAGAATTCACCCCAAAAACGAAGAAGATTGGATAGAAAAGAGACATGTTATAAACAATTTAGTGCACTATAACTTCAATGGGCCCTGTACAGGGACCCTTGCAAGGGTGCCAGGTTGTTAACTGAAATGGAAAAGAAACTGAAAGGAGAATTCACCTCAAAAACGAAGAAGATTATATAGAAAAGAGGCATGTTATTAACAATCTAATTCACTAAAACTTCAAGGGCGCTGTACCGAGCTCCTTGCAAAGGTGCCAGGGTCTTAACTGAAATGTAGAAATGGGGCAGAAACTGAAAGGAGGTGCCCAAAAACCAAAAACCAAAACACCCCAAAAACATAAACATACAAAAAAAAAATACAAAAATGACGAAGATCAGATAGAAAAGAGGCATGTTATTACAGTTTAGTGCATAAAAACTTAAAGGGGCCCAGGGCCCCGGTCCTTAAAATATTAAAAATCCGAGCATCAGGTGCATCAGGACCTGTCTTGGGCTATTCACATCTGAATTTTCAGACTATCTATGTGCAGTAGTTTTTGCTAGCCATCACACACAGACAGACAGACAGAGCAATTTGTTCTTTTATTATATATATATATATAATTTTCTGCTTTATTTATTGTTTTATTTAAACATTTTCAGCAATTAATGAGGTATGAAATCAACTAATAAGTTTCTTGAAACATATGTTACTAAATTTTCTTATAAATTTATTATGTTTTCTTTTGTATTCTTATGTGTTTGTTTTATTTTGCACATTCTTTTTATAATATGTCCTGTTTGTTTTTAAAAAAACTTATAATTGATATAAAGGAAAACTTGCTAAGATGCAATCCCAAGAAACTAGAAGAAAATTCATTTTAATCAAGTTTTTGTTTTCATCTATTCTAATTGTATTGTAATTCTTTTTGCAAGTATTACAGATTTTTTTTTTGTTTAAGGCAGGATTCCATTACAGACAGGAAATCTTTAAAACTACAGATTTTACTGTTTTGCATTTAGACTCATTGAAAAGTTTTAAAGGGGGGGTGATGGAGGGGGTGCATTCAAAATATAGGGCACCTACTGAAGTTCTGCGCACAGATGCCAGACACTGCTGGTACACTCCTGGATACTTGATTCTGTAACAATAAAGGATACTATAGTTGATCTCTGTACATAGACAAAGCATGCATTTCAAATTTCTTTTCTCATTTATTTATATGGAAAGTTTTATTTTTGTGTGACCTTTACATATATATATAAAATGTAGATCTTCATATTAATGATCCAGTCATTACTTTAACATCACCATAATAACTGTGGATATTATAAAAACTGAAAAACATTAAAATCAGTTGCTAGTGAAAGATAAAATTCACGGATTTTTTTTTCTTTTTAAAATATTTGTGATTTAATGAATCATTTGCTGGTTTTTATAGTCTTATGGACTTATTTATGTCCTGTTTGAAGGAATAGACTTATAAAATTCATTAGAGATCTGAAAAATATATTTGCTGATCATAACCGAGACAGCACAAATCTTTAATATGCAATTCAAATGAATTAAACATTTTTTGAATTTCATAAAAAGTAAAAATTATTAAATTGCGGATTTCAACAAATTAAGTCTAATTTTTGGGAGCTTGTTAGTTATAGTAGGAAGTTCGAGAATTCATTTTTAAGTAATTAAAAGAGGAAAAAAATGTTCATTTCTTTTCATGCTGTGTTAAACAAAAATGTTTGTTTTTCTATATTGTTAAGCTGGTAGCCAGTGTTAGTTAGCAAATCAAAAAGAATCATTTACTTGTCTGATAACTTATGTGCCATTTCTTAAATCTATTTAATACTTAATAAATATATTTTAAAAAATTCAAAACTGCTGTAATTTCTGACGTATAATATGCAGATCAAACAATCATGTTTGGACCCAGAAATTTAATGTAATTTATTAGATCATGGTAAATATTTGACTTCAATTATTAAATAAAATTTCTGGGTCCAAACATGATTGTTTGTTCTGTGATATTATACACAGGAAATTTGGATAACTTCGTTGAAATAAAAGGAAAAAATTGTGTGTATGTTTAACCTTCATTGAAAGAAAGCAAAGAAATATTATATATGTTTAGGATGAATTTTATTATTTCCTTTGCATATGAATTTTAGAATGTTGCACACTTGATGTATTTAATATATATATATATATCCTGTTTTTTTTGTTTTTTTTTAGGGCTTGTTAGTGTACGATACATGGAACCAGAAAATTTACAAAAGTTTGATTTACCTTTCAGTACTCATAGTACTACTGGCACTGAAGTTCCTTTAAGCTCAAAATATAACTATATTACTTCTGAAAATCGAATGGAGTACATACGTTTAGCTTTGCATTATAGGTTTGTTCATTGAAATTTTCTATTAAACTTATGTTTTCTTTTACACTTCTGTAGCGAAAAGTTCCTCTACATAGATTTATGAATAACATTCTGCATTCCTGCACAGCCATCAAACTGAAATAACAGCAATGTACAGCATTAGGAAGCAAACAAGCAGAATAATCAGTGACCCCTTTCTCCTTTTTTGTAGTAGGGCTTTCTAATCTAATAATTTTGACAGCATCTGTATTCTCCATTCCTTCCTCTGCACCATGGAGCCAGCGAACACAAATGAAGAACTGTTTCTTTTCCCCTCTCTGGTTTGGCAACAAGAGAGCATGCAGTTCAGTTTCCACTGGTTCACAAGTCGAATGGAATTCATGTGGGAAGAAAGATTGGAAGAAGTCATGTGATGAAAAAAAAAATGTGTTATCTAATTCTAATGAGGTTTAACTTTAGCATTTTTTCTACAATATTTTGATTTCACCAACCAAGTAATTTAGCTGATATTCAGAAGAAAAACTGTACCTGATGATTTTTAATTTGGTGAACTTTATACGTGTACCAATGATAATTTTCTGCACCTTTATGTGAGAAGTGTTTCTCGACACCTTTCTGCATGGTGCGGTGCAAATTTCTGAAGGTGTTCCACCTAAAGAGAAGTTAAATTATTTCAAAATAATGTGTGTTCTACAAAATTAATTCTTCTGCCAGTTGGTGTAAGTATGTGATCAATTATAAAGGCTTTTCAAGTCAAGATGTGTAGTGTCTGTGAATGCAATTAATATCACATGGTGATATCCAAAGTCCTTCTACAACTTCCTTATCATATTAATTCAAGTAACTTGTATGCCTAATTACATCATCACTTTGTACCATAGTTTGAAAGTTTTGGCATCTGTTTCTCTGTGTGCCCTTTAATTTTGTTTAAAATGTTCTTAATTGCTTGACTACAGCCATTTATGGTGCATATATGATTGAAAACAGCGAAACTAACGTGAGATCCTATGGAAACATAGTCAAGAGCTCCTGAAATTTTAGCATACACTGACATGGATTATGGAATTACTAGCCACCCTTGGCGACCAAGTTTGGTCTCCCTTAAAATTTATGTTTGGGAAAGCATGCTAAAATATCTCAATTTGTTGATTTTCTGTAAGCAAGTAAACCCTTTTGGTTTACAATGGAAGTCTATGGGAATTTGACAAAATATTAGAGATATCGCCAATTTGGCGACTAATTTTAGTTGCCAAATTTGATGATATATCGCCAAGTTGGTGACAAACTTGGTGGTATTTGGTGATAGAACAGGGTCCCTCTATGGTAAACCCCTTATAGGTATGGAGATGCATTAAATGCTGTTTAATAACCGAGCATAGATGCGTTTCATTCGGGCATTGCCATTAAACAGTTAACAAATAATCACGATTTCTGTGCCAAGTACGATAGCGTAATATATATATAGATCTTTGTTGAAAATTAATTATAAATTTTAGTTACGAATAATAATAAACTAAAATAACTATATCAATGTGAGGAATAATTTGAGTAATTTTGATTAATAATTTGAATGTGAGGCTGAATCTGAAAAATATAAAATAAAAATAACATTTCATTAATTTATATATACATTATTTTTAAGTTGAAATTTTGGCTTTTTTGACACTTCATAAAATGTATTATAAAAACTACATTGGAGAGATCAGGATATTTTTAAACACTTTTTCCTTATGATTTATAAAATAATATAATAATAAAAACAGCAAGTGTTTTTACTTCTTTCAGATACCTTTAGTGTACAATCATATTATCAAGAATGATATTGTACAGTAATATTGGAAAATTCTAAAGACTCATAAGAAACACAAAATAATTTGTATTGCTTTACATACTGTGTATAAATTGAAGAAGAAGAAATTCAATGTTCATATATAAGTTGAATCACATTTCTATAGTTGCCAACTGCTATGATTTTTTTTATCTCTACTATTTTTTAAATAGTAATCTTCACCTTATTTAATCACAGATGATTACTAAAAACAGTGATAATAAAAAATAATAGCAGTTGGCAGCTATGCATTTCTGGTACAATGCTAAAAAAGCCCTTGTAACTGAGTTATATTTGAAATAAAAGAAAAATCTGTGGCTGGTAAATTATATTACCTCTCAGTATGTTAGGAGGGGAAATCCTGAAGCATTCACATGCTTCTGTAATTAGAAACAAAGTGCTCTAACGATCACTGTAACACAGTGATGTTAGTTATTATCATTTAATAAAAGAATTCTACCTTGTAAATTTTGGAATAGTTTTGATATTTTAAGTACCTTTGAGAAAAAATTGGATATTCTATTAAACTATAAGGAAGGAATGGGGGACCATATAAGCGATTAGACTTTGCGATTTTTCAAAATATTAATTTGGTTTATATAAAAGAGTTATATCATGAATGTTTACCATATTTAAAACACTTTTATAATTGTATAAGTATTTATCTGTAAGGAAATAACTGCTGAGTACAGACTTCTTATGGGTACGCTGTCATAATTACAATCAGATACTATTAGATATAATCATAAATTTTTTCTTGTGTACACTCAGAAAAAAAGAAAGAATTCAGAAAAAAAAAAAAAAAAAAAAAAATAGCCATTTGACTAGAAATTATATCTACTTTTAATTTGTTATAAAAACAGGCTTAGGGGCCCATCTTTATAGTAAAATTGTACCAAACTCTGAAATTTTCAATATGAATACCTAATTTTGTCATTATATTTGGTTTTTTCAGTAAGTTTTACCTTGGGATACGGAACAGGAAGTTATTTGGTCAAGTAGTTCAGGTATTATGAAGATTTAAAGCTTGGAATTCCTAATGTTAAATTCATTTGTTGTCATTGCAAAACATATTGCAGTACAAGTAGTAGTAGTTAAACATAACTTAAAAACTACTTTGTAGAATGTGCTGTTATTTTAGATTTACATGTTTGAAGTTTCTGAAAATCGATTTGTGTTTAAATAAAATTCATAGATTACAATTCATATTTTTTTCAAAAATTTATTTCGAAAGATATATTTCTTTGAAATTACTTTTTGAGAAAAATATTCATTGTAACCTATGAATTTTTTGACATAAATCGATTTCTAGAAGCTTAAAGTATGCAAATCCAAAATTACAGGTCAATCCATAGAATAATTTTTGAGTTATGTTTTAAAAATGCTTTAATTGTAATCTGATTTCCTACAATTATAATTGAGTTTAAGATAAAGAGTTTCAAACTTTAAACATTTATAATTCCTAAACTACTTGATCAAATGATTTCCGTTTGGTAGCATAAAATAAAATTTACAGTAAAACCCAAATATGAGTTCAAAATTAGATGTTTGTGTTAGATGTAAATTTCCAACTGGGTGAAAAATGTCTGGACCAGGATTCGAACCCGGGACCTCCTGGCTGAAGCCGCCAGTGCTCTGCCATCTGAGCTATCCCGGACGATTCTGGTCAAACTTTTTCACCCAGCTAACCTTGAAGATTACAGCATCTGGTCTGAAACCTGGTTCAGCTCAACAGAATAAATCTCAGGTAATGGAACTCCAGAAAACGCTGGATACGAAATTACACTAGATTAATTTTCACACAATTGTATGAAAATTAATCTAGTGTAATTTCGTATCCAGCGTTTTCTGGAGTTCCATTACCTGAGATTTATTCTGTTGAGCTGAACCAGGTTTCAGACCAGATGCTGTAATCTTCAAGGTTAGCTGGGTGAAAAAGTTCGACCAGAATCGTCCGGGATAGCTCAGATGGCAGAGCACTGGCGGCTTCAGCCAGGAGGTCCCAGGTTCGAATCCTGGTCCGGACATTTTTCGCCCAGTTGGAAATTTACATCTAACATGATTTGTTTACTAATTGTGTGAAAATTAATCTAGTGTTAGATGTTTGTATTAAAAATTTCAGAGTTTGGTGTAATTTTACTGTGAAGATGAACCCCTTAGCTTATTTTTATAACACAAATTGAAAGAAGGCAAAATTTCTAAGCAAATAGCTATTTTCGATTTTTTAATAATTTGGTGATTTTTGATAATTTGGTGATAAAATATGTGTGGTGTTTTATTTCTGTTTTGTTTTTGTTTTTCTTTTTGGCTGACAGCACATATTACATTTATGATCATGAGCCTGCTCCGAAATCTTCAATTGCATTACAGTAGACTCCCTCCAGTCCGCGACCCTAAAATCCGCAAACGCCTAAAATCCGCGTATTTTTTCAGATGTAAACAGTGAAATTTACAGTTAAGGTGCAGGCACAAAATTCAAGATGGCGCCGAAATCAGCGACTACTGCCATGTTTTTTTACTAAATTTTTTGTTAATTATTCTCTTTTGGCTGTTACAGCTGATTTATTACTAAATAAGTTTATATTACTTTTGATTTTTATATAAATTAGCATATCTATATCAAAAATTCCAGGGCTCGAAATGGAAAAATCTACGAAACAGAACGCTATTTAAAAATTATTTTTGCCGATTTTTTTTTTTTTTTTTTTTTAAAGTATAGACAAATTTATTTCTAAACATACAAAGCAATATATATTTAAAAAAAAAAAAATTCAAGGCTCTAAATGACAATGAAAACAGTAACAGAGAGCGCAATAAGCTATATTAAACAGTAACAATG
This sequence comes from Maratus speciosus, assembly GCA_963932465.1. NCBI lineage: Eukaryota > Metazoa > Arthropoda > Arachnida > Araneae > Salticidae > Maratus > Maratus speciosus. Next base: position 339,221,937 of record OZ010787.1, on the reverse strand, counting down.
TTTCAATAAAAGTATGAAACGGAACGATATTTACCATAATTTTACGAATCGGAACTTTATTTATCATAATTTCAAGAACCGGAATATCGCTCCGATTTGTTCCAGTACATTTCGAGCCTTGAAAAATTCCCCTTTATTGTATTTTCTGTAGAATATTAGCAAGTGTAAACTGTAGTGGAATTGTTTACTTTTCTTCCGTTCGTTTCCTCATGTTTCAATATTTATTATTTTTTCAATATTACGTACGCATTTTAATATGTAATTCTGATTAATACAACTAAATGCAAGCTTTTTTATGAAGAAAAATATGAATTTACTTCCGAAAAAAATCTAATGGCCCTGTTTTGTATATACAGTAAAGCGCTTATCTCTTATCTGTGCGTATAGACAACTGAGAAAAATCTTGAGAAAGAGGAAATGCACGGAGCGAATGTGCGAAGCAACGGAACATGGCAAATAAGATATAAGTTTCGTTTTGAGATCGCAGCGTGAAAGAGGTATCGACGTCAGTTTTCATCAATGTTGAATTCAGACACTTTTTTCCGGGAGGGATTTCTGTGGCTCCGGGGATGGGGGGGGGGGGGGGAATTGCACTTTTTGACCATTGAAAACACAATCTCAAATCTTCCAAGGGGGAGCATCTCATTGCTCCGGGGAGGAATGTCCCCCCAGGCCACCTCCTGAATTCAACACTGGTTTTAATCTAATGATTTTTATTTATTTATTTTTAATTTTACGTACGTATTTTAATATGTAATTCTGATTAATATGACTGAACTCAAGTTTTTTCATAAAGAAAATACGCATTTATTTCCAAAATAAATAAAGATGGCGCTAATATCATCGGCAATCACGATCGTTTTCCAAAATATTTTTTAATTAATCAAGCTTTTTCGTTTATTAAATCTGGATAAACATGGCATAAAATTTCGTTATTGATGCAGATTCTTCATCAGAAACTGAATCTGATGAAGAACTTGAAAAAATTAATCTTGAAGAAGGTCTAGCCATAGGAGAAAAATATTTGAGCTTCCTGAAGCATATCTGAGCAACAGATAATGAATCATCAGCAGCTTCAGGATGCAATAACAAAAGAAATTAAACAAACAACCATTTTATCCATGTTTCAAAAATATAAAATAAAAAAATAAGTAAATTTTGTAAAAAAAAAATAAGAAAAATTTATTTTTCCTCATTATTATGTATATTTAGTATTGTATGTTTGTATTTAGTGTTATTTATATGTATATTTATATATTATTTTATATTTATATTATATTGTATATTTATATGTGCATTTAGTATTGTATCTTAATTATTATTTACATGACTTAATTTTTAATATTTTTCTAAATTTTTTATTTTGCATAATTATTTTATTTAATAATTACTTTCTTTTAAACTAATAAATTATTTTAATATTTTACTTAATTATTTTAATGTTTCGCTTTATTGTAACCATTCATTATAATTTCCATTGCTCAACTACCAATCAAATTAATGTTCAAAAATGTAAACAAATAAATGACCAGAAATCTGCAAAATTCTAAAATCCGCACAACCTCTGGTCCCAAGCTGTGTGGATTTGAGGGAGTCTACTGTATATCCAAATCTTCTATACATGAATCATTACGTATGCTAATTTAGCTTTTGTTTTCTTACTTACGTTTAAATAAATATTTATTTATTAATTTTGTTTAATATTACATTTGTTGATGCATTTTTATAGATTGCACGAGTTTGATGATCAAATAGCTGCTGTCCGAGAAGGAATGTCTAAAGTTATTCCAGTTCCTTTATTGTCCTTGTTTACTGGAAGTGAATTAGAAACAATGGTATGTTATGAATTTTATTTTTTCTATTCATTTATATGGGTTAAGGAAACAGGTTTCTTTAGTTTGAGAAAATATTTATACTATTTACAATATTTTTAAAGTAATAATAAAATTGTTTTAAATATCTTTACTTTCTTTTAAAACTATTTATTGAGGGGCAACATGATCATATTATAATTGAACATATCTAAAAGCACTTTAAAACAGTATGAAACAATAAAATTAAATTCTATTATGTATGTTTCTGTTTTAACAGGTTTGTGGAAGTCCAGAAATACCTATTCAGTTACTGAAAGCAGTTGCTTCATATAAGGGCATTGAACCTGATGCTCCCTTAGTTCAGTGGTTTTGGGAAGTTATGGAAGAGTTTAGTAATACAGAAAGATCTTTATTTTTAAGATTTGTGTGGGGTAGAACACGTTTACCCAGAACAATAGCTGACTTTAGAGGAAGAGATTTTGTCTTGCAGGTAAAATATTTTTGTTACAGTATTTACTGTTTCTTCAGTTTTAAAATAGCAGTCTTGATTAAACATCTAAATTGTCTATGACTTTGATTTTAATATTTTATTTCAGGCCTTGCAGCACTCCTATATTTTCTATAAATTTGAAAAAGTTCCCATATTTTCCAGCCCACCACCCTTGCAATTTTTTTTATTTAGGCCATGACCTGCGAAATTCTGCAATCTGGATAATATTTTTCTGCAAATATATTTTTTATATTTTGCCGAATTCCATGAATCATTCTTTTTTTTAAATCATGAATTTTGTCAATCTTACACATTTTTTTTTTTTTTTTAATATCTTCAGTTTGTTGCTGTATTGGAAATTTCGTCATCCGATTGTGAAAAATAATCACAAAATTTGTCAATCGGTTGAAAAAAATCGTGATTTTCGTCAAGGTATCTCAGAAGAAAAATTGTGGATTTCATCAATTTGTCTTTAAAAAAAAATTGCAAACTTTGTTAATCGGTCACAAATAAAAATCATGATAAAAATCGTGAACTTAGTTTATCAAGTGTAAAAAAAAAAAAAAAAAAAAAATGTGAATTTCTTCAGTCAGCTGCGGCAAAAAATCATGAATTTCTTCAGTCAGTCGTGTTAAAAAATCGCTGATTTCATATATCAGTCCTGATGATATTTGCCGATTGGTCATTGATTAAAATTTCGCCATTCACTCGCAGCAAAAGATCATACATTTCATCAATCAGTTGGGGCAAAAAAATGTGAATTTCTTCAGTCAGTTGCATCAAAAAATTGCTGATTTCGTCAATTGAAGGTCATTGAAGTACATCACAAAATTTTTCGATTGTTCATTGATAAAATTATAAATTTCGGCAGTCACTTGCTGTAAAAAAAAAAAAAAAAAAAAAAAAAATGCAGATTTTGTTAGTCAGGTGTGGCAAAACATCACAAATTCCTTCAGTCAGTCACGGCAAAAAGTTGCAAATTTCTTCAATCAGTTGTGACAAAAAATTGTTGATTTCGTCTATTGGTCATTGAGATCTATTGCAAAATTTGTCGATCGTTCTTTGATAAAAATTGTAATTTTCGGCAGTCAATCCTGTTAAAAAAGTCATGGATTTCATCATTTAGTTGTAGAAAAAAATCGCAAATTTTGTCAGTTTGTCTCTCAAAAAAATTCGACATTGTGAGCTTCATCAATTGGTTGCGAAAAAGAAAAATGCACCGAAAAAAAATTGTGAATTTCATCTCTGTATCTCAGAAGAACATCAATCAGTCACTGAAAAAAAATGCAGAGTTTGCCTATTGGTTGTTGAAAAAAAAAATCATGAACTTTGTCAATCACTTGGGGCAAAAAAATTGCGAATTTCTTTACTAAGTCGTGGCAAAAAATTGTGAAATTTCTCGATCGGTCATTGATAAAAATCTTGAATTTTGTCAATCGGTCGCAAAATATATATATATATATATATATATATATATATATATATATATATATATATATATATATATATATATATATATATATATATATATATATATATATATAAATTTCAAGCATGGTTATCCTCGCAATTTCATCAGGAAAATAACTTGTGATTTTATTAAGAGTAGCAGGTACGGAACTGAACTGAACTCAGTGATGGATGAGAATGGAGGTTTTGATGAGTTGATTGATCTAATGAGTTAGAGAGATATTTTGGTGGATGTTGCAGTTCTGTTTAGTTTTTCATTTTTTCAATTTTGGTCTCGGCGAGTGAAGGGGGACGTAGCATGCGTAAAGTCTGACTTAACCCTGCAGTGTATGTCGTTAGCCATACCGCTCGCCTTCTGTTCTGTTCTGTTATGTCTTGCAATTATATATATTTTCTTTAGTTTGGTTATTCAGTTTGATTTTAAGAGTTAAGTTTATGTTGGTTATTATAATAATTTTGATGTGAGTTTCAATGCAGCTATGGTGAGTGATGGATTTTGATATTTTGTTTGTGGTTTTAAATATATATATATATATATATATATATATATATATATATATATATATATATATATATATATATATATATATATAAATATATATATATATTTATATATATTTATATATATAAATATATATATATATATATATATATATATATATAAATAAATAATATATATATATATATATATATATATATATATGTATATATATCACGTGATTAGTCAATTAGTTGCACAATTTCATGTAACTATAGCGATCATGAATTTTTTTGCTCTTTAGGGATAAAACAAATATAATTCATTTTATATAAATTTATTAAAAAAAAATAATTTATTCTTATAAAGTAAAAGTAAATTACGTAACCTTTATTTCAATTATTTTTGTATGGATAAATGTAAATGCTATAAAAGGTGATGATCAGAAAATATCCCTAAAAAAACATTGAAAATATAGCTTGAAAAAAAAATTGCATACAACTCCCGAACTGCTAATATTTTACTCCTGAAGTGTGTCGTATAGTCTTTACAATATTGACGTCTATGATATTACATATGTAAGTGTTTTTAAATATGTGTTGGTAAATTTACCTATAAATAAAAGTTTCTATAAAATTTCTGTATTTTCTTGAAAAAATTCCTATATTTTCTATAATATTTTTGAAGAAAGTCACTTCTAGACCTGTTATCTTCAAACTACTAATTCTTTACTAAAATGTTGAACACAAACACATTAATGCTGAATTACATATATATTTAGGTTGTAATTCAACATACCAGATAAATGTGTGATTGCCTATTCTTTACTTTTTCATTGACTAACAAAAATGTTGTTTGACTCATATTGTTCTATTGTCACATTCATTTTCTCTGTCTGTTTTATTTTCTCTTTTTAAGGTTAAAAAATGCATCATACATGAGCATTAATTTCTTGGTATATTTTTCAAAATTTGATGTCTTGAGGTAGCTGGGTTTTTTTTTATTTATCAGTATTATAATTCTTTTTAGCACTTTCTAACATAGTTGAAAAGTGTTTATATATTTATGAATTTGGTTTGTCTGTCTGTCTATCCATACTCTGACTCTTGTAAATATACTTTGATTGCCTGGTATTTTTTTTATGTTATTGAAGTTTACTATAGAATGTTCAGTATTGAAAATGAAGCAAGTAGCATTTATAGTCTGTTTACAGCGATGCACAAAATAATTCTATTACATTACGATCTATGGTGAAAAATCATTTATGGTACTTTTTAATGATGTTATGTTGCTTCAAACGAAATAAAATTTAAAGGTATCACTGGGGTGCACTACAACATGTTTTCTATAGTTTATGAAGTGCTTAGCATTTATCTTGCATTTACAGAGATGCACAAAAGAATTCAGTTAAAGGACTGACTATGATCGATAAATGCTGGAAATGTTTTTTCTGCTGTTATTTGCATTTTTAAATTTATCTAATTTTTAGTATATTATGTGGTGTGTATGAATTCTATAAAGGTTATACAGCGCTGCACAAAAGATTTTGCATGCAATACTGGTTATAGACAGCAAATTGTTCAAAATGAAATTTTACTGAGTTATGTGTTTTTTAAATTGCTTATTTAGATTTCTCATTTAATTTTGTAAAGTGATAAAATTTCTTAATAGAAGTGCCGAACACCCTTTTTAGCTGGTGCTGAAAAGTGTTTCATAATCTATGCCTGATGCATGATTTTTTTTCTTGTTTCTTTTAGGTTATGGAAAAATACAATCCTCCTGATCATTTTCTACCTGAAAGCTATACGTGTTTCTTTCTTCTCAAAATGCCAAGATATTCTTGTAAAGCTGTGTTAAAGGAAAAACTTAAGTATGCCATTCATTTTTGTAAGTCTATTGATACTGATGATTATGCCAGAGTTGCTTTAAATCAATCAGACAGAGAACATGGTGCTGGAAGTTGTCCCTATATTGAAATAAGCGACAGTGAAGATGAAATCGACAGTGCTGGATCAGATGATCCCATTCCTGATTCAGTGTCGTTTACTTCCCAATAAACTGAAGAAAGCACTTGTGAATATTTTTAAAATGACTATCATGAAAGAATTCTTTGTAATAATAACTTCTTACATCAATTTTACTCATATGAAAAGTGTACATTTTCTTAAAAATGTTTCCTGGTGTTCAAAAGTTATATATAAACTACAATGGTGTAAAAACAAATGAGTCCCAGCAATTGTAGAACATTACTACATATTTAGAACTCAAACTGAGAGAAACAGGTTGTTTAAAACACTTCAAACTTTAAGAGAAGGAAAAAAGACATAATAAATGTTTGTTTTTTAAATCTACAAAGCTTACAATCTTCAAAAATAAGTTTAATCTTCCAAAAAAGGAAAAAAAAATAGACTGTAGATTTTTACTTTGTTTTTGTTATATTTAATGTAAAGAAAACCCTTTTGACATAATTTTCTTAGTACTAATTCTTTTATTTATGGCCCATTTATTTCATTTTCATCTATTATACTCTAGGCATTATTGAATTTCCTTAAATAACATTTTTAAATTAGTAATAATATTAAAACTTTAAAAAAAAATCCCAATAATTATCTGTTTTATAAAATTTGACTATAAATTCAGTATTATTACCATCCATGATGATTCGTTATGTTTTATTCCTTGTTATCGCAATATATATATTTATATTCACAAAAATGTATATATATATATATATTAATGCAGGTCTTTGTGTGATATCTATTTAATTTCACTTTAATATTATAAAAATTATTTTTTAGGGGGGACAAGATATCAGGAAAATATCCAGTATTTGATATATCTGACTGATTTTATAATATCCAAAATACCATTGGATATCTTACTACTCTGCAGGATATATGGCTTTATATATGCATATTATTTTAAATACTATAAATTTTTGACAAACTTAATTATGTTGCATTTTTGATATTTTTCTGTGGGAAAATTGTTTTATTTTATAATAGATATTGTTTAATACATAACAAGAGGTGCAAAATACATAAATTATTCAGTTTAGACAGGTTGGCAAATTGCATTAATTCACTCCTAACTTTTAATGCACATAAAACTGATTGATATAGTTATACATAAAAAGACTCAGATATCATAACATGGTTTAGCAACATTTAACATTCAGTAGGCAACAACAACGTTTTTTACAAGTTATATCAGTGCTTTATTTGTAATTTTTATATAATTAACTCCTTACTGGTGGGATATTTTTCAATAAAGTGTGTCAAAAATAGAATTTTTTTCCCTCTTTAACTTTTTGCATTATAATAATAAAACAGTTAGAAATAGGTTATTTTGTAACAAAAAAAAAATTACTTAAAATAACTGCTAAATTTAATATTTTCAAATATATAAGGAAAAAAAAATTATGGATTATAGTAATATTTTACTCAATTTTACCGTTATTGTAAAAATAGTCAAACTCACAGAATAGAACCACTAATTTTTCTCCTTTGCATAAAAAAATAATCAAGAAAATATTATATGATGAGATGTAATATCATTGTTAGAAATATATTTTTAATCATGTGAAGTTGAGTAGAATTGTGATTATAGAATATTAAGACTATTGAAATTCTGAAATAGTTGTTTTCAACCTGTTTGTGCTGAGAATTTTCTTGCTTTTATCAAATCAAGCAATATGAATTAAAAAAAGTCCCACTGGTAACACTCTTTGGCAGGAAGTCCTGCTACTCTGATAATATGGGTTAAGACATGACTGTAAATGAAAAAAAGCAACAGTATTCAAAATAAATCCAAGAGATGTTACAAAGATGGACATTGTATATTATGCATGACTTTTAGCACCAGTGTATCATTTTCTAATATTTGTGATAATATTTTTGTAGAGCGTCAAATGATATTTCATCATATGAGACTGAATGAAATAGATATTACAGTATTTGAATAATATATTCAGACATGATTTTATGAATTTCATTGTATCTCAACATATTTTAAGTGTTTTTACATTTCACATTAAAAATATGCTTGTGATTACATATTTACAGATTGCTGAAGAGTACTAACTAATATATCTGTAAAATTCTTTTGTGTATAGATGTTTTTTTGCTGCTTTATTTATTTATTTAATTGTATACCTTAGTGGCATTAAACCAAATGAATTAAACTTCTGCAATTAGTAGGAAGATCTTATCACAAAATTAGTTATGAAATAACTTTAATTATTACTAGTATTATATAATTAACTGCATTACTGATACAGTACTGCATTATCAGAAGAAAAGTTTACTGTTGATTTCTCTACAATATTATCTAATTTCCTTGTGAATTTTAGTGAAAATTTTATTTGCTGGAGTGTAATAAATTCATCATAATGCTGCACATTTATTTGTTCATATACATTATCTTAAATAGGCCTTAATCTGTTTAACAGGATAAGCTGTTTCTCTACACTACATTTTATTACATAGTATTAAGCAAAGTGTTTGATTCTGCCAAAGCATCTGAAAATATTTATGGAAACAAAAGTAATTCTCAGCACAAATATAATTAAAAAGAAAAGATTTACTAAAAGACGTATACTACACATGAAAGTTAACACTTTCAAAACATAAAAAAAAAATTTAATAGTTTGAAACCAACAAGTTTCAGCCGTCCTGTGGCCATCATCAGGGTTTTACTTCAGTCCAAGAGAGAAAAATGCTTATTAGTTCATAACAGTCAAAAGTAAACACACTCCCAAAACAGCACCATCTGTACAGCTGCAGTCCAACCATCCAACCTCAAAAGAGAAAAACTTGAAGAAACCAAATTATTAATGTCAGTAACTGCATCAGACCTTATTAACTTTGAGTTAAATTCTGTTTCAAAAAATCCAACCACAACTTATGTATGCCGTAAAAAACACTGACATCTCTAATTCTCAATTCAATTTCTATGGATTCTCTAATCATACTTTTTTGCGGATAAGTGTATGGCCAAATAATTTTTGCATTGTCATAATCTATTGCTTTAATCTGAGTTTTAGAACAAAATCTTGCAATGGCTGTGGATTGTCTATTATATTTTATATCTGCTTTATGTTCTTTTAATCTTGTTTCAATTTTCCTTTTTTGTCATACCTATATAATATATTGTCTCACTGTTATCTAAAATAATTGGAATTTCATAAACACCAGATAAACTCAAAACAAAAAGCAGATATAAAATATAATAGACAATCCACAGCCCTTGCAAGCTTTTGTTCTAAAACTGAGATTAAAGCAATAGATTATGACAATGCAAAAATTATTTGGCCATGCACTTATCCACAAAAAAGTATGATTAGAGAATCCATAGAAATCGAATTGAGAATTGGAGATGTCTGTAATGAAGGTGTTTCTTACAGCATACATAAGTTGTGGTTGGATTTTTTTAACAGAATTTAACTCAAAGTCAATGAGGTCTGACGCAATTATTGACATTATCTGGTTTCTTTAAGTTTTTATCTTTTGAGGTTGGATGGTTGGACTGCAGCTGTACAGATGGTGCTGTTTTGGGAGCGTGTTTACACAGTATGTTTACTTTTGACTTTTATGAACTAATAAGCATTTTTCTCTCTTGGGCTGAAGTAAAACCCTGATGATGGCCACAGGGTGGCTGAAACTTGTCGGTTTTAGACTTTAAAAATTTTATTTAATGTTTTGAAAGTGTTAACTTTTATGTGTAGTATACGTTTTTTAGTAAATCTTTTTAATTATATTTGTGCTGTTAATTTCAAGATAATAGTCCTTCAATTTAAAAGTAATTCTGTATACAATAACTATAAAAAACAACAACAAAAAAACATGTAACAAACAGTATTTTTTTCATTATCATATACATTAATTTTGTTGGTGCTGAGTAATTGTAAATTAGGAAATAATATGAAAATGTAAGTATATTTTGAAGCAGAAATTTTTTTAAGCTGTGTTTTATTTCTACATAGTATTTATTTGATTTCATTTATTAAGTAACATTTCTGGTTAAAATATATTTAGTTGACTTTAAGAAGTTGCCGGCTATGGAAATATATATATATATATAAATTTTAATAAACTCTATGTTATGTTTATGAACTAAACAAGCATAAAGATATCAGTAATATGACAAAATTTTAAAAATATATCTGCTATTCATTCAGTGTTATACAAACTTTTATTGATTTATTGACCAAATATACTTATTGAAGATCTACAAGTGTATTGAGTTTATTTTCAAGTTTTATGTTGTGTTTATAAACTAAAAAATAAAATGTGTTTTATTTCTACATAGTATTTATTTTATTTCATTTATTAAGTAAAATTTCTGGTTCAAAATATATTTATTTAACTTTAAGAAGTTGCTAGTGATGGAAATATATATATATATATACATTTTAATAAATTATATGTTTATGGACTAGAAATGTATAAAGATATCAGTAATATGACAAAATAAAAAAAATCTGCTATTTATTCAATGTTATACATACTTTTATTTATTTATTGACCAAATATACTTATTGAAGATCTACAAATCCATTGAGTATATTTTCATGTTTTATGTTGTGTTTATAAACTAAACAGATGAATTTTTTTTTAAATAAAATGTGTTTTATTTCTAAATAGTATTTATTTGATTTCGTTTAGTAACATTTCTGGTTAAAATGTATTTATTTGACTTTAAGAAGTTGCCAGCTATGGAAATATGTATATAAATTTTTAAAAATCCTATGTTATGCTTATGAACTAAACAAGTGTAAAGATATCAGTAATATGACAAAATTAAAAAAAATATATCTGCTATTTATTCAGTGTTATACATACTTTAATTGATTTATTGACCAAATATACTCACTGAAGATTTACAAATGCATTCAGTTTATTTTCAAGCTTTATGTTGTGTTTATAAACTAAACAATAAAGTGTGTTTTATTTCTACATAATATTTATTTTATTTATTAAGTAATGTTTCTTGCTCAAAATATATTTATTTGGCTTTAAGAAGTTGCCACCTATGTAAATATCTGTATAGATTTAATAAATTATATGTTTATGAGCTAAAAAGGTATAAAGATATCAGTAATATGACAAAATAAAAAAATATCTGCTATTTATTCTATTTTATACATACTTTTATTTATTTATTGACCAAATATATTTATTGAAGATCTACAAATGCATTGAGTATATTTTCAAGTTTTATGTTGTGTTAAAAACAAAGCAAATGAATTTTTTTTAATAAAGTGGATTTTATTTCTACATAGTATTTATTTTATTTTATTGAGTAACATTTCTGGTTCAAAATGTATTTATTTGGTTTAAAGAAGTTGTCACCTATGGAAATATATGTATACATTTTAATAAATTATATGTTTATGAACTAAAAATGTATAAAGATATCAGTAATATGACAAAATAAAAAAAAATCTGCTATTTATTCAGTGTTATGCACACTTTTATTTATTTATTGACTAAATATACTTATTGAAAATCTACAAATGCATTGAGTATATTTTCAAGTTTTATGTTGTGTTAAAAAACTAAGCAAATGATTTTTTTTAATAAAATGTGTTTTATTTCTACATAGTATTTATTTTATTTCATTTATTAAGTAACATTTCTGGTTCAAAATATATTTGTTTGGTTTTAAAAAGTTGCCACCTGTGGAAATATATATATAGATTTTAATAAATTATATGTTATGTTTATAAACTAAAAAAGTATAAATGACAAAATAAACAAATATCTGCTACTTACTCAGTGTTATACATACTTTTATTTATTTATTAACCAAATATAGTCATTGAAGATCTACAAATGCATTGGGTACATTTTCAAGTTTTATGTTGTGTTTATAAACTAAATAAATGTAAAGAAATTTATTTGTGAAGTGACAAAATATATATATTTAATGCTTATTTTGTTTTGTACTTTTTTTGCTCATCTATTTAGTAGACATGTAAAAGATACATACAAAAACTATGAAATGTTCTCTTTGGAAGTTGTAAACTGTGTTGTAAGGAAATGTAAAGATATCTTTTATGTGACATTTAAAGTGAATATCCGATGCTTATACAGTTTTGTAAAATTTTTGTTCTATTTATTCATAAGTATTATGTAAATAAGTTATATAAAGCACACTCACGCGTTATAAGTTATGATTGTACTCTTTCTCCAAGTTTTATGTTGTGCTTATGAATTCTGTCTTTATAAATTTTATATAGTGTTTGGGAAATATATTCTTTCTTTATACCTATATATTTACAAGGGTCAGCTAGGTGGGGAGGCCTACCAAATGGCTTAAGCACTCACAAGCCCCACCCACCTATATATTTACAATGCTAAGCGTTTTCTTTCGACAGTCTGTGAGAAGAAACTACTGCATCAAATTACACCAACCTTTTTTTTAAATGAAAGATATTTGGCCACAGATTTGTTATCATGCATTCATTTGTTCAAATATTTTATTAATTAGCCGTAATTTTAAATTAAAATTCTACAGTTGCACATGCACAGTATATAAGTACAAGTCTGCCTTTGGAGTCTCGCGCTGCACATGTGCAATGATGCTCGCTCAGTTGAACTATTACATCACAGGTAGAAGTTAATTTAAGTTCGTCTGCTATTCGATTTTACTGTAAACAAGCTTTTCTTTTTTTCACAAAGTTAATATTATTTGGCTCTTTCAGCATTATTAACAATTCAAAAATTTATTGTGTAGGTGTTAAGAGCTAGATACAGTTTATTTCGGGGGTGTCATATTGCTTTGGTAATATTACACACAGAAGATAAATACAGTGATTTGAGGCTAAAAGCTATGGTTGGTGATCCGTCATATGATTTACCAATAGTTACACATGAAGATTGGGAAACTAGCATATTAAGTTGTAGCTGCTTCTTTGAAAAAATAAGGTATCATAAATATTAAAACACAAAACTATTTCTGTAAGATCAAAATTCAAATTCAGGACAATTGCATATGCGTCAACTGTTTTTCGAACCTTTTCAATTTAGAAGGAAGCAAAATGAGTTCCTGCTAGCGTAGCCCGTTAATGCAGCAGTTTAAAGCTCTGAATTTTTGTAGAAGACGCGGGTTTGAGTCCAATCATGGCAAGTGTAATATTTTTGTCGATAATTCATTTCAGTAATGACATATTTTATTAGGAAGAGAAGTTATAGCATTTTTATTTTATTATTATTTGAATGCTTTATAATTAAATAAAATTTAACACTCAATAATATTTTTGAAAAATAATGGTTTTATATTTAAAATATTTAAGCTAAAATATTTTGCATTATCAATTAAATAAATTGAGCTGATCTACAATTTTTGTTATATTTTCTGACCATGATCAAGAATATATAGCATGTGTGTGTGTCAGAAAGAAAAGTTTGTCATTCATTTGCGTAAAAAAGAAAATGGAAAGAAAGAAAGAAAAATATTCGTATAAGCACTAAAAAAGAAATTACCTTGATATCCAGGTTTAATATTTAAAAAATGTATCAAAATGTAAAATAAAATTCAAGTAATAAAAAATATATATTACAAATCATTAGCTGCATCAAGTTTCAAATTTAGGTTTTTAGAGAATGAGACAGATAAAAATAAAATTCATGGCAGCTTTTAATGGTCATGTAGTTTAAATAAATAAATAAATAAATGAAAATAAATACTGTTATTTAAAAAAAAAAAAACTGAGGCCATACTAAGTAAAAATAAATTCTCTACCCGGTATTTTTAGGTAAATTTCTGATAAAAAGCAAGCATAATTGGTTGTAAATTATAAACTTAAAATTCTTTCACTTCATTGAATAGGTTAGACTGACAGCCCAATCTATCGCATATAGAAATTTGTCACGCAATATAGAAATCTACCACAATATAAAAATTCGTCATTGAATAATTAATTTAAAAGCAACTAATTAAAAATTCAAGAATTGTTCTAATGAAACATTCAAGTTATTTACCGTCAAATCTTGACGGGCACTATCTAGTTTATTATTCTTTCTCTAACATTTAAATTGTGTTTATAAATTAATGCTCTCCTTAGGAAATTTTATATCATGTTTATAAATTTTCTCTCTTCCTTTAAAAGCTTCATGCTATGTTTAAGGATTAAGCAAGTGTAAAGATAGGAAATAACAGAATATATTACACTTAGTTTGTTTTGCATTAAACTATTTATTGATTACTCTCCCTTTATAAGTTGTATGTTGTGATTCTACTCTTTCTCTATTTTATATTGTGCCAATAAATTCTCTGTTTATAAATTTTACATTGTGCTTGTAAAATATATTCTTAATTTATAAGTTATATTTATTATTGTTCTTCTACGTTTTATGTTTTGTTTATGAATTAATGCTCCCCTTAAAAATTTTATATTATGTTTAAGAATTTTCTCTCTGCTTTTATAAGTTTCATGTTATGTTAAAGGATTAAACAAGCATAAAGATATTAGAGATATTAGGGACAAAATAACTGAATATCTGATACTTAGTTTATTTTCTGTTAAGCTATTACTTGAAAAAATAATATAAAGACAACATGTAAACTATAGTATCTCTGTATAAATTTTATACTGATTTTATGAACTAAGTACTTAGGTATCAATAATATGACAAAATAAGCAATAGTCCAACAGTTATTCAATTTTGTATACCTTTTGTTTACCTGTTTATTGAGAAAATGTGTTTAAAAATAAAAATCCACACAAGCTTATGAACTAACTCACTAGTTCTGAGTTTTATGTTGTGTTTAAAACTAAACTAGTATCATGATATCGAATTATAATCTCACAAAGTAATGCCCTAAACTTTAAAAAAAAAAATTGTTCACCTATTTATTGACTAAAGACGTGAAAAAGACCTATAACATATATTTTTATATGTATTGAAGCCTTTTTTATTATTTAGTATGCTACTTTCATTTTGTTAAATGTATTTTTAAATAAATGTTACTTTATGTGCCTACATATCGTCTTTGTGATATATTTCATGTACGATTTTTGCATATTATAATTGATCACAAACGACAAAAGATCTCTTCATCATAATTAAAACAAGTCATTGTTAAATTACAAATTTTTTTATGACACATAATATCTTGAAGATTAGTCTAGCCATGTTTAACATGACACGATACTTTTCTATTTTCTGAATGTGGCATACTTTCAATATTCCATGTGCTTTTCCCACTGTATAATACCATTTATTATGTTTGCCATGATATTTTTTATTTTTCACATAATTTACAATACTATCACAACAAAAATGTTATTAAACTTAGAATAATGTTTTTTTCCAAATATTAATGCAGTTTTTGAATTAGAGGTCATTTACATATTAAAAATTATACCACCTTTCTTCTGTAAACATAAAAAATTTATTAGAATCATAAAAATTTTCCACTTCCACTTCTTGATGGATTTACACATTTTGGGATGTCCTTAACATGATTTAACTATTTTCTGAAAACGTCTGTCTGTGAGTTTATATATGACTCAATTTTTGTCACCATTCTATCTCAAGAACTAATGCACAGAATTTCATAAAGCTTTGTATTCTGTTAGATCTTGACACGATTTGGTGCTGATTATACTTGTGTGTATCTCATCCAACAGGAGGCACTGTTATATGACCCTGCTGGATGCATCTTCCATGATTTCTGTGATAGGTTTATCTCAAGAACTAATGTATAAAATTTCGTAAAACTGCATGTTGTCTTAGACCTTGGCATGACTAGATGCTGATTAGATTTTGATGTATATTGCCAGTGGTGCAGCAAGGGGTGGGTGGGTTGGGGTTACCCCCCCCCCCCCCCCCCCCCCAGAGCCAAGACAAAAATACAGAAATTTCCATTTTTATGAATCAAATCATTTAAAACAAAACTAAAGTTAGAATTATATTTATTTTGTACAAAATTTGCCACTTTATCGAATCAAATCCTGTTCAAAAGTTTGATTCGTTTAAAAGGCGGTAATGTATTTTATTTTAAAAATGGGAAAAACTCATGGTAACAGATATCAGCTTTTAACGAAAACTGGTCACTCATTTTGAAAGGGGATAGCATTCATTCACACCATTGGAAATCAGCCATAGGCTAAAAGAAATAGTCATTTCCTGTCACTGTCAATGCCGCCTTGGGTTCTTCAATACTGCCCTATTGGTTTGGAAACGAGATTGGACACTCGAATGCCAGGAAAAACACAAAATGCAGCATGCTTTGAAGAGTACACACACATTCTGTTATTAGTTGTTGTTGTGCTAAGGTATTAGTTTGATATTAAATCCTCTTCAGAGAAGAAAATTATGAAAAAGATGGTAAAAAAACCTTTTTTTTAAGTCTTTGATTTCCTCCAAGTTTTCATCAATTCAGGTATGTTCAGAAAGTATATAATTCTTTTATATTTATGTTTCTGGAAAGATATAAAGGTGCATGCTTTACAGTTCGGGTATATTGTCCTTTTGGTAAGGCTGCTCTTAAATCCAAAGGGGCTTTCAGACACATTTTTTAATTCTTATTCAGAAACGCATGAAATAAGCAGGTTTTGTTATTCAAAAACTATGTAACTGAAAGACGTTTTCCATTCTTTGATAAATACAAAAGATCTTTCAGAAGATATTGTCACAGTGGATGTTTTGAACTGAGTTTACAACATGATAGCGTCAAAAAAGAGAAAAAACCGGTTGTCACGTGATCAAAATCGCTTATAACTCAATAACTAATTCAATGGCACAGTGAAAGGGGGGGGGGTGTTCGGGGTTAAAACCTCTCCCAGTGCTACAAAAATTACTATAATTGCCACTTATATGAATCACTAGTTAAGCAAATTAATCGCTTTTATGAATCAAAACTAAAATTAATATTAAAATTTTTTGGCTTATTTGGAATCTGTGGCTTTGCTGAATCAAATTCTATTCAACAAAGTGATTCAATTAAACGGCGAATATTGTATTTAAAACTGTGAAAGCGTATATTACATGCATTGGTTAAGTGAGATCTAGTCATTTGTTTTGAGAAAGGTCAGTGATCACATTTTCGAGGTGTCTTAGGCTAAGTGAATGGTCAATTCCTGCCGTATAGATGCTTTGAGTTTAAGTATTGTACAGTGTACAGTTTTTTAATTGCATTTCTGTCTCTGCTCTGTTTGAAACGATAATGAACCATCGACTTCCAGACAAAAGCATAAAACATACACTTTATAGGTCTCTTTCAGTTTCAAACTTCTTGTTAGAAGTCCGTACCAGCCGAAATTTCTGCACTCGAGCACAAACCGATCTGTAGAAAAAAAAATTTCTGCCCGGTATAAAAAGCGGAAATTCGGCCCGAGCCCGGTCTGGCCTGTTTTTCCATTTTTTTCACAAAAAATTTATTGGCCCGGTATAAAATCTAAAAGTTTGGGCTGGCTCAAACAAAAACTTAACAAGTCCTACCCTGACCGACTGAATTGTCTTGTATGAGGAGTTCTGACAAAAAAATACTTATTTTAGCTTTTTTCATGTTTGTATTCTCCATTTTTTTAAATGTATCCTGGACTGCGACCTTTATTTTGTTATCTTGAAATTCACAACAAATTTTCTGAAATGTTACGGCAGAGGGGGGGAAAATTCCCTCCCAGCATTTTTCGCATTCTTTTAGCAGAATTTGTGTTTCTCACGGTCTTTTGACGAAATTTGCATTTTTTTACGATCTTTAGATGAAATTTTAGCATTTTCTTGATCTTTACATGAAATTAGTGTTTTTTTTTTTCATGATCATTTGGTGAATTTTTTGTTTTTTTCGCAATCCGTTGACAAAATTTGCATCTTTTCAGCGATCCATTGATGAAATCTGCATTTTTCCTGCAATCTTTTGACAAAATTTGTGTTTTTTCATGATCTTTAGGCGAAATTTGCATTTTTTTCGCAATCATTAGATGAAATTTATATTTCTTCACGATCCTTTGCCGAAATCTGCATTTTTCGTGATCTTTTGGTGGAATTCGTGTTTCTCTCGGTCTTTTGACGAAATGGGCATTATTTTAACGATCTTTAGACTTAGATCTTTTGGTTTTTTCTGAATTTTTAGACGAAATTAGTGTTTTTTTTGTGATCATTTGGTGAAATTTTGTTTTTTTCGCAATGCTTTGACGAAATTCGTGTTTTCCCCATAATCCTTTGGCGAGCTTTTTCTGTGAACGATTGACGAAATTGATATTTTACGGCGACCATTTGTCGAAATCCTCGATATTTTTATGTCCGAGTTTTCAGAATGATGACCGATTTTTTTAATTAAATTTTCGGAACATTCAGAACAGAATCACCCCTGGCTATGTCGTAGAATTTTCTAAGACGGGATCGCATAGGAGAGCAGAAATGTTCGTTATAGACAAGTTCCCTTCGTAGCAGGTACACTGTCTGTTGTAAATGTATTATATTCTTATTCTTCTTATTATTCACACGTATTATTATATTCATTTTGTATGGATCAACACATTTTTTTCCGTGTAGGACAGGATTTCGTCACATGGAGGTTCTTTTTAAAAAGTTATATTTATTTTTATTGCTTAGAAATTGTTATCGTCAATAACATTTATTGCTTAGAAAATGACACTTCTTTAAAAATAATAAATTGAAAATTTTAATTGTACAACAATGGAAATTTAAAAGTATATACAAGTTTTGAAAAAAATTGTTGGGCCTGGCAAAATTTTACTAAATTTTGCACGAATTTATAATAATGTCAACTACATTCTAAAATTCAGCACTGTTTGGACACATATGATGATAAACTTCACCAATTCTCATGATATTGTTACATCTGACACAATGCAAGGTATGTCTATTGAAAAATTTGCTAAAATTGTTTAATTAATTTTTAAGTTAGGAACAAGAATTCGAGATTATCTTGGAGTGAAAACCCATGTGTATTTTTGACTGAATGATAAATTCCTGATTTTCTGTACAAAAATTGTTTGCTGTACAGTGCTCTTCCATCTCTTAAAGTTTTCCTCATCATTTTTTAAACACTTTATATAAACCTAACATAGTAGCAGGGGTACAGAAAATGTTTCTACTCTCAACATTTCCCCTAATCCCCTTGAAAATTCCCTCCCCTCAAAAAAATGTATGGTAGGTTATAGATATTTGCTGTATCATCATAGGTATGGAAAATTTATTTTTCCAATATTTCTCAACTTATGCGTGGCCCCACCAGTGGCTGAGAGGTTTTGCTGTCGAAGCTGGCAGACGGGAGGTGCTGGGTTCGAACCCAATCGTGCCTGTCAGCCTAACTGTTTGGAGTTTTTGTGGTTATTTTTGAACCTTGGGAAACCTTGCGTAAATATGGGTTAGGTTCCCTTAGAAAGACCCCCAAAGAGGGCACTCCCCCTAGGGCCTATATTCCTCATGCAGATAATAAGCCGTCATAAATAACACCAACACCATCAACTTATGTGTGAGTATATATGGCAGGGGCAATTCTGAGTGGAAAAAAAAAAAATTCTGAAATTCAGAGCAAATTTTCTGAAAGATTACAGCAGAGAGAGGGAAGGGGAGAAAATCCACCAGTAACTATGTTTTTTTCGAGATCTTCTGACAAAATTTGCGTTTTTTAGCCATATTTTAATGAAATTTGTGGTTATTTTGCACTCTTTTGACGAGTTTTGCAGTTATTTCGCCTTCCTTTAGACGAAATTTGTGGTTATTTCGTGCTCTTTTGATGAGTTTTGCAGTTATTTCGCGCTCTTTTGATGAGTTTTGCAGTTATTTCGCCTTCCTTTAGATGAAATAACTGCCCTCTTTTGATGAAATTTGCAGTTGTTTTGCCATCTTTTGATGAAATTTGTGGTTGTTTTGCGATCGTTTGACGAAATTTGCAGTTCTTTCGTGATTTTTTGACGAAATTTGTGTTTTTTGTGATCTTTTAACAAAATTTGCAGTTGTTTCATGAACTTTTGATGAAATTTGCGGTTGTTTCACAAACTTTTGATGAAATTTGCGGCTTTTTGACGAAGTTTGCAGTTGTTTCACGAACTTTTGTTGAAATTTGTGGTGTTTCACTGTCTTTTGACGAAATTTGTGTTCATTTCGTGATCTTTTGACAAAATTTGCATTCATTTCGTGATCTTTCAATGAAATTTGTGAGTTTTTTTCACGTTCCTTTGGCGAAATTCGCATTTTTTTCTCGATCATTTGGTAAAATTCGCGATTACTTTGCGATCTTTTGTCAAAATTTGTGGTTGTTTCATGATCTTTTGTCAAAATTTGCAGTTCTTTTGCAATATTTTCACAAAATTTGCGAGTTTTTTGCAATTTTTTGACGAAACTTGTGGTTTTTTCACGATCTTTTGATGAAATTTGCAGTTATTTTGTGATCTTTTGACGAAATTCGCGTTTTTTTTTTCGTGTTCCTTATACGAAATGTGCGGTTATTTTGCGATCTTGTGACGAAATTTGCGTTTTTTCCGTAATTCTTGGATAAAATTCGCGGTATTTTTGTGTCCAAATTTTCAGATTGATGACTGATTTTTTTTTTCATTTTCAGAACCGAATGCCTTAAATTTTTGGAAAAGAATCGCTCATGATATATGGTACATATTATTCTGAGATCGATTTTGTGAAGGCCACCATACTGATTTTTTTTAGTTGTAGTGAAATTTTTCTCAGGGAATTATGAAATTCATTGTTAAAATCGAAATCAATTGTATATGTTTCTGCAAAATATCCCCAGGTGGTTAAAATTTCCACCGATCCTAGATCGCCGGATCGGATATATTCTTCACCCCTGTTAGTATAGTTATTTCATTGGTGCATTTTATGTTGTGTAATATTGTAAATGCTGTTTAGATTAATCATGAATCACAACCAACGTAACAAGTGATTCTACTAACTGAGAAAAAAAGCATCATGATTTCATTAACTAGACTGATTCAAGTAACCGGCGATCACCATTATCATCATCTCAAAACCCCCCCATAGAGCCGAATTCTGGCTGCGCCACTGATATTGCACAACAGGTAGCACTGCTGTGCTGTGTTTTGCATGATTTTTGTGATAGCAATATAATGATATGTTAATGATAAGCACCTATGGAATTAAATTTTATGAAATTTCATATTCATTTAGACTATGACATAACTAGGTACTGATTAGGTTTCAGTGTATAGCTGTGTTTTTCATAATTTCCATGATAACTATATCACAACATCTATGAGATGGAATTTCATAAAATTTGGTATTCAGATAGACCTTGACATAACAATAACTTGATAGACCTTAAAGTTGGTACTGATTAGGTTTGGGTGTATCTTGCTCAACAGTTACACAACAGCTCATTGTTGTGTTGTATTTTTAAGGATTTCGGTGATAGCTATAGATCAGCATCTATGGAAGGGAAATTCATCAAATTTAATATGCAAGACATTTATTAAATATTATGTTTCAGTTTTGCTCACCAGGGGGCACTGTTATGCTGTGTTTTTCATGATTTCCATGATTCCTATATCTCGGCAACTATGGGATGGAATTTCACCCAATTTTATGTGCAAGTTATATATTTTTAAAAAGTTGTTTTAGTTTTGATTTTGCTCTCTGAACAGAGGATGCATTGATAAACATAGTAGTATTTTAGTTTCTATTGGGTAGAAATCAACCAAGTTTTATATTTGAAGTTATTAACTAAAAATTTACATGTTTGTACAATTTTGTATTTAAAATACCCAACATGGGGCTGTTGAACTGTACCTTTTTTTTTTAATTTACTAAATACTGTAACTGTGAATTAAATTCAAAGAAATGCACTATACTTCATAATTGTTGGTGTCTAACAGTATTATTTAAATTAAAATATTAGAATAATACAGAAAAAGTTTTGTGATGGCCACAGCTTACTAGTTTCAAATGATATCTACTTTTTGAGTTTGTTGGATCACATCAGTTCAGAAAGTATATAGTCTATGGATTTTTTCCTAAATCTTTATTGTTATAAAAAAAAATGTGTTAGATAAATTTAGAAAAGTAAAATTAAGATCTTTCAGGAAAGCTTGCTAGTCATTCAATCAGTAACCAGAAAAATTGTATAAAATACAGTAAACTCTGTCTAAGGCGGAATCGGTCTGGACTGAGAAAATTTTCCGTGGTAGACAATATTCCGGCTTATGCAAAAGAGCTTCCCCCCCCCCCCTTCAAAAAATGCACAAATCGTATATTTTTTATGTTCATAACTTTTAGTAATGTTCTTTAAAACAAAATTTTTAATGAAATTAGATTATTAAATTTATTGTTTTTAATAATTTCGAAACCCATTATTTGAACACAAAAATAAATATTACCAATAAGAAATTGCTCTAATTCTGAAATTTAATGAAAATCATTTAATTTAATCAATACAGTTACATACTTTATATTTCGCATGGTAGTTTAAAAAATCAAAAAAATAATCCTTTATCGATGTTTGTATTTCTTTCGGTTTACCATCCATTCTACACTAACACGTAAGTCTGTTATTATCGGTATTATTTTTTTTTTATTTCTCTGAACAAGAAAAATAATTTCGAGGTACCTAATTCTTCTCAAGCAGTCCTGTTTGAATTGCACTGCTGTCTTCAACGTTTTCAGAAGCGTGGTTATCCTCGGTTGCTTTCCTAAGACAACAGTTAAGCTTTTCAGGTGGCATTTCTGAGCAAAGTTTGGCAATCCATTTAACAGCATCGAAAACACTGTTTTTTGTCAGGTCGATGGCTGAAGAACAGTCATCAAAATACGCAATAATCGACTGCAACAGATATCTTTTGTAGTAGGTTTCAGCATTTTAATAACTCATTGATCCGTTAGTTCAATCAGTTAGTTGATCACTGCAGTAGTATCTGCCGGAAGAAATTGTAAATTTATATTCAACAGTTTGATGTCGGCATGAGAAGGTGCATTATCGAGGAAAAAATTTCATTTTTTAGTTTCTTCAATCATTCGTCTATTGAACTCCTTCAGCCAGGGCCTGCTTAAGACTTAGTAGTAGGGGAAGCCCGACATCACACAGGGGGCCCCCCAGTTACTCGACCAATTACTTTTTATGTACTAAATCCATTTTTCATATGCTTAAATAATTTGAAATTTTACTATCAAAATTTCGAGTAAATAACACTTTTAATATTAAACTAAAACCAACTACCTACATACATATGAAATTTATTTTATTATATACATAACCAATTAATTTTGTAAATGTCAAATATGGAACTACAGTTGAGAATATTTGGACTTCAAAATATCTTTTATGACTTACAAATTGCAGCATAGTAAGAAAAAAAAAGTTTAGTAAGGAAAAAAATGCATTTTTACCCTGATTGATTTTTTTTTCTAAAAATTAGTTTTGAAAAGTAAATTTGGGGGCCCTTTTGTATTTCAGTGGGTAAGCACGGGTTTCACAGGCCTATTCGGTAAACAGGAACTGCCTTTAGCCACCCCTCCATTAAAACAATCGACAACCAGTATTTTTTCTGAGATTTCCAGGTCACAGGTAGTTTAACAATATTTACATTCTTGAAACATAACGTCGTTTTCAATTTCCAAATCACTAACTTTTTTTATAAACTGCCCTACAAATTCACAAAAAGCGAACAGTGACATGCTTGTTGGAGGTTTTACCTGAGCGGCATTAGCTTCATCTTTTTACAAGGGAACTATTTAGCACACATGATAAAATAGTGCAGTCTCATCGCAATGATGTATGTCCTTCTCTTGATACCTTTCAATCAGTAGATGAAAGTTTCCTTTCCATTAACAAATTTCATGCTGTGGGACATCTTTTGGGTGTCAGGTGTCTCCATGGCAATGTTATGTAGATTATGGAAGCTCATTAACCATTCCCTGGAAGCTTTAAAATCCATTTTACCTATTTTTTCGCAATATAGTCCAGATGTCCGCAAAATTTTCACTCGAGCAATCGAAAAACATTCAAAAGTTAATGCATTAATGTATTCATCTTTCACAGCACGTTTTCTCTTTCTATTGGATGTTTTCAACTCTTTCTTTTTAAGCATCTTAAATTTGAGTTTTGCCATAATTAAACCTAATACAAAGATCTCCCACAGAATATTTTGGTTTTGGTGGGACCTTAAAAACATTTCTGTTTCCACGTTAGACAGATTCCGGCTTATGCAACAAGAATTAATGTTATTCTCTATGGGTTCGCCAGGACTCGAAAAAATTTCCGCGGTAGACAGATTTCCGGCTTACACAGAGTCCGCCTTAGACGGAATTTTCTGTATATACATAAAATAAACTTCCTTTTTATAAAAGAAAATGTTGTTCAACTTTTCTAGGTACTTTCTCCAATTTTCTTTTTGGTATATGTTAAATGATAACAAGATGGTCTCTTGAAAACATCAAACTGTAATATTTTTCTCCATCTCAAAAGGTACTAATAGAAATGAGCTGAAAATTCACTTAGCTATGTTTTTGAAGATGCTTACTCTCTTTATGTGAAAATTAATGTGGGTCTTACCTCATAAATTTTCTTTAATATGAATTTATGAATAATTTTCATAATAAAAATTTGGTTTTAAATAAAATAAAAAAGCCTACACAGATCGAAACATATTTAGATTTATCAATCATTGAAAAAGAAACATTTCAATTAAATGATTTTTTGGTGAGGAAACATAAATTGAAGTTTTTTACATGAATTTAACCCCTTGTAACTCTATGAAAATTTAAGAAAAAAATGCATAAATTATATACTTCTCTGGGATGACTTGGTCTAAGGTACTCAAATAAATGTCAATCGGAGGACTAAATCAAAAGTGGCTGTTACTATTTGAAAAAAATCCCTGCCGGCCTGGCCTACAGGCAGAGGTAGATTTCGAAGTTAAGTATACTAATTTCACCAACAAAAACTAAATCATTATTAGATATAAATCCACTTTAACAGTTTTATCTGTCAGCTTTTGACGAGTTTATATTTCCTTTTTTATAAAATAGCTGGTTTTATCAGAATCATGTTAAGGCGATATTAAAAAAATATTTTTCCATACTCAACAACTCGAAATTTTCTGGCACATTTTCAGATTAATTTTTAATTAAAAAAAAATATGAAACATGCTGACGTGATTTTTGAAAAGATTTATAAGCGACCTGTGTTTTTATTTTTCTTTCAATTAATTAAAACTTGATTAATAAACCATTATTTTCTCAGTAGGGCAATATTTTTCGTTTCTAACACAATCGCTTCGGGAAATTCTGTTCAAAATGCCCACTTTGACATCATTTTTTGAAATACATTCTGCCTCTATCAAAAAATCGATCATTACTGTACATTATATAGTTTCTGAATAAGAGAATCTAGCAATTGGATGCGTTTGAGAGCAAAAATGAATTTAAAAATGAGTAAGATAATAGACAGTTTGGATTTGAATGCACCCTTAATAAGATGATTTTTTTCTTCAACCGTTATGTATTTTTAATTTGTTTTTGCTTTAAGAATTGGCCCTATCAAAAACTTGTCTATATAAATGTTGACGACAATATTAAGAAGATATATGATAAATTCATGGAGATTTTATATCTTGTGAATTGACGGAGTTATGAAAAATTTTCTTCTTCAACCTTCTTTTTTTTTCGGTACGAATTGGTCCTATCAAAAACTTGTGAATATAAAAGTTGTAGATAATATTAAGGAGATGTATAATAAAATTATTGGATTTGATATCTTGATAATTGACAAAGTAAGGAATTTTTTTCTCCCAAAAACCCTATTTTTTGCGCCCCTTGAGCCTATTTTAAATTGTATCAAAAATCTGTGATGCATGAATTTTTGGCGCTATTTTTAGAAGTAATAAAAACTTTAAACTGATTTGATATGTACAAAAATTAAGCAGTTATGGGGTTTTTTCGGTTTTCACAAAACCCCTCCCTATTTCCATCCCCTTTGTCCGCTTTTGCCCATTAACGAACTTGACCGAGATTTTATGTCCCTTGATTTTATGTATCAGTTTGGAAGAGATTTGTGCAGAATTGCAGAAGTTATCGTGTCCAGAAGAAAGTGATAACACAATTTCTTCGGGAAATTCCGTTCAAAATGCCCACTTTGACATAATTTTTTGAAATATATTCTGCCTCTATCAAAAAATCGATCATTGCGGTACATTATATAGTTTCTGAATAAGTGAATCTACCAATTAAATGCATTTGAGAGCAAAAATGAATTTAAAAATGAGTCAGAAAATAAGCAGTTTGGATTTGAGTGCATCCTTAATGCAATGATTTTTCCAACACAACCCGCTTCGGGAAATTTGGTTCAAAATGCCCACTTTAACAGCATTTTTAAAAATATATTCTGCCTCTATCAAAAAATCGACCATTACGGTACATTATATAGTTTCTGAGTAGGAAAACATACCAATTGGAAGCCTTTGAGAGCAAAAATGAATTGTAAAATGAGTAAGAAAATACGCAGTTTGGATTTGAATACACCCTTACTTAGATGATTTTTTTCTTCAACCGCTATGTATTTTTAATTTGTTTTTGCTGTAAGAATTTGTCCTATCCAAAACTTGTCTATATAGATGTTGTAGACAATATTAAGAAGATATATGATAAATTCATGGGGATTTTATATCTTTTGAATTGACGGAGTTATGGATTTTTTACTTCTTCAAACCCCCTTTTCGTTCTTGTTTTTAATTTTTTTTTGCGGTACGAATTGGTCCTATCAAAAACTTGTGAATATAAAAGTTGTAGATAATATTAAGGAGATTTATAATAAAATTAATTGGAATTGATATCTGGAGAATTGACGAAGTTATGAATTTTTTTCTCCCAAAAACCCTATTTTTTGCGCCCCTTGAGCCCATTTTTAACTTTATCAAAAATCTGTGATACATAAAATTTTGGCCCTATTTTTAGAAGTAATAAAAACTTTAAACTGATTTGATATGTACAAAAATTAAGAAGTTATGGGGGGTTTTCGGTTTTCACAAAACCCCTCCCTATATCCATCCCCTTGGTCCGATTTTGCCCATTAACGAACTTGACCGAGATTTTATGCCCTTTGATTTTATGTATCAGTTTGGAAGAGATTGGTGCAGAATTACGAAAGTTATCGTGTCCAGAAGAAAGTGATATATATAGATAGATAGATACATAGATAGATAGATAGATAGATAGATATATAAAGTTTTTTACTGAGGGTGGTTTTGGGTTCTAGGAGTCATGATCGGTGTAGATCTGCAAAAATTTTTCAGAAATTCCAACATAGGAACAATCCCAATAGGTAGTATTTCATACGAAATCTACCTAATTGAAAGCTGGTATAATTTTTAATGTGTATTATTTTATATAGTTATATTATTAGAGTATATATTTTATACTCTTTATGAAAAATGCATTCATATTCAAAAGGAAAAAATTATTCTGAATCTAATGACACTTATCATGTTATTTTATTGTGAACAATCTGCAAAGAAATGCATGTGTATTGTTTTCTAATATTGAGACTGTATTTTCTAATGAAACTGTCTAAAACAGAAAATTTGTTTGACCCTTTGCAACCATTTTTGGCAGTTTTTTTTTCTTTTTTTTACAGTATTGAATACCTTTTATTTCTCAGACAGTTAAACTAATGTCAAATTTGTCTATTATTGAGGTAGGCTCATATCCAAACTCTAGAACATGTTTTCTATTTTGTGAGGATCTACCAAACTGTGAATTCAAAAAGGTACAAGCCATCTAATCGTCACAAACTTTTTGGGTCTCATGGACCACTAAATTCATAATATATAATCCCACGGACCACTAATATGATTTTTTTTATAAAAAATAAATAACATTTGTACAATAATGATTAGTAAACTTTTATTAATATGAAATGTACTTATTGAGCATAAATAACTCGAAATTAAAGCTTTATTTTTAGTTTGAACATTTCAAAAACACATAGATTTTCATGGAATCGCGACTGCTGACAGACGAATGTCCATATTTTCTTTCACAAGATTATTAATGCTTTAAATTTTGAATAATCCTTTACTTTTTACTTTTAATCTCCTGGTGGCAATCTGAGGCATATTGTTTGTTCCGGTACAACACATAAAATAGAAAGTTGAGATACTTTGTCCTTTGATTAGTAATTTTAAAAAAATTATCTGTTTTTGAAATAAATAGAAATAACATTTATTAACATAATTATCAGTGTCAGCTATAACTGAGTATTTAAAAACTAAACATCTAAAATTTCATAAATGGAAGAATGTTATTATTTATTTATTATTATTAAAACATAAAATTGCAAATAATGTCCAGATTTTTCTGCAGATTCTGACCTCTGATCTAAAGCATCTTTCCCAAGATAATTGTATAGAAACTGCTTGCAAACTTAAAAAAAGATGTGGGGAACTGTTGTGGATTTTAGAAACTCTGCATGTTTCTAATCTTTCATTCACCTATACAGTAACATTAACCATTTCAATTTTTGTTTGGGCAGTGATATTATTTAAATGGCAGAACTATACTATACAATTTCTTGTTTGACAGTATACAGGGTTAGTCAAATTTATGCCAACACTTCAATGGAAAATCTTTAATTAAAATTATGTTAACATTTAAATAGAAAAATGTAATTAAAATTATGCTAACATTTAAATAGAGAAATGTAATTATAATTATGTTTATGCTTAAATTGGAAAACATTTATTGACCATATTTGATGTAAGTTTACAATAAAGTAAAATATTAAAATAATTTATTTAATTAATAATTACATAAAATAATGTAAAATAATAAAAATTTAGAAAAAGATTAAAATATTAAAAATAAATTGTTTTTCTCTCTGCAATACCAGTATTGCTGTCACTGTTCATATAGAAATTTAAAACTTTCCTTTTTATTTTTTTTATGTCATACGCTGTTCTAGGGCTTATTCCATATGATTGTGCCAAAAAAATGAGTAGATAAATCAGAATCAAGCTTTTTTATGATCTCTACTATTTTAATATTGTCAAAGTAATGTGTTTTATTTTCCTGTATTTTTTTTTTTTCATTAGAAATATTGTAATCAGCTATATTAACCAGAATTGTGTACGAAATCATGAAAAAAATAAACATAAAAATTCTTATAGATTAAAACCGAAACTCAATACCGAACAAACAAATGAAAAAATTAAACATAAACAATGCGGCTTCAACAGTTAAAGTTTCAGATATTTTGTGAAAGCTACTATT
This sequence comes from Maratus speciosus, assembly GCA_963932465.1. Lineage (NCBI taxonomy): Eukaryota > Metazoa > Arthropoda > Arachnida > Araneae > Salticidae > Maratus > Maratus speciosus. The sequence goes on along the minus strand of OZ010787.1, from coordinate 339,192,474 downwards.
CTACCTTATTTTTTTTTTATCTTATATAAGAAAATAATTTACACCAAATCATAAAATAACAAAATTTTATGTCCTGTTGATACAGATTTAATAAACAAAAAAAGCTTGATTAATTAAAAAACTGTTTCGGGGAAAAAAGATTGCGATCGCCACTGATATTAGTGCCATCTTGATTTTTTACAGAAATAAATTCCTGTTTTCTTCATGAAAAAGCTTGAGTTTGGTCATATTAACCAGAATTACGTATTAAAATGTGTAAATAATATCGAAAAAATTAAAATATTGAAACACAGGAAACGAACCCAAGGAAAATAAAGAAACAATTGGGTTACAGTTTACACTTGCAGAGTTGCCAAGTCTCCGGCTTTTTGGATACCAGTATTATCTCAGAGAAAATGTTATTATTTTAAAGTGAAGAAAGTTCTGATTGCATAAAAAAACATTTTCTGTGCTAAAATACTGGTATCCAAAAAGCCGGAGACTTGGCAGCTCTGCGCTTGTGAATATTCTACAGGACCTACAATATGGCGAGTTATTGCTATAAATATGCTAATTTACATTAAAATTGAAAGTAATGTTATTTTATTTAGTAATTAATCAGGTCTAATAGCCAAAAGAGCATGATTTAAAAAAAAAAAAAAAGGTGCAATTGCTGCCGATTCTGCGCCACCTTGAATGTCCTCCTTTAAACTTAACTGTAAGTCTATTTACATCTGAAATGGTACGTGGATTTAAGGGAGCCTACTGTATCTGAAAAAAAAAAAGAAAAAAATTCCTGTTTAAGTACATAATTGTGTCTAAAGTGTTTTCCCATTTAAGTGTTAACACGATTTTAACTAACAATGTACTGCACTGCAGATTCATTATTTGTGAAACATAAGCTTTGATAGATGGATAGATAGATATTAGTGTTAAATTACAAAAAAAAAAAAAATCTTGGTTATGAAACAAGCAATGACTTTTTTAGAATACGCTAGGCATTTTTACAGTGACAGGTAAAATAAAAATTAATGAAAAATCAATGTAATAAAGAAAACACTATTATAGTATATAGGAACATTTTGGGACCAGGAAAAGTTTATATATAAAAGGAAAACTTATTAAAGATTCGTCATCTTAATTACAAGAAAACTATGACGTATCTTAAATAAAAAAAAAAATAATAATAAAGGACTTTACGTTGTAATATCGATACAAAACAAATAGGTGTTGCTATCCAACGTACAATTTATTCACTAGTTTAACATAAAACTCTACGTTTCGGTTTAATCTTTAAAACCTTCATCAGGAGAAAAATTTTCTAAAATATAAATCGACAACAAACTCTTTACATGCTACATTTTGAAATCAATTCAAAATACTTTGATTAAATTTTGAATTGATTTCAAAATGTAGCATGTAAAGAGTTTGTTGTCGATTTATATTTTAGAAAATTTTTCTCCTGATGAAGGTTTTAAAGATTAAACCGAAACGTAGAGTTTTATGTTAAACTAGTGAATAAATTGTACGTTGGATAGCAACACCTATTTGTTTTGTAAAAAAAATAATTTATTAAAAATTTAAATTCATTTTTCATGGACATATATATAAAGAAAAAAAGAAACAGGATTCAACTCAAATTTAATAAATATACATTAACAGGGTGTCCTAAAATGGATTGACATATTTTTAAATTCAATAACTAGTAAATAGTGATAGCTGCTCAAGTTATTTTTGCAGGATAATAATGTATGAAGTTGGAAATTTCTTTACTACACTTCCTTGTTTAAGTTCCAACTACTACCAGTAGATGTTGTGCTGTTTCAAACTGTTAAAGCACTAAAACTAATGTATCAAAAATAGATCGAAATGTTTATTCTGTGTAACTGTTGAAACACTCAAGCAAGATGGTTTTGAGGCAGTGCTATGCCATCTATCAGTAATATGTGATGTGAAACTAAAACAAAGAATCATAATATCGAAACTCTTTACTCTACACAATTCTCTCCTGTAAGAATAACTTCAGTAGCTATTACCCTTCACTGATTATTAAAGTTTAAAAATGTCAGTCCATTTTAAGACATCCTGTAAAATCAGAAATCTTTCATAATCAGGATGTCCCAAAATGTTTCATAATAATCCTTTTTAAACAAAATGAAAGTAGCTATCCTGTTGCTCAGGATTCCAGTGTATAAAAAACACAAACCCTCTAACTTTTAAGGATCAATGAACAACCAAGAACCAATTATTATTATTTTTAAATAGAATAAGTTCGTTGGAAGTATTAAAGACAATTTATACTGAATTGTTCTTAACATTTCCTAAATTTACAAAATTTCATAAATACAGCAAATATGTGTTTAAAGCAAAGTTTTTGAACTAGTGGTCTATGAACATTTCTTTTGCCTATATCATGCATATAAGTATATTGTCCATATCATGTAGTAAGTATAATTTTTTTTTTTTTTAATTATACAAATTTTACGAGATTACAAGGTACTAAACAACATCAAAGTTATTGTAGAAAAGAAATTTAAACAATAATTAACCCATAATATAATACATACATGAAAATCTAATTTTTACCAAAATATTAAATTTAACCCTTTCCGGCGCGGTGTCCTTAAAAAAAGGACACCTAATTTTAATTACAAAACTGACAAACGGCACCAAGAATATTTAACTAAAATTTTCCTATTATAATGTACATGAAAATAAGCAAGTTCGTATTTTCTAATAAATTCGTTTATAAATTGCGGTGTCAGTCCATTATTTCATCAGTTCATAAACAGAATTACTCCGCGTCCGTAAGGGTTAATGACTTAACGAGTGAACTGCACACACAGTATTTAATGTAAGCCTGGTTATATAACAGATGTACTTAAAAAAAAAAATAAATAAATAAAACTAAATTGTAAGATGAAGATATTAAAAATTTAATAAGTAGAAAATATAAGCATAATGATATTGTTAAATTAGACTTTATTGATATTATTAACTCAGAAAACAAATATGAGAAAACATCCTATATTCTTTTCTGTGTACAATTTAGCAAATTTTAGAATACCATTATTTTCTAACACTAATACTCTACTTATTTAATCGTCGAATTTTGAAATTAAATAAAGCTAAGATAGGTCTTATGGAAATAGACCTATAGTGGTATCCTAAAATCCGCTAAATTGGCAACAGTGGTATACTTTCCAGTGCACGAAACTTTTAAATAATAAAATAAATTATACATCTAAATTATAAGAAGCAACAATAGGCGAAAAATATATTTATTTTATTTTAACCAGAGGTTCCTAAGCCGGCTTTCTGGATTATCAGAACACACTGCTGGATTACAGATCATATGTGAAAACCATTTTTTTTTTTAAATTACAAACACTAATAGATTTTTTTACATTTAATATATATATATTTTTTACATTGCCCACTAACAACACCAAAAAGCATTTTTTATGTGAAAAATATCAATTATGTATTTAAGTAATGTTTTGGAAATTTATTAAAAGCGATACTTTTGTATTAGCTGCATGACAGATATCAATAGCCATTGAAATCACTAAAAATTTTGCTACTTACAGCAGCCTTTTCGGTTCTGTTTATTTCAGTGTTTAAGCACGTAGTTCGATTACATATCTGTTACATTTGGGTTTTTATTGATATTGATATTGTTTTATTTATTGATGAAGTATTAATTTCATTATGGAATATTAGCCAGAGACAAAACCTGAATAAATTATCACATAAAAAATAAAACACTCCTTTTACATAATCCTGCCAAGTCACAAACTTAAAATACAAGAACCAGAAAAAGGAGTGATATCTCATGTGAGTACCACATGAAAAATCTATTACTATTCATAATTGGACTTTCAGCATGTATGAAACCATATGAAAACTGCTTGGCAACCTGTAGGCATGTGTCCAGTAGTAGATTTTTCAGTGTCAATCTGCAGTAAAACAAAAATTATCTGTGACCCAACAATATCTACTACCATAAGAAATAATAGTAGTCCATAAAATAAGCAAACTTTGCAGTTACAAAGAAAATACAATAATCTAGAGACAAAGTAAAATTTAGTAATTTTTTTTAAGCATAGCACTTCTTTTTAAGCTATTAGAATAATCTGCCATTCTCGCTGCCATATTGCATAATTTCTACTAGTTGGGGCATGTGTACCGCATATGTGTCTATATGACTGCATGTTTTGTAGGTTAACCCTTTGTATGCCTGCTCTATTTAACTGCATTTTAAACTCTATGAAAATCCATTCTTAATTATCAGCTTGTAAAATAGATTAGTTTTATTATTATTATTATTATGATCATCATATAAAAATGTAAGAAAAATACATTAAAAATAACATGCAGATTAATCTCAATGCACCATACAATGGAAATTTAAGCTGTAACAAATGAACTAGGGATGAAGCAGTAAATATATTATTGAATATTATGAATAATTAAGAATGTTTAGAAATAATTAGAACTGTAATTTCTACATATTGGAATGATCTGAGCAAGTTTGCATGCTATACTGGTTAAGATTTCGAAAATCCATCCCAAACACCTATCAGTAACTCCTTTAAGGAGATAAGAAATAAGAATTACAGTCTATAATAATAGTTACGTGATCGTTACGGTTCTAGCAAGGACTGATGGACGTAACAACATTAAAATAAAATTACCCCAAGATAAAATTAATGAAATTTACTAAACTTTATGTTGTGTTTATTCGAAGGTAAATCCCAATGGATAAACCAACAGTTAATAACACATTGCAATGCACTGATTAACATTATCCCAAATATTTGTAAATCTTAACCTTACATTAAATGAGGGGCTCACAACCATAGTAGACTAAGTCCGTTAAAAAAAAAAAAAAAAAAAAAAAGATAGTCCATTTAGAAGGTGCATAAAATCTGTTTTATCCACTCCCACAGTAAACCAAGTCTGTGATAACATATATAAGAAATTATGTGAAAACAGACTTGGTCCACTGTGGGAATGGATAAAACAGATTTTATGCACTTTCCAAATGGACTATCTAATTTTTTTTTTTTTTTAATTAAAAAAGGACTTGGTCTACTATGGCTGCGAACCCCTCAAATAGTCAACATGTAGCATGAGATAACACCTTATAATTTAGAAAATGAACTAATGTTTATTTACACAAAATATTTACAAACAAAATAAAAGAAAGGAAACATTAAATTAGACTGCACTACCAAGTAGCTGTCATTAAGAATTAACAGACTCAAATAATTATCAAATTTGCCATTATCATAACTAGCTTTTCTGATATAATTAATTAATAATTGATTAAAATTACAGTTCACATTATGAGAATTTTCAAATTGCTTATTAGTAAATATTTTAAAACACAGTATATTTAATTTACAGGGCTGCGACTGGCGACTATTTTTTTTTATTTAATTCGTACTACTATTTCCAAAAAATATTCTTTGTTTTATATTTCTTTTGTGTTGTTGCCAAAGTATAAGGCAAATATTATAGTTTGGAAAACGTGGTGCGAATGGAATATAAAAATAGTCGCAAGTGGCAGCCTTGAAGTCCACCGAAGTGGGGGTTGCTTTGGGGCCGATAGCTACCAGGGTCGAAATAAGCCCTTTTTGCGCCCGGGGCAAACATGAATTTTGGCGCCCCCTCCCCTCTCTTCCTCAAAGTATATTTACAGAGAGAATTTTCTAATGGCCGACTTATTTTAAAATTTAAAATATGTAATAATAAAATATGTAATACTGAACTACGTAAATTGAATGTGACGTTTGTTGCAATTATAGTCTGTTCACATAAAAGAATTCTCATGTATTACCGGCTATTTACAGTGTTTGCTTATACAGTAGAGTTCCGATTATCCGAGTCCCGCTTACCGAGTTTCCGCTTTAACCGAGCTATTTTCTTCTGATGGACTGATGGATTTCATTATTATGAAACAGCCATTATAAATGAAGTGTTAGGTGAAGATGAAAGAGCAGTCGTAAAAAGTTTGAACTCTGATTTTCTGCTCAGAATGGGGAAAAAAATTGGCCATAATTTTTTTTTCACCTAACACTTTATTTATAATGGCTGTTTCATAATAATGAAAGCCATAGGTCCATCACAAGAAAATGATCGATTCCAAAGGTATAATCTTTCACTTGGCGCCCCTTGGCTCTGGCGCCCGGGGCACATGCCCCCTCTGCTCTCCCCCCCCCCTTAGTTTCGGCCCTGATAGCTACAATGGCTGTCGCCTCGAATGATCCTTTATTTTATACACAGGGATAATTACATATTTTTGACATAACAATTTCGTCAACATACTAGGACGAGATAGCACAATGAAATTTACAACACTAGAGAGAAAAACAGCCAGGAGCTCCACAAAGAGTGTGCAACGGAGCCAGTGGTAGTCGAACCCAAGGTTACTATATCTAAAGGTTGCGCCATTTCACCCCGTAGCCAATAGGGAGCGACTCGCTGCTTGACGTCACCCCGCGTGTTCAGATCGGTGTTCCAATTGACTTTGCATTAGAAATAGACTATTTTTAATTGAAAAATATCAGTAGAAATTTTCGTGTGAAAAGAATTTTAACGATTAAAAAATATTCTTTATACATTGGACAAACATCACATCTAAAATTTAAACTATTATCTCTTTTTAACTCTTTGAAATTTAATTGTTAAGTCTGCTGTCTTTTTTTTATTAAGTTTCGTTTACTACTCAATATAAAAACGGTAATTTACATTAAAAGAAAGTAAAATAGTAATTTTTATAAGTAAAAAGATCTACAAAAGAAGCAAATTTGATTTTTATATGACTGCAGTTAATGTTTTGTTAATACTTTTTAATATAGTATATTTAAAATATTTCATCGGTAATCAATTTGAAAACTAAGATAATATGTTATTATTTCGCTATGTTTTTAGTAAAGAGCTATTTCATAAAAAATGTTTAAAAAAGTAATAATAACTTAGGTTTCATCCTCCCTCATACCCCAGTTTGAGTTTTGCCTGATTACACAAGCAAATTAAATAGAAATTTTCATAAGTAAATAGCTGAATATTTAATATTATTAAACTAAAATATTTATACTATATAATTATATCATTTGTTGAAAATAAATGTGAAATTCAGAGTAATATATTTTATAAACACATTTCGAAAAGGTTATTTAGAATAATACTTTAATGTTGCATAATAATAATTAATGTACATGTACATCCATAAGTGAGAGAAATTAAAGTAAATTTTAGCGCGAAAGAGAGTTTAACATTTAAACAATATTTTTCACATCCAAATAAAGTGCCATATTTAAATTTTAAAATTATATATCTTTCCAGCTTTTTAGAATTTATTGTTGTTTCTTTCAGATTCCATTTATGCGTTTGATGTCATTGAATACCACACTGAAATTTTTTATAGAAAAAAAAATAAGGCAAGCAGTATTTATAAAAGAGATTTAAAATACAAATAAAAATAAAAACTTTAATTATTAAATTGCCGAATTCTTAAAACAAAGATTTATATGCTATAAAAATTTGAATTTTAAATTAAGAAGAATAGAAATACCTTCCGAAAAGGTTATTAAAAATTAATTATAGTTTAATGATGTATTATCATAAAATTATACAAAATATTTAATAATTAAGGTTTTTTAGGTTTTTACCCTCAGAATATGCTTTAATTTCAAGCATATTATTTCATCACAAGATGCGTTTTGTATATACTTCAGATATGCGCTTCATTATTTGATATTTTATCTTGCAATCACAGCTGATTTACTTCAGTTTTTTTCCTTTTTTGGCAGAGTATCTCTTTTTTATTTCTGATGAATATGTTTCGGTAAGGAGCTATTTCACTCACATGAAAACACCTGCTCGCTAATGTTAAACCTATGGGAGAATTTTTTTAAAATATTTTGTTTGAATTCGAATGTTTTCATTTTTTTTCCTGCATTGGATAGTCGATGTCGATCTGTACAAAGGCCGTTTTTTACTTTTCGATTTTCTTTGCAGTTTTTTTTTAATGAGGATACTTCACTTTCGAAACCGGTTCCGAAAGTAAAAATTTCATAATGAAAAAAAACTGCAAACAAAAAAAAAAAAAAAAACAGCCTTTGTAGAGTTCGTCCTAAGCTGCCCAATGCAAATATATATATATATATGGAAATGCACACGAGATATTTTTAAAAATTTCTTCCATGGTATGCGATTTTTCGCGTGAGGGAAGTAGCCTCTTAATCTGTCTCAATCGAATGAAAGTTCTGATTTTCACAAATGATTTTATTATATTTCTGTGCCTGTTTGGAAAACCAATTTAACTTTTTTGCAAGCATTTTCAAAAATATTAAATTCTTTCGAAAATGAACTGCTGTCAATTTCATTAAGAATTTTTTTTAACAGTTTTACATCTTCGATGCATTTATCACATTGAAAGTATACCGATTCGTCCGAAGGAATTGGTTGTAACATATTTGATTCACCTAATGAATTGTCAAACTGTCATGCAATTTATAAAATTTTGTTTCTCTGTATAACCAGCAATATGCCTAATTTTTTGAAAAGATCAATTTACGGAAGATATGGTGAATGAAAATTCTTCACCTTCAATGTTATTTTCACAGTGCTTGAGATTTCCCGAATTTTTAGATGAATGGTATTTATTATTTTCACTAGTGTTATATATATGTTATTATTTATTTTTAAATTATCTACATCGCTACTATTTTCAATGACTTTATTTACAATATTCACTCGATTGAAAGTGATCGGAACAAATTCAGAAATTTCAGCATTGTATACGTACGTTTGCATAAAATAATCCATTAAAAAAAAAAAAAAAAATCAGATTTCTTCATTAATGTATGAGGCGAAACATTTTTTGTTTTATCCGAAATATTAGTCCATGCTGAAATAACATAAGTACTAGGCATTTTAAGCAAAGCACTAAAAATAATACGTTATTTTAAAACTTTTCCAACTGATGTTTCATCAACGAAATCTGAGAAATAGCTACCGCGTAATATTTAGGAAAAGTGATTGGAAATAGCTCTTTCGGAGCTTCGTGTGTGGGCAAACTGTCCTGAGTGTCAAAGGAAATCACAATACATGTTTATCCCCCCCCCCTACACACACACACACACACACACATCCAATTCCAATGATCGACTAAAGATAAAAAACAATAGAAACTCCACCTTAGCACAATAATAATAATAATGATAATAACACACAACTGTTTCATTTGAAGGGAAAAAATCCTCTATAATCGCTTTATTCTTCGAAAAAAATATTTTCGCTAGTAAAAAATGTTCTGTCTTGAAGAAATATGCTCTTCTTTGAACAAAAACAAAAAAAGTTTTGAGCAGAAATTCAATTTTAAATGCAAAAATAGTATCTTTTCTGTTGCGGGAATTCTCCTTAGCACGCACAGTGACGTCATACGTACGGAAACCTTGATACGAAACTAGAGGGAAATGGCACCCCCGGTCGAACCCACAGACCTTTCAAGCGATTAGCGGCGTGGTGCCTTAACCACCCGGCCACGGAGGCCCCGAGTGGCAGCCTTGAAATGCATTAATTGCCCTAAACATTGGATATACTGCCTCCTCTAAGGTAACGTTTATTATTAACATAACACAATTATTAGTAAATACCTGGGAGTGATTACAGCAGAGGAAGGCATTTGGGTTCAGTCATACATTAGATTCTGTTCCGGAATTCACCAAGAAATGTCCTGTTAAAACGCACACTCTCCAAGTTTATTAAACCAAGGTCCAAAATTATTCATTAATAAATAATTCAATAATATAAGAATTGCGAGGTAGCTAAGATATTCACTAGCCATACAAGGCTCTGATACTTTAGAGTTTGGTGAGCATAGCAATTAGCTCTCAGCTGTACTCTCAAAATCGAGAAAAAAAGTAGCTTAGTTCTGAGTTTATCATTGAGACAAAGTCTCTGTAAAACTTAGGACCCTTCAGTAGTTTTTTAAGTTAAGAGCCAGTAGAAATATTCTATCGTTTCCAGTCGCTTCTTTATCTGAAAATCTAGCAACATAAAATACTTTTTTAATGAGGGTCCCACATGTCACATGTCCTCCAAATTCTTTTCATTGGATGAATCCTACATAATATTCATTGGATTAAACATTTAGAGGTTTATGATTTGATAATCTATTAAGGCTCCTGTCACTGCCGGCGAAGGCACTCACGAGCTAATGCTAATCCTATGAGGAGGGATTTTTCTAATATCTCGTTTGCATTTCGACATTTTTAAATAATTTGTTTTGCATTGGATAGACCAGATCCATCTCTACATTGCACTTTTTTTACTTTTTCGATTTTAGTTGCAGATATTTTTTAGAATGATACTTTCCTTTTCAGAACCGGTTTTGAAAGTAACTTTATAAAAAATATCTGCGACCAAAATAGAAAAAGTAAAAAAGGTGCGATGTAGAGACGGATCTCGGCTATCCAATGCTAAAGAAATTATTTTAAAATGCCGAAATGCAAACGAGATATTAGATAAATCCCTCCCTATAGGATTAGCTTTAGCTCGTGAGTGTCTTCGCCGACAGGGACAGGAGTCGTTATGCCCTGCCTCCTCATTAGCAGAGGATGGGCTACAGACCCCTGTAACTCAATCACCCAAATCTGAACTCTGACCTGTTGTAAATCTGGTAAAATTCATCTTTTGTGCACATAGTATCAAGAAGAGTCAAACTTTGTGTCTAGACAGGCAAAAAATCAATATTTATTTACATTTCAGTTATTCATAAATTAAAAGAAAATATATAAACACAATGATAGAATTAATTGCACACAAATTATAAAATCTGTTGAACTAAATGCCAGCATTAATCGTATGTAAAAACTGTCTTTTTACAGTGATTAGTTGATGAGTTAATAGTCTCTGAAGTCTTAATAGCCGCTCAATTTGTGCTGACGTTATTTAGAACTGTTTTCTGTAAAGTAAGATGCAAAACCTTCTCCCCCCCCCCCCCCCCCACACACACACAACAACAACAAGGATACAGGTCAATTCCATCGTAACTGGCGTAACACTTTATCATCGAATTTTGTTTTCAAAACTGTGTAGAAAATTTACTAATAAAGCTAGAACGAATTTTTACAATTTAAAATATTTCTTACTAAGGACTTAATACCCGAATACCTGCAGATTAATTCAATCTCTCTTTTAGTCCCAAAAATTGCAATTCAAAATTCTGTAACTGGTGTAACATAAAACATACAAACATTTTTTCTGCATTCATTGAAGTGTAAAAATGATCAAAACTATCCCGTTTAAAAAAGTGATTTAATTTTCTCTAATATAACACTAAGTAATGACAAATAACAGTAACTTGTTTAATTAATTTCTAAACAATAAAATAGAAAAAATGGCATTTACACATGTAACTGACGTAACATTATGACTTTACAAAGACAATAATGGTACTTGACTTAGTTTGTAAACAGTAATTTACAATGCGTTTATATTAGGATTTTATAATAGAACATAAAAATATCAAGCTTTTCAATCATACCCTTAAATTAAACATATTACAAATTTTATTTTCCTCCCAAAATGAGAATTTTCTGTGGAATTGTCCTACACTAAACTTCGAAGAGTTTATGTGTAAAATAAACATGGCAAGATAACGTTCTCCCCAGACAGATAGAGTGCTGCAGCATCATTTGTGGTTGCACGCAGGGGCGTAAACCACCTTGGTCGCTTAGGGGGGTGTAGGCTCATAAATTTCCGACTCCAAGAAGAAAAATTTCCGAGTACCATTGCAAACAAAATGCCGACTAATTAATATATATATATCTATATATATATATATATATATACTCATGTCCAAAAGTTTAGCATATGTGATAAAAACGAAGAAAGGATATCGTAAATATCTTACGAATTAAACTTTATAGATAATAGATGAAAGTCTCAAGATAATTATGACTGAGCGTATCGAGATAGTCAAATAGGTTTTAAAGCGCTGATGTTGATTCCTTTTGAATTATTAATGTATGTCTCTAAAAATTAGTGGTGAAGTACTATGATTAATATGTGTAGAAAATTGCGGTTTGGAACTCCAAACTAGAGATCTGCACGGGCCGGGCTCGGCCCAATTTTCATTCACAGCACTCGGCCCGGGCCATACTTTTTTCTGAAGGCGCGGGCCGGGCCTAACTTAATTTTTCTGTACAGAGCCGGGCCTGGTTTCATTACTAGTCTTCACGGCCCAAAATTTTCAGTCCTAGTTTTGAGCCAGCCCGTATGAAAATCATTGTCTCAGCGTGGCCTGGTCCATTTAAAGATCAGTTAAATTAAGCCTGGCCCAAAAGTTTTTGCAAAAAATGCATACATTTTTGAATCGCCATTATTCTACACTTAAACATTAAAATTTATTATTTTTAAAGAATAGTAGCATATTAAAATATAACTAAATTAAAATACAGTAAAATGTGTGAAAAGGAACCTGCCTATGACGGAACCCTGTTTTAAACTGAAAAACGTGTTGATCCATGCAAAATTAATCAATGCAAAAACCCTTGACGGGTTAAAAGTTTCTGACGCAGCACTTTATCTTATGCTCTAAGAATTTTAAATATGGAACTTAAAAATACTGATATCAAATTTTGAGTGACGTTATGCTATTTCTTAAAAAATATATTTGTATTTATTTCACCATTTTATTTTTGTTTTATTTATAATCGCATGTGCAAAAGTTATGTTCAACATGAAAAGCTGCATAAAATTTTATTCGCTGTTGCTTTATCATTTACATCTCTCATAAATTCAAAATATGTGTTTTAAAAGATATGATATAAAATTTAAGTGACGCCTTGATGTGACTTTAAAAGGTTTGTTTTTTAAAATTCAATTTAAATTATTTTTGACTTGGTTAAAATATTTTTTTTACATCTACACAATACTTTTAATTTTCCAATTCACTGTTAAATATATCACTTTCATTGAATCTATACTATGCATTGAAATGTATTTATTTCAATAAATTGATTTATCTTTTGTGTCACGCTATTCAAAATTGTGAGCAAGATTTATGTAAATGGTTTATTTGCGTCAAACTATCCTTTTTCATACATTTCATGTAGTTTGGACACAATGATGCAAAGAAACCATTTACATAAATCTTACTCACAATTTTGAATAGCGTGACACAAAAGATAAATCAATTTATTGAAATAAATACATTTCAATGCATAGTATAGATTCAATGAAAGTGATATATTTAACAGTGAATTGGAAAGTTAAAAGTATTGTGTAGATGTAAAAAAAATATTTTAACCAAGTCAAAAATAATTTAAATTGAATTTTAAAAAACAAACCTTTTAAAGTCACATCAAGGCGTCACTTAAATTTTATATCATATCTTTTAAAACACATATTTTGAATTTATGAGAGATGTAAATGATAAAGCAACAGCGAATAAAATTTTATGCAGCTTTTCATGTTGAACATAACTTTTGCACATGCGATTATAAATAAAACAAAAATAAAATGGTGAAATAAATACAAATATATTTTTTAAGAAATAGCATAACGTCACTCAAAATTTGATATCAGTATTTTTAAGTTCCATATTTAAAATTCTTAGAGCATAAGATAAAGTGCTGCGTCAGAAACTTTTAACCCGTCAAGGGTTTTTGCATTGATATCATTACTTTTTTGAGGTTAGTGATAAAATGATTAAAAAAAAAGATACTTATGGAATTTAATGTAGATTTAATTTTTACTATTTTATTACAATTTTCCTTATAGCAGTTTGTATATAAAAACAACTGGGTAAGTATAATCGCAGATCGCACAGAGGGTTTCATTTGATATTCCTTTAAAAACACTTTATCCTTAAATTAATAAATCCAAAATGTTAATTTATAATTATTAAATCCTTACATAGATGTAGCACCAATAGTTCCAATTTTCATGGGGCAGGGAACGCACTCTTTTAAACAAACCACCTTCCAATTGAAGTCATCAAAAACCAAGTTGAATAAGCCAGATCCCGTTGTGTTGTTTGACAAACAGCAGTCTCATGTCCCCTCCTTCCCCCCTTTTTCAAAATTTTTCAGACCAGTACCTAAGAATGGAACGGAAATAATTTTTTCTCTTCAGAAATTACGATAAAAAAATAGTATGCAGTACTCATAAATTTACTTTAATGTTATATAGGGTGATTATTAAGTTAATTATAACGTTTGGAATCTGTTGCATTGATGTCCGAAAGGTAGTTTCTGAGTTATGGAAGCTGGACCCATAAGGCGACATAGAGGGGCGAAGCCCGCTAGTGTCTATCATAATTATATCTGCCATGTAGACTAATTGCGATATTTAATCAAAATAGCCCCCCCCCCCCCTCCTCATCCCCGGAAATATAACAAATACAAAATGTGTCTTTATAAACCTATCGTCAAATAGGTTTTTATTTCTTTTTCCTTAAAAAAAAACATGATTTTTATATCCGTAACGTAAATAGCGGACGAAGCCCGCTAGTTCCTATCATAATATATATTTTTAATAATTTTATATAGTCTATAATAAAAATCAGAAGTTAAAATAGTCTAGTTCCATGAGTACTTGTAGTGTCAGTTACATGCTACGATTTTTGGATACCAGTATTTTAGAACGGGAAAATGTGACTTATTTTATCGGAGATATCTCATTAATTGAATAAGGTGAAGCAAACTTTTTGAAAAAAAGGTGGCCAACAAGCATGGCAGTTATCAGCTATGTGACTTTGTGCTAAAGTCCATTAATTTGATCTGCTTTAAAAAGATTACGGAAGATTGAATTATAGTAGAACCTGGATTAACCGAGCTTCGATTAATCGAGGTTTCTGTTAACCGAGCCGATAAAAAAGTCTGATTTTTTTTCCCTTTTGAATGAGCCTTAAAAATAACCACACTCTTTAGCTCACTGTCCGTGCTATACAGGCCCTTCTGCCCCCAAAAGCCCTCAACTCCAAAGAAACATTGGACCCTGAGAAGTCAATAGCGAACAATGCTTTGTTTCCAGTGGCTGTGTGAACTTTCGTAAATTTTTCAATTTGCATTTTAAAATTTATTACTGGTAGTTGATTTTCTTTTTAAATTTGTTAAGCTGTGAAACAGAACTTTACATATATTTACTTTTATTATTTAAAAAACGTTCTATATATTTTTTTAAAAGAGATGTTAAATTCGCAAGCACGGCGAGTTTTTACACACAGTTTCTATTAACCGAGATTTCCGATTCCGATTTACTAACAGTCCCAATTAGCTCGGATAATCGAGGCTGCTCTGTATAATTAAAAAATCAATGGCGATCTTACTGTAAACGGGTTTCCCTTTTACTGAGGGATTTCAAAACCGAATCAGCTGATGTTAGTTGCTGTTTCCCTGCTTGATTAAATAAGATTAGTTAAACATTAGAAAATTACCAAATATAAAAGGAACTAAGTCAACAGAGTCTTTGCTTTATGGTATTTTTTAACAACGCTATATGAAAATGATTTTAAATAAGAGATTTTAAATGTAACGTTTTAAATCTGACATAATTTTCACCAAACTTTCCTTTCTCTTTGTAACATTCAACTGAAAATATTTTTATTATTAGAAAGATAATATCATTGTTTGCGCTACCTTAAAATTAGCAACTATAGTTAAAAATATCATCTCGAAATTTGAAATAAATCTCTCATATAAATATATTTTTTAATTTACACTGTTTTGCAATATGTTTTGCAATGTGTTTTGTAAACTGTTTTGGCCACTTTGGCCAATATGACGTAATTTCCTCCATTTACGACTTTTAACACATATCAATGAATTTATTATTTAAAAATTTTCTTTTTCTTTTAATATTCACGTGTAAATATAATTTTTATGACGTAATTTTCAATGTTTTCCTTCTTTTAATGCGTAATCATTTAATTCTAATTTGAAAATAATTGATTATTTTATAATTTTCTTTCATTTTAAGTAAGCATGTGTAAAAACAATTTTTATGACGTAATGTTTAATATTTTCCTGCTTTTAACACGTTATCATTTAATTCTAATTTAAAAGGATTTTTTTCTGTTTATAATAGTCACGTGTGAATAAATTTTTAATTTAAAGGATATATTATTCTTTGCGCTGTTTTAACATTTGGCAACAATTTAAAAGAACCTTTTCTAAAATATGTAAAAAATATCTCTGGAAATTCTGAAAATTTTAATTTAAAATTGAAATAAACCGTCAAAAAATTAGGCAAGTTAAGAATAATAAATGCACTCTGCAAACTTCGAGTTTCTATTGAATGATTAAATTGAATGAAAATGATTAAATTCCCATGTATATTTTTTTTCCTATGAGACTTTTTTAATGAGACAATTTTATCCAGATTTAACATTAAATATATCTTAAAATAATTCTTCGATTTAAAAACTGTCTACTTCAACATTTTTATCAAACATTTCTCTATAATACTACGCAATTGCGTCAAAAGATGGCGACACCAGAATTCTGATATGCTTATTATGTAAACTGTAAATATTGCAAAGAATTGTCTCGGGGTTATCAAACTTCATTGATATTTATAAATAAAACATTTCAACTAAATTATTTATTATAAAAGAATTATTACATCACAATAGCTTTTATGCAAGGAAAATAATAATTATAATAATAATAATATTATGGATGTCAGTGATTATATATTGATTGACCGTCATAATAATAAAAAATGATATTATAAAAAGAAGAGCTGAAATGAATTATTTTTTTACGTTTCTGATCGTGTGATTTATATTCAAATAATAATTATTAATGTATATTTTTTGTAAAGTGATTGAAATTAAATATATTTATAAAATTTATGGTAATAGTTTTATTGTTGAAAAATTGCCAAGAAATAATCATCATCAAATTGGCGTCATTATAATTGTAATTTTATTGAACTTAATAGCAATTAAAAAAATTACAAAGGAACTGAGAATAATGGTCAACTAGCAGACTTAAAAAACATTCACATGTGAAAACACGTACGAGGGAGTATCGAACTGCCTATCTTAAGGTCAGTAAACGATGGCCCTTAGGCACTCAGCCAGTGGGAAGACAAAATTTTTCTCCCCAAAAGTGGTTAAAAAGAAAGCGTGTGTATGAATACAGTGTCATGCATTTTCGGTGAAATTTCCATAGAATGGCGAAGAAATATAGTCCGATTTTTCATGCGCATTATAAAACGAACAAGAGTCCTGCTGGAAACAAGTAAATTGTTATTTGGTTCATCTGAAACATATTTATTTGATTTTTAAAAAATCGCCCGTGTCATTTTCGAGAGAAAAAAAAAATCGAATTGTTTAACGAACGAGAGTTTTCCCAGAAAAAAGAAAAGTGTTATTCACCTCGCCTTAATCACATTTATATTATGTATCAATTTAAAAATAATCGTTAGAACAGTTTTCGAGATTTTCAAATTAGGAACTTCCTCGATATTATACCAACGTTTTCACTTTAAAAATGGCTATTTAGATCTCAAAATATACTGCACGTAGAAATGCAAAAATTTCAGTATACGATTAGACTGCAGATATAAGACTGTTCTAGAAAATTCAGAACAATAAGACATATATCTGCTGAGTTATTAAAAGGCGGCTTTTCGCGTTTTCTTTGATGTCGAGTTAGCTGTATATATGAGTTCCGCCATCTACGAATTCTATGATACGATACGATACGACTTTAACGATACGATACGATACGATTTTAGGCTTAAGGCTGCGTCACTCGAAATACTACCGTCTTCCATGATATACTAATAAGTAAGAAAAGAATATATAATACATTTACACTTGCTAAGAAGGGAACTTGTCTATAACGCATTTTTTTTCTTTTCTATGCAATTCCATTTTAGAAGATTTCACTGTATAGCATTTTTCCGATTTTTTAACACTTCTATACGTGGAATATGGATTAACAATATTAATGATAACTGAAACGTTTACATACAAGAAATAGATATTCATTAAACAAATAAATATCGCAGCCTGCTGCACTTCTATAAAAATAAAGATTATAAACATAAAAAAAAAGTTAAGATAAATATTTTTGGTCAGAACTCCTCGTACGAGACAAATTTTTAACTAATTCGACGTAAAAATCAATGTTTTGTAGAAGTTCACTCGGGCCGGGCCGGGCGGGGCTCGGGCCGAACTTTTCATTTTTGTATCGGGCCGGGCCCGGGCCTGGAAATGTCGGCCCGTGCAGACCTCTACTCCAAACTGCTTTGTTTGATAGTGATATGTCTTGTTTTTAAATGTACAAAATTTGATGAAACTGGATTATTGAAGAGCTGGGGATTCGATGTCCGTTTTTTTGCCAATAAAGGGCTTAATGCATTTTATTTTTTCTGTGTATATGGCATATTTATTCACATAGACTCCACTCCGGATAGAAATTCAAATTCTGAATTAAGCATAAGGAATCCTGTTGCCAGTGTACGTCTACAACATGAAAAAAGTCAAAATTTAAAAGATTGAAAATTTTCGAATGAACAAAACTTATAACCATTTCTTAGTACTTCAATAAAAGTTAATCAAGTTTTGCACGTTTAGTAACAAGATATATCGCTATGTAACAAAGCAGTTTTTGATTCCAATCCGCATTTCCCTATACATATTAATCATAGACTTTCTCCCCTAATTTTTAGATAAATTTATTAATAATTCGAAAAGAATCGACATCAGCGCTTTAAAATTATTTGACTATCTCAATACGATACGCGAAGTCATAATTATCCTGTGAATTTCATCTATAAAATTTAATAATTTCGTAAGTAATCGGTTAAAATTGTTTCTTTCTAAGTAAAATTGAAATCTATTTGCTTGGGGGGGGAATATTTTAAAGACAAAAATGTGCCAAAAATACGGGATTTCTTAACTCTTTCTAACGACATACTTTAAAACAGGGTAAAAATTAGTTGTCACCCCTGTTTTTTCCAACCAAACAAAATTAAATAATAATAATAATATATAAAAAAAATCGAATGCAATTGAGAAAGGAAAAAGAAAATGAAAGTATTATTTCTGATGGAAGTTAACTCGTATAGATTGTAAAATATCCAGATTATTTCGAGATAAAAATTTAAAGTATTTGGGTGTTTTCAATTTCATCCGGTATCATATAAATTTCTTGAAACACATTTTTAAATCAATCTAAAATTACGTAAAAAGGTAGAAAAAAAAATTAACATCTTTTTTAAATAAAATAAAAAGAAAACACAAAATTAGTAGAAAAAATAAAACCATAATTATTTTCGATTAAAGGTAAAATTCGTGTAGAGTGGAAAATATCCAGATTTTGATAGGGTAACGTACTAAATATTTGCAATTCAGTTTTGAATTTTCATCGGATATCACCTATATTCCGTGATACACGTTTCTAACTAAATTTAAAGTTAGATAAAAAAAAAAAAAATAGAAGTTTCTGCACTTCAATCAGTATGTCTTAAAATTTCTAGACTAAACTAAAAACTTTCCGGCTATAAATAAATACAACTGGATCTCGAAGTCAAAGGGAACAGAAAAAAGTTCGGAATATCAAAGTTTTCGATCAAAATATCAAGGTTACAAATAATATTAACATTGCTGGAATATGTATACAAATATTTTGTTTCTTCATATCGAGGTTTTCGAGTTCACAATATTTGACAAGTCAAAGTTTTTCTGTATAGTTTTAATCACGAAAATAAAATCCGTAATATTTCAGACTAAGTATAAATTTATATAGTTTTTCTTCGTTCTAAATTGTTTTTTCTAATTTTCTAATTAAAAACTACAAGGGAAAAAAATCCGACTAAGAATAAAATTTTATAGGTTTTCTTCGCTCTAACTTGTTTTTCTTATTTACTAATTAAAAACTACAGAAACATTTCTCCAATTCTTAAGTTTTTATACGTTAATGCCATTTTTTTTCGACTAAACTTACTTTTTTCCGATCGAACGGGAAATTTTCCGACTGATTTTTTCGTAGGGGGGAAGGGGGTGTTGCACCCCCCCGTACCCCCCAGGATTTACGCCCCTGGTTGCACGTAAGTTCTTGAAGGTTTAGAAAGCCAAAACAAATAGTTCAGTTAAAACTGTATATTCAGTGCTTGGCTACTGGAACAGCGAGCATCCGCTGCAGAATTCACGGAGCACGGCGTTCCGCGCGCCCGCCCGAGATCCTTTCACTTACTTTTCAACGCTGGCCACTTTCTGAAAAAAAAAAAAAAAAAAAAAAAAAAAAAAAAAAATCAAAACCGGGCAAATTTAAAAGTGAAATGCGGGAAGGGATGGGTTCAGAGCCTCGAAGCCATCGGACGACCGTTGCGGCTTCGAGCTTAATGTCCATTACATGAACCACAGTATAATAGTCCATTCATATTCTAATTCAATGCATTTAAAACTTTCCATGGATTTGAACACAAAACTTAAAAAGTAGTTGATACTCCCCTTTGATATTGCTTGAATTGTTTGTTGAAGATTCAATTTAGACACTATTACTTTAATTGCCAAATAAAAATTTTGAATAATATAATCGATGGCCTAGATATCTATCTACTCAAAGATATGATTAAAGAAATGTCATACTTTTACAGTAATTTGTTGGCACTACAACTGACATGTTACAGAAATTTGAGTCCATAAGTTCCATAACAATGAAACTTTACATCAAGTAGACGTATATTAAAATTCCACAAGATAATAAATCTAGAAAAAAAAATTGTTGATAATCATCTTAATTTACCAACATTAATTTAAATGAATCATATTTTTGATATTATAATACACTTATATTTAAAAACACAATTTTATTTTGTTACATTTTTATGTTACCTACAAGCAACATATTTACTTAAAATACTTTTCATAATAATTTTATTTAATTTTTTTTTCATGTTTATTCATTTAGATATTTGTGTTGTTGTGTTTAAAATCATGTCAAAATTTTAATATCATGTTTTGACATGTTTCATTTCACGGTCAATATACTTAATACATTTTTAATTGACCATTTATTTTTGTACAATTGAACATACACTGTAAAAAAATGTCCTGAAATTAACAGGTGTTATTCTGTGAATTTTCCCTTTTTAACTGAAAAGGTCCGTTTTAGATAAAACTCTTACTTTTCCTGGAATTCCAGGAAATGTTCCGTTTTCTGTTGGCCTTGAAATCTCAGAGTTTCCGTATCTGGCAGTAGACGCACCAAAAACGGTATATCTCCGTCTCCGTATCTAAACAAGAACTCCGGCAACAGCCATGTTGATTTTATGTTATCATCGGTTATCAATGTTCGGGCTACGTTTAGAAGGAATTTCTGCGAACACTTGATGTCATTCTGACATTTAGTTGCAGCAAAAAAAAAAAAAAAAAAAGCTGATTCATCTTGAAACCATTGAAAAAGGAGTTTGTCTTGCCTTTCCGCGCTCACTAACCACGTTGTTTTGTTTACAGTTATTTCCTGATCTGCTCCATGTTTCTGTTACTTTTGTGAAAAAGAGGTCAGTTATTCAGCTTTATTTTGTAATTATTTTTTATACTGAACGTTGTATTTATTTTAAATAAGTGTTTTAGATAAAACCTTGTTTATTTCTGCGATTGCACATTTGGCCTATAGAGCATAGATTTTAAGACACGGTACATGGTGTCCAAGATCGGCGGGTATAATGTTTTCGTTCTTGGGAGGGGGACAAGTAATTTTTTTTTCTCGACACATATAAAAAAAAAAGGTTAACGCTAGTATAAAAGATTCTCTGGGATGTTTACTAATTTGGGCTATCATTAGCAATCTTTACCACCCAGGAAGTAGAAAATGTTTAATCTTCTTTCGATGAAAATTTTATTGAGAATTAGTTTTACTTAACCATTTTACAACTTTATTTATTTGCAATATTTTTGTTTATATAGTAGTAGACTATGAATTTTGTTAGGCGATAGCATGTTTAATGTAAAGTGGGACACGTGTTTTCATTTTTTATAAGAGAAGCTTTTTTTTCTTTTTCTTTTTTCTCCTCCCCGAAAAAGCTTTTTTCCCCTAATTTTTACTGAAATATAAATTAAAACTTTTTTCTTTAATCGCTTAAGTTTATTTAATTTTTAACAACTATTTTTTAATTACTGTTATAATTATCATATTCCAGTTTTTTATATATTATATTAATCTATCAATATTTAGCCATTCTCATAGTTCATTTTCCATTAATATATCAAATACATATATTTCCAGAAATACATCAAAATTACAGTAATGGAACATCCAATGAAAAGTACTACCGAATTGTTTTTATTGATTGTATTAGCAGAATTTAATAAAAGTACACTAGTAAAATTATTTTCAAATATAATATATTTAACAATTAGAATATCAATAATTAAAATTATATTTCTGCGAATGATTCACTATTTAATTATTCAGATTGTCTCGAGATCAATAAATTATTTTAGATAGAGGTTTAAAATACTTAGGAAGTTATCAAACTGAGACAGTGTTTGGGGGGGAAAGGGGGCGGAGAAGTATTTGCAGGTTGAATTTTTTGTGTACTAACTTTCATAACATTCCAGAACTGATGTTTAGGACCACTGATTTGCAGATTTACTAGTTTTGTTACTATTCCCCAAGCAGAATATTTGCAATGTTCTGCAATAAACTTTTTTGTTCCAAAAATGTTTTGTCGGAATAAAAAATAAAAACACGGGGAAATATTAGTGCAATTTCATTTTTTAAAGAAGTGCAAAATATATTTTTTAAAACACACTTGGGATGCACCGAATATTCGATATTCGGCCATGTTGCCAAATACTTAAAAAAATAAAAATAAATAAATAAAAATAAAAACTTTTAAAACATATTTTTAAAAACCTTATACAACTTCTACGTTTAACAGTTAACTTATAAAGATATTCAGAATAATTAGAAACAGTCAAAGGGAACAGAAAAAAGTTCGGAATATCAAAGTTTTCGATCAAAATATCAAGGTTACAAATAATATTAACATTGCTGGAATATGTATACAAATATTTTGTTTCTTCATATCGAGGTTTTCGAGTTCACAATATTTGACAAGTCAAAGTTTTTCTGCATAGTTTTAATCACGAAAATAAAATCCGTAATATTTCAGACTAAGTATAAATTTATATAGGTTTTCTTCGTTCTAAATTGTTTTTTCTAATTTTCTAATTAAAAACTACAAGGGAAAAAAATCCGACTAAGAATAAAATTTTATAGGTTTTCTTCGCTCTAACTTGTTTTTCTTATTTACTAATTAAAAACTACAGAAACATTTCTCCAATTCTTAAGTTTTTATACGTTAATGCCATTTTTTTTCGACTAAACTTACTTTTTTCCGATCGAACGGGAAATTTTCCGACTGATTTTTTCGTAGGGGGGGGGGGGGGTTGCACCCCCCCGTACCCCCCCAGGATTTACGCCCCTGGTTGCACGTAAGTTCTTGAAGGTTTAAAAAGCCAAAACAAATAGTTCAGTTAAAACTGTATATTCAGTGCTTGGCTACTGGAACAGCGAGCATCCGCTGCAGAATTCACGGAGCACGGCGTTCCGCGCGCCCGCCCGAGATCCTTTCACTTACTTTTCAACGCTGGCCACTTTCTGAAAAAAAAAAAAAAAAAAAACAAAAAATCAAAACCGGGCAAATTTAAAAGTGAAATGCGGGAAGGGATGGGTTCAGAGCCTCGAAGCCATCGGACGACCGTTGCGGCTTCGAGCTTAATGTCCATTACATGAACCACAGTATAATAGTCCATTCATATTCTAATTCAATGCATTTAAAACTTTCCATGGATTTGAACACAAAACTTAAAAAGTAGTTGATACTCCCCTTTGATATTGCTTGAATTGTTTGTTGAAGATTCAATTTAGACACTATTACTTTAATTGCCAAATAAAAATTTTGAATAATATAATCGATGGCCTAGATATCTATCTACTCAAAGATATGATTAAAGAAATGTCATACTTTTACAGTAATTTGTTGGCACTACAACTGACATGTTACAGAAATTTGAGTCCATAAATTCCATAACAATGAAACTTTACATCAAGTAGACGTATATTAAAATTCCACAAGATAATAAATCTAGAAAAAAAAATTGTTGATAATCATCTTAATTTACCAACATTAATTTAAATGAATCATATTTTTGATATTATAATACACTTATATTTAAAAACACAATTTTATTTTGTTACATTTTTATGTTACCTACAAGCAACATATTTACTTAAAATACTTTTCATAATAATTTTATTTAATTTTTTTTCATGTTTATTCATTTAGATATTTGTGTTGTTGTGTTTAAAATCATGTCAAAATTTTAATATCATGTTTTGACATGTTTCATTTCACGGTCAATATACTTAATACATTTTTAATTGACCATTTATTTTTGTACAATTGAACATACACTGTAAAAAAATGTCCTGAAATTAACAGGTGTTATTCTGTGAATTTTCCCTTTTTAACTGAAAAGGTCCGTTTTAGATAAAACTCTTACTTTTCCTGGAATTCCAGGAAATGTTCCGTTTTCTGTTGGCCTTGAAATCTCAGAGTTTCCGTATCTGGCAGTAGACGCACCAAAAACGGTATATCTCCGTCTCCGTATCTAAACAAGAACTCCGGCAACAGCCATGTTGATTTTATGTTATCATCGGTTATCAATGTTCGGGCTACGTTTAGAAGGAATTTCTGCGAACACTTGATGTCATTCTGACATTTAGTTGCAGCAAAAAAAAAAAAAAAAAAAAAGCTGATTCATCTTGAAACCATTGAAAAAGGAGTTTGTCTTGCCTTTCCGCGCTCACTAACCACGTTGTTTTGTTTACAGTTATTTCCTGATCTGCTCCATGTTTCTGTTACTTTTGTGAAAAAGAGGTCAGTTATTCAGCTTTATTTTGTAATTATTTTTTATACTGAACGTTGTATTTATTTTAAATAAGTGTTTTAGATAAAACCTTGTTTATTTCTGCGATTGCACATTTGGCCTATAGAGCATACATTTTAAGACACGGTACATGGTGTCCAAGATCGGCGGGTATAATGTTTTCGTTCTTGGGAGGGGGACAAGTAATTTTTTTTTCTCGACACATATAAAAAAAAAGGTTAACGCTAGTATAAAAGATTCTCTGGGATGTTTACTAATTTGGGCTATCATTAGCAATCTTTACCACCCAGGAAGTAGAAAATGTTTAATCTTCTTTCGATGAAAATTTTATTGAGAATTAGTTTTACTTAACCATTTTACAACTTTATTTATTTGCAATATTTTTGTTTATATAGTAGTAGACTATGAATTTTGTTAGGCGATAGCATGTTTAATGTAAAGTGGGACACGTGTTTTCATTTTTTATAAGAGAAGCTTTTTTTTCTTTTTCTTTTTTCTCCTCCCCGAAAAAGCTTTTTCCCCCTAATTTTTACTGAAATATAAATTAAAACTTTTTTCTTTAATCGCTTAAGTTTATTTAATTTTTAACAACTATTTTTTAATTACTGTTATAATTATCATATTCCAGTTTTTTATATATTATATTAATCTATCAATATTTAGCCATTCTCATAGTTCATTTTCCATTAATATATCAAATACATATATTTCCAGAAATACATCAAAATTACAGTAATGGAACATCCAATGAAAAGTACTACCGAATTGTTTTTATTGATTGTATTAGCAGAATTTAATAAAAGTACACTAGTAAAATTATTTTCAAATATAATATATTTAACAATTAGAATATCAATAATTAAAATTATATTTCTGCGAATGATTCACTATTTAATTATTCAGATTGTCTCGAGATCAATAAATTATTTTAGATAGAGGTTTAAAATACTTAGGAAGTTATCAAACTGAGACAGTGTCTGGGGGGGAAAGGGGGCGGAGAAGTATTTGCAGGTTGAATTTTTTGTGTACTAACTTTCATAACATTCCAGAACTGATGTTTAGGACCACTGATTTGCAGATTTACTAGTTTTGTTACTATTCCCCAAGCAGAATATTTGCAATGTTCTGCAATAAACTTTTTTGTTCCAAAAATGTTTTGTCGGAATAAAAAATAAAAACACGGGGAAATATTAGTGCAATTTCATTTTTTAAAGAAGTGCAAAATATATTTTTTAAAACACACTTGGGATGCACCGAATATTCGATATTCGGCCATGTTGCCAAATACTTAAAAAAATAAAAATAAATAAATAAAAATAAAAACTTTTAAAACATATTTTTAAAAACCTTATACAACTTCTACGTTTAACAGTTAACTTATAAAGATATTCAGAATAATTAGAAACAGTCAAAGGGAACAGAAAAAAGTTCGGAATATCAAAGTTTTCGATCAAAATATCAAGGTTACAAATAATATTAACATTGCTGGAATATGTATACAAATATTTTATTTCTTCATATCGAGGTTTTCGAGTTCACAATATTTGACAAGTCAAAGTTTTTCTGTATAGTTTTAATCACGAATATAAAATCCGTAATATTTCAGACTAAGTATAAATTTATATAGGTTTTCTTCGTTCTAAATTGTTTTTTCTAATTTTCTAATTAAAAACTACAAGGGAAAAAAATCCGACTAAGAATAAAATTTTATAGGTTTTCTTCGCTCTAACTTGTTTTTCTTATTTACTAATTAAAAACTACAGAAACATTTCTCCAATTCTTAAGTTTTTATACGTTAATGCCATTTTTTTTCGACTAAACTTACTTTTTTCCGATCGAACGGGAAATTTTCCGACTGATTTTTTCGTAGGGGGGGGGGGGTTGCACCCCCCCGTACCCCCCCAGGATTTACGCCCCTGGTTGCACGTAAGTTCTTGAAGGTTTAGAAAGCCAAAACAAATAGTTCAGTTAAAACTGTATATTCAGTGCTTGGCTACTGGAACAGCGAGCATCCGCTGCAGAATTCACGGAGCACGGCGTTCCGCGCGCCCGCCCGAGATCCTTTCACTTACTTTTCAACGCTGGCCACTTTCTGAAAAAAAAAAAAAAAAAATCAAAACCGGGCAAATTTAAAAGTGAAATGCGGGAAGGGATGGGTTCAGAGCCTCGAAGCCATCGGACGACCGTTGCGGCTTCGAGCTTAATGTCCATTACATGAACCACAGTATAATAGTCCATTCATATTCTAATTCAATGCATTTAAAACTTTCCATGGATTTGAACACAAAACTTAAAAAGTCGTTGATACTCCCCTTTGATATTGCTTGAATTGTTTGTTGAAGATTCAATTTAGACACTATTACTTTAATTGCCAAATAAAAATTTTGAATAATATAATCGATGGCCTAGATATCTATCTACTCAAAGATATGATTAAAGAAATGTCATACTTTTACAGTAATTTGTTGGCACTACAACTGACATGTTACAGAAATTTGAGTCCATAAATTCCATAACAATGAAACTTTACATCAAGTAGACGTATATTAAAATTCCACAAGATAATAAATCTAGAAAAAAAAATTGTTGATAATCATCTTAATTTACCAACATTAATTTAAATGAATCATATTTTTGATATTATAATACACTTATATTTAAAAACACAATTTTATTTTGTTACATTTTTATGTTACCTACAAGCAACATATTTACTTAAAATACTTTTCATAATAATTTTATTTAATTTTTTTTTCATGTTTATTCATTTAGATATTTGTGTTGTTGTGTTTAAAATCATGTCAAAATTTTAATATCATGTTTTGACATGTTTCATTTCACGGTCAATATACTTAATACATTTTTAATTGACCATTTATTTTTGTACAATTGAACATACACTGTAAAAAAATGTCCTGAAATTAACAGGTGTTATTCTGTGAATTTTCCCTTTTTAACTGAAAAGGTCCGTTTTAGATAAAACTCTTACTTTTCCTGGAATTCCAGGAAATGTTCCGTTTTCTGTTGGCCTTGAAATCTCAGAGTTTCCGTATCTGGCAGTAGACGCACCAAAAACGGTATATCTCCGTCTCCGTATCTAAACAAGAACTCCGGCAACAGCCATGTTGATTTTATGTTATCATCGGTTATCAATGTTCGGGCTACGTTTAGAAGGAATTTCTGGGAACACTTGATGTCATTCTGACATTTAGTTGCAGCAAAAAAAAAAAAAAAAAAAAAAAAAAGCTGATTCATCTTGAAACCATTGAAAAAGGAGTTTGTCTTGCCTTTCCGCGCTCACTAACCACGTTGTTTTGTTTACAGTTATTTCCTGATCTGCTCCATGTTTCTGTTACTTTTGTGAAAAAGAGGTAAGTTATTCAGCTTTATTTTGTAATTATTTTTTATACTGAACGTTGTATTTATTTTAAATAAGTGTTTTAGATAAAACCTTGTTTATTTCTGCGATTGCACATTTGGCCTATAGAGCATACATTTTAAGACACGGTACATGGTGTCCAAGATCGGCGGGTATAATGTTTTCGTTCTTGGGAGGGGGGACAAGTAATTTTTTTTTCTCGACACATATAAAAAAAAAAGGTTAACGCTAGTATAAAAGATTCTCTGGGATGTTTACTAATTTGGGCTATCATTAGCAATCTTTACCACCCAGGAAGTAGAAAATGTTTAATCTTCTTTCGATGAAAATTTTATTGAGAATTAGTTTTACTTAACCATTTTACAACTTTATTTATTTGCAATATTTTTGTTTATATAGTAGTAGACTATGAATTTTGTTAGGCGATAGCATGTTTAATGTAAAATGGGACACGTGTTTTCATTTTTTTTATAAGAGAAGCTTTTTTTTCTTTTTCTTTTTTCTCCTCCCCGAAAAAGCTTTTTTCCCCTAATTTTTACTGAAATATAAATTAAAACTTTTTTCTTTAATCGCTTAAGTTTATTTAATTTTTAACAACTATTTTTTAATTACTGTTATAATTATCATATTCCAGTTTTTTATATATTATATTAATCTATCAATATTTAGCCATTCTCATAGTTCATTTTCCATTAATATATCAAATACATATATTTCCAGAAATACATCAAAATTACAGTAATGGAACATCCAATGAAAGG
Source organism: Maratus speciosus (assembly GCA_963932465.1). Classification (NCBI taxonomy): domain Eukaryota; kingdom Metazoa; phylum Arthropoda; class Arachnida; order Araneae; family Salticidae; genus Maratus; species Maratus speciosus. The sequence continues at coordinate 339,163,418 of OZ010787.1, read as the reverse complement.
TACTACCGAATTGTTTTTATTGATTGTATTAGCAGAATTTAATATAAGTACACTAGTAAAATTATTTTCAAATATAATATATTTAACAATTAGAATATCAATAATTAAAATTATATTTCTGCGAATGATTCACTATTTAATTATTCAGATTGTCTCGAGATCAATAAATTATTTTAGATAGAGGTTTAAAATACTATATGATAGGAAGTTATCAAACTGAGACAGTGTTTGGGGGGGAAAGGGGGCGGAGAAGTATTTGCAGGTTGAATTTTTTGTGTACTAACTTTCATAACATTCCAGAACTGATGTTTAGGACCACTGATTTGCAGATTTACTAGTTTTGTTACTATTCCCCAAGCAGAATATTTGAATGTTCTGCAATAAACTTTTTTGTTCCAAAAATGTTTTGTCGGAATAGAAAATAAAAACACGGGGAAATATTAGTGCAATTTCATTTTTTAAAGAAGTGCAAAATATATTTTTTAAAACACACTTGGGATGCACCGAATATTCGATATTCGGCCATGTTGCCAAATACTTAAAAAAATAAAAAAAAATAAATAAAAATAAAAACTTTTAAAACATATTTTTAAAAACCTTATACAACTTCTACGTTTAACAGTTAACTTATAAAGATATTCAGAATAATTAGAAACAGAATCATATTTAAATAAAAGATTATGTTTTTGCATTATTTATTTGCTGTTTGTTAAGTATAATTTAAGAAAATTAACCAATCACGAGGATTTTCATCGGAATTTATGCACAACCTTTCAAGAGAAGGGCCACTTGCAAATATGTCTGGGTTGTCGAGAGCCACATCAATTTATATTTCGGGTAGATGGGTGCAGGGCCGAAGCTAACCTTTTTAGCACTATGGGCAAACATGGATTTTGCCCCCCCCCCCCTCCCTTCTTCCGCAAAGTATATTTACAAAGAGAAATTTACTCATTTTTTAATAGCCGACTTATTTTAAAATTTAAAATATGTAATACTGAATAGGGATTGACCGAATACCGAATAGCCGATTTGATATTCGGTGATTCGGTATTATAAACCGAATTATTTCGGATAAGTATTTTCTTAGAAGTAGAAGAATTCTCTTTTACTTAGAAGTAGAATAGGCTAAATGATGAGTTTTAATATTATGTGCATGAGTTCAGAATTCAGCTGCTCTGCAAAAAAACAAGACTAAGCCATTTTTAATTTAAAAAAAAAAACTTCCTAAAATAGTCTACATAAGTGTGAAATCGGAACAACTGTCTACGATAGAGAAAAAAAAAATAAGGAAGATGGGCATCTTTCCCTTATCATTTAATTTATAATTATTTCTACATTAGTTTTCTTAATTTAAATTTATTTAATGTGTATTTTCTTTAATATATATTTCAAATAAGTATATCAAAGTTCATCTCTGTATATCTAAGGTGTATATTAAAAGAATACACAAGTAAAATTATACTCCTATGCCTATCCTATAGCTTTTATAACCATTAAATTAAAATCACTCAAATTTGTTATCTTCATCCCCGCAATGTTAAAATATTAACCTTTAACTGATGTCACAGAAATTGACACATAGCTAGTGTGAAGCGGTCTGTGAGACCTCTCCGTCGAAAGATGAATAAAAGGCACGATTGACTCATAGAATGGTGTTTTTGTACAAAATTTTTTGCACAGGACTTTTATAATTACAACTCACTCATTCAAAAGTCTGTGGTGATAGTACTAAAGTTCCAAACGGAACAAAATTTCGGTAGTGTTTGTAGTTAAACTGAAAATTGCAAGTTAAACTATAAAAATTGAAAAAAGCCGCGGTCTGGGAGACCGGAAACATTAGTTAGAGGTTAATCAAAATATAAATATGTATCAATAATTTGACAGAAAATAGTTAAATGTACAAATTGATATACTTTTTGTATTTGAGAACATTCCTATTCAATTCAATATGTTTATAATTAGACTTAGACAAGCAGTAAATCAGCTTACTAACAATATTTTTTCTTTTTATTTGAACGAACTTTTGTTTTTCTGACAATCCTTATCCTTATTAATAGACTGTACAGTTTAATAGTTTCATAGGTTAATTTGGGTAATGACTAGTGATAAAATAACAAAAAATAGGTGATGAGTTAATGAATTGGTTAGTGGAAATAAGTCATTAAATTTTTTGTGTAATTAGACTTAACAATACAAATGTAACTGAATTAAATTATTAAGAATTTAATTAAGTTTATAAAAAAAGTTAATATATGCAAAAATATGTATTGAAAATTTATTCGGTATACACTTTGACCGAAACTTCGGTATTCGGCAAAATTGCTGCTTCGGTCAATCCCTAATACTGAAGTAATCTGCTTTGTCAAATATTGATTCATTAAAATCTTGTAAACGAAATCAAAAAGAATCGAAAAACAACTCCGCTTTATACAGTATCCTTATGCCATATTATCCTTAGATTTTTCTATGCTTTGGCATACCTCAGACAGGATGATTTTAACAATACTGCGCTAAATATAGATATGAGAAATATCGCCACACAAAACCTTCATTTGGTGCCCCTTGGTTCTGGCGCCTTGGGTGCAAGGCCCCACCAGTGGCCGAGAGGTTTTGCTCTCGAAGCTGTAAGACGGGAGGGGAGGTACTGGGTTCGATCCCAATCGCGCCCGTCGGCCTAATCGTTTTCTGCCTAATCGGAGTTTTCGTGGTTTTCTTCGAACCTTGGTTCTCCAAGCGTTAATACAGGTTAGGTTCCCTTAGAAAGACCTCCACGGAAGCCCCCCCCCCTCCTTAGGGTCTATATCCCACGTGCTGATAATTGGCCGACATAAATACAACCAACCAACCTTGGGTGCAAGACCTTGTCCTGAAGAGATTTTTGTTTTATAGAAAATTCTACATTATATACTTAAATAATAGCAATTTTATTATCAAGTGTTTTTAATCACTTTCTTTTATTGTAAGAGATCAATTGTTAGCCATAATGCAAGGCATAGAAATCTTCTGGCCCATTTTTATTTGGTTATTTCTAATACCCAGAAAAGTTTTCAGCCTTGACTGAGATATACTTCTTGCATCCATGTACTGGTGCCCGGGACGCCATGCCTCCTCTGTCCCCTCCTTAGTTTCGGCCCTCTGGGATTGGAGGGGGAATCTGTGGTGTAATAAGACTAAAAATATGATTTCAGAGGTGGGACAGTTTTACCCTCTAAATTCTAGCCAGTCAGCTTACCCGATTCAGTAAGCAAGGATACATGATTATAGAAAATTCAGGGTAATTTTTTTTATTAATGACTGATTGACAAATTTCACTGTAATTTTCAACTGCCGATTGGCAAAATTTTACCAACCTGTGCTTTCTCCAAGCTCGATTGACGAACCTCGTAATTTTTTAGCACCAGAACAACTAACTTCGCGATTTTTTCGCACCTGATCAACAACCTCACAATTTTTCCGAGACCCATCGCCGAAACTCGGAAATTTTCCGAGCTCGATTGATGTACTTTGAGATTTTTTGGTGCATGAACAACGAACCTTGCACTTTTTTCCTGCGACCTATTGCCAAAAATTGATTATTTTCAGTTATTAATTGGCAAAAGTTAATTGGGTCATAAGTTAAACCCATCGCGGACCACAGGTTGTGCATCTCCCATTTGACGAAATTCACTGCGCTTATGAAAATCGCATTTTCTCGCGACCGTTTGCTGTTCACATTTTCTTGCGGAAGTTTGTTCTTGTTTTTTCCACAACCCTTTGAAAAAGGTTTTTTCTAGGACAGTACTGAGTACTCGGTATTTACTCGGTACTCTGCATACTAAACCAATTTACCGAGTAGTTGTAAGAATTTCATTTTTTAAGCTTTATTATCATTATTGAAGACAAAAGGAATTGATAACTGATCTGTAAAAGTTATTTGAATATAAATGTATAAGATATGTAATTATTCATAAAACTATTTACTTAGCATATAAAAATGTCTACAAAATATAGAAAAGTTAATAAAAACCAATGGAGTTCAAAATTTAGTTTTAATATACAAATAAAAATAGGTAATTTTTAAAACTAAGAAAAAACTATGATTTTGGATAGAGAAACATTTTGTAAAAAAAATTAATAATTAAATTTGTTATATCATAAATTATGATAATATATTTAAATTTATATATGAAATATATTTAAATTTGCAGAGTTTCACCCGGGCAGTTTCAGGAAGTTTCTGCACTCTGCCTGCCCTTTGCTTTACAAAATAGCACCCTTCTTGCCTCTCCATTAAAAAAAAGTGCCTTTTTCTTTTTTGCATTAAAAAATTTACTTACATAGTAAAATCTGACTCAATGTTGTTTTGAAAAGAGATACAGTAGCCTCCCTCTTAACCGGAAATCCGCTTTAACCGGCCGACTTTTTCCCCCCAACATCAGGCAAAATTCAGGGATGACGGCATCGGGAACTCAGCTTACGCTTTCGAGTTGAAGTGGGATCCCGAGTGGAGGGAGGCAAAATTCAGAAAGGAGAACGTCGATTCTAAATGTATACACGTTGAATTCAGGGTGCGGCCCGGGGAGGGACATCCCTCCCCCCTCCTAGGAACAATGAGTACCCCCGGAAGTTTTGAGATTTTGTGTTTTTAATAGTCAAAAGAGCACCCCCCCCCCCCTGGAACTCTATAATTTTTGATCTATTTGCAAACTGTTTTGTACAAAAATTTAAAAAGCTTGAGGGATGCGAACAGATCACCGTAGAAAATGTATAAGAGTTGTTTGAGCCTGATAAAGATCTCAAGCATGAAACATTATTTGACGAGGATATAATTAGGACTGTAACTGATGTTGTTCAGTACGAAGACGATCATTATGATGATCCAGTTGAAGTTGACACAGCTAAATTTCCACATACGGAAGGGATAAAAGCATTGGAGTTGGCGCTATGCTGTGTTGTTCACGCAATTCAGTTAAGTATAAATAGTATTCATTTCAGAAAATATGTACTTTTTTAAAACTACACAAATTGAAAAAAATTAATGCATCTCATGGGTTTAATTAATTAAATTATGCAGATGCTCGTTTACTTCTCCACTTTAACCGGTTTTTCTCTTAACCGGCTAACCCTCGGTCCCGTTTAGGCCGGTTAAGCGGGAGGCTACTGTATCTAAGTTTTAAATATTAAAAGTGACTTTAACCACTTCACCGGTGACAGGTATGGAAAAAACAGTGCTTTTACCCCCGACTCAGGGCAGCCAGTGAAGTGGTTAAAAATAAAAAAAGTGGTCTTAAGAATCCAAAACATGCCCTTAAGAATAAAACAAAGTGCCCTTTTCTCACCGGCAGCACCCTGCCCTTTTTTAAATCAAGGGGAACCTCTGAAATTTGCTTTTATCTTTCATTCTCTAAAACATTAATTAATTAAATCAAGAATTGATTAATTAAAAATATTCTTTAATTAATTAAAAATTAAATTTCTTTTGATAAACTCTTGTAAAAATTATATTCAATATTTTACTTAGATTAAATAATGATACAGTTGTGAAAGCAGGAGAAAATTTGAAAAACTCACAATTGATTTTTTCAAATTGGGGCCCGCCCGAAAAAACCCGGCAATCCCACTTGGGCAAACCCTGAAAATAACATTCAACAATAATTGATTACAGCATTTGCAATTGTTTGTAAATTAGGTAAAGTGGCCCATGATGGGTTAACTTGTGGCCTGTGAATTTCGTTGATTAATAACTGAAAAAAAATCCCAATTTTTCAATAGATTGCAGAAAAAAATTGTGAGGTTCGTCATTCTGGCGCTTAAAAACCTCGAGTTTTATTGGTCCAACTAATATATATATATATATATATATATAACGCCACCATAGCCTGTCTTTTTCGTTAGCCCCAGCCGCACATGTAGTAGATATATATGAAATGGCTACATTCTATATGCAATTATTTTAAGTGGGAGTAAATAATTCTATTTTTGAGTAAATCCTTTATGCACTCGCAGTTAAATAGTATTTTAAAGTTGAAGTAAATTTAAGCTAAAATGTACTTAGTCTATTAATAATGCTATATTTCTTTGCACATAAAATACTCTGCTCAATAAAATTTAGAAAGCGTAGAGAAAACGGTTAAAGCTAAAAAAAATTTTTTTTAAAGGTGATACATTTTCTAAATCATTTACATAAGTATGGGTTTAAGTATTTATTAAGTTTACATGAAACATTTTCAACTGTAAAAAATTTATTTACAGAGAGGATCATAATACATGTAATTTGATACATTGTTTTTATAAGAATTGTGATATGTGCGTATGGTGTAAATCCTGATTTTATTGTAGATGATACCAGACGTACAGCATGTTTGTCCTATTTTATTCATATTTGAACTGTTACTTTTCCTTTTCTAGTGAGATTCTACCTTTTGACAGGTGAACAGATCAGATACAAACAAAACAGGACATACACCCCGTATGCATCATATGTCCTGGATGTTATGGGTTAATCTGATTATAAATTACCAGTATACCTACGGATATTAAAGAACTAAGTATTTTTCGAATTTTTAAATCTTTCAAGAAATCATTTACAGTTAACAGTCAAAATGGACACACACATATATATACACACACACAGTCAGTACCGCGTATATGGTCACCCCGCTTATAAAGTCACTTTTCCCAAGTCAATTCTTAGCTTTTTTATTTTGTGGTCACGTGATGCTTTTCATCTTTAATAGCTTTTGTAGAAAACGGACAGACATTCTGAAAGAGAAAAATCTTTGCGTCAAGTCGATCTAATCTTCCAATTTTCTTTCCATTTTTGAATCTCCCCATCCTTTTGTGAATAACTGCAAACGATTGGAAAAGAATGGTTGTCAATAGCGTTTCCTGGACAAGTTTTGAAGGAAGGAAAATCAAGCATCTAAACTCAGCCTTAGAGATTGTGATAATATTGCATACCACTTGACTTCGCTGAGTGTATACACACTGTGGAAAAGAAGTCACAGCTGACCGAATAATATCTATTCTTGCGGGTTGCAGCCAAGGGGATTCCAAAAGATGAAGCTGTCATAAATGACGCCACTTGATGCCGTTCATACCGCCCTCTTGCGCCCGTCATATTTAGCCGAGTCTTGCATTGGAGACTGCTGATTTGACTGCTCTCGGTCAGTCAAATTTGGCAGACGCGGGAGAGGACGAAATAACTCATTTTCCGCGTCAAAGCTTTCCATAGTCGAAGATTGATATGGCTACTCCTGTCACTGGAGATAAGAGAAACTTTCTATGGCTCTTTGGATTTCTCCATCATCACAGACAACTATATTGGTCATTGTATAATTCGTAATTTAAATTAGATTGAATTCATTTTATTGCTTCCAAACTGCACTAGTGTTGCATAACCCTTAGATCAAGGAATTATTCAAAATTTTAAGATAAATATACGAAAGCTGCTTCTAAAATACTTCCTTGCTGCAATTGATCAAAAAGATAACTTTTACGTGTCTGTGTTAGATGCCATGTATTAAGTAGCATAGAGTTGGAATATGGTATCAAAGAAAACCATTGAAAATTGCTTTTGATATGATTGGCTTCCAGAATGTGAAGAATTATCGTTCGAAGACGACAACAATGAAATGATGCTGTGCTCCTACTTGCACAAAAGTTACAGAATACCGGCTGCACAATACAAGACGAACTGACATGTGCAGTTATTGACAATGAGGTCGCTACTACTGGTGAAGCTTCCATACCGTAAATTATTTCGGAAGTTTTAAATAAAACACTGATGGAAGCTATGATAAAGAGAGTGAGTCTGAAGCTGAACTGAGAACACGAGCAGAAGCTCTCAAAACACTAAATATCCTCAGATATTTTTTAACACGTTAAGCGCCACATCATTCACCGATGACTGACGGTCTAAAATATGTTATAAAACTAAAAATATATATATTGTTTTAAGTAATTACTTTAAATTTATTTAAAATTTACTTGCCTTTTATTTATTACAGGATTATACTTTCTTAAAAATTACTTAAAACATTGTAAATTTTTCAGCTTCAGTGTCAGTCACCGTGCACTCAATGTGTTAACCAATTCCGTTGGTACAGAGGAATATTTTAAATACGTTCGTCAATTAGAAAAGTAATTTTAACAACTATGGTAATAAACAAATCTGCATAAAAGATTATTTTAAGTAAAAAATAAAACTTTACTATATATTACGCTCAATAATTCGAAAATTTAAGTGTAAAGAAATTCTTGTTTATACTTCTTCTCTTATAAATTATATTTTCATATTTTTTTTGTACATTATTTTACTAATACAACTAACACAATAATATTTTGTCAAAGTTAAATTCCTGTTTACACCGCATATAAGGTCACCCCGTTTATATGGTCATAATTTTCAGGACCGGATGGATGACCATATATCCGATACTGATTGTATATATTATGTGTGTGTGTGTGTGAAATAACATATGGTGAAATATAGAAAGTGAAAGATAAAAATTTAATTGTAAAAAGAGTGGTTATGTATTGTAATATTCATCAAAGAATCAATTTGAACATCAGAAAATACCCATCCCAAATGGTGGATTAATTTCTTTATAAATGCAGTGCAGCTTCAGGGATCGATTCAGGCAAAATTTGGGGCCTATTTAGGGCCACTTCACAAAAATAAATTTATTAAAATGGACCCTTTCACAAAAATGAACTTAATAAAACAGGCCCCTTCACAAAATTCCTTTTTATAAAATAGGCTCCCTTCGAAAAATTCTTTTTCATAAAAAGTATTTTAAAATGCGTAATTTGTAAATAAACGATTGAAAAACAAAAACTTTAGCAAGGGGATATAAAGAAGTTTTTGTTAATAAATTTTTGGTTCGAATTTGAGTAATTGGATTTCAACTAACGTTACAAAATGTTTAATAAAATTCATAAAAAGTAACTTCTACTTTTCCCAAAATGGGCCCCAAGAATAAAAGCTGCATCAACTCTTGAGCTTGGTCATTAATTATAAGTAATTCCCCCCCCCCCCCCAAAAAAAAAGAATTAATTTATATACAATGGTGTGAATTCTTATCCTTATATGTGAGAGTATGAGTTATTGTAAGTCATCTTTTAAGATTTTTTTTTTGTCTGTTATATTGCCTGCAAGATTTCTTATATGACAAAAGGTTACTGTAAAATAAAATTAAAAGTATAATTGTGGTAATTGTGTATCATATCTTTTTACATCTTTTAACTTTATCAGTGTCTTTTATTACAAACTTTTGTATTTTCATTTTTCAGAATCTTTGCCAATATTAATCCGGATAAAGGTAGCAAAGCACCTATGATGAAAGGGAAAAGAAATAATATGGTTCCCAAGCCAATTATAAATCTTGTGAATGGACGTAGAGACTTTGAAATTCTTTTTAATTTGTAATGTAACAATCAATAATTTTTTTTGTTTTATTTAGTGTTTTCTTTACTGCTAATTTTATATTTATCTCACATTTTTAATGTAGTTTGATCTGACCTGGGTAATTATGATTATGATCTTGTTTCTCACAAATGCCACTGTTAGGAAGTAAAGAAATTACAGTGAATTTATCAGGATATTTGTCATCTTGTACGGTGATACAAGAAGTCTAAATTTTGTTATTTGAAATAGTTGCATTTTCATTTGTATATTAATCTGTACACATTCAGCTGTTATGGTTTTATTACAAGCACTGTCTTAATGTATAATTAAGCAATCTAGAGTTTTCATGAATTTAAGATGTACCAAATTAAAATGTAATATTGCATTTAAGAAACATGGTCTTCAGTAAAAATTCTTTTGTGTGTAGGTGAATATTTAAGATAGAACAATTTTAAAATTCTTTGTTTACAGTTTAAAGATTTAGAAAATTTTCACTACTTGGTAATAAAGTCTGCATTTACCAGGGTTCTTCAAGAGTCAAATTGAAAACCGGGCAGTTTTAGCAGCAGAGAAATAGTGTCATACTGATATTTCTTCACATGAATTGGCTGTCTGTATCTGATATTGATTCTAAAGTTGCAAATAGCAGTGATACAAATAATAGTGAAATTTTAAAATAAAATTAAAATACTTTACTTTATATATATTTACATATTAACTTTCTGATAATGGGAATTTCAACCTGAAGCTTTCAACATGCAAAGATTAAATTAGTTCAGAATGGACTATAATAAAGAAATGCTGCTTTTTAAAATGAAACAAAAAAAAAATTTTGCTTTCATTTAATTAAAAGAATTAAAGTATTTGGAGCTATTATACTTTTAAGGTAGTTCTTCATATCCATAAATGTCGACGGAATGTTTTGACTCATTTAAAATTAACAGAAATCAAAATGAGTTACTATTGTTATTATTATTAAGTAAATGTTTTTGGCATACCTTATATAACCGTGAAGTTTTTCAAGGATTAACTAAAAATACACTTGCCGTCTAAGAAAACGTACTCTCTTGTAGGAAGTAAAATACATTTCTCTACAGAATATGTAACATAAATCTGGATAACTGCATACCTTCTGTAGTTATTGCAAAATATTCTTATTGCTGTATATGTCTGAATCATTCAATTTGCCAAGGTTATATATGGCCAAAATGTTTAATATACTTATTTTGTTTCTGTTATAGAGAAATTTTCAAAAAAAAAAAAAAATGACAGTTAAACTTATACAATTATAGATTTCATATTTAAAGCTTAGAAAATGTATTAAACATAAAAGCGACAATTTTTCAAGCTAGGGTCTTTTTAACACGTTGACGGACACTTGCATCTATAGCCGTCAAAGCGAAGTTCACTTAATTTTAATTCTTAAATTGGCACTAGTATTTTAAAATTAAATTTTGCATTATTTAATGTGCGTGAAGTTAAGCTTTTACTTATTTTCATATATTTTTTCATATAAATCCTGGTGTCAATCAATCATTATGTCACATAGTGAACTTCGCTTTGACGGCTATAGATGCAAGTGCCCGTCAACGTGTTCAAGGACAAATGTCAAAACAGCTTATTCATTATTAGAGCAATTAGGCTATCCCCCCCCCCCTCTGCCTCTTTTCTTCATAATGAGTTCTGTTTATGTAAGTAAATGCAAAGTGAATTGTAGACAGTTAATCAAAATACTTTAAATTATTTACACTAAAACTTCTTTTATATGCAATTGAAATGTAAAGTTTTAATAATTTTTCAAAATATTTCTCTAAATATGAAAATAAATTAAAATCGTTAGTTATTTTATTACATTTGTAGCACATGTGTTGAAAACATTTTTATTTTTTAAATATATTTATATACACATAAATAATCAAAGAAAATGGCAACAATTTACATATTTAACCCTTTCGGGACACGTAATTGCATTTTTGCAGTGTTGAATTCATACCAAAATCACCATGGGCAACATAATTTGTGACAATGGAAAACAGTTGATATGTATGTATCTTTTTTCCCAAATCTAAATATAGCAAATTATATTGACAGAAATAAGTAAAATAATTAGTTCTTGAGTAAATATGTACATAAATATCAGCTGCAATGTTGGTGACATCTCTATTTTACCTGTAATGTTAAACCAATGAATGTGTAATGTATACATTCTAATAAAATTAATATTTTCAACTTTTTTTCTCTGCTCTTTTTCTTGAATAGCTTTTTTCTTTTTGTTGTCTAAATATTTCTAATATATAATTTTATTTGAGTATTACTTTGATTTGATATACATGCAATTATTATTTTAGAAATATTTTGACAAACATTCTTTACACAGAAAAAATTGGTTACAAATAGCTATTTACTGACATAAATAAAAATCTATTATGCGCCAATAGGTTTCGATCAGTAAGGAGAAATTTGAAAATGTCAGTTTGTAAAAGGGGAAATAACCATGCTTAAATCTAAAATTTGTTGCAGGAATGGAAAATTTTATTCTGAAAAACAATATTTGTCTCAAAAACGGAGCATTTCATTCTCAAAAACTGAGCATTTCAGTCTCAAAAACTGAGCATTTCAGTCTCAAAAACTGAGCATTTCAGTCTCAAAAACTGAGCATTTCAGTCTCAAAAACTGAGCATTTCAGTCTCCAAAACGGAACTTTTCAGTCTGCAAAACGCAACTTTTCAGTCTACCAAACGCAACTTTTCAGTCTACCAAACGCAACTTTTCAGTCTACCAAACGGAACTTTTCAGTCTACCAAACGGAACTTTTCAGTCTCCAAAACGGAACTATTCAGTCTCCAAAACGGAAAAGTCATTTAACGGAAAAGATACGGCAACACTGCTGCCAGTACCTTTTCCGTTTTAGGTAGCTTTCTTTACAAAAAAGCTACCTATTGCAGCCGTTCGGAGGAAAGCGATTTCAAAAAATTTTGGTATATTTTCATCGATCATGACCCCCAGACCCCGAAACCACCCTCCGTTCAAAATTGATATATATATATATATATATATATATATATATATCTGACCTATGTCACACAGTAACTCTCGTAATTCTGAACCGATTTCGATGTAATTCGGTGTGTACATAGTACATACCAATGTCTCGACCGAGTTCGTTGGCCAGCTTCATCCGCCATTTTGTTTCAAAATGGCGGCCATTTAAATTTTTTAAGAAAAATTTAAATTTGAAATGTGGTACCAAAAATTGAAAATTGAAAAAATATTTTCTTCTTATGTGTTTGACCTTGATAAAAAGATTCGGGAGCAGTTTTTGTTTCGTCTATATCTTAAGAAATGGCTGAGTTATAGCATTTTGAATTTCTAGCGTGGCTGACATTTTGAAACGTCCTGATATTTCTCACGTAATAACAGGAGTATTTATGAACCGACTTGGATGTACCTTGGTGTGTACATAGTACATACAAATATCTCGACCGAGTTCGTTGGCCAGCTTCATCCGCCATCTTGTTTCAAAATGGCGGCCATTTAAAAAAATAAAAAAATAAAAAAAATTAAATGAGATACCAAAAAATTGGAAAATGAAAAAGATTTTTTTTGTATGTGTTTGACCTTAATACAAAGATTCCGGAACAGTTTTTCTTTCGTCTATATCTAAAAAAAATGGCTGAGTAATAGCATTTTGAATTTCTCTTGTGGCTGACATTTTAAAACGACCTGATTTTTGTCACGCGATAACAGGCGTATTTATGAACCTATTTGGATGTAACTTGGTCTGTACATAGTACATACCAATGTCTCGACCGAGTTCGTTGGCCAGCTTCATTCGCCATCTTGTTTCAAAAGGGTTGCCATTTAAAAAAAATTAAATTTAAAATTCAAAATGAGGTATTAAAAAATTGGAAAATGAAAAAGATTTTTTTTATGTGTTTGGCCTTGATACAAAAATTCCGGAGCAGTTTTTGTTTGTGAAAATTTGTTCTTTTGTTGATATCTTAAAAAATGGTTGATTTATAGCACTTTGAATTTCTAGCATGGCTAACATTTTGAAACGATCTTGTATTTGTCACGCGATAACACACGTATTCGCCTATTTCGATGTAAGAAGGCACGTGGATAGTATACATCAACACCTCGACCAAGTTCGCTGGCCAGATTCATCAGGCATCTTGTTTCAAAATGGCGGCCATTAAATTAAAAAATATATATATATTTAAAATGAGGTGCAAAAAAATTAGAAATTGAAAAAGGTTTCTTTCTTAAGTATTTGATCTTGATATAAGGATTCAGGAGCATTTTTTGTTTGTCTTTACCTTAAAAAAAGGCTCAGATATAGCAGTTTCAATTTCTATTGTGGGTGACATTTTGAAAAATCTGATTTTTTGCATGCGACAGCACTCCTATATATTAACCGATTCCGATGTGAGTGAGCATGTGCACAGCAATTACTAAGGTCTCGACCAAGTTCACTGCTTAGCCTCATCCACCATGTTGTCTTAAAATGACAGGCACTTTAAGAAATTGCCAAATTTGGCAGCCAAATATAAGTTACTTTAAAGAAAAGCAGCTTGGATAAAGCTGACTAATTTCGCGAAATTCTCATTCATTATATTGATAAAAATTAGTATTGAATCTCCTATATTCGGTTTCCACTAAATTGAGCTTCGCGTGTTTGCATGATATAAGTTGGCTTTTTTTAAATAAGGATTATGAAAGCTACCTCTTTCTCCCGGCACTGGCCGGAAGGACTTTTTTTACTGGAGTTTGTTTTTACAGTGTATCAAATATAAAACATGTTGGAAATTGCTCGTCGAACGTGGCAAATGCGTTCGTACTATAACTAGTTTTATAAATATTTTTTGCACCGCATATTGTACTGAATGTATATTTTAGTGCACTTCATAAGAGCTTATCCATTTCAATGTGTTCGAGAGGCTGTAACATCATTAAAATGCACTTGAAATATTTTTTCCCATTGGCCGTAATGTAACGGAAAACTTTTGACTGTCCCTGTAATTAAACGAAATTTTAAACGACTCGACAAAATTTTGCCACAATTATATATTTAAAATTTCAGACCATTCGGTTGGGCAGTTTTTGCTCTGTTATATGCGGACAGACGGACGGACCGAACGACGACTATAGGTGCTGCGTATTTATATAATTACGAATGTACCTAATGAATTTAGAACATCTGAAAGCATTAGTTTTGGAACAAGAAACGAAAACCAACGGATAAAAACAGAAAACGTCCGTCGGACAATTTCGAGCGCGCACTGTAGGGAAACCTATCTACTTCCCCCTCTACAGTAGAGATCCTAGGTTCTCTACTCCACCTCCACATAGGCGAAAACTTCCACAAGAACTGATACGGATGTCCAGAACTCCTTCAGCAAAAAGCCAGTATATTAACTCACGGTTTTATTTTATTTTACAGGGAAAAACAATACCAATTTATAATTTGGCCTACAAATGCTATATTTAATAATTTATATACATGATTTATTTTATAGGAATATTTACAAAGTAGCTGATCCACCCGGCGTTGCCAGGTCCCGTCAAAAAATAACACGAAATACGAAAAAACTTGAAAATAGCAGAGGATAAAATTTACTATATTAGGTTAAAATATTAGAACCGAATAAACTTTATTGAAAAGAGGGCAAAACTTACTATATTTGGCTAAAAGATTAAAACCGAATGAATTTTATTGAAAAGAGAACAAAATTTACTATATTGGGCTAGAAAATCGAAACCGGATTCCTTTTAATAACTTGAAAAAAAATCGCAATGAATCACGAAAAAATACCAAAAGTCACGAAAATTTATTTCAAAAGTAGTAGAGGACAAAATTTACTATACTGGGCTAAAAGATTGAAACCGGATTCCGTTTACTAATGTGGAAAAATCGCAACAAATCCCGAAAAAACACTAAAACATTGGAAATAACAGAGCTCAAAATTTACTATAATAGTCTAATAGATTAAAACAGGATTTCTTTTACGAATGTCGAAAAATCTCTGCGAAACACGAAAAAACTATAAAAATCGCGTTAAAATTTCGCGAAAAATTCAAAAGTCGCTGTATGGATTTCGAATAAACTTTATTCAAAAGAGGATAAAATTTACATTATTGTGCCGGAAGATAGAAATTTTTTTTTTACTAATGCGGAAAATTTGCCGCGAAACTATAAAAAAAGTCCGCTAAAAATGTCACAAAACTTTGCTGAAAACACAAAACTCGCAGAGGACAAAATTTACTAAACCGAATTCTTTCACAAAAGCAAAAATCGACACGAAACGCTAAAAATCGCATTAAAATCGTGGAAGACAAAATTTACTATATTAGGCTAAAAGTTGAAGCCGAATTCCTTTTACGAATGTGGAAAAATCGCCACAAAACGCGAAAAAGCTCCTAAAGTCGCATAAAAAATTCGCCAAAAATTCAAAAATCGCTTTACGAATTCCAAATAATCTTTACTGAAGAGAGAACAAAATTTACAATATTGTGCTAAAAGGTTAAAAGCGATTGTTTTCACTAATGTGGAAAAATTGCTATGAAACAAACAAAGAACAACAACAAAAGAAAACCCGCTAAAAATCTCATAAAAAAATTGCTGAAAATACAAAACTCGCAGAGGACAAAATTTACTACAGTGGATGTGGATTAAGACACTGTAACCTAAATTCTTTCACGAACTCTCGTTCAAACTCACGAACAATCGCTAAAAATTCAAAAATCACGGAGGACAAAATGTATTATATTTAGGCTAAAAGTTTAAAACATAATTCCTTTCACAAATGTCAAAACACCGCCGCGGAACGCGAAAACCGCAAGAAAGTGCATTAAAATCGCTAAAAATGCAAAATTCGCAGCAAACGAAAGTTATACTGGGCAAAAATATTATAACTGTAATTCTTTCACGTATGTCAAAAAATCGCCGCATAACGTTAAAAATCGCTAAAATCCCAATAAAATTCGCTAAAAATTTAAAATTCGAGGAGGATAACATTTACTATATTAAGTCTAAAAGTTTGAAACCAAATTCAGTTTTACTAATGTTGAAAAGTTGCTCTGAAACGGGAAAAAAACTCTGAAAACGCACAAAAAAATCACCAAAAATTAAAAAATCGCAGTACGAATTCCAAATAAACTTTATTGAAAATAAGATGAACTTAACTATAGTGGACATTGTAACAGGAATTCTTTCACAAATGTCAAAAAGTTGCCGCGGAACGCGAGAGAATGCTAAAAATCACATTAAAAATTATCAGAGGACAAAATCTACTATAGTGAATTAACTATTGTGACCCCATTTTTTTAGGAATGCAAATCGCGAAAAATCCATAAAAGTCGCAAAAATCCCAATAAAACTTTTAATAAAAATCGCTAAAAATTCAAAAATCGAGGAGGACAAAATTTACTATATTAGGCTAAAAGCTTGAAACCATAATCCTTTTACTAATGTGGGAAAATCGCAGCGAATGGCCAAAAAACGCTAAAATAACAAAAATTGCAGAGGACAAAAATTACTATATTGGGCTAAAAGATTAAAACAGGATTTCTTCTACGAATGTCGAAAAATCTATGCGGAACGCAAAAAAACTAAAAATCACATAAAAAATTCGAAAATTACTGCACAAAATTCGAATAAACTTTATTGAAAAGAGGACAGGATTTACTATATTAGATCAAAAAATCGCTGCAAAATGTGAAAACGCATAAAAAATTAAATATCAAAAATCTAATAAAAAAGTGCAAAATCGGGCTTCGAGGTGCAAAACTACATACATAGAGGTATCTTCCTACCAAATTTTGTATCTCTATGTACAGCAGTCTCTTCAGAGCACTGTAGATAACAATAGACACACTCACACAAACTTTTTTCTTTATTATTATACAAGCTGATCCGCCCGGCGTTTTCCGGCCCGTGATAATAACCTTAACTATTATACCTAAAATCCAAAATCTGTTAGTTAAACTTTCTACCGCCAGGGGGTGCACTCTATTCTAAACAAACCTCTATCCGAACGGTACTTCATTATTCAACCTATTTGGAGATATTAGTTGAGGAAGTGGGGGCTCAAATGAGAGAAAAATCCTCAGGGGAAGAGTAAATGAGTGGAGAGGGAGGGGGGAAGGGCGATACAAGTGCTTTTTGACAAATGACTAATTAGAGTACCGGAGTCCTTTTTCAAAAAATTGAACTGGTTTCTGAGGCAGGAAATTAATTTAAGAATTTGTTGAAATTACTATACTGAAATAGTGTAAACTACTACTCATAAGTTAACTGTAAGACTGTGAGAGATGATAATTTGTCTGCGATAAAGGAATGATAATTTTCATACTGGGCAGGTTTCGGGGTCTATAATTTTTTTGCAAATATTGCATTTATAGGTTTGAAATTTATGCATATTGCTTAACGCCGAATACAAATATGTAAATTTCCTAAAAATCCGCAATTAGAACCGAAGATGTTATATCATTTCATTAATTCGATTTCAGGAAAATAATTCCTTTGAACATGTCAATTTCAATGCCACAGACCTGGCACAGAATAAAACTGAAGATTTTTAACCTATTGGGAGACTTCGAGCTCTATAAAAATGTTAAAATACTGCATTTACCGGCTTGAAAATTACACACTGTGCACGCTCTGCAAGATCTGTTAGTTCTATTTTCCACCGCCAGGGGTCGCACTATGTTCTAAATGTATACACGACCAGGTACCCCGCTGCTTGCGGCACAGTATAGCAGGCGTGCTGCGCACGCTCTGCAAAATCCTTTAGTTCCACTTTCCATTGCTAGGAGGCGCACTCTGTTCTAAACAAACCTATATTTGAACGAAACTCCTTTATTCAACCTATCCATAGATATATTACTTAAGGAGGTGGGGGATTCAAATAAGAAATTTTCTGAAATTACTATTCTGAAATAATGGCAACTACTACTCATAAATTATTGTCAAAATATGTTCTGTATGAAGATCGGAAATTAAACAAACAGAAAATTTATTTTATTTCGCATAACATATTGTTAAGTGATCTATTTAAAACAACAAAAATTTAAAATTTCAGGTTTTTTTCAAGCAAAAGTTAGGGATGCCTCGTGAGAAAACAAACTGGAAGCAAATTTGGCACACACAGGCGCCAAAATAGGCTCATGAATAAGTTTCAGATTCCTAGAACTGCTATTTCTATTTAGTGACGGGACTATTTAGTCAAGGGAAATATTTGCTATTGTTTCCTAAAAGTATCATTACGAATGCATTCAATGTGTGTGTTTTAATCGGGATAGAGAGCTGTGGTACTTTAAAGTATCGTCGGGGCATAAAGGGTTAAAAGGAGGCAAGTCATTAATAATTTATTGGTTACATATATTCAGTTTTCTATATTAATTGGATCCATTGTCAATATACCTCCTCGCTTCCTCTCTCGTTCTCACCTTTAACCCTTTAGTGTGCAGCTTTGCATATATGCAAACAACACTGTTTTGAATTTAATAGGGTTTTTTTTTATTCGCACATACCTAATTCAAACCAGAAAATTAAAACAGCAATATTTGCTTTAATTAAAAAACAGACATTCCGTATTTAAACAAAGCGAAATTAACCATGGAAACTTTCTGGAGTGAAGTCAGATTCTCTGAACTACGTAATTTCTAGAACGTAATCTATTATGGGAATTAAAGGGTTAAAGGTTAAGTTTTATAAAATAAATAATTATATAAAATAAGCTATTTGGAGACATAATTATTAAAGTATTTACTAATTTGCATTACTTTAGCGTAAAACAGCCACACGACAGTAGTTTTTACTTATATTGCAGATATGCAGCAGAAGAAAAGATTGACGTATTATATGAAAAACATATCTCTGATTTTTTTTTCATTATTTTTCCTGTATTATAAACCTTTCAGAGTATCATATATAATTTTTTTGAAACAAAATAAAAAATCGTGCATTTAAAGGTTAAGTTTTACATACACATATGTATAACGATTTTCAGATCTATATCTTATATTTTTTCCTCTCATTATTTCGCAATTGTTGCCTTTCATTTTTGGAAAGTAAATGGGGGAGTCGACCGGAAGACGATCTCTTTTTAGTTCAATCTTTAATGAATATGCCGATTCCTGTCTAGTTTATTTTTGAATTGTCTCGTCAGTTTTTTGCAAAAATTAAGAAAAAATAGACCATTATTATTTTTTTTTTTTCAAAATTAGATATTTGGATGCAGAAATTTTTTCTACATATGTATACATAATTCCAAATTAATATCTCATATATTTTTCTTAATTTTCTCAAATTATTGAAACTTAGAAAATTCCATCGTCTGCGATTTCATTATCTTTCATTTTCACTTGGAAGTCAAGCCCAGTTCATGCTAAAAAAAATGCTTTTTTGATGAGTCTTTTAATTAGTTTTCAATTAATAGCTGGATTAATTGCGAGCGAATTTTTATGAAATAAACATTATTCAAAAAAAGACAAAATTTACTATATTGAGCTAAAAAAGTTAAACCGGATTAAGTTGAACCGGAAAAGTTAAACCCCGAAGCGTGAAAAATCAGACACACACACACACACACACACACACACAAAAAAAAAAAAAAAAAAAAAAAAAATTGAAAATTGGGCATTGAGGTGCAAAACTGCATGTACAAAGGGTACTAGGAAAGTTTTGCAATATGATTAAACAAAAAGTCGCAGGTGTCTGCTTGTGGTTGCGTGTTAACATACGTTCATACTTATGCACCTGCACGTAACCACAAATCTGTAAGCTTAGTTATTCATTAGCTGTGATAGTGTGAAGTTCTTCCAGCGGTGTCTTGGTCACGAAGTGAGATAAGGGCAGTTTTGCGGTATAAATTCGCGCGTGGTTTAAACTTAAATCAATGCTTAGAAGAAATAAATCTTGCACTTGGTGATGATTGTTCACATCGTATGACTATACACAGATGGTACAAAGAATTCCAAAGGGGAAATTTCTCCCTGGAGGACGCTGAAAGAGAGGTAAGGCCCCGAACGTCAGTTACGGAGGAAAACATTACTGCTTTGAGGAAAATGCTTGAAGAAGACAGACGAATAACTTATAAGCATATAGAGGATACCTTAGGCCTAAATGCACCTGCAATTCATTCAATTCTGTATGATCATTTGCACATCAAGAAACTGTGTTGTCTCTGGGTGCCACATAGACTGACTGAGGAGGGCAGATGACACGAAATGTGACTTTGTGCTGGGAGATGCTAAAAATGTTTGGTAAAGGATAATCTCGGTATGTGAACAGTATCGTGACAGGTGACTAAACCTGGCTATACTATTAAAATGTGCCGACTAAGTCTCAAAACAAAGTTTGGGTCTTTGATGACGAGGACACACCGGTAGCTGTCAGAAAATCTCGATCTGTCAAAAAGAAAATGATAGCTGTATTTTTCAAATCGAGTGGAATTGTTGAGTGTATCATTTTGGACGCAGAGAAGACAGTTACTGCTAAATGGTACAATGAACAGTGCCTACCTAAAGTCATAGAATCTAAGAAGAACCTGTGACCAAAGTCATGAATAAACAAATGGTTCCTCCATCATTACAAAACTCCAGCTCACCGGGTCAAAGCCTGCACTGAATATTTTGCCACTACAGGACTGAAACTTCTTGAACACCCTCCTTGCAGTCCAGATCGTGCCCCCTGCGACTTTGTACTGTCCCCGCATCTGAAACTGAAGGAGAAAGGGATTCGGTTTTTCAATGATGAGGCATTTCTGAGAGCTTGGGACAATGAGTGTTCCTTACTCCCAAGTGAAACTTGGCAGATCTGGTTTAAGGACTGGTTTCAGAGTTTGGAGAACTGTATTGCTTGTAACGGAAATAACTTTGAAAAACTTTAATAAATAAATCCGTATTGCAAAACTTTCCTAGTACCCTTTGTATAGAGGTATCTTCTCCCCAAATATTGTAGCTCTACGTGCAGCAGTCTTTTCAAAACACCGTCGACAAATGCACACAAACTTCTTTCCTTATTATTATAGATGGAAGATGACAAAAATAAAAAAAAATACTATATTTTTCTTAATCAAAACGTAAGATTTTTTTTTTTTGACAAACAATTACGTGAATACCTAATCCATTTAAAACTGGTAAAAAAAAAAATCGCGGAAACACGCGTAAAATAAATAAAAAGAAATCGCACAAATGAACGATAAAACGTACCAAGAAAACAAGCGAAATTTTTAAAATGACATCCTACCATGTACACGGAACTATATGCCTGGAAAACGCGATTTACTGGCAAATAAATTAACAAAAATGAAAAAGATAAATTTTCCATTACAGAGTAAAAGTTTTTTTTTTTTTTTTTTGGGGGGGGGGGGAATAATAATATTATTATTTAATAATTCAATATATTGTTTTTATGATTACATGATTTTGGTGTATGGTATTTTTTAAATGTCTAATGCATATGGTGTAATAATCTAAAAAAATGTGTTACTTATAGTGTATATAATAATACCTGTATATATATATATATATATATATATATATATATATATAGTAGGGGAGACTAGGGAGAGTTGAGCATAGGGGAGGCTTGACCCACCCATCAGTTTTCATAATTAAAAGAATTTCAGAGTTTTATCAATAGGTGTCAAGCAAAGCTACTGGAATTCTCAAACAACAGTCTTTGTTTGATAAAAATAATCGAAATAGGTGTGGAAAAAGTCAATTGTAAGGCGTTTTCAACCTAAAAGTTGTGTTTTTTAGAAATATTTTGTAAGCTTTTTTCAAACAAAATATATAATGGAAATTTAAGTAAGTAGGTTTTAGGTAATGCAGAATACCGAGCTTTCATTCCAGGCATAAAGACTGTACAGTAAGTTAGGTTTAACATAACAGTGTGCTATTCTTTAGAAAAGGGCTATGTGGGGAGGCTTGACACAGTCAATGCGAGGGAGGGTTGACCAGATGCTCAAGGCTCCCTTAATTAAGTGGTTTTGGAAATCTTTTTATTATACACTGTGCATAATGAAAGGTTAATGGTTATATATAAAAAAGAATGTAAATTTATTCTGTAAAGCTACAGTAAAATGGGGCGATAGAAAAGAAAATGTTTATAACTGATTAAAGAAAGTAAAAAATTGCTATAGTATCCACTGCAAGAAAAAATTTAATGAAATATAAATGGGAAAGTTGATAGGAATTGTCAGGTTCCGATGAGCGGATACTAATTCGAATTACTGGTATACGATATTATCCTTTTACTCATATATTGTATTCATGTCACTTTCAGTAGACTGGGAGGTTTTAAGGTTACATTTATTTCATATCTTGGAGTTTGTGTCAATCAATAGCGGTTCCTCTGCCTATTCAGGTGCATACCTGGGATGGGGCGGACAAAAGAGTTTCCAGGGAGATAATGGACGTCACGGGAATGTGACAGTAGGGAGGGGGGCCCTGATCGCAGAGGGGAAGCCCCGTTAAGTTGTCTTGGGAGATGAGCGAGATAGCTGAAAAAAAAGACAGGTCTCGTGTGGAGGCCAGGGTGTGAGGTCGTTTGTTCCCGTGTGGAGTCTTCGGACAGTATACGTATTGAGATACGGGCGAGAGCGCATGCTCTTGGCGTATACAGCGAGTGTAACTGGAGATCAAGCGTTATCTCCGATAAATCTGTTTTAACGAACGTAGTGTGAGAGAGATATAGAATATTTTAATAAGCGAACCAGTACATAGAAAGTATTTTCTCTATGTAACTTAACGTCGGACCGGATCAGCTATATCTGAGTTCTTAAGTGTAAATATTGTTTTGTTATTTGTAAATAGTGTGTAAATAAATTGTTAGTTAAGTTTAATTGAATGAGTTAGTATTCCCTTCAATAAGCTTTACAACCGTGCCCGATATCACGTAATTATATCGGTGGTGGCAGCATATCAATAAAAAAGGAACATTCTTCGAAGTCCTGTGGACCAAGAGGAAATCCGACATTGGTGGCAGCGGTGGGATCGAATTGCCTGATACCACTGACCAGCGAGCCATGTTACAGATGTTAATTCCAGAGCGTGCAGCGGAATTTCCGAGTGTTAATGCCGGAGCGCCCAACGGAATTTTAGCGTGGTAATGCCGGATCGTCGAGCGGAATTTCAGAGTACCAACAACCGTCGAAGTACATAGTGTGTGTGTGCCCTATCGTTGTTTACAGTGAATCGAATTACAGTGTGTGCGCCCGAGTGTCGAACATTTTAACTGTGTTAAAAGTGAACTTTATGTGTATTTCATCAAAGTGACTCTGAAGCGTGGAATAGTAAGTTCATCGTAGAACTACTTGTGAGCAGCGGAGTATCCCAGCGGATAAAGTATAAGATAAAATGTTTTGACCATTCTATTCTGCTGACATTCTCGAACCTACTGTGTTTTCTTTTGTGCAATTGATGGTAATTTAAGATAAATTATGTGTAAATTTTGATAATTTATGTGCAATCAAATAATTGGGTTGAGATAGGTATGAGACAATAACAGCCATATTTACTATTGTTTTAAGAACAGGCTATAATTTTTATTTGCCTATTCATTTCCTAATTTTTTTTTAACTGATAATGGTAGTGAATAAAATTAATGCATTGTGTTGATAGTTGGACAGAATAATTGAATTTACTTAAATTTAAATTATTATTAAAGTAATATTTAAATTAAGCAATACTGTTTTAAGTTTGAAGTGTTGATAATAAACGAGCGAGGCACATTTGCTTAGAATTTTAATGGGCTGGAAATAAATTTCGAAAAAAAAAAGAAAGGCCCACAGAGAGAGAAAAAAAAGGAGGGTTGTGATTTTATTTGCTTTGAGTGTGAGAACCGGTATTGAATTTGGAAATATTTTGTTAAGGATAATTTTAGGAATTTATATGCGTATTTTATGCAATTTTTTTATGTGGATATCTCTATTTAGTGATTGACATCAGTACATTTATTCAATTTGCAACGTATCTGTATTATTATGTAAATTGTATGTTATTATTTTATTGTATAAATTGAAATCTGTATTGCATAGTAATCAAATTGAAATTATTTTTACTTTTTTATTGAAAGTAAATTGTGGGATATCAATGTTTAAGGAAAATTATGTTATACAGTATGTTAAATTAGAAATAATATATCGACTATTTGGAATGTATTAATTAGTATAATAAGTGGAGGTAACAGTACTAAAGTAGAAATTTAGGAAATATTAATTTAATAAGTTTAAATATTATTGTAGAGTGGTAATAGTAATCGGTAGAAGGTATGGCTTTCTTATTGAAATTAAAGAGGGCGGATCTTCAGATGATAACCGAATAATTGGGGGTTGAATTCACGCAAGGTGATATCAGGATTCAGCTTAAGAAAAAGGTAATGGAGAGCAATGACTGTGAAGACGCGGTCATTATGGAATTATCTAGCACTATTGTTACGGAACGATTAGAACGAGAAAATTTAGAAAAACAGAAAAAGATAGAGCGCGAAAAGTTACAAAAACAAGAAAAGTTAGAGCGAGAAAAGTTAGAAAGAGTTGAACGGGAAAAGGAATAAAGAGAAGAGAGGTCTGAAAAATTGAGGATGGAACATGAATTAGAAATGGAGAAGCTAAAAATTCAAGGTTCAGCAAATAACTCTAATGGGGCTAGGGAACCTAATAATGAAAGTAGCATAGAAAAAAGGATCAAAATGTGTTAAAACTCTGTCTATCAAAGTACCGGAAGGGACTGAGGGATGGAATTTGTTTTTTAACAGTTTAGAAACGGCATTCAAAACTAAAAATGTACCGGAAAACCAGCAGGCTGAAATTCTATTAAATATGTTAGGAGATAAGGAGGGTAATTTGTTAATTTATACCACTAGGGAACAAATTGAGAGTTGTGAGGAATTAAAACAATTAAGTTCTAAGGGAACACGAGCCGACACCGATGACGTGTTTGGAAAATTTTAAGAAGGCTAGAAGGAACCAAAATGAAACTCATGTATTATTTGTATCGCGTTTAATTACCGCCGTGGGATAATTACTGTAAGATTAGGGGCGCGGACTCATATCTTATACTATAATACGAGAAAAAATTGTATGTGTGTGTATGTAAATTTTATCTTGAAAACGACTCTAACGATTTTGATTAAATTTTGCACCCTACCGTTTTCGGGCACGAAAAGACCATTGGAATGGGTCACGTGTTCGAGAAAATTCGATTAGTGGTTCATTTTGGGTCATAATGGGATGATTTAGATGAATTTAGATGAGGAAACCGCATCATATATTGGGTTAACTCAGCAGAGTAATTGGTTAGAAGCTTCTAAAATTGCTAAAGAATGTGACAATTATTTTGACGCTAAGCACAAATCTTATGCGGTTACGGATAAAAGTTTTATGGGTAAAGGTAGATCAATGCAAAAACCCTTGACGGGTTAAAAGTTTCTGACGCAGCACTTTATCTTATGCTCTAAGAATTTTAAATATGGAACTTAAAAATACTGATATCAAATTTTGAGTGACGTTATGCTATTTCTTAAAAAATATATTTGTATTTATTTCATCATTTTATTTTTGTTTTATTTATAATCGCATGTGCAAAAGTTATGTTCAACATGAAAAGCTGCATAAAATTTTATTCGCTGTTGCTTTACCATTTACATCTCTCATAAATTCAAAATATGAGTTTTAAAAGATATGATATAAAATTTAAGTGACGCCTTGATGTGACTTTAAAAGGTTTGTTTTAAAATTCAATTTAAATTATTTTTGACTTGGTTAAAATATTTTTTTACATCTACACAATACTTTTAATTTTCCAATTCACTGTTAAATATATCACTTTCATTGAATCTATACTATGCATTGAAATGTATTTATTTCAATAAATTGATTTATCTTTTGTGTCACGCTATTCAAAATTGTGAGTAAGATTTATGTAAATGGTTTCTTTGCGTCATTGTGTCCAAACTACATGAAATGTATGAAAAAGGATAGTTTGACGCAAATAAACCATTTACATAAATCTTACTCACAATTTTGAATAGCGTGACACAAAAGATAAATCAATTTATTGAAATAAATACATTTCAATGCATAGTATAGATTCAATGAAAGTGATATATTTAACAGTGAATTGGAAAATTAAAAGTATTGTGTAGATGTAAAAAAATATTTTAACCAAGTCAAAAATAATTTAAATTGAATTTTAAAACAAACCTTTTAAAGTCACATCAAGGCGTCACTTAAATTTTATATCATATCTTTTAAAACTCATATTTTGAATTTATGAGAGATGTAAATGATAAAGCAACAGCGAATAAAATTTTATGCAGCTTTTCATGTTGAACATAACTTTTGCACATGCGATTATAAATAAAACAAAAATAAAATGGTGAAATAAATACAAATATATTTCTTAAGAAATAGCATAACGTCACTCAAAATTTGATATCAGTATTTTTAAGTTCCATATTTAAAATTCTTAGAGCATAAGATAAAGTGCTGCGTCAGAAACTTTTAACCCGTCAAGGGTTTTTGCATTGATATCATTACTTTTTTGAGGTTAGTGATAAAATGATTAAAAAAAAAGATACTTATGGGATTTAATGCAGATTTAATTTTTACTATTTTATTACAATTTTCCTTATAGGAGTTTGTATATAAAAACAAGTGGGTAAGTATAATCGCAGATCGCACAGAGGGTTTCATTTGATATTCCTTTAAAAACACTTTATCCTTAAATTAATAAATCCAAAATGTTAATTTATAATTATTAAATCCTTACATAGATGGTGCACCAATAGTTCCAATTTTCATGGGGCAGGGAGCGCACTCTTTTAAACAAACCACCTTCCAATTGAAGTCATCAAAAACCAAGTTGAATAAGCCAGACCCCGTTGTGTTGTTTGACAAACAGCAGTCTCATGTCCCCTCCTTCCCCCCTTTTTCAAAATTTTTCAGACCAGTGCCTAAGAATGGAACCGAAATAATTTTTTCTCTTCAGAAATTACTATAAAAAAATAGTATGCAGTACTCATAAATTTACTTTAATGCTATATAGGGTGATTATTAAGTTAATTATAACGTTTGGAATCTGTTGCATTGATGTCCGAAAGGTAGTTTCTGAGTTATGGAAGCTGGACCCATAAGGCGCCATAGAGGGGCGAAGCCCGCTAGTGTCTATCATAATGATATCTGCCATGTGGACTAATTGCGATATTTAATCAAAATAGTCCCCCCCCCCCTCCTCATCCCCGGAAATATAACAAATACAAAATGTGTCTTTATAAATCTATCGTCAAATAGGTTTTTATTTCTTTTTCCCTAAAAGAAAAACATGATTTTTATATCCGTAACGTAAATAGCGGACGAAGCCCGCTAGTTCCTATCATAATATATATTTTTAATAATTTTATATAGTCTATAATAAAAATCAGACTTAAAATAGTCTGGTTCCATGAGTACTTGTAGTGTCAGTTACATGCTACGATTTTTGGATACCAGTATTTTAGAACGGGAAAATGTGACTTATTTTATCGGAGATATCTCATTAATTGAATAAGGCGAAGCAAACTTTTTGAAAAAAAAGGTGGCCAACAAGCATGGCAGTTATCAGCTATGTGACTTTGTGCTAAAGTCCATTAATTTGATCTGCTTTAAAAAGATTACGGAAGATTGAATTATAGTAGAACCTGGATTAACCGAGCTTCGTTTAATCGAGGTTTCTGTTAACCGAGCCGATAACAAAGTCTGATTTTTTTTCATTTTGAATGAGCCTTAAAAATAACCACACTCTTTAGCTCACTGTCCTTGCTATACAGGTCCTTCTGCCCCCCAAAGCACTCAACTCCAAAGAAACATTGGACCCTGAGAAGTCAATAGCGAACAATGCTTTGTTTCCAGTGGCTGTGTGAACTTTCGTAAATTTTTCAATTTGCATTTTAAAATTTACTACTGGTAGTTGATTTTCTTTTTAAATTTGTTAAGCTGTGAAACAGAACTTTACATATATTTATTTTTATTATTTAAAAAACGTTCTATATATTTTTTTAAAAGAGTTGTTAAATTCGCAAGCACGGCGAGTTTTTACACACAGTTTCTATTAACCGAGATTTCCGATTCCGATTTACTAACAGTCCCAATTAGCTCGGATAATCGAGGCTGCTCTGTATAATTAAAAAATCAATGGCGATCTTACTGTAAACGGGTTTCCCTTTTACTGAGGGATTTCAAGACCGAATCAGCTGATGTTAGTTGCTGTTTCCGTGCTTGATTAAATAAGATTAGTTAAACATTTGAAAATTACCAAATATAAAAGGAACTAAGTCAACAGAGTCTTTGCTTTATGGTAT
Source organism: Maratus speciosus (assembly GCA_963932465.1). Lineage (NCBI taxonomy): Eukaryota > Metazoa > Arthropoda > Arachnida > Araneae > Salticidae > Maratus > Maratus speciosus. The sequence goes on along the minus strand of OZ010787.1, from coordinate 339,134,682 downwards.
TTTTTAACAACGCTATAAGAAAATGATTTTAAATAAGAGATTTTAAATGTAACGTTTTAAATCTGACATAATTTTCACCAAACTTTCCTTTCTCTTTGTAACATTCAACTGAAAATATTTTTATTATTAGAAAGATAATATTATTATTTGCGCTACCTTAAAATTGGCAACTATAGTTAAAAATATCATCTCGAAATTTGAAATAAATCTCTCATATAAATATATTTTTTAATTTAAACTGTTTTGCAATATTATTATTTGGCCACTTTGGCCAATATGACGTAATTTCCTCCATTCACGACTTTTAACACATATCAATGAATTTATTATTTAAAAATTTTCTTTTTCTTTTAATATTCACGTGTAAATATAATTTTTATGACGTAATTTTCAATGTTTTCCTGCTTTTAATGCGTAATCATTTAATTCTAATTTGAAAATAATTGATTATTTTATAATTTTCTTTCATTTTAAGTAAGCATGTGTAAAAACAATTTTTATGACGTAATGTTTAATATTTTCCTGCTTTTAACACGTTATCATTCAATTCTAATTTAAAAGGATTTTTTTCTGTTTATAATAGTCACGTGTGAATAAATTTTTAATTTAAAGGATATATTATTCTTTGCGCTGTTTTAACAATTGGCAACAATTTAAAATAACCTTTTCTAAAATATGTAACAAATATCTCTGGAAATTCTGAAAATTTTAATTTAAAATTGAAATAAACCGTCATAAAATTAGGCAAGTTAAAAATAATAAATGCACTCTGCAAACTTCGAGTTTCTGTTGAATGATTAAATTGAATGAAAATGATTAAATTCCCATGTATATTTTTTTTCCTATCAGACTTTTTTAATGAGACAATTTTATCCAGATTTAACATTAAATATCTCTTAAAATAATTCTTCGATTTAAAAACTGTCTACTTCAACGTTTTTATCAAACATTTCTCTATAATACTACCCATTTTAATATTTTTGTATGCAGTAATTTTCTTAATATTTGCGAAATAGACCTCTAGTCACAAGAGATTCTTTCAAAGCGGCGAAGAGCGTTAGTTTTTTTTTCCGAACTTAATAGCAATTAAAAAATTACAAAGGAACTGAGAATAATGGTCAACTAACAGACTTTAAAAGAAAAAAGAAAAAAAAAACACATTCACATGCGAAAACAAGTACCAGCGAGTATCGAACTGCCTATCTTAAGATCAGTAGACGATGGCCCTTAACCACTCAGCCAGTGGGAAGACAAAATTTTTCTCCCCAAAAGTGGTTAAAAAGAAAGCATGTGTATGAATACAGTGTCATGCATTTTCGGTGAAATTTCCATAGAATGGCGAAGAAATATAGTCCGATTTTTCATGCGCATTATAAAACGAACAAGAGTCTTGCTGGAAACAAGTAAATTGTTATTTGGTTCATCTGAAACATATTTATTTGATTTTTAAAAAATCGCCCGTGTCATTTTCGAGAGAAAAAAAAATCGAATTATTTAACGAACGAGAGTTTTCCCGAAAAGTGTTATTCACGTCGCCTTAATCACATTTATATTATGTATCAATTTAAAGATAATCGTTAGAACCGTTTTCGAGATTTTCAAATTAGGAACTTCCTCGATATCATACCAACGTTTTCACTTTAAAAATGGCTATTTAGATCTCAAAATATACTGCACGTAGAAATGTAAAAATTTCAGTATACGATTAGACTGCAGATATAAGACTGTTCTAGAAAATTCAGAACAATAAGACCTATATCTGCTGAGTTATTAAAAGACGGCTTTTCGCGTTTTCTTTGATGTCGAGTTAACTGTATATATGAGTTCCGCCATCTACGAATTCTATGATACGATACGATACGATTTTAACGATGCGATACGATACGATTTTAGGCTTAAGGCTGCGTCACTCGGAATACTACCGTCTTCCATGATATGTAAACAGTGAAAAGTGAGACTGAAAGAGGAGAGTAAATTTAGTGGTAAGGGGAGACAAAACGGGAGTAATGAGGTTAATTCTTTTTCGGATAGAAAAACTGAGTTTAAGAACTATATTCCTAGATGCTTCAAATGTGGTGTAAGAGGTCATTACCAACGTTTTTGTAATAAAGCGAGTAATGAGGGAAATAATAATGCTAGTAAAGGGCGAGATCAGAAAGCGGGTGTAAATAAGATTGTAATGAATCCTATCTACTATCATTATTACATGCCGATATAAAAATAGTTGTTAAGACAAAATTATTATCTATGTGAAAATTGAAAAATGTCGTATTAATAAGACGCCGACTCGAAAGGGTTAAAAGAAAAATGCTGGTACTTTAAAAAACATGATTATGCCAATGCTTCTGAACCATTTTCTAAAACTTTCACAACTTACACTTGCCTGCATGTCGCTAAGCAGTTTTCATTTACTGTAGCACACTCCGAGACATTTGGAAAAATTATGAATAAAGATAGATTTTCACACGGCACTCACATGAGATTTCATATCTTTTTATGGCTGACGTTTTAAGTTTGTGGCTTTGCGAGACCATTTAGAATGAGTTGTTTTTTCCTGAGATGTCATTCCTTTTTGCAAGATGATACATTTGGTTCTTAAACTGCATTCCGCGGATTCCTGGGGGGTCCACAGAGAGGTTTCTAGAGGTCCGTGAGCTAGGTGAAAAAATATAAACACGTTGTCTAATGTTCCTGTGGGGGTCCTTGGAACAACGAACTTCTAGTGTAGAATATGCTCTTCAAAAGGAAATCGCCGTGAAACAAGGTAATTTGTAAAACCTGCTGTGTACCATTGCACGCTTAGTAATTGGTAATTACTATAGAGTTTATCATTTAAAAATTGCATTAATTATGAAACAAGGTATATTTGTAAAACCTGCTGTGTACCATTGCACGCTAGTAATTATACTATACAGTTTACCATTAAAAAATATGCATTATTTAATTAAAAAGTATATAGAAAATATTTACAAAATTTGATTTCAATTCATTATGTATAAATAAAGTATACTGAAACTTATTTAAATTACTTCCTTTTAATATTCAATTATGAAATAATAAGCTGCTAACTTTTACGCTTTTTATGTTACTATAATATTATACACTACTTCTGTACTAGTATGTAATATAATACTTATGTTTTATAATAGAAATCGTCGCCTTATTTAATTGCAGAAATTCTGTGATTATCTAATACGGCAATTTATTTTTAAAAATAGCGGTAACAAAACAGCGTAAATTTGGTAGATATGGTTGGCAGCTACATTCTAACATAAAATTAGAATATGACGAAGAATTGGGACGGCAAAATATTTGGTACGGATACTGGATGACATAACTAATTACAAGATTGCAAATTATAGCATTTTCAGATTTAAAGTGATTGAATGGGGGGAAATAGACAGGCCCGTGACCAGATGGGGGCGAAGTGGGCTGAGCCCCCCTAGCAACCTCTCGAGCCCCCCTGACATTTTACTAATTTTTACTTTTTTTAAACAATATATATATATATATATATATATATATATATATATATATATTATTTCAACTAATCTGAAAAAAAAAAATACTTGCAAGCAAACATTTTGATCTCTAAATTGCCTTGAATAGAATATGCGAATTTTTTTTTTCAGAAGCATATTAGTTTTGTTTACTATCTTTCGGTAAAATTCTGGAAATGCAAACTAAATGCGAACATTTCCTTCTCCTGAAAAAATCGACTCCCCGCCATTACCAATTAAACCACCTCATGTTTTGGTATATGGTAACTAATCTTTTCAATCTTCTTAGTGACATTTCAAAAGGGTGAGTGAACGGAAATCGACATGCGTTATTCGAGCTCGTCGGTAATTAATGAAGTGCTAAAACATGCTCGTTTAATCGTTTGCATCTTGACCATATGTGTTTAGTTGACAGTAGATTTATTTAAGTCTGTTCTTAACTGCTCTGCTCGACAAGCACAAAACGTTTTGACACATTTACAAATTCATTTTTTAACGGAAAGATATAAAATTGGAAAGCTTGGCCATGGAAACGATTTGCAATTGAACTGTTTTTCCATTTTTCGATCCATCAATTACCTATTGAGTTAGAAGCGTTTCGGATCCCGTGACAAACACGTTTTTCGCCCGCTCTTGAGTGCTTTTTCTTCCTTCGTGCGGAAATTCGGTTCAAAACGCCTACTTTAACACCCTTTTCTAAAAGATCTATTGCGTTTGCAAAAAAAAAATGGAAAAACCAGCTCGATAACATAGTTTCTGAACAACAACATCAGCTAGTTTCATGCATTTTCGAAGAAAAATAAATTAAAACTTATACCAGAAAGTTGCCCTTTTGGATTTAACTCTTAACTGTGAATTATTTCTTATAAACGAGTACACTTGTAGAAAGAAATTACGAAGCTATAAGACTGTTAATTTGTACAAATGGAATAAGAAAAAACCTCGAATAGACGCCATTAATTATTTCATGCCATGGGTGTCGGTGGAGCATTTGTGGTTAGGGTATACTAGGAAACCGGAGGAATCTTATTCCTATTTGTTTTTTGAACTTATTATTTTTTTCTTTTGTTCATGATTTTGAAAACTTTTTTTTTTTAAATTTGTCTGATGACAATTAAACATTAAGCGAAACAGTATGAATAAGGTAAAATTTATTATAAGGCTTTTGACGAAAAATCTCTTCATTTAAACAGTGGATAATGTATTTAAATCTGCTTTGAAGTTTCAATCCGCTAATTTTGGACACATTTGATTTATTGATTGAGGTATAAAATTTACAGATCTGGTTATTCACGCTCAAAGAATTCAACTGTGTTTTTAGAAAACTGTTTTCAAATCTAAACCAGCTACTTTCTGACATATTCGCGAAAAATATTTATTTATGTTTACCTATAACAGTAAACAATCTATCAGGATGCTTTAAGCTGGTTTTCATGACATGACAATGGTAGTAGTCATCCGGTAGCAATTGGGTGTAACTCAAGATGTACAGTCGTGGAAAAAAAAAATAAACACCCCCTATTAACTCCTCAACAAATTATCGTAGAAGAAGGTTACTGGTACCGAACGATTGGAAATAAAGTCTACTTTTAAATGATGTATATAAAATTTGCTTAGGGGGCCATCTACATATTAAAACGAACCATAACTTTGTTTTTTTCAATAGCAGTACCCAATTCTAACAGCATAAATGAACTCTACACCCTTCAATTAGCCTAAAAACGAATTTTTATGCAATTCGTACCATAAGTTTCCGACAAATTAATTATTTTAAAACGAGCGTATTTTAAGGGCTGTATCCAAATTGAAGTTCCGTACTGGATTGTTAACCGAGGGAGCCCCTTCCTTGATCAAGGCACCTTAAGCGCAACTCAAGGAGTCAATGAAGCCTGTTAGAGAACGTACGGCAGAATAAATTTCAAAATGTCTACTCACTTCCATCATAGACGGCCCCTTAAACCATCATTTTGACGTTTTTTAAGCATAATTTGAAAACTATTTGGAAGAAAAATGTGAAATTTTTGAATTTCCATAAAGCAGGACTCAATAAATCTAAATCCATCAAAAAAATTGTAGGTTGCAATTCATAATTTTTTCCGCATATTAATTTCATAATTCATATCATAAAATTATAAAAATTGCAAATTCAGCTTATTTATGTTTGGGTATATTAGTATTATTACTACAAAAAAAATTAGCACATTAGGAGCATAATTTCGGGAGATATAAATAAAAATATGAAAATGTAATTTAACATTAGAAGCACTAAATTTTGAATGTTTATAATTCAAAAACTTGTCATTCAAATGACTTGAAATTTGGTGTCTAGGCATAGTTTGAACCGAAGATTTGAAATATCTCGTTAAAATTGGGTATTGCTATTGAAAAAAAAATAATTTTGGATTCATTTTAATATGTAGATGACCCCCTAAGAAAATTTTATATACATCATTTAAAAGTAGAGTTTATTTCCAATCGTTCGGTACCAGTAACTTTCTTCTACGATGATTTGTTGAGAAGTTAGTAGGGGGTGTTTACTTTTTTTTTTTCCACGACTGTACGAAATGTATAGGAAAATGGAGAACGCTATTCGATTCATTGGCGAATTAATGTGAGAACTTGGAAATTTTTAGACAAATAGGAAAGAAAGTTAGTTCTTGAATGTGTCAACAACGCGTTGTCGATTGAAAAAAAAATTTTTTTTGAGACCCTTACAACTAGAGGAAGCGCATATAATATTCGCCTACATACATTTAATTAAAACTGTTCATTACTTTCGAAGAAGGACGACGCTCACCGAAAATTATGATAGGAGCTCCTTTTTCGAAATGATGTTGGACCGTCGAACTGTAGGAAATACATCTAAGCATTCTCAAATATTTTTTTTCTTTTCTATCCTTCTCTCTCTCTCTCTTTTTTATTTGTTATCCTCTAGCGAAAAATTTAAGTCGTTTTCTCTGATAAAAGTAAGAATATGAACATTACATTTATAATAGTCTTTTTCTAAAACTATTTTTAAATGTTTGTTTATGTATGTTTTGAAAATAAGTAATTAATGTATTTTTATAATTAGCTGATCAGTCCGGCTCTGCCTGGGCCCGTCAAAAAATAGCACGTTAAAGTTTTAAAAATCGCTGCACGAATTCCCAATAAACTTCATTGAAAAGAGAACAGAATTTGAAATATTGGGTTAGAAGATTGAAACCGGATTATTTTCATTAATGTTGAAAAATCGCAGCAAATCACGAAAAAACTTTAAAAGTCGCATAAAAAATCGCTAAAATTTCAATAGTCACAGAGGACAACATTTACTTTATTGGGCTAAAGTTGAAAAGAGTTTTTCTTTTACGAATGTCAAAAAATCGCCGCAAAACATGAAAATCTCCAAAATTCGCGAAAAATTCTAAAATTGCTGTACGGATTCCGAATAAACTTTATTGAAAAGAGAAAATAATTTGCTATATTAGGCTAAAAGATTAAAACCGGATTCTTTTTATTAATGTGAAAAAGTCACCACAAATTGAAAAAAAAAAAAGAACCCTAATAATTGCTCCCAATATCGCCAAAAAATAGCAGGACGACAATATTTAGTCCAATGAGCTAAAACACTGTAACCGGAAATATTTCCGAATGTCAAAAAATGGCGCGAAACGCGAGAAAAATGTTAAAATTCTCATTAAAAATCACGTAAGACAAAATGTACTATATTATGCTAAATGTTTGAAATTGAAACCGAATTCCTTTTAGGAATGTCAAAAAATCTCCTTAGAAGGCAAAAGAATTGGTAAAAATTGCATTGAAAATTGCAAAAACTTAAAAAATCGTGGAGCAGAAATTTTACTATATTAGGGCTAAAAATTTGAAACTGAACGTTTTATTTTCAAGCTAATTATTTTGCACTTAAATCTCAATATTTCAAAATCAAAATTTTACTAGAACATATATGTCAAAACTGGGAAATTTCATTAGCGGCCACTGGCCGGTAAGACTAGTTTTTTAAGTGGCCATTTTTTTTATTTAAAAATACTAAACAGTAAAGTTTCCAAAAGTATTAATCTAAAACTGAATAGCCCAAATAAATATGTTAACATAAAAATATTAGAACCAAAAAAAGTAGAATCCTTGATGAAATGCAAGAAAATTGTATTATCTCCTTGTAAAAAAGTGGCCGCTGATAGACAATTTTGCACTAGCCATTTTTTCTCATTTACTGGCCCTGTGGCCGGTGGCTAGTGCTAATTTTGACCTTTACTAGAACAGCAATTAAAAAGTTGGTTTACGGAATTAAAAGTTCAAAGGTTAACACATAAATAAGTTTACCTAATAAGAGTGTGCAATGTTAAACTTATAGGAATTATTTTATTTTCAAACTGATCCCTCCCCCCCCCCCCCCATTCTAAATCTCATAATTTCTCTGATCCAAATTTGAACTCGATCATTAGCTAAAAGGCTGGTGGATATTGTATTAAAATTTCAGAGTAATTACCGGAAATGTCGCTTTAAAACTGAAAGTACGCTCAAAAAGGGGGTATGTTTTTTTTGTATTTTGTTTTTCGAAGCTGATGCAGAGTTTTAAAGTAAGCATAAAAAACCAAAATCACCGAAGTGACTTTCGGAAAAGAAGTTTTTTGGAAAGGTTAATATTATTTTTTCAAACGGAGTGAACCGTACGTAAGAAAAATGAATGCTAAATAACCGTTTTTTTCTTTTTCATATTTTGATCTAAAACGTGGATGCAGATTTTTAAAAACATTGCAAAAAATAAATAAAATAAATCAATAAAAATAAATACCGAAACGTCGTCCTAAAATGAATTTTTTGAAATGGTTTATATTCGTATTTTTAATAAAAGATTGCACTGTCTTAAAGTGAAGAAAGCACCAGCTTTAAACAAGTATTTTTTATTTTCTGGTATTATGAACGATTAAATTTATGCAAGAGAGTGTGTGGGGGGAGGGGACACAAAAAACGATGTTTCTAAAGAATTTTTTAAAGGGTTACGAGTAATATTAATGTTTTTTAAATGGATTGAACCATTAGAATGATAAGAGTGTGATAATACCGCATATATGTTTTATTTTTCTTTTACGTATCTCTATTCGTCTAGCCGAGATACGGAAAAAGTATGATTAAACCGTTTCAGCTTTTAAAACTGCGGAACGGGATTTCCGATACCGCGCTGTGACCTTTCGCGTCATTTTGTGATGTTTATTTTGGTTTTTAAATAATATATCGGCTAATTAACACGAAATGAAAAATCTAAGCCTCGGGTGCATCAGGACTGTTTTGGACTATTCTCACGTACTTTTTCAGACCTCTACGTGTGGTAGATATTACTAGCCATCCCGGGCACACAAACAGTTTTCTTTTATTAATATAGATTACTTCTGAAAGGATTGAACTAAGTGACGTCTATAATGTACAACCCATATCATTGCTCTATGCTTTATTTTTCTTCATCTTATTTTTGTTAAGTTATCAAATGCTTATATCTTATTTTAACACCAGTTAATAATTTCTACTTATTATATAAATTGTGAATGTAATCGGAAATATTTTTGCATACTACATTTTGCAAAACATGCTCAATAAAGTAAAAAATGTAATAGGTTTTGAGAATTCGAAAATTCATGTAACCAGGGTGAAATGCTTGATTTTTTTTCTGCATTAAATTTTTAATAAAATATTTTTTTCTATTTGGTGCCGTATGCAATCTATGTTTTGCATTACATACAGTAAAAACCGCTCACTGGATGAGAAAAAAATTATATTTTAGATAGGTTTTCGTCTCAGCAAATACACCGCTCTTAATTTGTTTTGCATTCTTTTCCCCGGATCACATTTTTTTTTTTCCGTTTAAGAATTTTGCTGTAAAGTATTCCGTTATAGACAGGTTACGTGAAAACGATTCCTTTATAAACAGTTCCATTTTCGCAGGATTTTCTGTATTTTGTTTGCACAAGAGATATGGACTGTTAAAAGATGTTAGCCCCACAAAAATATTTCAGAGCCCCCCCCCCCAGACATTTCTAGCTGGTTACGGCCCTGGAAATAGACCTCAAGATCTACCAGAGAAGCCAACATCTCATATTTATTTCTGCATTGTTCTGCCAAAAGATTATCCTCAATTTTGATCGTTACCGAAAAAAAGGGGGGGGGGGAATCTTTCGACACCGCCTCCCTCTACCACGTAACAGTAAAATGACTTTCCATACCCGGGATTTTTTTTTTCTTTTTAGTATCGGACCATTACCCCCTACATACTACATGCCTCTCGCATTTGACTCAAAAATGGAAGTCAGCAAGGTTGATAGATGGCGCTACTGTTTGGGGTATGTTATTGCTGTTTTTACATGGATCGCCTCATAGACCTGCTTTTGAAAGCTATTATTTTTTTTATTTTTTGCAGTAATTTGTGATTTTTTTTAAACAGAATGTTTACTTTTAATGAAGTTAATATATTCTCTATAAATTGCCATATTGCTGTGTGCCTTACTGCTGTTCATCCAGCAAAATAAAGGAAAATATTTCTTTTCACCATTCCTGTAGAAGACAGTCAACGAGTCTTTTTAACTTTTTTTCATTGTATTTTTAAAAATACAAATAGATATTTTTACTACTATTATTTGCATGTTTCTAATAACATTCCGTTGAATAATAATAAATTAAATTAATGTACAGTTGCTATTAATAAGATGTATTTTTATTAATTTACAATGTCTTAAAAGGAAACGAGTACCTTAATCTGAAAGAATCTGAAATAATATTGTTATTATTAATAATAAAAATGATAGATCAAAGTATTTAGTATGTAGGGGGTAGTGATCGGACTGAATACCTTCAGCTATGAGATCAACACTCTAATCATAGGCTTCTGCGGATCTGAAAATAGCCCTCAATTGTGAATTGGTTTCATGTTTTGGAGTTTTAGGCACTTTACGAGAGAGATGTCCCATATATGGACCAAACTCGTAAAAGTTCTGCACTAACTTTTTGAGACTGATGTATCAAGATGTAGGTTTGCTTGAGGACGTAATACCTGAAAACGAAAACTTAAGGTTTGTTTGATTTACTTTTCTGACACTACGGCCAATTATTTACACAAAGGCTAAACAGACCACAGCTTGAAAATTACAAAGAATTCTAAACCTCTACAAACACATAAAAGCATTTAAGGGTGTTTTTGTCAGCGTGATCTCAAATTCCTCTTAATGTTAAACCTGTGTGGGTGGAAGGGATTCTTATTTTTAAAATATCTCATTAGGAAATTAATATTTTTAACTTACGCTTTCTGTGTAATTTTCTTAAAGGATGCCTCTTTTTTGTTTAGTTTACAAAACATTTCTAAAATATATGCTTAATTTAATATTTTATGTGTTAAAAGCTGTCGAGCTATGAGAAAGATTTCAACACTTCAAATAACATTAAGCATATATTTTAGAGATATTTTTCAAACTACAGAAAAGAGAGATATCCTTTAACCCCTTAATTCTTGCTCCCGTCAATATCACAGGCTGAGGTGTCGTTCGTTATTTCTCGTGCCCGTCATATTTCCGGTCTGGAGATTTATTGCTGAAAAAAACTTCTGAAACCAGAAAAAATTAACTGGCATTTCCGTGTGAAGTCTTTGAATATTAGCGCTTGGATTTGGTTTTTGGCACTGATTGTGATGTTGGAGTTTGTATTGTATGTTTCAAAATGTATCACACTCAAAAAAAAAAAAAAAAAAAAAAAAAAATTAATAATCAAAATTTAATGTATATTATATTATTTCAAATATTATTTGTAAAAAATTGTTTGATAATGATTGAATTGTTTGAATAAAGATCTAGGATGTGAAAAATATAGGTCTTATTCGCATTAATTTGTATGGTGTAAAATAAACATTAAAACACAGAATTCTCTCATGATGGCTTTTCCACAAATGTGAATTTGTTCTACAACATCTTTTTTTTTTCGCCTTAAAAAAGAACTAATTGCATATTTTATATAGGAACCTTATAATTATTCAAATTCTGGAATAAAAAAAATAGGTACTTTTCTGATGGTTTTTCCAAATATTAAGCGACCGTTAAGAGGTTAAGAAGAGTACACAGAAAAAGAAAGTTAACAATATTAAATTCCTAATGAGATATTTTAAAAATAAGAATGCATTCCACACCCATAGTTTTAACATCAGTAAGGAGAATTTTAGATCTTACTGACCAACATCCTTAAGGCTACATATGATCTGTATTTGCAAGTGCTGTTACTATCATTTTAAAGGCATATGCAAGTATTAGATAAAACAATAAAGGCAACGAAATTACGGTAATTCTTTTGTAAAGACAAAACAAGTAGGAAACGGAACTCTGTCAATAAAACAAGCTACTCTTAATAAAATATGTTACATTACAACAGAGCTAAAACTCGTACATTTGCCAACAAACAATGCAAAATTATGATGAGATTGTAGCTGCAAATTTTACTAAAGAATAGCGATACTTTTTTAAATGTAGGAGTAGACACGATTTCCAGGGAAAGGAAATTACTTTTGACATCAAGGAACGTGTTTTAATAAACGCAGTCCCTTTTGTATAGTAATTTACTTAGCCATACCTTCCATCTTAAGTAAATACTTTCATCTTAAGAGAGAGAGCGAGAGAGAGAAGAAAAAAAGATTTTGATTTTTTTTAGACTTAGACTTAAAACTATCAATAATTATGAATGAGGCAGATAAGTGTATTTATAAGAGAGGAGAGGCAACGGACAATCTCATACGGTAATCATGTCCTGTTTTACTAACCTTCAGGATATACGCCGGAAATTTAGTAGACATCAAATTATTTTACTTTTGCGCAATAAAAGTTTAAAAAAAATTGTTATTGTCAAGCATCAGTAACTTGTACATTAGAAACAAAAATAAATTTTACATCTCAATTTAATATGAACAAAAACCAATTCAAAGGCCTCAAACTACCTTGATTAATTAAAAGGTTACAAAAACATTAAAAAAATGTAAATTAATGATACTGATCCTTCATTTCGTTGGACAGCTCTTAAAATTCGCGTTTTCACAGATTTCATTCAAATTTCGTACTTCGTATCAGTCCAATAATTAAATTTTAAAATTCATTTAAGCTATATTTTAATAATTAAAAGGAACATTTATTAATGCAAAAATAACATCTCCTAAACTTACATTAAAATAATATTATGTTAGAATTTTAGTAACAGATAAATACTATAGGATTTGACATTCATCATTTGTAAATTGACATTCAATAAACTTAACGATAAAGTTTAATGAAACACAAAAATTAATTAGAATAAATTCAGATTAAAACATGAGCTTACAACATCGCATTCCAAATTTGGCATAACACCGTCTACCAAGCTCGCAAGCTGGAAATGAACTAACTAGTTCGAAAATTCCTTCTAAGAGTAAATCTTGATGGTGCACGGTGAAGAGGTACTCGTATAGCAATTAATGGTGAGGATGGGAGTAGAATGCTGGAAAAAATTTAGGACCACATGCTAATTTTGTTGTTTAAAATAAAATTCCGAAAAGAGTTATTACTTTCTTCTATCTTCAATAGAAGAAAGTATTGTAATCGAAATTTTTTTCGACTTCCGGTTTTCGACGGATTTACACGTTTTAGGGGGTCAGAGATCACAAAAAACATGTTTACACAAAATGTCTGTCTGTCCGTGTGTCCGTACGTCCGTGTGTCGCCATTGTACCATCAAAAATTGTATGAAGTTATGCATAGAACTGAACCAAACTTTTTTAAAAAGTTTTTGGCTATGGCAAGCAGGTCCTCCACTAATTTGGAAAAAGTCCGCCGGTAGGGGGCGCTGAAATAGCGATTTTTGTGCATTTTGAATATTGAACCATCGAAAAGTGTATGAAGTTATGTATAGAATTGAACCAAATTTTTTGTGTATGTTTTTGGCCATAGCAAAAAGGTCCTCCCTGAATTTGGAAAAAATCCGCCGGTAGGGGGCACTGTAATAGCAATTTTTGTGTATTTTGAATATTGTACCATCGAAAAGTGTATGAAGTTATGCATAGAATTGAACCAAATTTTTTGTGTATGTTTTTAGCCATGGCAAGAAGGTCTTCCCTGAATTTGGAAAAATTCCGACAGTAGTGGGCGCTGCAATAGCAATTTTTGTGCCATTTTCAATATTGTACCATCGAAAAGTACATGAAGTTATGCACAGAATTGAACCAAATTTTTTGTGTATGCTTTTGATCATGGCAAGAAGGTTCACCCTGAATATTGAAAAATTACCCCGGAAGGGGGCGCTGTAATAGCGATTTTTGTGCAATTTTCAATATTGTGTCATCGAAAAGTGTATAAAGTTATGCATAATTCTAATAAAAATACTAATAAAAATGAATTATTGGTATTTGTAACAACATTTTGAAATATTAATATACATGAGATAGAAGCAAGTTTTGGGATTGGCACATCCAACTAGTATATCTTGGATTTAGACATATATCATATAAAATGTGAAGTTCATTGAATTGTAAATGAAGAAAAGTATTTTTATCTACAAGTGTTAAAATCGTGTAATATTAATGAATGGAAATAAGTACAGGACCGGTAGCTTCTTTTAAATCTAGCGTAATGAGATGACGCCCTGACTAATTCTATGCGGGACTCACCTTTGTTGATGATTACAGGTTAGTAGTCACTACATTCGAAGTTTTGGGATATGCAACTGCTGCTTTCAGTAGTATGATTCGCTAGAAATCATTGACTGAAGAAGTAAAGGGTAAATTCAAGACTTTTTCAGATTGCGGGCTGGATGAATACCAAATTGTTTTAAAAATAAATAAATCTAAAACTTTTGTGCACGATTTTCTTTCTTATCAACACTTAAAAAAAAAAAAAAGGATTAAAAAACGGAAATACTACTGGCAATCTAGACGCCAGTACTATTTCCGTTTTTTACGGGAATTTTAACCCATAAATTACAGAAAATTTTCCGTTTTTCTGATTTTTTTTTTTTTTTTTTTTTTTTTTTTTTTTTTTTTTTTTTTTTTTTTACAGAGAATGAACTATAGAAGAAATGAAAGAAGCTGGCGGCAATCAAAACTCTGAACTCGGTATAAACGGAACATTATTACAATGACGATTCAAGATTGGGCCTATTTTTCTACTATAAAATCTCTTGTAGAACTCTCAGTAACGTCCAAAACAGTTAGAAATGTGTTTAAAAGTGCCTAATGCTTGAAATATGCTAAATTCAAGGCCAAGCAAAATCAACAAAAGCACCGCATTCATGCAAGAATTTTAATTTAGAAATATAGATAGAATAAATTATATATTATATAAATATATATTAGATAAAATAAATTAGTTTGAAAATAAAAAAAAATCAGTTTCAAATTTTTGACCCTAATATAGTAAATGTTTTGCTCCGCGATTTTTTTTTTGGAGTTCTTATTGAAATTTTTAGCATTTTTTTTTCTTTCCAGTGCGATTTTTTGACACCCGTAAAAGGAATTCGGTTTCAAATATTTAGCGTAATATAGTACACTTTTGTTTTCCACGATTTGTATCGTTTTTCCGTGTTTCATGCGGATTTCTTTTAAATATTTGTGAAAGATTTCCAGTTACAATGTATTAGCTCATTGTACTAAATTTTGTCCCCTGCTATTTTTGAATTTTTGGCGTTTTTTTAAAAATTTCGCGTTCTTTAGTAAACTGTTTTAATCTTTTAGCCCAAAATATTAAATTACGCCTTCATTTCAATAAAGGTATTCGGAATCCACACAGTAATTTTTGAATTTTTCATGATTTTATTATTGCTATTTCTTGTGTTTTTTCATGTTTCGCGGCAATTTGTTGACATACGTAAAAGAGGTCCTATTTTAATATTTTAGTCCAATATAGTAAATTTTGTCCTCTGCAATTATTGAAATTTTAGCGATTTTTTATGCGACTTTTAGCGATTCGTTGCGATTTTTTCACATTATACGATTTCAATTTTTTAGTTCAATTACAGTAAATTTTCTTCTCTTTTCAATGAAACTTACTCGGAATTCGTGCAGCGATTTTTAAATTTTTTTCGCGATTTTTAGAATTTTTTCGCGTAATGTGCTATTTTTTTTTTTTTGTCGAGGCTGGGAAACGACAGGCGTGCCAACTAGTTATAAGTATGTTAATGTGAACGCCGCTTATTTTCGAAACTAGTGAACAGCGTTTCCTTCATTTGTAAAGGTCTCAAAAAATATTTTTTATCTCACTCCACAGCGCGATTTTTCCTGACACATCCAAGAACTAACTTCCTTTCCTATTTGCCAAAAAAAAAAAAAAAAAAAAAAAAAAATTCAGGTATTCACATTAATGCGCATAAGGATCAAATAGAGTTTTCCGTTTTTCCATAAATTCCGCACATCTTAATTTAAGGCTCCTGTCCCTGCCGGCGAAGACACTCATGAGCTAATGCTAATCCTATAGGGAGGGATTTATCTAATATTTATTAGTGTTAATATTTTAATTTAGTATTTATCTAATATCTCGTTTGCATTTCAACATTTTTAAATAATTTTTTTTGCATTGAATAGCCGAGATCAATCTCCACATCGCACCTTTTTTACTTTTCGATTTTAGTAGCAGATATTTTTTATAATGACACTTTCATTTTCAGAACCGGTTTTGAAAGTGAAAGTAAGAAAAATCCCTCCCCATAGGATTAGAATTAGCTCGTGAGTGCCTTCGCCGGCAGGGACAGGAGCCTTAAGCCAATTGCTACTGTATGACTACCATTTCGTTGCTGTCTTATCATAAAAATTAGCCCAAAGTGTCAAATATGCCATCATTATCGGTTAGATTGTTTACTGCTATAGAAAGCGTAAAACACTATTCGATTCCTTAGAGCCTGATTACCTACAAATTTTATACTTTTATCAATAAATATTTTTCCGAAATATGTCAGAAAGTAGTTGGCTTAGATTTGAAAACAGCTTTATAAAATGTAAAACACAGTTGATGTAAAACACATATGGTTATGTGATCCTGAATAACCATATCTGTAAATTATACACCTTTACCAGCAACACAAATTTTTCAGAAAGTAGCGGATTTAAACTTGAAAACAGTTTTAAATACAATATTCACTGTTTAAATGAAGTTATTTTTGTCATAAACCTTATAATAAACTATACGTTAATCATACTTTTCGCTTAATGCTTAATTGTTACACGATAATTGAAAAAAAAATCAGTCATGAACAACAGAAAAAAATAGATAAAAGTTCAAAAATCAAACAGGATGACACGAATTTCCCTAATATACCACTGCCGACATCCATAGATTGAAACAATTAACACCAGAACGTCCGGAAATTTTACTCAACCTTAATAAAAACATTTTAACACCAGAATTTTTATTTAAAACAATTTCACTTATTTATTTAACCGAGTTTTCTCTAGTTACAATTTAACTCATTTTATGAAAAACATTCTGGTTCGAATCGCCATTTTCACATTGGATCGGTGTCGAATCGACATTAGCTGGACGTTCTAGTGTTAATGGAGTATAAGCAATGATTTTCTTTTTCCATTTGTATAACTTGATAATCTTATTTCTTCGAAATTTCTTTCTATAAACATTCTCATTATCATATTTTACCGTTAACTATATCTATTGTCAGGTAAACACATGTTGTCAAGATGCAAACCATTAAAATCAATTAAGGGGTCAGGTAACCTTTGAAGCGTCCAAAAATCGAATTTTTTTTTTAAATAGCTTATAATTAAGTATGATTCTTTGGGAACATTTAAAAGCAAACCCCATACAAAAATTCGCATTAGAAGAGAAGTTATGTCTAAAACACTTTGAGCTTTTGCTATATGATCAACGGGTTTTTCAATCTTTAAAGCCAATTTTCTCAAAACAGCGATTTTGATCATTGCGCGCACGATTTCTGAAAAACGGTTGCCTAGAATTTCACGAAATTTTTTGTGGATGTATTAAACGTACAGAAGCACAAAATGACATATTATTATGTTTCTCAACTAAGAAGTTTAGAATTCACGGCTACTTTTGTATAAAAAAAATCTCGATATTTCGAATTACTCAAAAAAAAATTTTTTTTTCTCGGGATCTACAAGTTTTATTTTTTTCATTGTAGGTCATTTTGAAAACACTTTATATCTGTACTCATTGAAAAAATCTTGGCTTGTTTCAGCCATTCAAATGGGAAAAATCATGCGCGCAATGCATGCAATAATAATTCTTTCGTAAAAATTGTATTATCTTTAAAAATAAATTAAAAATAACTATATATGTGTACACCATTTCTAACAACATTGATTGATAAAATAAATCGTTCTTAACATGTTTTTTCCATTTTATAATTAAAAGTTAGTTAAAGAATGACTGCAATTCTTACAGAGGTCACTTTTTCATGTACTTTATTGGTTCAAAGGTTACCTGACCCCTTAAAGTATGCTTTCACTGGCTAGCGCTTCAGTAATTACCGATGAGCTTGAGCAACACATGTCTATTCACCCAGGCGAGATCATTACTTTTAAAATGTCACTAACAAAATTTAAAAGGTTATTTACTATGTACCAAAACATGTGATGCTGGTTCAATTGGTGGTGATCAGATCTCGATTTTTTTCATGAGAAGGAATCTTCCTATTTAGCTTGCATTTTAAGAATTTTATTGCAAGGTAATACACTGGCCATCAAAATTAAAGGATAATGAGAAAAAATATGCTCACTAAGTTAATACTGCAACCAATGCCCAATGCTGCAGCGCATACGTTAGCGTCGGAAATATTTAAGTATTGCGCGGCAGCGCAATACTTATTTATTTCCAGTGTCACTTCTCAATGTTAATTTAACATAGAAAAGCCTATGGAGATCATAGCTTTTTCATTTTTTCTTCCCACCTTTTTGTCCCTGATGCCACTCATTTTTTATTCTTTGCTAATTCTAATAATATTTTAAATTCAAAGTGTAAAAACATTTGCCAGGCGTCAGGGTCAAAACGGATCATAAAATGCCTTTGCATATAGGTGGATTATAATCTAGAGAGTAACATGGGCTAATTTTTATTTACATTATTCGAATATTTTTCTTAATAATTCGAAATTTCGCTTTTTTCGTTGAGATTCAACGGACATTTTCTAATAAAATTTAACATTTTCCCTTCATTGTTGTAAATAATTCAAAAGCCGTAATAATAATTTGCCTATTTTTAGTTGAATGATTTTCACGTGAAACATGAAACTGAAGAAACTGAAATAGTTTTTTTTAAGAATTAAAAAGAAGATGAATATGACGCTAAAGTGGAAATAAAAATGACATTTTCAAGCAGATTTTTCAATTCCTACTATTAGTTCACACTCTCCCTATATATATATATATATATATATATATATATATATATATATATATATTTATTTATATATTTATATATCTTGTTCAAATTTTCAATCGTTAATAAAATACTCATTATTCATCCTATCAAGTTGAAATAATTTTTTTTTTTAACTTGTACTGGATGACAATTGATGTTAATACAGTTTTTTCAAATATTAATTAATTAATTAAATTTTAATTAATTAATTTTAGTTTTGCATGGGAAACAAAATGGCGGCCATTGGTTATTGAAGGTCAATGAAAGTATTTTCAATAAGGGGTTACCATAGGGGGATCCTGTTCTGTCGCCAAATACCGCCAAGTTTGTCACCAACTTGGCCATATATCGCCAAATTTGGCGACCAAAATGAGTCGCCATAAGTGACGCCAACTTGGCGATATCTCTAATATTTCGCCAAATTCCCATAGTGTCCCATTGTAAACCAAATTGCTTATAGAAAATCAACAAATTGAGACATTTTAATGCAACAAAAACTAATATTAGCTTAAGGGATTATATTAAATTTTTCTTTGATGACCTAAGTAGGAATTGACTTTAAAAACAAAATTTTTATACTACTTGTTTAAGTTCAGATTGGAATTTTTCGTCCAAACTACAGCAATATTCATTACTGCGCTGGTGAAAAATTTTGAATTATACATAGGTAAATTACATCACAAATTGAGATGCGATATCGCACAAATCAAAGCCTGATGATGATGATACCCTCCATTAATTTTGAAATGTGTTCGTCTGAATGCAGTAGTTATTAAAAAACTTGACATATTAAACAAAAACCTAATTTGCAGAACAAATTAAAAAAACAAAATTTATTTCCTAAATTGTTTAAGGCCGAGAAGGGGCAGATATTAAGATATTTGATTCAATTTGTTCTACATTTAATGTTAAATTTTTGTAACAAATAAGTTAAACCAATTGAACATTAAAAAATAAAAATGAAATTCATATAATATAATACTTTAAACACCTATATACTTAGATTTCGTTCAAATGAAATCGAAATAAATCTTAGACTTTTTCCATTTTTAAGTTGTAAATATTTGTACTGCAGATTTTGCATTATGTTTATGACGATTGTACAGTCGTGGAAAAAAAAAGTAAACACCCCCTACTAACTCCTCAACAAATTATCGTAGACAAAAGTTACTGGTACCGGACGATTGGAAATAAAGTCTACTTTTAAATGGTGTGTATAAAACTTGCTTAGCATATACATATTAAAACGATTCCAAACTTCATTTTTTTCAATAGCAGTACCCAAATTTAACGATATATTTCAAATCTTCGGTTCAAAATATGCCTAGAAACCAAATTTCAAGTCATTCATATGATAAGTTTTTGAATTATAGACATTCAAAATTTAGTACTTCTAATGTTAAATTACATTTTCATATTTTTATTTATATCTCCTGAAATTATGTTCCTAATGAGCTAATTTTTTGTGTAGCAATAATACTAATATACCCAAACATAAATACGTTGAATTTGCAATTTTTATAATTTTATGATATGAATTATGAATTATGAAATTAATATTCGAAAAAATTAAGAATTGCAACCTACAATTTTTTTGATGGATTTAGATTTGTTAAGTCCTGCTTTATGGAAATCCCAAATTTCACATTTTTCTTCCAAGTAGTTTTTAAATTATGCTTAAAAAACAGCAAAATGATGGTTTAAGGGGCCGTCTATGATAGCAGTGAGTAAATTTTTGAAAGTTATTCTGCTATCCTGTAATCAAACAGGTTTCATTGAGGCTTAAACGTGCCTTGATCAAGAAGGCGGCTTTCTCGGTTAACAATCGAGTTCGGAACTTCAATTTGGATACAACCCTTAAAATACGCTCGTTTTAAAATAATTAATTTCTCGGAAACTTATGGCACGAATTGCATAAAAATTTGTTTATAGGCTAATTGAAAGGTGTAGAGTTCATTTATGCTGTCAGAATTGTGTGCTGCTATTGAAAAAAAAAACAAAGTTATGGTTCGTTTTAATATGTAGATGGTCTCCTAAGCAAATTTTATATACATCATTTAAAAGTAGACTTTATTTCCAATCGTTCGGTACCAGTAACTTTCTTCTACGATAATTTGTTGAGAAGTTAGTAGGGGGTGTTTAATTTTTTTTCCACGACTGTACATAATATGATAAGATACATGGAAAATACAAAACTTTAAAATAAGTCTAAGATTTACTTCGATTTCATTTGAACGGAATCTAAGTATATAGGTGTTTAAAGTATTATATTGTATGAATTTCATTTTTATTTTTTAATGTTCAATTGGTTTAACTTATTTGTTACAAACATTTAACATTAAATGTAGAACGAATTGAATGAAATATCTTAATATCTGCCCCTTCTCGGGCTTAAACAATTTAGGAAATAAATTTTGTTTTTTTTTTTTAATTTGTTCTGCAAATCAGGTTTTTGTTTAATACAAATTAGATGATTGACAATGTGGTGCGCAATGGACGTATGTTGGAATTCTGGTCTGTAGTGTTGTTTAAAGTGAATGTGGTGTCTGAGTGTGACCAATATTCGTTAGTTATGGCTCAAAGACATAATATAAGTTAAGGTCAAAAGTGGCGAATAATGGGCAGAATCGAGGAAGGTCATAAACAAATTGAGGTCGCCCATGATTTGAATATATTTCAAAGTGTCATATCAAGAGCTTCGAGCCGCTTTTTAAGCACGGGATCCGTCGATAGACAGCCTGGTCAAGGGAGACCAAGAGCAACAACTACATCCGAAGACCGTTTTTCGTCATTGTGGCTCGAAGAAACCGCGAAGCGACTACAAGAGATTTGGTTTTAGACCTTCAGGCTGCCACAAGAACTCGAAATAGCAGCTCTACTGCTACACGAAGGCTTAATGAGGATGAACTGTGTGCGAGAAAACCAAAAGCTTGTGCCCTGCTCACTCCAGCTTCTCAACGGGCCCGATTAAACTGTTGTTGTTGTCATGTTCAATGGAGCCAAGAAGACTGGGTTCGAACGGGATATTTCGCGGACAAGGGAAGGGCAAGTTGCGTCTTCCTTCCTCTCTTCAGATCAAAACACGTCTAGAATCAGTGTTCAGACTATATCTGGACTCGTCAGTAAACAATACTTGAGCCCAGTCTTCTTGCCTTCATTGAACTTGACGAGGGCAACAATTTAAACGAGCCCCTTGGGAAGCTGGGGTGAGTGTGACACAAACTTTTGGTTTTCTCGCATACAGTCCATCCTCGTTACGCCTCCGTGCAGCAGTAGAACGGCAAATTCGAGTTCTTGTGGCAGCCTGAAGGTTTGAAACCAAATCTCTTGTAGTCGCTTCGCAGTTTCTTCGAGCCACAATGACAAAAAACGGTCTTCGAATGCAGTTGTTGCTCTTGGTCTCCCTTGACCAGACTATCTATCAACGAATCGAGTGCTTAAAAAGCGGCTCGAAGCAATTGATATGACACTTTGAGGGATATTCAAATCTTGGGCGACCACCATTTGTTTTTGACCTTCCTCGATTCTACCAATTATTCGCCACTTTTGACCTTAACTTAAATGATGCCTTTGAGCCATAACTAAGGAATGTTGATCACACTCAGACACCACATTCACTTTAAACAACACTACAGACCAGAATTCCAACATACGTCCACTGCGCACCACATTGTCAATCATCTAGTTTGCATGTTTACGACGCTAACTTATGCGCGGAAGCGCAATTTTGAGTTCAATAGTATTTAATTAACACAGATAATTGCAGCATTGGGCATTGGTTGCAACAATAACTTAGTGAGCATATTTTGTTTTCATTATCCTTTAATTTTGATGACCAGTGTACAACAAAACTAATATGCTTCTGAATAGAAAAAATTTGACACATTCGATTCAAGGCAGTTGAAAAATCTGTTTTTCTAGCAAATATTTTTTCTCAGATTAGTTAAAATATATATATTGTTGAAAAAAAAGTAGTGGAATGGTTAGGGGGTGGGGGTGGGGGGCTCTAGAGGAAGATAGCCAGGGGAGGGGCTCAGCCACCTCGCCCACATCAGTTTACGAACCTGTGTAGAGGGCTGTGAATGTGTCGAAAGACTTTTGGTCTTTGACAACTAATGCAAGAACATCCCCATTCAGCAATGTGCTTGAGCATGGAAGACCAGAAGAATCGGCTTTGGATCAGCTTTTTAGTAGCTTGGGTACCAGGATGTTAAAGGTTGTGAAGAGAATTGCAGACTACGAGTCAAAAGTCGGTAGTAACATAAGATTTAAAGGCATTGGCACTGGTATCACAAATAATTTCTGTTTCTGAGTTCATTCGTAGAAGTTTTAAGTTTAGAGATGATGACGCGTTATGGATAACACGTTTTGGAATTCGACATCGTTGGATTGGGTCATATCATCAAAGTTAAGAGTTGGAACGTGATGCCACTGATGCGGGTATATCAGCAACAACAATGCCAGAGCCAGATTTACGTCTGATATCATTGTTGAATTGTGAAATATAGTCGAGATGTCGAAGTTGCCTTGGGGAGCAAGAGTCAGAGATTTTTTAAAAGGCAAAAGTTAAGGGATGGCTGTCATTAAACATGATGAAGTTTTGACCTTCTAAGTTATGACGAAAATGTCTAACCACGGAGTATATTGCCAGCAGTTCTCAATCATATGTGCTATACTTTCTTTCAGGGGAAGACAGTTTCCGAGAAAAAATGCGAGAGGTTTATATCGGTCAGTAGTTATTGTATGCCACGTGGCTCCAATGGCCATGTCGGAACCATTAACGCAAGGTGTTGATTGAATATTTGGAAATTCAGAGTCGCTGAGTTTGAGAGATCGTGTTTACACTTTTCAAAGGAAATAGAAACAAGTTCGTTCTACGGGATTTTTCGGTTATCTTTCTTTTTGGAGTCTTTCAAAACCTCATGTAACGGTGTCTGTGTGGCTGCTGCATTTTGGAGGAAATGGCGATAAAAATTTAACATTGTAGTGTAGAGGCGAAACAATACCCCAGGTGCTCTCTTCTGGCCGATCTTTCGATAGCGCGTTGCCCGCTATTATTATTTTATTTAACGGGATTTGTGAGCAGACCCGTGATTGCATCATTATCAATTAATGTTTAAATGTCGTGTCCTAGTATGTATTATAGCCAAGATGAATATTTGTATTTTTGTAATAATCCAGAAGTTTTAATTAAATATTTGCGAGTTTAACAGCATTAGTTCCTGTTGCCGTTTTTGACTGGAATTCCGCCCACAATTTTTGGGGGGCCCAGCCGGGATCTGAGCTGATCTGAGCTAAAAACTGGAACAATTTCCTTTTGCTTTACGCATTATCTACTGCCTGGACTGATTTTATTTTTGAGTTGCAAAGAACGGAAGAACTCTTTCATCTATCTCCGGCTCCAGTGGAAAAAAAAAGTTCTCGCCGCTGGTGACAGTGTGTGCACTCCGGCTTCAGTGAAAAAAAAAGTGAAACAGTGTGTGCAAGGAATGCCCGTAGATTTTTTTTAATTTTACGGGCCGAAGGATCGCATGTGAACGGCTCACTGTGTTTTTTTGTGTGAGTCTTGGTTTCTTCACGTGTGTAATTTATTTTTCAGCCCAGTGATTTATTTTTTGTGGACTGGTTATTTTTGTTTTTAGTGTGATAGAATCATTTTTTCAGCCCAGTGATTTATTTTTTGTGGGCTGTTTTGCTGTTTTCTGGCTCACTGTGCTTTTTTTTCTCGTGAGCTTTGATTCGTTTTTTCCCTTACGCGTGTTAAAAAAATATTTTCATTTTACATACAGCGAATGTACCGGTGGTGGTACAAGTTTGCACGAGCCATTTTTTTTTATCATTGTGTTTTATATTTTCAAGAAAGGATTTTTCCCGTAAAAGTAAGTGAGTTCCTTTTTATATGTTTGTGTTGCTATAAAGAATTGATATTAAACTGGAAATAAAAATAATGGCGCATTTAGTACGTGCCAAAAAGGTAAACCATTTAGGGGTAGTACGAGAGTTGGGATTAGGAGCACCAGAAAGCTCTACTAAGCCCCAACTCTCGGACATGATCATTAAATCGAGCGATTATAATGAAGATGTTGTAAAAAATCCTCTAGCAGGAATTGTTGCTGAAAGGGAAGAGTCTGACAAAAAAATACAATTAGAGGAAGAGAGTAAACGCGAATGGGAGCTTAAAAAACTTGAACTAGAAATCGCCGCGAAAAACAAAACAGAAATACCGACACTAAGTAGCGGGATTAAAAGCCCCGATGTTTTGAAATTAATTACAAAGTATAACCACCAAGAAGAAATTAGTATTTACCTTACATTGTTTGAACGCCAAATCAAGCGTCTGGGCGTAGAAAAGGAAAATTGGGTAACTTATTTGCTAGGTCTGTTACCGTTGGAAATAGTCAACATAATAGGTCGCGAAAAGGAGGAACTGTCTAATGATTATGATTACGTGAAACAGTTATTACTAAAGAGATTTAAGCTTAGTGCAGAACAATTTCGACAGAAATTCTTTTCACATAGAAAGGAAAATTCGGCATCGTGGCGAGATTTTTCATTTGAAATTACTAATTTTTTGGAACAATGGCTGACAGGTCTTCACATTTCGACCTTTGATGATTTAAAAAACCTTTTGGTTATTGACCAAATAAGGAAAAGATTACCATCTGAAATAAGGGAACATTTCATTGATGACTTGCCTAAGTTTACGAAGGTCTCAGATTTTATAAGTAAACTTGATGATTATGAAGCGGCTCGCAATATTATCAGGAAGAACTCCGAACCGAGAAGTCCGAATAACGATGTTAAAAAGCGTTTTACTCAAAATGTTGAAAACAAAAGTTTTAACAGAAATAACATTCCACAGAGTAGCAAATATGAAAAGAATTATCTTAACACGAGGAATAACGCTAACCCTTTCAAAATTAGATGATTTTATTGTAATGAACACGCCTCCCATAAATCAAATCAATGTCCCCGAAGAAAAGAAGGGCCAGCTTATTTTAGTGGCAAAGAAACCGAGCACAGGGCTGAACAAAGTAACTTCAATTATAATAAATCAGTGAACACTACGAATAACAATTCCTGCCCATCGGATAAAATCCTCAAAATTATTGAAATTATGGGGAAGAAGTTCAGCTGTGTGATAGATTCTGGATCTGACGTAACAATGGTTAATGATACCATCTATAAGAGTTTAGGATGCCCTAAATTAAATGAAAATGATGTAAAACTGACAGGAATTAGCGGAAAAGGAGCGAGTCCGAAGGGTTTTTTCAATACCGACATTTCAATTGATAATGTTAGTATAATTTCTGATATTTACGTTTTAAATGATTTACAATACGAAATGATCCTCGGAAATAATTGTTTAAGTAAATTAAATTTCGAAATATCTGGTAATGACCTTAAAGTTATCAGTGAGCGAAATAAAGAGAAAAATTATACTGTTAATATGATAACTGCGGTTTCCTTAAAAATTCTGAAGTTAGACACTCCTTCAGATGTTGTAAACATTCCCATGGCCAAATCAGTCTTGCAGTCGGATGTTGTAAACATTCCCATGACCATCCCAGGCTTGCGGTCAAATTCCATAGACACTCCCATGATTGAAGAATGTTTAACTGACACTCCTAAGTATGAATCTGTTTACTTAGCAGAAATGGTAAATTCGTTTAATATAAACGAAATTGATCTTACTCACATAACTGACTGCGGTTTAAAAAAAGAATTAATTAACTTAGTTGAGAATTACAAGCCTGAGAAAATAAAAAGTGCTAACTTGAAAGTTAAAATAATATTGAGCGATGAAATACCGATTACGCACCGACCCAGGCGATTAGCATTTGCAGAATAAGCGTTTGTTGATAAACAAATCCAGGAATGGCTTGATAAAGGCATTATACGAGAAAGTTGTTCAAGTTACGCCGCGCCTATTGTTTTAGCCAAAAAGAAAAATGGCAATTACAGCTTGTGCGTTGATGATAGAAAGCTTAACTGAAAGATAATTAGGGATAATTACCCCCTTCCGGTAATAGATGATATTTTAGACGATATCGGGCAAAATAAAGTTTTTAGCACATTAGACTTAAAGAACAGTTTTTTCCCCGTAGGAGTCGAGGAGAACAGTAAACAATATACTTCGTTTGTTACAAATAATTCCCAGTTCGAGTATAATGTAATGCCTTTCGGCTTAAGCTCAGCTCCTCAGTTTTTCCAACGCTACATATATGCATGCCTCAGAGAGTTAATAAGAGATAAAACGATTTCCGTGTACTTAGGCGATATAATCGTCCCTGCGAAGACTGAAGAAGAGGCGCTTTCTAAACTGAAACGCGTTTTTCAGGTAGCATCAGAGTATGGTCTCGAATTCAATTTTTCTGAATGCCAGTTTTTGAAAAGAAGGATCGAATTTTTTGGATACATAGTGGAAAACGGAACGATTCGCCCTTCAGAAACACAAACATTAGCTGTTGAGAAATTCCCTGAGCCACAAAATAAGAAACAACTCCAGAGTTTCCTAGGGTTAACTGGATATTTTAGAAAATATATAGCGAATTATGCTAGAATCGCTAAACCCTTAAGTGATCTCCTGAAAACGGAGAACGAATTTAATTTTGGAGCGAGTCAAAAAGAGGCTTTCCAAACATTGAAAGATAAATTGTCTGATAAACCGGCGTTGCACATATTTAGACAAGGGGCAGAGACAGAATTACACACGGATGCTAGCAGCTTAGGTTTTGGGGCAGTCTTGTTACAAAAAGACGACTTGGAAACTTACACCCCGTTCATTTCATGAGTAAGAAAACAACATCCGCCCAAGCCAAATATAGTAGTTACGAGCTTGAAGCGCTTGCTGTTATTGAAGCATTAAAGAAATTCCGTACATACCTGTTAGGGAATAAATTTAAAATAGTAACTGACTGTTCCGCCTTTCAAAAAACATTAGAGAAGAAAGATCTTACGCCAAAAGTAGCAAGGTGGGCATTATTCCTACAAGAATTTGATTATCAAATTGTCCACAGGCCCGGAAGTCAAATGAAACACGTTGATGCGTTGAGTCGTAACACTGTATTAGTCACAACACGTTCGCATGATGAAATTACAACAAAATTAACCAAAGCACAAAACGAAGACGATTACATTAAAACTATCAAAACACTAGAGAAAAATGAAAGTAAAGATTATTTTGTTAGGAAAAATATTGTGTACAAATATGAAGATGGTAGAGAATTAATTATGGTACCCGAAATTATGCAGAAAGAAATTATTCGCGAAATTCATAATAAAGGACATTACGCTGTAGCAAAGACCGAAGCGATAATAAAGCAGGATTATTATATCCCTAATCTTCGAAAACAAATTGAAAGTGTTATAGGAAATTGTGTAGAATGCATCCTATACAACCGGAAACGAGGGAAAGGTGAAGGATTGCTAAATCCCATTCCTAAACATGATTCCCCTCTCCAAACTTATCACGTCGACCACTTAGACCCAATGCCCTCGACCAACAAAAACTACAATTTTATATTCTGTGTAGTGGACGCTTTTACAAAATTCGTGTGGTTCTATCCAGTTAAGACGACATCTGCAAAGGAGACAATCTCTAAATTAAAAATTCAACAAGCTACATTCGGGAACCCAGAGCGAATAATCAGCGACCGAGGTGCCGCCTTCACTTCTAGTGAGTTTAAAAAGTATCTCGAAGATGAAAATATTGAGCATTTTCTAATTACAACGGGAATACCCAGAGGAAACGGACAAGTAGAACGACAACAGGAGACTCTCATATCAATCCTTGCTAAATTAAGTATCGACGATCCGTCGAAGTGGTATAAATATGTACCGACTGTTCAGCGAATAATGAATAGTACGATTTCCCGAAGCACTCAATACACACCCTTTGAGCTTTTAACGGGAGTAAAAATTAGAAATAGGGAAGATTTAAGAATAAAACAAATTCTTGATGAGGAACATGAAAACGCATTTGTCGAGGAAAGACAGAATAGCAGAAATATCGCGAAACAACATATATTAAAAATTCAGGAGGAAAATCGCAAGACTTTCAACCGTAAACGCAAAAAAGTGAAATGTTATAGAATTGGTGATTTAGTTGCAATCCAACGAACCCAATTCGGGGTCGGTATGAAGCTACGACTGAAATTCCTTGGTCCATACAAAGTGATCAAAGTTAAGCGCAATGATCGATACGATGTCGAAAAAGTGGGATTTCAAGAGGGTCCAAGAGTGACCTCTACTGCAGCTGATCACATGAAGCCATGGGCTTCTTCAACCTAAAGAGAAAAAATATAGTGCTAATTCAAGTTGATATAGTTATGTGTTTTTTTGCATCGTCTCATCTTTTTTTTTTTACTGTGCTGTCATCCGAACATTTTTTTTTTACTATTTTATACAAGAAAAAAAAACTCTCTGTTTAAAAACTGTTCACAGGACTGCATCCACGTGATGGACTCACCTGCACATTGTTTTTTGGACTATATTTAGCAAAAAGGACTGACACAGTGTTTTTTTTTTTTTTTTTTTTTTTTTTTTTTTTATGGAAAGACTGTGTTCGTCTGTATACGTAGTTTGATATTGCAATTATTTGTCATGTTTGTTTTTTGTGTGTTTTTCCAGTATTTTTCAGGATCCATGGAAGTCGGACGGCACCAGTCCAGTTTATATGGTGGGTGATCTGTGTGGACACAGAATGGTCAAGATGCCCGAGTTGTAGAGGCGAAACAATACCCAAGACCAGATGCTGGGAAAACTCAAAGTCCAGTCCGCATGAGAAGTTGGTGAGTTCAGCGAAAACGAAAGGCTGGGCGCTGGAATTTAGAGAAATGCGCTTCTGCGTTGGAGAGAGAGAGGTGCTCTCTTCTGGCCGATCTTTCGATAGCGCGTTGCCTGCTATTATTATTTTATTTAACGGGATATGTGAGCAGACCCGTGATTGCATCATTATCAATTAATGTTTAATTGTCGTGTCCTAGTATGTATTATAGCCAAGATGAATATTTGTATTTTTGTAATAATGCAGAAGTTGTAATTAAATATTTGCGAGTTTAACAGCATTAGATCCTGTTGCCGTTTTTGACTGGAATTCCTCCCACAGTAGTCACTGAGAGAGTTTGGGGAACTCTCTGAGGGAGTTAGGCGGTCAGAGATATCTTAAATATCTCGTCTGAACGGGGTATAATACCCCGATCACACCAGATATTTAAGATATCTCGAACTTCCCGAATTCACCGAGAGAGTTTCAGAAACTCCCTCACTGAGTATAAACTTTCTATGGCTAGATACAGCCACCTCCACTCACTCTAATCGGCTTTAGAGTTTCGCTTTAACTGATTGCTATAATTTATGCGCATGCACTTAAATATCTCGTCTGAACGGGGTATAATACCCCGATCACACCAGATATTTAAGATATCTCGAACTTCCCGAATTCACCGAGATAGTTTCAGAAACTCCCTCACTGAGTATAAACTTTCTATGGCTAGATACAGCCACCTCCACTCACTCTAATAGGCTTTAAGAGTTTCGCTTTAACTGATTGCTATAATTTATGCGCATGCACATACTTCTTATTTGTTCAAATCTCAGACTTAGTGACGTTCAATGAGTTACCTTTTAGTGAGTTTATGGAACTCACCGAGTGAGTTGAGGGATCTGAGTTAACTTAAATCTTTGCTGTGGACATAGTATCTTCGACAGCCCGTTTTTATGCCTTCTATTGTAGACAAGAATTCAGGTGATCTTATTGGTCGACGAATAATCGGTCTACAATGCACTTGGTCTATGCTGCCTTGAAACATACTGCAATGACCGATTAGATTAAAAAAAGAAGGTAAGTTGGTGATTTTGACGGTAGTGTTTGCTTGTAAACATGCCTTTTTCTCATGAATACGCAGGGTTAAATCAAGCGCCAAAATATTACTTTTTATTCAGAGAATTTTAAAGAAAATTGTTCCAGCGCACAGCTTGTTCAAAATAGGCTCCATTCAAAATTTCAGCCTGCTAAGAAAAAACTTATATCTGGGTATTTTGGATACGATAAGTGCAAAATGGTCTCTATTTTGCTACTTGGATAATACTACAACTCAGAACAACATAATGATCTAAATCTTTCTAAAGCGGTTCTTTAAAGGGAGAAAATCTTTATAGAGAAACTCTTCGACGATCTAAGGGGGCCGTCTCCTGGTATGTTTTGCATCCACGGAAAAGAAAATCTTAGAAAGTAACCAAAAAAGTTTTATAAATTTTTCTTTTATATAAAGTTATTTGATATTATATTTATATTTTTTATACATTTTTAGGGTTTCGTTCAGAAACTATATAAGTTGGAGACTTGAAATTTTGCATACTTATAGCTGAACACCTCATATCAAACCGCAAATAATAAAATTTTGAAAAAGTCTTATCTTTGAAAAAGTCTTATCTAGAACCCGTCTGGGCTCTAACTTGTGTATTTTAATCTTTTTGTACTAACTCAGTTTCTAATTAAGTTGAAGACTTGAAACTTTGCATACTTATAGCTGAACACCTCACATCAAACGACAAATCATAAAATTTTGAAAAAGTCTTATATTTAACCTTCTGGGCTCTAACTTGTGTATTTTAAGCTTTTTTGCCTAACAGAGTCCCTAATTAAGTTGGAGACTTGAAACTTTGCATACTTGTAGCTGAACACCTCGCATCAAACGACAAATCATAAAATTTTGAAAAAGTCTTCTGGGCTCTAACTTGTGTATTCTAAGCTTTTTTTTTTCTAACTAAGCCCCTATTTAAATTGAAGACTTGAAATTTTGCATACTTATAGGAGAACACTTACGATCACACGAAAAATCATAAAATTTTCAAAAAGTCATATTATTTACCCCTCCGGGCTCTAACTTGTGTATTTTAGGCAATTTTTCTAACCTCCCCTCATCCCATTGCACCCGGTGGGTATTTTTCTAACTTTTGCCGACACC
This sequence comes from Maratus speciosus, assembly GCA_963932465.1. Classification (NCBI taxonomy): domain Eukaryota; kingdom Metazoa; phylum Arthropoda; class Arachnida; order Araneae; family Salticidae; genus Maratus; species Maratus speciosus. The sequence goes on along the minus strand of OZ010787.1, from coordinate 339,102,840 downwards.
CCTTTTGACCACTCTTTCATATTATGCACACAGCTTTACATCTTTCAGTTCCACTTTTTACCGCCAGGGGCGCCTACCTATCTCAGGTGCTATGGGCCCGATCCCCTCGACTAATATATCTACGGATAGGTTGTAAAACGGATTTTCTTTCGGATAGAGGTTTGTGTGGAATAGAGTGCGCCCCCTGGTTGCGAAATGGGGAACTAACAGATTTTGCAAAAGGATAAAGTGTTTTGAAAGGAATATTAAACGAAACCCTCTGTGCGATCTGTGATCGCAGTTACCCACTTGTTTTTTTTTCCTAACTGAACTGGAGATTTCCCTGTAAGATATTAATTTTACTTCCTAAATTTATGGATAAACCATAACATATTTTCTTTTATAATTCTATGAATATTTAAGGGGTCTCTAAGTTAAAATTCTAAGTTAAATACAAAAAAGTAACTTTCAACTATTTTATATAATAAATACTTTTAATTTATCTTTCGAAGTATCCCCAAAAATGTTTGTTTTATATTTACATTAATTTATTTAATTTGTGTATTAGTTCTCCACCACAATTTTCAAAAGTTAATCTTTATAAACTCTTTATCGCCTTATTTAATTTCAAAATTTCTGCTATTAAATAAGACAATTTTTCTATATTGAATTAGTGGTAATTTGTCGGCAGGTCTTCAGGTTAAAGACTTTTACCTTAGAACCTACTAAAAGCAAATGTGTAGAATTTTAAGGTGTCTCGGGACTTTTAAAGCTTCAAAATTTTCGAAATTAAAAATTTTTTATACGTTAAACTGCTATATTGCTTGAATATTTTGATATAATTGTTTTATCTAAATTCTCATTAGAACAGAAGTTATGGCTTTTAGAATTATACCCGCGCACTAGTTAAAGAGGCCTTTCCGAAACTTTGAAGTCATTTTTCTCCGAATGACGTTTTTGGGCCTAACGCGCAGGATATCTCAAACACTTCTCAATATTTTTTCTTGAAATTTTCAAAATATATGTTTCGTGTTAGTCTGTATAAACTGAACCTAAAATTTTCCTTTTATTATTCAAAAAAATATTTTTTTAGGTTATACTGTTGGTTATACTGTAGGATTATACTGTTGAAATTTTCAAAAATTTTTATTAGCTAAATACAACTTTGCATGAAATATATAAAAATTCGTTAAATCAAATTTATTTAGATTCAGAGTAATTACTATAATCTGAAGTATAATTAAGCACCAAAATTTTAATTCTTGTTGTAAAATGTTGTAATCCTGCGCCTAAGCTGTCATACCAATTTTCTACTTGACAATTGTCTGGCAGTTTGAAGCTCCTTATAAATATTAATTTTGCATCTTGTAATTTTTTTAATATATGAAATAAAAGAACATACTTATATCTTTCATTACCGCTAAAAATTGTGTTTTGAAATAATATACTTTTGAGATATTAAATGTTGAAAATCGTCTTTTTTTTTTCAATTTTTCCAATTTTAAGAGTCCTGAGACAACTTAAGGAAAAAAAAAATCATAAACTGTGTACTTTTTTTGGGCTGATTTGATCGAAGGAGCTCAAAAAAATGGGTCAAAAGTGAGTGTTACCATTTCAAAAATAAAAGTTGGTTTGATTTGTAATATATAGACGACCTCCAAAGTGTTATTTATGCATATCATTTAAAAGTAGGCGTTATTCTCAGTCAATTGTTATCTATATTTGTTTTATATATAAACCTGATCACACCCTACTAATTCTACAGTAGGGTATATTCTATCCTACAAAATTATTTGCAGTAGAATTAGTAGGGGGTGATAAAATTTTTTCCCAGGACTGTAAATTTTTAAGGAGACAGTTGAATCTTTATTTCCACCATTATACGACGAAATAATTCAAGTAAACTTTATTTTATTCAAAATTGGAAAATTAATTTTTTAATTAAGTATTAATAATGCTTATTGAAAATTATATTTACTGAAATAAGGAATAAACATTCTTATTTTCAACCTCGCATTTATAAATACGAAACTAATAATAATAAAAAAAGAGTTAATTCAATATGTTCACGAAATATTCTCGTCTCAATCTCTTACATAATTAAGTTGATATTTTCCGGGCTTTACAATGACCATGACCTTTGTAGAAAGTGAATTTTCAGCTGTCAAGGTCAAAAAAGTCAATCCTCCTTCGAAAGTCATTTGGAAATCCACATGCGTCGCGTTCAAAACAAGGGCTGTGTCAAAACTAACCGGTGCCTGAACTTAGACTTCTGATGAAATTGCCATTGGCTAAAGAACATCTAATGAAAAAAACCACGACGAAACAAAACTATGGCATGATGATGGAAATGTAATGAAGCTTTTGAATACTAAGTCGAGGTCCACTAACTTCATTAGCAGGTACGTTATTTGTATTTTGGCACTTTCGTTTTACTTTTCAATTTCCTTGATAGGGGTAAAAATTATTAACCTCTTCACAACTGAATACTAATGTAATATTATAGTTTATTACTGAATTATTTCTTCCCAAACTTGACTTCAGAGCAAGAGTTATAATAGTTTATTTGTATTATTTCGAATCTTGGACATTGCATATCATTCTAAGATTGGAATTGCATTTATGCTAGTGTATCCCTTTTAAAATAGGATAGAACTGAGGTCCACATATGTGGACCTACAGAGTGGAAAGGTTAAAGATTGTCAAGAGATAATACACTAGCCATAATCTATTTTTTCTTTTTCCCTAGATAAAATTGTTTTTATTAATGGTAATCTTCCGACAAGAATAGCAGAAAATATGATATAAATTGATTTTATCGTTATTTTACAATGAGTAGGGGAGACCGGGGCCGTTGACACAAAAATAAAACTTTTTAATTTTCAGATATTTAAGTAATCTCTCATTAAAAATACATTGCTTCGGTCGAAACTTTTATATTTAATGCACATCATTGTACTACGTAATTTCAATTGACTTCTCAAGGCCAGTTTTCCGGTGCTTATCTTAGGTCATTAACTATGGTAACATCGCATTTGGCTGACTGACCGCTCTACTCTTTCTCATGATAATGGAGCGATGAAGTAAGAAGGACGGGTGTCCTTGAGAAGTCAATTGAAATTACACTGAGTATAGTTTTGTAGATTGCCCAATTTTGAGATAGAAATTTGTTTTTTATAATTTTGAAAATTTTAGAAGTTACAATTTACTCCAGTCATGGATTGGTTGTCACTGCGTGTAGAGTTGGTTGTCATATGGGATATTTTTTTCTGGGATGTTTAAATGTAAAAACTTAGTTTGACTTAACAAATAATATGATAACATAAATGTATTATATATTTCACATTATACAAGGAAAGTACATATGCAGATGTACAAACCGAAATAAAATTAAATCATATATCAGATGAAAAATCCGCTTGGCAATTGCCAAACACACCAGTTTATCAGTGGTGGCAAACTTAAGAAATGCTTTTGGGGTCTGAAGTGCAAAGTTCGTGGGCCCATTGCGTGCATTCAAGATACTGCACCACATTCAAGGCTGCGTGCATTCAAGGCACTGCACCACATTCAAGGCTGCGTGCATTCAAGGCAGTTTCGTTAGACATATTGTCTATTTTAAGCTCCACATAGACGCATCATTCTACTCGCGGTCTCTTTGTTCTGGTCAGACGGCGCTTTTTTGTGGTCACGCTGTGTTTTTCCTTTTTAATGGCTTTACAAAGAAACGGGGGGATATCCTGCAGGAGGGAAGAGTGTCCTTCAAGTTCGATCTAATCTTCTTATTTCTTTTTCATTGTTGAATACATTGTTGAATCTCCCGTCTTTTTGTTAATAACCACAAATGGGGTTGGAAAAGAAAGGTTTTATTTCTTTAGAATGAGAAGGAGCTTTTTTCCTTTCTAAACGCAGCCTCACGGCACTACACAACAGTACCCCTCTTTCTCGCAATCACTATCTTGTCCTCCTCGTTCTTTCCATCTACGTTTCTTGTTTTCCGTGGGACTTTTTTTTTATTTAATTTTTTTGCACATATCTAGCTACACTCTAAATGAAAATGGAGTGACTATTCACTCCGATTCTATGGCAGAGTCAAAATATGCCCAATCTCTTTAGAGTGACTATTCACTCTGAGCATAAGTGGAATTGTTGACTCTGAAAGAGTGAATACTCACATCTGGGAAGTGAATATTCACTCTAAACATGGGTGAATAATCACTCTGTCAGAAGAGTGACTATTCACTCTTGCTAAAGGAGTGCGTTTTTTCATCTCTGGTAGGAATGAATAGTCACTCTTTCATAGGAGTGAATGTTCTTTTTATATGTTGTTTTTATGGGCATTTTAAAAGAATCACATCTTTTAGAGCATGCAATGAAAATAGATACAAGCGTGGTAAAGATTGGAATAAAATATTTTATTGACAATATTTATTTAATTCATAGTCTGTAACACTAATTGAACTTTTAAGGAAAAACTCAACGTTACATATGAATTAAATTATATTACTGAAATAAATAAATTAAAGTATTTTATTCCAATCTTAACCCTTGTGTTTGCTTTCATTGCATGCTCTATAAACATATGATAATTTTAAAATGCCCATAAGGGCATGAAATTAACCGAAATCTTAATCAGTTAATATATTTTTCTTTTCAGATACCCATTAAGTTGTATTTAGTATTTTAATATGTGTGATGCCGTGATGCACGTTAATTATGTTCTTTTTTTTTATGTGTAACTCAAATTTTAAATATTTAGATCTCCGTATTCATTGCTATTGAATTTAAATCTAATCTTGCAGAGTCCTATTCTTCTAAAGTATTTTTAATTTTTCCACTTAAAAAACAATGCTCATCAACAGACATCCTTTTTAATAAGTCTTGATTTAAATATTAAGAATGTGCAAGTTTTTTTATGTGTTCTGATTTACCATTGTTTTATTAAATATGAACATGAAGTCTAGAATTTTATATTCTCTGGAATATGTATATATTTTTCTTTTAAGCATATTCCTTAACTTAATCATGATTTCGCATTTTCTTCCGCTATTGCTGAAAAACCGGATACTAATGCAACGCTTAATTATGGAACGACATGGTAAGCCATATTTATACTAATTTCAAATGCTAAAAGGTGTAAATTAAAATTTTAAAACCAGTAAAAATACGTTTATTTCGACTGTTTACATGCTTCGACCCCCCCGAATCATTTTCAAAACAACTAAATAAAACTATTCTAAAACTGCACGGTCTATGAAACGTCATCATTAAAATTTTCATGTATTCTTTCATATTATGCACGTTTCATATTATAAAATATACGTATATAAGATATAAGTATACTTTGTGACACCTGGTCTAATTTTCGTATTTCGAATCTCCCGTTCCGTCCTGTATGGCAGAAAAGCAAATAGCAGTGCCATATCCTAGCACGGTATGCTGCATCGACTAACGACCATTGGCTGATGCTCTAAGGCAGATCGCACACTGAGTAGACAAGCAGACAAAAACATAAGACAGGCGACAAGTTGTTATTTTCAAACCGGTTTCTTCTTTGTTATCAGGATGAAATGTCTGTTGACTTATGCTTTTCTGTCTGTTCAGTGTGTGATATGCATAACACCTCTTTTGTTCTCTCTGGCTGGTGTAAGGTTGCAACCTGCTGTTGCGTTGTTGTCTCGAAAGCCGGAAACTTTGTGTGCTGAAGCCTAAAGCGTATGAGAATCACCTAACACAGGTAAATATTCTTTGTTGTTATTGTGTCAGTTAGAATGTGGATTAATATAACCTTTGTCAAGTAATATTTCTGTGAGATATAGCAGCATAATGAAAATATAGACAGTTGACTACTTTGTGACACATTGACTCCCTCGTAAATTAGGCCCACACCACAATGTTACCGTTTAAAAATTAAAGATATATGTTTTGTGCTTAGTGTTAAAATAGACGTGAAACATTATGAGAATGCAAGATAGTCCAAAGGCAATCATTAAAGACAAGTTAAGTTCTCATATAGGTCTAGAATTGCTATGTCTTTGTGAGAAAAATAACATTAAGTTCGTTTCGCATTTCTTCCAAATTCGATTCATCTTCTGCAGCCGCTTGGTGTGGCCTTTTTCCCGTTCTTTAAAATCGCGCTGAAGAAAAGTGTTGTCAAGCTGTAAAAAAATTAACTCTGGTAGTAGATGCACAAACCTACCAAAGGACGAATTTCCGCGTTTTCTAAAAGAGCTCATATCAAAAACAATCTAAAGTCGGGATTTCGGCCGATCGGAATCTATCCCCTGAACAGAAACAAAGTTTTGAAACGGCCACCAAGAACAGTCCTCGTAGAAAGCTTAGGTTATAGCGTCTAGAATATATAGTGTGGAAATCAGCTATCCAAACAGGGCTAAAAATTTGTATCCCTTGATGTGAAACGATGTTGAAATCCAAAGAGCCGATCGCAGCGACATCTGGGGTATATTTTCAAATTTCAATGTAAAGATCGTATTATTACAGCGTCTAGACCAAATCATTTTGGAGCTTTAGAAAATACCCTGCAGATGTCTCTGCGTTCGACTCTTTGGATTTCAGCATCTTTGACATTTAAGGGATCCGATATTTTTGCACTTTTTTAAGTATTACTGGTATAGTCGATTTCCACACTATATAGTCTAGACGCTATACTTAAGTATCGATGGCGGAAAGGCTGGGAAAAGTTTTCTTGGAAGAGTTACAGAAGAACACTGGTGAAAAAACAAAAAGTCGGGTCACTAAATGCGCAAAAAGTTGATGTCCTGCCGGGCTGAAACATTAGTACTAATAATGTCCAAAAAGCTAGAGGAAGTGATGTGGTTACAACGTCTAGAGTACGCGACGTGGCTACTGCGTGTGCGTATATCAACAGCAAAAAGGAGACATTTGAAACCGGGAGGAAAAGAACAAAGAGAGAGGCGCAATCTTCCTGAAAGTCTAAGTTTTCCCTTAATTTTTTTCTACTAGGCAAAGTTCTGAACACGTTTCAGACGGGATGCGGCACATTCTCAGAATCTTTCCTCATCGACTGGAGCGGGGAGATTTTATTCCGTAACCATTTATTCCTCTTCTAGGGCACTTGATTAAAGATATTATACATGTAAGGAAACTGCAAAACGCTATTCGACGCTTTGCAGCGAAGCTGGAGAACAGTGGGATGGGACAAATCAGCGACATTTAAATATTATTTTCGCAATTTAAATTGTTTACAACATAATTTTCAGAGAATAAATAATTCTCGAATTCTTTCTCTTGCATTTCAAGGCAAAAACACACGTGTCACAAAGTAACTCCAACAGATGGGCCAACTCTGTAGCGCCTTTAAACCTAAATTTCTCAGTTAATATTAAAGATTAAGATTGGTGCAATACATCGTTTTGTAGCAAAAGGATGTGTTAACATTTATCTGTAGTCAGTTTTCGGTTACTTAGGAAACAGACCGGCTGGTGTGATTAAAACTTCAAAATGTGTCACAAAGTAATCTTACGGTATTTTTTATTTTACTTGGATGTTTAATTAATTTTTATTTTCATAACCATCGAGTAGCTCGAGCCATATTTTTGGTAAGTGAAATGATGCTGCATCGTTACATATTGAATTTTTGCGCGTTACAATCTCTATGGTTTCTCTTATAATGTATAGATAGTGTAGACTGGAGGGAAAAGTTATTTTACTTTCATTGAAATTTATTTGGATTCATAACCGTTATTTGGATTTATTGCAGCATCATTTCACGTACCAAAAATATGGCTCGAGCTACTCAGTGGTTATGAAAATAAAAATAAATTAAACATCCAAGTACAATAAAAAATAACGTGAATAATATAAAAGAATAAGTGGAAATTTGAATGATGGCGTTTCATAGACCGTGCAATTTTAGAATAGTTTTATTTATTTGTTTTGAAAATGACTCGGGGAGATACAAAACATGTAAACAGTCGAAGTAAATGTATTTTTACTGGTTTTAAAGTTTTAATTTACACCTTTTAGCATTTGAAATTAGTATATTATTGCAAGGTGTTAATTTGCTATATAAGCCATATTTAATTAAAATTTTACATATTGTTTTTTGTGAATATGAGCTAAATAGATTTCCTATGTTTTATAAGAAAAGATTGATCTAGGAAATAGAAAAAAGAAAAGAAATTACTACATATGTATTGTTCTTATTGTTTGAAAAACATTTTTAATGTAAAAAGTAATTATTTATCTCTTTAAAATATATTCACTCTTATATTATATAAGTGATACTATGAACTTAAAAAAATATATACTAAAGTAGTTTTATCTATAAACTTCAGGCATAAAAATCACTTTATTTCAATGCTTAAATATCATGTTTTATTTTTTAGTGCCAATAATTACGTGTATCATAAACGTAGAAAATGCGTTTACAATAGAAGGAAATTTAATAACTGGTTCAGAATGTCTATAATTAAATGTTTGATTAAAATCATAAACAGCAAAAAAAGGCTTACATACAATTTAAAAAAATAAATATATACCAATTTGAAAAATACTAAAAATAATAATTAGTATTTTATAATTGTACTATTAAACAACAACAAACTACAATAGATAAATTGAATGCATTATTAGATTTAAAAACTTCTCATAAATCTCGCCATATATTATAAGAAATTCCTATTACTTTATAAATTTGGTAAATGTTAAATCTGAAAACATTGGTATGAAGATTTAGGATTTTAAATAATACAGGGTCTGTCCAGTAAGTAATGAGACTTGATTCCATAAAATTCGTTTATTTGAAGATAATTTTACAGACACTTAATATTCTTTAAAATAGCCTCCTCCTGCATTAATACATCGTTGCCAACAACTATGCCACCCATTTATGCCCAACTGGAATGCTGTCCAGAACACGCGTTACGTTCTCTGCAAGTTCTCCAGATTGTCAAAACGATGTCCTGCTAAGCCGAGGGAATAGAAAAAAGTCCTGCAGTGACAGATTGTGGCTGTAAGGTGGTTGGGGCAGCGTTGTAATGCTAAATTTTGCAAGGAACTGGGTCACTTTAAAGGATCTGCTGCAAGAGCTTGTCATAAAATTTCCGCATTTGAAGATCTTCCGTGACAATTTGATGCACAATCTATTTCGTAAGTACCAACGTCTCCGCAATCATTCGCAGGGGTATACACGCCTGGATTTTTTTTAAAGAACACCGTATACCCTCTGTTTCTCAAGAAAGCTATAGTATATATACAGTAGGGTATACCCTCTGTTTTTTTTTACGACTACACCACTGATCATTCGGACACTCATCCGACTGTCAAAGACCAAAAGCACTTACATTTTAGCCACATTGTCTGAAGTTCGAGAACTTGATGGATGCCCAACGCGTTGTTCGTCATCGATGTCCTCTTTTCCGTCTCTGAAGGCTTTGCGCCACCTAAGCACTTGAGCCTTGGGCAAAAAATCCTTCCCCTAGGTTTCTTGTAACATGGGAAGCCCCTCAGTAGCCGATTTATTTAGTTTTACACAAAACTTTATGGCATATCTCTGCTCAACAGCCCACGTCATTCTGAAAAACTAACGCCTCATTCAAACACGCGTCTGTTTCACGAGCGATCTGTGCGCTGCAAAGGTTCAAGGCCAACTGGCTTCTGCTAGAATATGTAGCTGACAGTCCCCACCGCACGTATCGCTTGCAAACTCCGTCTATTTGGCCTTCTGCTTGGCGCAAAAATTTCAGTCTCATTATTTAATGGACAGACCATGTAATTTAAAATGTTATTAGTAATAAAAGAAAATCTTTCAAAAGTTTCACTACTGCACACTCTAAAATTGAGAGGAATGAAAAGTTCCCTCTTTGGAAGAGTGACAGGCATTTTCACTCTTTTTGAAGTGAATTTTGTAAAAATAAACTTCTTAAAGAGTGGATTTTTCCACTCTCTAGAAAGGAGTGAAATATCTCACTCCGTTATCGACAGTGAGAGAGTCACTCCACTGATGAGAGTGAAATCCTTGCATTATACACTTTTAAAAATTTCTGATCAATTTTGAACCAATATATGGAGTAAAATAATTAAAAGCACCAAAATATGGTACTTCTTAATTTTCAAAACTCCATTTCATAATGTAACCTTGGAAATTATGCTGATTTGGTATTAAAACGTACTCTTTTTGCAAGAGAGAATAGTCATTCTTGAAAGAGTGAGTGCATTGCTATTACTCATCAACCAATCAGAACAGCATATCGACGACGCCTTTTGAAGATAAGAGAAAGGACCGCTTTTTCGTCGTCCGCCATTTTAGAAAATAAAGATTCGGATATTATCCAAAGGATTATTTATGGAACGTAAAGATAAGTCCTATTTAATTTTAATAATTTATTTGTATAGATTTTGTATGATTGTGAGTTAAATACTTTTAGGTTATGTAGAAAAAGATTGATCGCGAAGTGTTCTCCTGATTTCAACAAAAGTGAATGTCTGTTATATTTCTTCATGTAACGCTTTGAAATATAATTGTTTTAACAATTGAATAACACGCATTGCTTATCAAAAAATAACCAGAACTTCATTAGTTAGGCCAATGTGAATAAAAAAAAATTAATGTAAATATTTTATTATTCCTAAGATCTTATCTCTCTTACGATTTAATTTGCTAACGATCGAAAAAAAAAAGTTTTATTTGTTTCGTTTGAAAGGCTGACTCAGAAGATATCTAATCCCCCCCCCCCCTCTTCATAGCAGACCCCCCCCCTTCATGTAAACATTAATTTGCCGTTATATGAGATTTGGTTTTTTTGGTTTTTACTGATTTCTGATAATAAAAACTTAGAGTATTTACCATTGTTATTATTTAGGAGTTAAATATGATATTTGATTATTATGATATTACGAAAAGGTTGGTATATTAATTTTTTTAAATTGTATGTAAGCATTTTTCTGCGGTTTATGAATTTAAAATCTCGAGACTGAGTAATATCAATACATTTAATTATAAATATTCTGTATCAGTTATTAAATTTCCTACTATTTTAAACGTATTTTCTAAGTTTTTGATACACGTAATTATTGGCACTAAAAAAATAAAACATGACATTTAAGCATTAAAATAAAATGTTTTTTATGCCTGTCAGCGTTCGAAATCCTTGGTGGTCCGCTGGTCCGAGACCACTAAAAATTCAATCGGACTACTAATTTAAAAAATTTAGTGGTCCGCAGGACCAGTAGCTTTCAGGGGCGCGCCGACCTATTGTGCAATGTGTGCGGCGCACACAGGCGCCAGGATAGTAAAGGCGCCAATTCAAGCAAGGAAAAAATATTTAAAAATGCATATTTTTTAATTTTATTAAAATTATTCTTCAAATTTTAATTATATTTTATAGATTTATCTCATATAAATAAATTACTTAGAATTATTTAAATGTTATTAATCTTTAAAAGAATGTGATACATTAATCAATTAAATTCAGAGCGTAATTAACTTGAAATTTAAATTGAAGCATTACAAAAAACTTGAGCATTTGTTAGCATTCCATCCAATTTTAGATCTATTTTTAACTGTTTTATTGAAAAAAAATTTGCGCGGCAAAAAATATACTTGAAAAAGAAGAGTTTTAGTTTCAAGTTTTCATGCATTTTATGTGCCATGTTTAAATAATAGTCTAAACTTGATAGTCAATGACTTTATGAATGTTAATCATGAAGCATGAAACTACAGTCATTCAGGGTAACTTTGAACCATGGGTGTAACTTTGTACCACCTCCTATTTTTCAATATTTTTTACTCCAAAGGACTAAATAAACTCCAGAACTGTGCTCTGTTGGCAAGGTTCTAAATTGGGATTTCTAATCTTTATTTTAGAAAATAAATTAGCAACATTATGCGCAATTAATTGCATCATCTAACTATTTTTGTGAAGCACTGTTTTCAAGTTAATTTTGAATGCTGTTTTGAAGTTTTTGTAATCCAATTAAATTTTCATAGTAAGTTACAATATACTCATTTATAACACATATTATTGCCTAAATGTTGTAAATGTGTTAATATTTTGTGATTATTTATTTATTAATAGTTAATAAAATGTAAATTAAGAAGGTACTAACATTTTAGCACATTTTCAGGGTAACTTTGAGCCGGCTCAAAGTTATACTGATGTTTATAATTTACTGATTATCGGCGCTACTGTCAAAAATTTCCCATATTTGGACGTATAATTCATATAAATGCCGAAAGTATGCATTAGATATAACATGTAAATATTTTCACAAGTATGTGTAAAATACATAATTTTCATTTAAAGGCGTTTTTCAGGACGGAGCTACTCAAATTTGACATTTCATACATTCCACATTTTTTTTTTCTTGTTTGAATAATACTAGTATTAGTATGTGTTACTGTAACTATGGATATATTATTTAGTTAAAACATTGAAAATTGTTTTTCACTGCATTTTTATGTTTTATATGAACAATAAACAGGTTTTTTTTTTTATTTGGAATATTCATGGTTCTCTTCTTCCAATTTTTTTATGCATAATATTTGTTGTAATATCATAAATTATACAAATCTTGTGATGTTGGGAAATGTAAATTCGGAGTCTTTACATATCTGAAAACATTTTTTGGGGTTTACAGTTGTCCTAACTATAATACTTTTTAATAATGAATTATTTTAGAAAATATTTATCATATGGTGCAAAGTTACCCTAAATGGCTGGGTAACTTTGAAACAGGTTAAAAATTCATTTTTTATTGCTTTTATCCTTATTATTCCTTAATCTTTGATAGACAAACAATAATTTAGGATCATTTCTTCTCTTTTATGCACCTAGTTGCAGCAATATTCTTAAAATAAGAGTGTGGCATATGAAAATAGAGAAAATGCGGATCAAAGTTACCCTGAATGACTGTACTGATTTTTACTATAGCATGCAAAATATTTTTTTTCTTTTCTGTTTATCAGCGGAATATTTTAACTACTCATTTAGCTGTAAATCAGCTTGAAGCCACTTTATGAAATCTGAAATATGGTTTTCGATTTTTTGGGTTTTTTTATAAACGGCATAAATTGTTTTATTTTCTAACCTTTGTACTCCCCATTTATGTATTTTTTCTTTGAGATATTCGTTTAATAATTTCTTTATATATATAAGCTTATAATTAATATATTTTGTAATATTTCATTTCTACACGCTGATAAGTTTTTATAAAACGATAGTTTTTCGGGGCGGGACATAGGGCGCAAGTTGAAGTTTTGCACACAGGCGCCGGACATCACTGGCGCGCCCCTGGTAGCTTTTTCCCCTCTCTGACAGGTAAACGTAAATTTTCCCATCACTGAGAAAACCGCAACCAAACACAAACCACAAAGTTTTATTTTATTTTAAAAAAATAATAAAAAATTGCATTAAAACTTAGTCAGTTGAAATAAATAATCGGAAATAAAATACATAATTATAATTAATAATTTTATAGATTTTGTTCATGTACTGTTTATTTAATTCTTAGCAAATTATAATTTTACATTTTATTATGCTGAAAATTTTGGGTAACTGAAAGGAAGTTTGGTTTATATTCTAATAGGAAGAGGAGGGGGGGAGGGGGTCACTTGAAGGGTTAAAGGTACATAATGGAATTTTATGTAGCGGGTCAGTGACGATGTCTGCGGACCAGTAAACTCTGATGTTTACTGGTCCTTTGGACCAGTGACATTCTTTTATCAATTCTACCGCTGCCTGTTTTGAAGTTTATGGATAAAACTGCTTTAGTATATTTTTAAAAAGTTCATATTTACTTACATAATATAGGATTGAAGATTTTTTAAAGAGATTAATAACTACTTTTTACATTAAAATGTTTTTCAAACAATAAGAACAGTTCATATACAGTTATTTATTTTATTTTTATATTTCCTTCTTTTTTTCTGTTTCCTAGATCAATCTTTTCTTATAAAATATATAAAATCTATTTAGTTTATATTCACAAAATACAATATCTACGGGAATAAAAAATTTAAATTAAATATGGCTTATCGTGAGGTTTCATAAATAAGTATTGTATTAATTCCATTTTTCAGCAATAGTGGACGAAAATTAGAAATCATGATTAAGTTAAGGAATATATTTAAAAGAAAAATATATACATATTCCAGAGAAAACAAAAATTTAGACTCCATGTTCACATTTAATTTAAAAAAAAAATCACAACGGATAAAAAAAAACAAACACATTCTTAATATTTTGATCATGCTTAGAACTTATTTAAAAAAGATGTAAGTTTATAAGCATTGTTTTTTAAGTGGAAAAATTAAACATATTTTAGAACAATAGGACTTTACAAAAATAGCAATAATTTACGAAAAGTACGGTAAAAAGATAGGAATTTATATTTAAAACAAAAAATTAAAATGAAATCAAACATTGTTAAACATATTACAGCCACATATTAAAAAGTTATTAATAAAACTTTAAAAGTAGCTAAAATACAGCAAACAATAACGTTTAATTAGTTTTAAATTCATTAGCAATAAATACTGATATCTAAAGATCTAAAATTTGAATTATACATGAAAAAAGAACATAATTAACGTACAGTCGGGGGAAAAAAAGTAAACACCCCTTACTAACTCTGCAAAAATTTATCGTAGAAAAAAGTTACTGGTACCACACGATTGGTAATAAAGTCTACTTTTAAGTGATGTATATAAAATTTGCTTGGGGGGGGGGGGGGGGATCTACATATTAAAACTAACCATAACTTTTTTTTTCAATAGCAGTACACAATTCTGACAGCATAAATGAACTCTACACCCTTCAATTAGCCTAAAAACAAATTTTTATGCAATTCGCACGATAAGTTTCCGAAAAATTAATTATTTTAAAACGAGCGTATTTTAACGGCTGTATCCAAATTGAATTTCGGTACTCGATTGTTGACCGAGAGAGCCCCCTTCTTGATCAAGGCATCTTAAGCACACTCAAGCAGTCATTGAAGACTGCTAGATTACAGAATATCATAAGAAATTTCAAAATATCTAGTCACTTCTATCATAAACCCTTATTTTTCCGTTTTTTAAGCATAATTTGAAAACTACTTGGAAGAAAAATGTGAAATTTTGGATTTCCATAAAGCAGGACTTAATAAACCTAAATCCATAAAAAAAAATGTAGGTTTCAATTCATAATTTTTTCGGATATTAATTTCATAATTCATAATTCATATCATAAAATTATAAAAATTGCAAATTCAACGTATTTATGTTTGGGTATTTTAGTATTATTGCTACACAAAAAATTAGCACATTTGGAGTATAATTTCAAGAGATATTAATAGAAATATGAAAATGTAATTTAACATTAGAAGCACTAAATTTTGAATGTTCAGAATTCAAAAACTTATCATTCAAATAACTTGAAATTTTGTGTCTAGGCATAGTTTGAACCGAAGATTTGAAATATTTTATTAAAATGGGGTATTTCCATTGAAAAAAAAATGAGGTTTGGGTTCGTTTTAATATGTAGATGGCCCCCTAAGCAAATTTTATATACATCATTTAAAAGTAGGCTTTATTTTCAATCGTTCGGTACCAATAACTTTCTTCTATGATAATTTGTTGAGGAGTTAGTAGGGGGTGTTTACTTTTTTTTTTCCACGACTGTACATCACAGGAATTATTAAAACAATACAGCTTTATGGGTACCTGAAAAGAAAGAAATGCACTGGCCTCCAAAAGTTAAGGTACAGGGGCTGAATGCTTTCGATTGTACACGCTTTGTCGAATATCTACCAACATTATTGGCGAATTGTTCTTGAACTACTAGGATGTAAAGAACATGTTTGATTTTATATTTCTCGGTGAAGATTTATCGGAGGGGTACAATTAGGGGGCTAATAATAAATTTAATAATAAAATAATATTTGCGATCACCTATGCAACAGAAAAGGCTGGAAATGGTTTGTCACTGTGGTACATGACTATTTGGGTCCTGTTGAACGTTTGTATGCATTTTTGTAAGCATAGCACTCATATTCGTGAAGATGTTAACATTTTTGTGAAAAATTCAAAAGGTTTTTTTTTTTATATAGCATACAGAGTTTTCAACCAAATTTAACACAACTTTCCAAAAACCTGACAAAGAACAGTAGCAACAGTATACTGCAATTAAAACGTGAATATATTGAATATTTGATGAGATATGGGCACTTGTATGAAATAATTTTTAACTGCGCATGTATGTAATATTTCAAAATTTTTATTTCATAATTTGGTAGCCAACCATTTTGAGCAACTTCTGTAAAAAGTCCAGTCAAATATTGTGAAAACTCAGAAAGATATAGTGAGTTGATTCAAAAGTTGTGGAAAAGCCCTTATAATAAAGCTATTTTTAGAAAGCAATTCACTATATCGCCCCCATGTTTGTGAAATTTCTCGATATTTGACTGGACATTTTAGATAAGTTGCCCTAAATAGCTGACTACCAAATTATGAAATAAAAGTTTTAAACTCTTCCACACACAGGCCCGGACTGGCGCGTTTGGGGGCCCTCGGCTAGAGATTGAAAAGGGGCCCCTTACCGAGAAATTTAGAGGGAATACAATATTAGAATATTTATTTTTTGAAAATTAGGCTTACGTGCCTAAAAACCACATTTAGCTATTTTGTTGCTTGTAAAATATTAGATTGCATCAAATGTAACTTCATTTTCACAATGAAATCTTTGTTGCAATATTTTAACGTAAAATAAACGTATCACAAATCAGTATATAAACCATGAAATTCTATGGCTTCTTTCCATTAACCATAACATTTTGATACCAATCTTTGGATTTGGAAGCAGAAAAGCCTAGAAAACCCCGTTGCAGATCGTCAATATTACACAAGCACCTGCCCTCCCCCCCCCACCCCCGCAAAAAAATGATGCCATAGAATGGAACATGTGGCAGACCATAGGAGCAAGGTTCGGACTATGTGGGAGATGAGGTAAATTCCGCCATGCTCTTCTACTTTATTAGAGACGTGTTCAGTCTTGCATTGTCTTGTTGGAGAAGATGTCTCTCTCTGTTGACTAATGCAGGCCATTTGCTTTTCAAAGGAGCATACATCGTGTCCATCTGTTCACAGTAAATTTCAATTTCAGAGTTGACCGATAGACCATGTGGAATGATTTCAAAATGAATTACATGCTCAAAATTCCATCAGACGTTGATCATGAACTTCTTTTCAAACCGCGCTTGTTTCGTAACATGTTGGACTGATTGTCATACATCAAACAATTATTTCTCGATTATCTCGATTCTGTAGATTAGGGATGCACAACCTATGGCCCGCGATGGGTAAGAGTTTGGCCCGCGAATTTCGTCAATTTATAACTGGAAAAAAATTGCAATTTTTGTCCGTAGGTCACAAGAAAAAATTCTGCCTGTCGTCAATTTGCAGCATGAAAAATTGAAAATTTGCATCAGTCAGTTAAGAATCGCGAATTTCGTTGATCGGCTGCAAAAAAATAACGAATTTTGTCGCTGAGGATCGAAAAAAATCACGAATTTGTTTGATTGGACACAAAAAAATCGCGAATTTCGTCGATGACGAGCGGAAAAAAATTGCAAATTTTGCCTGTCGGGCATGGAAAAAGTCGAGTTTTGTCGATTGACCTAGGAAAAATTGCGAATTTCATAGGTCGGACACGGAAAATTCTCGAATTTTGTCAGTCAGACGCAGAAAAATCGCAAGTTTTGTTGATCGGGCACGAAAAAATCGTCAATTTTGTTGATGATGCGCGGAAAAATTGCAAATTTTGTTTATCGACTGCGGAAAAATCGTGGGTTTCATTCATCAGTCGCAAGAAAAAATCGCGTTTTTCGTCAATTTGCGCAGGAAAAAATTGCAAATTTTGCCAGAGTCAGTCAAGAATAGCAGATTTCGTTGATCGGACGAGGAAAAATCACAAATTTCGTCGATCAGTGGCGGAAAAATCGCAAATTTTGACGATCAGTGGCGGAAAAATCGCAAATTTCGTCGATCGACCATGAAAAAATTGCGAGTGTTGTTGATCGGGCTCCGAAAAATCGCGCATTTGGTTGGTCTAGCACGAAAAATCGCAAATTTTGTCGATCATGCGCAGAAAAATCGCGAATTTTCTCGATGATGCTCGGAAACATTGAAAATTTCCTTGATCGGCTGCGAAAAAGTCGAGTTTCAACAGTTTATCGCAAGAAAAAATCGCGAATTTCGTCAATTTGCTGAGGGAAAAAATCACAAATTTCCCCGGGGTCAGTTAAGAATCGCGAATTTCGTGAATAAGCGCCGGAAAAATCACAAACTTTGTATATTGGGTGCGGAAAAATCGTGAATTTTGCTGGTCGTACACGAAGAAATCGCAAATTTGTCGATCGGCCGAGAAGAATTCGTGAATTTCGTTGGTCGTGCACAAAGAAATCGCAAATTTCGTCGAACAGGTGCGAAAAAATCGCAAATTTTGTCGATCGGGAGCGGAAAAATAGCCAATTTTGTCGATCAGGCGGGGAAATATAGCGAATTTTGCCGATCCGGTGCGGAAAAATCGCCAATTTTGTCGATCAAGGGCAGAAAAATCGCAAATTTTGTCGACCGGCTTCGGAAAGTTTGCTAATTTTGCCGATTAGGCGTGGAAAGATCGCAAATTTCGTTGATCGGTTGGTAAAAAATATCGAATTTCGTTGATCACCCGTTGAAAAATCGTAAATTTCATTGATCGGCTCCCCCCCCCCTTTTGTTCATAAATTTCATTTTTTTTTTCGGCACTAGCCGCTTTCATGTCCATGTTTGTTTTTAGCACTTTTAATAAAATAAAATTTACTCTCCCGAATAAAGTCAAGGAATCACTCCTTCCAAATAATCCTTGCTATATCTCTGCTATATATACAAGGGTAAACTGCTGATATATCCTTGCCAACTGAATTGGATATGCTGACTGGGTAACGGAACATAGAGGGGTACCCCTCCCCCCCTCTGAAACCCTAATTTTTATCTGATTATAGGCTACAGATCACCCCCCCCCCCTACCCCCGAAATAGAATTCTCTCTGTGCTACTGATATGGCCCTTGACAACCTAGAAAATTTTGTAAATGGCCCTTCTCTTAAAAAGGTTGTGCACCCCTACTGTAGATACATCCATTTCTCATCATATGTCACTTTGCGTTTGAAAAACCGCAAATCCCGTAAGTTTTCCAGAAGAGTTTTGTATATTTCCACTCTGTGATTTGCTTGCTGCATAGTCAGTTCATAAAGAACTTCCCTAGAGTTCTTGTATGTTTTCTGTAGTTTATGTAATGTTTGGCATATCGTGTCCTTGGACGGTCCTATCTCCTCTGAAAGTTTCCGTGTGCTGGTGGTTAGTTTAATCTCCACTCTTTGCTTCAAACCTTCCAGATTAACAAGTGATTGCCTCTCACTTCTGAGTTTCATTTTAAGTGACAAGTTATCTCCCTTAAAAAGTTTGAACCAATTTTGGGCTGTACGTTTGCTGATCGTATCATCCCCTTCAACTTCTAGAATTTTACGAGATGCTTCAACAACTTTATGACCAATTTTAAAATAATGTCTTAAGATGGATAATATTTCAATATTTGTATCAACCATTATGTAACCTATAAATAGATAAAAGAATAGATATTAGCGTAATATAATTTGAAGGAACATATACTCTTTAATATAACATTTTGCACTAATCGTTAATTATAAGATAGTGCCATCTATAGCCTTTCATACCGTAACACTTGATTTAAAAAATAATCTGCTTCTGATGTAGTTTACTTACTTTGATAATAAATATTTATATTATTTTATATACAATATCTAAACTAGTTCCATGTCAAAAAAATAAATATATTAATTAATTTCGAGTTGTTTGTAACTTAAAAATGAGAGGGGAAAATGCCTTTAGTTTTAGTCAACCAAATCACTGTGTTGAAGCCATGATAATCTAAATCCTACTGTAATACCTAAGTAAATATTAACAAGAGCGAAAAATCATGCGTCCTGCAAAGATTATGTAATATGTTCTAACACATTCAGAAATTATAATAAAACTTTGCAGTTTATTAAGGTTAAAGATGTCTAAATGAACAATTTAGAAAATGCATGACACAGTTGTTCTACAATTACTGAAATTACGATCAATAATCTAAAAAACATCAGAATTTTTTGTGCGGCCCTCTATATGATCTATAATTTCTTATGTATATTACGTTGTATGCTAAAAGTCTATTAAATTAGATGCATAGTGCAGTTAAAAATTTCTAGCCAGCAATGTCCGCCAATAAATGGATATGTACTTGAGACCTTTTGTGTAGCCCTGTATATGATCTATAGAACTAATATTTGTCAAGTAATATGCAAAAAATAGTTACATTTTAAATTGCGTACCACAACTGAAAACACACTTACAGCAATTATTCTTCATATTCAGTACTGTAACCAAATATTTTTGTGTGTCCCTGTAAATGAACAATAAATTATACGCACACCAGATTCTACAATAAGAGCTTTGTAGTACATCTCAGTTTTATACACCAATTTCAATATCCTTGGAAAGTGTTAAAAGGGACACAGCGGTAATAAAAAAAAAAAACAAGCGTATTAAAAAAAAATAATGTCCTCTTTAATTTTGATTTAATTGTTACAAATTGTAAAGTAGATTTTATAACAAAGAGAAAAAGGACTCTACTATACCTTGGTATAGATACAGCGAACTAAGAAAGGTTATGTTATTGTGAATGGCTGTTTACTAACCTAACAGCTTTTTGGCCAGTTCTTCACTGATCCTGGCTACGTCATCTATAATAACATCTTTATCCAAATTAAAAGTCTCTTTCTACATTCATGAAAAGAAGATTAGACATAAGGTCTTGGCTTAAAGCAGACCTAAGTCGATTCTTAACTATTTAAGTTTAGAAAACACCCTTTCACAGGTGACTTTTTCTACAAGGTATGGTTAGTACAAACTTGTAAGCTACATACAAGTTTGTAAACATTCAAGATTGTGTGAGTTCAAAAAGAACAGAAAAGCACAGAAAACATTGTTTCTTGCCAGAGGAATAACCATAAAAATTCTTGTATTCTTCAAATTCAGATTCTACATCGTCATATTTACAGATTTCTTCAGCTCCATTCAAAGATTGTCTTGTTTACTTTCAATGTTAGTTTTTGTAAAATTATAAACCATTGTAAAATTTTCACACTGATCTACAAACTATATCACCTCTATCAATAATTGATTTCTTTCAGCTTTACAAAGTTTAGAAATACTACAAATGACTTCCGTTGGAAAACTTTATAAAGCATTACGATTTCATTAATTTTCCTTGGTTCTAACTTGGAATCAATCGACTAAATCATCCTTCGATACTTGTCCTGGAACAATCTAAAACACTGAAAAAGCCAATTTATAGTTTTGAGCAGTTGAGATTCAAGGAACTTCGTCTATTGATTTTTCAACAGGCATTCCCCTACTCCTACATAAATATTGTTATCATCAAATTTGCTATTACCTGTACTTGCATAATATTTTGTTTTTGAATACTGAACCTGAAAGTGTTTATCATTCCTTTTATCCCTTACTTGTTGAAGCAGCTTCTGTACCAAGTTCCAAGTTGTAGAATAGTCTTACTTTATAGTATTTTATCCCTTAGTTTGTACCGCTACCTTTTATCCCTTACCTTATAATAGTTTTACTTTGTAAATGATTTAAAGTAGGAGATGCAAGAAAAAATAAGTCTAATAAAACAATATACATTAATAGGTTTTAAAATTTAGACTATTTAGTAATCAAATTTTTTGCCATGAATTTAGATTTGCATTCAAAATTTCCATTTGATATTTCTTTTAAAACGGTAACAAAATGGAATAGTTTCGCTGTGTTTGCACTTTCCTCACATCTTAAAATTCCCTCATCGATAATCGAAGAAAGAGCTTTATGCTCCTCCATCTTGTTGCTCATATTTTTTGCAACCTGTGCAGTTTATCATGTGTAATATATTTTCTTTTTGTTTTCCTCCCCCATATTCTTTTTTGAGATGAACTTAGAAAAACGACAGATTCTTACACCAACCTAAATAACTTTTCTGCTAGGAGCAACGTTACTGTTAAATCATCTACTACTAAGTTCAGTACGTGTCCTATACAGTGAGTGTAAATAAAATCTTTGTTTTCCCTTTTAAACTAAATTTGTACACCATTATAGCAGCCTTTCATATTTGTTGCTCCGTCAAATAAACAAGAAATAATAATTGATGTAGCAATATCACACTTGGCTAATTCTGATCTTATAAGTTCATACAAAGTCAATCCACATGAATTATCGACTACTGTTATTTCTAAAAATCTTTCATATATCTTTCCTTGAACGACATAGCGGACGCAAATTGCAGCCGGTCCATAACAGCTGAGTACTATCTGATACAATTTAAAGTTAAATATTAGCTTAAGGCTGTTCTTAACTGCTCTGCTCAACAAGCGCAAAAGGTTTTTACACATTTACAAATTCATTTTTTAAAGGAAAGTTATAAAATTGGAAAGCGTGGCCAAGGAAGCGATTTGGAATTGAACTGTTTTTCCATTTTTTGCGCAATCAATTACCTATTGAGTTATAAGCATTTTTGATCACGTGACAAACACGATTTTCGCCCTTCACGGACTGGTTTTTCTGCTTTCTTCCGGAACTTCGGTTCAAAACGTCAAGTTTGACACTCTTTTCTGAAAGATCTATTGCGTTTGCAAAAAAACGGAAAAGATAGCTCGATTACATAGTTTCTGAACAACAACACCTGCTAGTTTCATGTATTTCCGGACAAAAATAAATTATAACTTATGTCAGAAAGTTGCCCTTTTGGATTTGGAACTTTTTGCCCTTTTGGAACACCCTTAATAAGCAAATATTACATATTAAGTTAGGAATATTAGTCTGAACTACATCCCGTTTCTTAAGCACAAGAATAACAACAACGAGGTAAATAAGAAACATTTAGGAGGTTGCAGTTGTACAACTTAAAACAGGGCAAATTACTTTTTCATATTCAGAATAAAAGCCTTTTTTAAAAAGCAGATTCCTACGAAATGCAGCAGAGTAATGCGAATTGAAGGAATTACAAAAAACTTTTGGCAATTTTTTTCAGCTGTCTTGCCAATCCTGGTTACTATTTTCAGTGGAAATTGAGCATGTGCAATAAATCTTCGTAGGGATGCTTCGCTATTTCGATCAGCCAGTGTCGCGATGTCCTCTGAACCTGAGCCTATGAGCACTGCACAGAGCGCGATGAGCAAGTCAGCACCTCTCCTCGGTTTCGCCAGCTACACGACGCCACTACTGGCGCTACTTACATAGGCTACCAGCTACCATAAACAGAAACCAACTGGCAACTGCTTAAAATTGATTCGAAATGCGTAAGATTACGGGAAAACAGTCAAATTATCCTGATGTAACTGGCTATGAAGTAGAATATCCATTTTTGGAGGCCCCTCCGGGCCCTCTTACGTAGGCTACCATAAACCAAAACCAACTGGTAGCTGCTTAAAATTAATTGTAAATGTGTAAGATTACGGGATAAGTCAAACTATTCTGATATAACTAGTTATGAAGTGGTATATCCATTTTTGGAGGCCCCTTCGGAGCCCCCTTACATAGGCTACCATAAACCAAAACCAACTGGCAATTGCTTAAAATTGATTGTAAATGCGTAAAACTACAGGGAAATTGCGTTGAAACAGTCAAATTATTCTGATATAACTAGTTATGAAGCAGTAAGCCCATTTATGGGGGCCCCTCCGGGGCCCTCTTACATAGGCTACCATAAACAAAAAACAACTGCCAAGTGCTTAAAATTAATTGTAAATGCGTAAGATTGCGGGGAAAAAGTCAAATTGTCTTGATTTAACTAGTTATGAAGTAGTATATCCATTTTTGGAGGACCCTCCGGGGCCCTCTTACGTAGGCTACCATAAACCAAAACCAACTGGCAACTGCTTAAAATTAATTGTGAATGCGTAAGATTACGGGAAAACAATCAAACTATTCTGATGTAACTAGTTATGAAGCAGTATACCTATTTATGGAGGCCCCTCCGGGCCCTCTTACATAGGCTACCATAAACCAAAACCAACTGGTAGCTGCTTAAAATTAATTGTAAATGTGTAAGATTACGGGAAAAGTCAAACTATTCTGATATAACTAGTTATGAAGTGGTATATCCATTTTTGGAGACCCCTTACATAGGCTACCATAAACCAAAACCAACTGGCAATTGCTTAAAATTGATTGTAAATACGTAAAACTACAGGGAAATTGCGTTGAAACTGTCAAATTATTCTGATATAACTAGTTATGAAGCAGTATACCCATTTATGGGGGCCCCTCCGAGGCCCTCTTACATAGGCTACCATAAACAAAAAACAACTGCCAAGTGCTTAAAATTAATTGTAAATGCGTAAGATTGCGGGAAAAAAGTCAAATTGTCTTGATTTAACTAGTTATGAAGTAGTATATCCATTTTTGGAGGACCCTCCGGGGCCCTCTTACGTAGGCTACCATAAACCAAAATCAACTGGCAACTGCTTAAAATTAATTGTAAATGCGTAAGATTACGGGAAAACAATCAAACTGTTCTGATGTAACTAGTTATGAAGCAGTATACCCATTTATGGAGGCCCCTCCGGGGCCCTCTTACATAGGCTACCATAAACAAAAAACAACTGGCAAGTGCTTAAAATTAATTGTAAATGCGTAAGATTACGGGAAAAAAAGTCAAATTATCTTGATGTAACTAATGAAGTAGTATATCCATTTTTGGAGGCCCCTTTACATAGGCTACCACAAACCAAAACCAACTGGCAACTGCTTAAAATTGATTGTAAATGCGTAAAACTACGGGGAAATTACGTTGAAACAGTCAAATTATTTTGTTATAATTAGTTATGAAGTAGTATACCCATTTATGGAGGCCCCTTACGGGAAATTTACTGGGAAACAGTCACATTATTCTGATGTAACTAGTTATGAACTAGTATATCCATTTTTGGAGGCCCCTCCGGGGCCCCCTTGTGCCGGGGGCCCTCGGCAATCGCCGACTAGCCGACCTGGCCAGTCCGGGCCTGTCCACACATGCGCAGTTAAAAATTATTTCATACAAGTGCTCATATCTCATCAAATATTCAATATATTCATGTTTTAATTGAAGTGTACTGTTGCTACTGTTCTTTGTCAGGTTTTCGGAACGTTGTGTTCAGTTTGGTTGAAAACTCTGTATGCTATATAAAAAAAACCTTTTGAATTTTTCACAAAAACGTTAACATCTTCACGAATAAGAGTGCTATGCTTACAAAAATGCATACAAACGTTGAACAGAACCCAAATAGTCATTTACCACAGTGACAAACCATTACTAGCCCTTTCTGTTACATAGGTGATCGCAAATATTATTTTATTATTAAATTTATTATTAGCCCCCTAATTGTCGGCCCGACTAAATCTTCATCGAGAAATATAAAATCAAACATGTTCTTTACATCCCAGATGTTCAAGAACAATTCGTCAATAATGTTGGTAGATATTCGACAAACCGTGTGCAATCGAAAGCACCCAGTCCCTGTACCTTAACTTTTGGAGGCCAGTGTAATATTAACTTATTAATATTTTGTTTAATAACTTTCCCTTGTGGGAATTTTAAAACTATCATATCTTTATAGGGCATGCAATAAAAGCAAACACAAAGGATAAGATTGGAATAAAATATTTTAGTTTATTTGTGTGAGTAATCTAATTAAATTCATATGTAATTTTAACTGAATTTTTCCTTAAAAGTTCAATTAGTGTTACAAAGTATGAATTAAATAAATATAGCCATAAAAGCAAAATAAAACTAGTCGTTGGGGACCACCGTAATACTTACCTATCAAGGATATACGTAATATAAAATATGAAAATAAAACATGTGATACATGCTAAACATTGTATCATGTTACTTTATTCATAATTTAATTTACTTGGACTCCCTTAAATATAATTAACATAATCCCTTAAGCTAATATTACTTTTTGTTGTACTAAAATATCTCAATTTGTTGATTTTCTATAAGCAAGTAAACACTTACAATGGAAGTCTATGGAAATTTGGTGAAATATTAGAGATACCGCCAATTTGGTGTCACTTTTGGCGACTAATTTTGGTCGCCAAATTTGACGATATATCGCCAAGTTGGCGACAAACTTGGCGGCA
This sequence comes from Maratus speciosus, assembly GCA_963932465.1. Classification (NCBI taxonomy): domain Eukaryota; kingdom Metazoa; phylum Arthropoda; class Arachnida; order Araneae; family Salticidae; genus Maratus; species Maratus speciosus. The sequence goes on along the minus strand of OZ010787.1, from coordinate 339,076,629 downwards.
TTTGGCGACAGAACAGTGTCCCCCCTATGGCAACCCCCTTATAGGTATGGAAATGCATTAAATGCTTGACATTTACGATAAGCCTTTATTAGCATTTAATCTTATAGTTTGGCGATAGTTTTTTGGTTGGCAGGATAATCGAGTTGGACCAAATTGCGTAAAAGAAACATCCTTATAACTCGAAAAATTATAATCATATTAACTAACAGTTTACTGTGTCGGATTAAGCGTCTCATTTCCAATTAAAATATATCATTGAATTGAAATTTGAAGGAAATACAGGGTCATGAAACATCGAAAAGTGTGAAAAATATGATTATAAATATCTTGGCAACTAATTATCAAATCGACTTCATTCTTTATGCAAAATTTGTGATTTTTTATTGTCTTTTATATTCATTCCTTCAAATAAACAATTTCGAAAATTTTTGTATAACTTTTATCAGAACGAATATTTCGAGACTCCGAAAAAAATAGTTCCGGATAATCGAGGTTACTAATATTTAATAGGCTTCTTCCCATTATTACTTCCTAAGTACTCACCAAATTTCAAGTCTCTATCTCAATTTGTTCGGGAGATAGAGCGTTTACAGACACACACACTCACACAGACGGGCGGCAATTTTTTCTTCTTCTAAAAATATGTTTTTCAGAATCTCCAGTGTCTGAAACGTGCAAATCCGTCAAAAAAAATTTCGATTTTTAAAACGATTACAAGACTTACCCTATACTATGGGTAAGTAAAAGAATTGACTCCATATAAAATGAACATTCACTCCTATGAAAGAGTGACTATTCACTCCTACCAGGGTGAAAAAAAGCACTCCTTTAGCAAGAGTGAATAGTCACTTCTCCGAAAGAGTAACTATCCACCCCAGTTTAGAGTGAATTCACTTCCCAGGAGTGACTATTAACTCTTTCAGAGAGTCGAAAATTCCACTTTTGCTCAGAGTGAACAGTCACTCTAAAGAGGTTGGGCATATTTTCACGCTGCGATACTCCGGAGTGAATAGTTACTCCTTTTTATTTAGAGTGTAATATGTAAAAAGACATTTCCCCAATATAATGCTAATTTTCAATCTGAAACCGTTTCGTAATGTCATAATAATCGAATATCATATTTAACCCCAAAATAATAATGTCGATAAATGCTGTAAGTGTCAGTAATCAGAAAACAGTAAAAATAATAATAATAAAAAAAAAAAATCTAACAGCACAAATCACTGTCTCAACACATTATCAGTCTCAAGTAATTGCAAATAATGCTTACATTCTACTATGAATGGAGCCATGAATCAGCCTCTGTCAGAATTTTGTTTTCGAGTTGTGGCAAATTAAGACAATTTACATTACAGTATCGAATAGGAAAAATTCGCTTCTCAAATTAGGAAAACAATACCAGATCAATCTTTTTCTATATAAAATAAAACTGTTTAACTCATAATCATAACACACAAAATCTACAGGAATAAAAGATTAAAATTAAATAAGACTTACCTTTACGTTCCACAAATAATCACTTTAATAATATCCTTATATTTTAATCCTAAAATGGTGGACGTCTTTCTCTTATCTTAAAAAAAGCGTTGTAGATTTGCTGTTCTGATTGGCTGATGAGTGATACCAATACATGTAATACTCACTCCTTCTTACAGTGAGTATTCACTCTAAGCAGGAGTGAATAGTCACTCTTTCAGAGGAGTGACTATTGAGTCTTGAAAAGGAGTGCGTTTTAGTACCAAATTAGCGTAATTTCCAAGGTTACAGTATGAAATGGAGTTTTTGAAAATTAAGAAGTGACATATTTTGGTGCTTTTCATTATTTTACTTCATATATTGGTTCAAAGTTGAACGGAAATTTTTAAAAGTGTATAATGCCAGGCTTTCACTCTCGTCAGTGGATTGAAATATTTCACTCTCGACAATGAAGTGAAATAATTCACTCTTTCTAGGGAGTGAAAAATTCCACTCTTTGAAAAGTGAATTTTTATAAAATTCACTCCAAAATGAGTGAAGATGCTTGTCACGCTTTCAAAGAGTGAACTTTTCACTCCTCCCAATTTGAGTGTCTAATGTGCAATAATTGATCTTAAAATCATGGTCTACTTGACGAATGGAAAATTTCCCAGTTTTTACATCTCTCCTTACAGTCCAAGCACCAAGCAGCCCAATCACCTCAATATAGTACCAAGAGAAATTTCTTCAAGAATACTACTTTTTAAAATATCCTTAAGTAATGTATTTACTTCATGGAAACGAAATACAATTAGGTGGTTCCTATATGAAATATGACTGATGATGGTCCTCATATGTAATAACTTTTCTCACTCACGTTGTGACAACAAACCCCGTTCCAAAGCATGCCACACATTTTTATTTTTTGAGCGTTAAAAACATTTTCTTAACCCTTTAAGACCGGAAGATTTTTGGTAAAAATTTAAAGTTTTGATGTTTTCCCCTAATTAATAAGATCCTATTTGATTGAAAATAATAGCCGATGTCAGGTTATGCCAAGGGAAGATCCACGCAATTCTGTGGTTGCAGGCTCGACTTTAAATCGCACAAAAAGAGGAAAATTATTTTTCTTTTTCTTTAGGTTCATTTACACAATTGTGTAGGTCAGGTCTTAAATAGTAATAATGTCATATAAAAATATAAGCTGTAGCACACTATTAATAATATTAAATCAAAATTTAGCAGCAAAAACTTCAACGTACTATAAAATAGCAAATGGGCGTCACTCATATTCGTTATCCATTACTAATATGGGCGATTCGTAACCATGGGATCGAATCAGTCATAGTTATGGGTGATTCTTTAAACAAATATCAATATTACTGATTCTTATATTTATTGTTGAAAACAATCACCTATAAAAAAAATATTTTGACATGCAACAATGTTTGTTGAAGACAGGCGTCAAACTAGCCAAGTAATTGAAATATAAAATAATATCCATTGAACAACGTCATCAAAACACATGTACTGAGAATACTACTCCACTACTGGGGATAGTGGAATAGAAATTAGATAAATGTTAATACTATGGAAGAAATTTTTTAACAATATCTCGTTTGCATTTCAATATTTTTAAATGATTTTTTCTTTTGCATTGGATAGCTTAGGTCGGTCTCTACAAAGGCAAGTTTTTTTTTTTCGATTTTTAAGTAGATTTCGTATGAAATACTACCTATTGCGATCGCTCCTATGTTGGAATTTCTGAAAATGTTTTGCAGATCTGCACCGATCATGACCCCTAGAACCCAAAACCACCTTCAGTAAAAACTTATATATATATATATATATATATATATATATATATATATATATATATATATATATATTATCACTTTTTTATGAAAACGATAACTTCTGTAATTCTGCACAAGTATTTTCCAAACTGATACATAAAATCAAGGGGCATAAAATCTCGGTCAAGTTCGTTAATGTGCAAAATCTGACCAAGAGGATGGAAATTGGGAAGGGTTATGTGAAAACTGTACATATCAAATCAGTTTAAAGTTTTTGTTACTTCTAAAAATAGGGCCAAAAATTTGTGTATCACAGATTTTTGATAAAGTTAAAAGTCGGCTCAAGGGGGCAAAAAATAGGGTTTTAGGGAGAAAAAAAATTCATAACTTCGTCAATTCTCAAGATATCAAATACAATTAAATTTATTATAAATGTTCTTAATATTATCTACAACTTTTATAGTAATAAGTTTAGGACCAATTCGTACCGCCAAAAAAAAATTAAAAACGAAAAAAAGAGGGGGGGGGGGGGTTGAAGAAGAAAAAATCCATAACTTGGTCAATTCACATAGGAAATCCGAATGAATGTATTATATATCTTATTAATATTATCTACAACATTTATATTGACAAGTTTTTGATAGGACCAATTCTTATAGCAAAAACAAATTAAAAATACATAGCGGTTGAAGAAAAAAATCATCGTACTAAGGGTGTACTCAAATCCAAACTGCTTATTTTCTGACTCATTTTTAAATTCATTTTTGCACTCAAACGCATCCAATTGGTAGGTTTTCTTATTCAGAAACTATATAATGTACCGTAATGATCGAGTTTTTGATAGAGGCAGAATATATTTCAAAAAATGATGTCAAAGTGGGCATTTTGAACTGAATTTCCCGCAGCGAAAAATATTGTCCTACTGAGAAAATAATTGTTTATAAATCAAGTTTTAATTAATTGAACGAAAAATAAAAAACAGGTCGCTCATAAATCTCTTCAAAAGTCACGTCAGCAAGTTTCATATTTTTTCTTTAAAAAATGAATCTGAAAACATGCCAGAAAATTTCGAGTTGTTGAGCATGGAAAAGTATATATATTTTTTTAATACCGCCTTAACACGATTCTTATAAAACCAGCTCTTATATAAAAATTAAATTAAAAACTTGTCAAAAGCGGCCAGATAAAATTGTTAAAGTGAGTTTATCTCTAATCATGATTTAGTTTTAGTTGTTGAAATTAGTACTTAAATTCGAAATCTACCTGTGCTTGTAGGCCGAGCCGGGAGGGATTTTTCTTTTATTGGGATACTTTCACTTTCGAAACTTTTTTAAAAATATGGAAGTGCAAACGAGATATTTTTTTAAAATTCTCCCATAGAATTAACATTAGCGAGCGGTTGTTTTCGCGTGAGGGAAGTAACTAATTAACTTGGACATCTCAAAATTAACACACGAAGAACAGGTATAATAAAAATTAAAATCCAATTTATTCTATCTGTCTGATTATCCGAAATTTAGGTTGGTTTTCTTCAACGCACACGTTGTTGTTACTTTTTAAAGGTGTTGGTCAGTGAGATATGAAATTCTCCTCACTAATGTTAAACCTAGGGGCGTGGAATGTATCCGTATTTTTAAAATATCTCTCCAAGAAGTTAATGTGTTTAGCTTATTTTTTCTGTATACTGTTCTTGAAGGTAGTCTCCCATTTTTTTTTTTAGTTGTGAAAATATTTCTAAAATATATACTTAATTTTATCCAAAGTATTAAAGTGTTACTCAGTTTTGCTAAGATTATAACACATAAAATTATAAAAACACATAAAATTAAGTAAGGATATATTTTAGAAATATTTTGAGAACTAAAGAAAAAAAAAGAAAAGAGAGAGAAGAAGGATAGTTTAAGAATAGTATACAGAAGAAAAAGAAGTTAAAAATATTAATTTACCGAAGCGATATTTTAAACATACAAATTCATTAGACATCCTTAAGTTTAACATTAGCGATGGAATTTGAGATCTCACTGACTAACAACCTTAAGGTTGTTGGTCAATCAGGTCTCAAATTACTCTCGCTGATGTTAAACCTATGAGAAATCTTTTAATCTTCTCTTAATCTTTTTGAGAAAAATAACTTTAAAAGTGTTTTTTCAATCATTGTTTGTAGTGAAAATGATAGACTCATTTTTTTAGTCGTAACTTACACGTAATAATAGAAATCTTTCTATGCAAAATATTTTAAAATGCAACAAAATACTATATTGTTCTTTCATATATAATTTTTCGAAAAATCCATATTTTGGTGATTAAACAGCTCTAAGTCTTTAAAAATTTCAAGATAATGAGATTTCAACTATTTTGTGGCTAACAAAAAAAAAAAAAAAAAAAAAAAATGCTTAATTTTCTTTTATGATCAGAAATATTTAAATTACCTATACATATATATCCATCTTTTTGAAATATGAATAACTGCTCATTTTAAGGTAATATAATCTCTACAATATGTAACTCTTTTTTTCAGATAGTCTAGTGAATTTTCATGGGAAATTATATATATATATATATATATATATATAATATATAGTTATAATCTGTTGATTTTAATCCATATAACTCAGTTTTAGATTTTATTTTGTGCAAACCGTTACATACAAAACTTTAAAAGGCAAAATAATTAAAAAAAATTTTTTTTTTAATTTAACTTAAATGTTCCATTTTGTAAAAACGTGTCCTTTTGAAAAATTTGTTGATGTAAATTCTCATTAATTATGTCAAAATTTAGTATCCAAATTCATCAATCAGTACAATATACTTCTTTAAACAATATGGTTTCTTTGAATCTCAAAGTGCTAAAGTTCTGTCAGTTATAGACATTTTGAGACGAAACACAATAATTTTTATATATACACAAATTAAATAAATTCATGTAAATAAAAAACAAAAAGTTTTTGGGATACTTTAAAAGATAAAAGTATTTATTATATAAAATAGTTGAAAGTTACTTTTTTGTATTTAACTTAGAATTCAACATTCAAGGATAAAATATTATCAATAATAAAATATATATAATCTCATATTCAAATATTATTAAATGTAATAATAAATGTAATAAATTTATAAAATACTTATATTTTTATAATACTTTCATACTAGATTAAAAATTTTCTTAGAAATTTTTAAAGCCCCCCCCCCCCTCCCAATAGAAAAAAAAGTATTTTTTCATACGGAAAAAGCAGCCAGAAGTGTAAAAAATAAAATAAACTCCAAATTTGCTCTTAATGTGTAAAATTAATAATAATACTTTTAATAAGGGTGTCAATGATTTTAATTAGATAATTAAAATTAGTGATTAAATCGTGATTTAAACCTGCTTTTCAAATTTATCAGTGATTTAAAAAAAAATTTTTTTTTAGAGCGGCGGTGTAAAAAAGCATTGAAATCTAAAGTGAACGTAATTTGTAAAATTTCTATGGGTATTTTGCCTTAATGAATAAACGAAAAATGCTTTAAATACATGTTTTAGCTTAAATGATTATGTTTATAAAAAATTAAATACAATAAGTTTGTAAAAAGCAAGTTCTTATCTGGCATAAAAAGTATTCAATTTAAATATGATATTTAAATCTAATGCTGCTATTATGTGGATTTCAAATGTAACTTCAGATATAACACTGGTCATTCTCATATTTACTTTGTGTGCATAAATTAATGGTTTTAACCCATTTTCATAATTTGTTTTGATTAGCATGCACATACATGCGTGTAAGTTTTGATTTATGATATTAATAGTAATTTTTATAAGTTGCAATGCAAAAAATCTTGCCATGATATTTGTTTGATTTGTTATTTGTATTATCTGATGAAATTACTTATGTGACGTTTTTATTATTTCTGCACTGCAAATAGAGGCGTCTTAAATTAAGACACATATGTGACTGAAAAAGTTATTCAGACACTTAAGTGTCTAAATTTGAAATTTCAGACATCACAGGTGTCTAAATTTTAGACACATAAGTGTCTTACTATGATCATGGCATAAATGAACTGATAAACATGTCTGAAAAATGGCGATATGTCTGAAATTAAGACATTTAGAAATTTAGACACTTAAGTGTCTAAATGCGATACAATTGTATCATATGTGTGATGACTGTATGTATAACTGTATTGCAATATGTATGCCAGCACCACCAGAAAATTGTTTTCGAATGGATAACAGATGTTTAAAATATTTTTATCCATTAAATTTGGTATTTTATATTTAAAAAAAAAAAGTAATTTGTTTAGATTATGGGACGTCTGGAAAATTGAAATAGTTAGCTTACTAAAGTTTTGGGACTTAGTTATTTTTGGCGCAATAAATAAATCAGTAATTGCTTTTCATGAAAAATATTTATTTTCAAAAATTACTCGCAATCATGGACGTACGCACGTATGTCCAAGGAAGAGCCACACCCTCCCGTTAAATACTAAGAGATGTACCGGTGGAAAGAAATTCAGGGAGGGACAAGATTTTGGAACAGTTGGGTCTGGGGTCAACAGCGTAATCCGCTTTTCTAAAATGCAGAACATAAACATGAAATAGGCAAACTAAGAATATTTTGACAGAACTCCTCGGGCAAGAAATGTTTAAAGATACAAACATAAAAATAAATATAAAAATTAATCGTTCAAAAATAAGTTTCAAACGACATTTTTGAAAATAAAACTTTTTTTTTTCTCAATGGACTCTTCCCCCCCCATCCCCCCCCCGACACACACACACCGTTTTGAGATAAATTTGAAATATATCAATATTAAAAGAAGAAAAGAATTAAAATTGTCTTCTACGAAGTGTTCAAAGGAAGGTGGATTTCTCTGAAGTAAAATTTTTAGTAACATTTTCCTTAACGTAAAATTATTCTATAGCCATTTATAAGAAAAGAAATATCATATATTTTTAATTATCAGACATAAAGAAAGCATAATTGATTAAATTTCACTATACTGGGAGGGAGAATGTATCCACCAGGGGGCACTGTAGTTGCGCATGCGTTTTAGATGTCTTTCGTTGGAACGTACGTTGTAGTAACTGAAAGTTTGTTTTATGTACGCGTATTTATTTTTTTGCGAAATTTCAAGTTCTGTGATTTTAAGTCGTATTCACTTAGTTTATTTATGTATTGAATATATACATCTGACTTACGTGATACCCAATGACTCTTATAAGCTGTCGTCGATATAATTCGGGATAGAGACAACACTTGAAGATTACATCCGGGAACTCTACAAAGTGTGTGGCAAGGTGTGTGTGGTGTGGAACGTACTTAGTGTTAATTTGTATCGAGATTTAGTGTTATTGTACTTCGTCTTTATAAAAGCTGGTAAAAAAGAACTTTTGTCTGGCGGAGTATATTCTGAGGATGAAGCATTTCATTCTCTGAGTATGCTTAGTCGGATGTATTAACGTCTTCTTATAACGATGTATAACGTCCCTTCTAAAAAGATGCAAGTCTTTGCTCCTCACTGTAATAGTTTTTAAAATTTCAAATCGAGGAATTTATCTTACTTCTTGCAACAGGATTAAAGTAAGTGTCACAATTTTTCTTTTTAGTACTAAATTTAGTGTTCTTTTTTATGATTTTCTAAATAGCACTGATCAAAATCTTGCATAAAATGGTATTAGTTTTGAATCTGTTTGCAAAAAGCCCGCTAATTCTAGAAGTATATATTTTTTAACTTATGACGTTGCCTTTTATTACAAATTATATATTTTAAATTCTCATATGTTTCCCCTAATTTAAAGTAATAATATCACATTTTAAGTTAAATGCATTCTCTTGTTTTCCATGGGAGTTCTTAGTTTCAATTCTTATCTGTTTCAATTCTAATTCTTATCTATCACTAAACGACCACAATGATATAAAGAAAAAAAAAAAGCTTTGAAAGATTTCCTAATTCTTTCTTACTTCCTACATAGGGATTACAATCCCGTATCCTGGGATTCCGGGATTCCGCTCTATTTTTAATCCCGAAAATCCCGGGATTTTTTCTGTCAAATCCCGGGATTTTCGGAGTTAAATATTGTTCTGTTAAAAAAAAAAAAAAAAAAAAAAAAAAACTGAAATTAAAAAAAATATATATTTATAGACTTTTGCTTTTGGAATAAAAATCAATTTTTATAAATTTATGTATATATGTATCATTGAAAAAGAATGTATATCTCGAGTATTTTTTACATATATTTATAAGCGATTAAACATTTTAACGTGTAAATCTGTTGACCTGCTAACAGACGTCACAGCGATGAGTCAGGAAAAACGAAATCATTTCTTTATTTCGAATTCGCTGCGTGTAGAAAGATCTATTCCATGAGTCATTTTGAGATTAACGTTTACTGATAAGCGTTTGTTTCTTTTCGTGCTTTTAAATTTATTTTTCTTTGAAGATATCTAATGAAAAGGATTTTCTATCGTAGAATTGTAATCTTTAATTACATGGTTATGAGAATAATGTAAAATTTAATTTGTCATAATAATTACTTTTTAATATTGTAAATATTTAGTCATTCAAAAACTTTTTTAACAGGAAATAAAAGGAAGTATGTAGAAGATAAAACATAAACTTATACGAAAAATACAAAAATGACAGATGTTAAGATATATATTTAAGACAAAAGAAGTTTGGAGACTATAAGTTATTTTTTCTTCGTGTTATTAATATAGAATATTTATTTATTTTTATTGATAGTTGAATAGCCTTTGTGATTACCCTCTGATCTACATAAAAACTTGCCCATGTGGAAATATAAATTTTTTTTAATCTAATTTTTAAATGATAAGGATTTTAATTTTTTTTTTTTTTCTGGGAGGGGGTCGGGATTTCTTTGAAATTTTCGTAAAGCTGATATCTTAAATCTTGCACTGATTATAATTAAAGTTTTGAAGTTTTATAGTAGGACAAGATTAAAAACCCAATATATATTTAACAAAATACAGGAGTAATTTTTTTCTCAATGTTATTAAAGTAGAATATTTATTTTTTTATTCATAGTTAAATAGCTGTTGTGATTATCATCTGATGCATATGTAAAAGTGCCTATGTGGCAATATAATTTTAAAAAAATCTAATTTTAAAATTATGAATTTTCATTTTTTTCTTGGGGGGGGGGGGGGGGGAATTGCAATTTTCTTACATCTGATATTTTAAATGTTTTTCGACATTCAACCGCCGAGTATATTAAATATTTTGAACTTTTAGAATGGGAAAAGATTATAAAATATATATGCATATATTTATCCGTGTACCTTAATAGAGACACTGCGGGGCAGCTGAATTTGCCCGATAATCGAAGATGTCTGCTTTTGTGAGGTAAAAAAATATACAAATATCTATGCCTTGCGGATTAAAAAAGTATTCGCTAAATAGAGGTGTCCGCTATTCGGGAATGTCTATTAACATCCACAACAGATACTCCCGAATACCGGACATCTCAATTTAGATAACAATAATGCAGGGTTGCATTTTTTTCAAAAGAACTTCTTGATTAAAGCATGGGCATACTGGGCAGTGCCCCCCCCCCCCCTACGATTTTAGTGCCACCAAATTTGATGTGCAATATTTGTAGAGCTTATATTTTAAATCTGTTTCGAAATTGTACTGATTATAATCAATATTTTGACCTTTCAAAGTAAAATAAGATAAAAAAAAAAATCTTAATATTTAAATAAATATTTTTTGTTTTAATTTTGTTCTACTCCCGAAGTTCAAAATATTGATTATAATAAATACAATGTGGTAAAAGATTTAAATTATCATCTTAACGAAAATTGCATACCAAAATTAGGAGCACAGAAGAAAATCAGGCTGTATGGGGGTGGAGGGGGCAGGACCACAGCCAAATATTTTTTCAGGATTCAACGTGGTCAAACATGGCTACGTATGATGCTTACAAAAAATGGGTGCGATTCAGACGTTTGAAGTGTCTGAAATTCAGACGCAAAAAGTGTCTAAAAAAATTCAGACATTTTAAAATGTCTGAAAATTGAACACTCCGTTTCAGACACTTAAGTGTCTGAATTTCAGACATTTTAATTTGCAGTGTGTAATTATAATAATTATAATTTTATTAATCAAGACATTACTAATGCGCAACCATCTACAAAAAAATTAACAAGAGTTTTCGCAGCAGGCGCCAAATAGTGTTGCTGCGGCGCTGCTTAGATAGGCGATTTCAGAATTTTTTTTCTGAATCAATTAAATAAAAAATGTTTTGTGTTTGAGTCTAACCTGTTTTCTGTAAAAAAAGGTATTATATGTCGAAGATAAGAAAACGTTTTTGTCTACATGTGGTTTGTAAATTGACTAAATACATTCTGAATACACTATTTTGTTGTCTTAAAACTTACCAGAAAGAACAAACTCGTCCCGCATATGAGTGTATTCTTCATGCAGTTTTGTTTTGCGATTAAAAAACAAACAAACATTTATTTCACAATTTACACATAACAAAGTTTAAAGATAAAATTATGTACACAAAATTTGCCTTTCATAAATATTACAATAAAATGTATGTTTTGCATATTAAGCAGAAATATGTGTAATAGCAGAATATTACACAAAAGTCCGCGTATTTTGCATACTACACAAAAATCTGTGTATTTTACATATTACACAAAAACATGGGTATTTTACATATTACATAAAAATATGTGTATTTTACATATTACACAAAAATTAATGTAAGAACAGAATATTATGCAGATATATATGTGTAAAAATATTACACAGACGTATGTGTTTTATTGTGCTATTTACACGTTCAAGTATGTACAAGGTGGCCATAATTAAACTGACGGTGCTCAGAGTGTTGTTCTGTAGCGCGATCTAATTGCGAGAATGGTGCCAAGTTTTGTAGGAATATTAAACAAGACGGGGGACGAAAGATTCCGCGAAAAAAAAATTTACTTTCAAAAATCACCGCCAGGGGAATATGTGGCGCTGTGTATTCGAAAAAGAGAGTTTCAAAAAATAAAGAATCAATACTAAAATAAAATGACCGTTTATTTAACGAATTTAGCAATTTAATCCAAGCTCAAAATGGTAACAGTTTATAAAAAGCTATAAATTTGCATAAAAACTGCTAAAGTTTCTTTATCTGCAATTTCAGTTTCAGAGCCCCAAAGAAAGCAACAGCAGAAGAAGAAGTTCTTTATTCAAATTTCACGTTACATCTTTTGGCCCAGTGCCAGCTTGTTCGACTTTAAAAGGTAATGTGCTACTGTTAGAAGCAATTTCATTGAAAGTTATCTTTCATAGTGTCTCCTTCTTTAGTCGAGCGAGCTCTACTAGTGAAATTCTTTTACCTCAACCAGTGCAATGCGCCAGCCGCTCTTCGTGCTTTTAGAAACCACAAAAAAATGAGTAAAGGTAACGGTCCTCTGTCAGTTAATGGTTTGAAAATGGTTGAGAAGTTTGAGAAAACAGGTTCTCTAAATTTTCAGTAAGGCAGAGGACGAAAACCCGTATCACAGGATACAATCGAAGAAGTGGTAACGGCGATTGTCGACAGAGCACTAGACAATATTGCTACCACTTCCAGTGCTCGCGGGATAGCTCGGAATCTGGATATGCCTTATTGTACGGTATGGAAAATCCTACGAAAGATTATCCACTTCTATCCGTACAAGATCAGCCGTGTACAAGAGTTACGTCACACCGAACATGATAAGCGATTGGCTTTTGTTCTCACTTTTCTTGCCAGAATGGAGTTGGATGATGCTTGGCCCTGGAAAATCTTATGGGGAGACGAGGCCCACTTTTACCTGAATGGAACTGTAAATACCCAGAACTGCCGAATTTGGGATAACAAGTCACCAAGAGCATTCAAAGAAATTCCTTTGCATTCACCAAAGATTACTGCTTGGTGTGGTTTCACAGCAGATATGATCATAGGTCCATTATTCTATGAGAACATTACTCCGACAGGACCTGTAACTTGTTCAGTTACCGGAGACAAATATCGCCAAATGCTAAACAACCTTGTTATTCCGGCACTTCAGCAAATATAGTGCCTGGAGAAAATCATTTTCAAGCAAGATGGAGCCTCTCCACATATTGCTTTGCGGGTACAGCAGCTGCCACGACAGAAATTCACAATAGAAAGAGTCATTAGCCGCTGTTTTACTGCATGGCCACCTCGGTCCCCTGATCTTACAGCCTGCGAATTTTGGCTATGGGGTTACCTAAAGTCCAAGGTCTATCACGGAGGTGTCCAGGACCTGGCTACGTTGAAAGATAACATACCGCGAGCCGTACGGGAGATTCCTGCAGACATGTTATTCTCTGCTGTTGTAAATGATGTGCACAATTTGCAATATGTGGTCCACAAAAACGGCGGCCAGATCGAACCTGAGTTGGATGTGCTAAATAAACCGTAATTTTATTTCAGTATTGATTCTTCTTTTTTGAAACTCTCTTTTTCGAATACACAGCGCCACATATTCCCCTGGCGTTGATTTTTTGACCTATTTTTTTTCGCGGAATCCTTCGTCCCCCGTCTTGTTTAATCTTCCTAAAAAATTTGGCGCCATTCTCGCAATTAGATCGCGATACAGAACACTCTGAGTACCGTCAGTTTAATTATGGCCACCTTGTATTTCGAGAGTGATCAGATAATTTTTATACATTTAGTGTTATTATCAAATTACACACTCAAATGCTTATTTTGAAAGTTACACATTATGGGTAAAATTATATTTTGGTAATTTACACACCACTTTACACATATAGACAAATTGTTTTTGTATCATCGATATACCTGTTTTATGTTAAATTTGCACATTTATTTTTTAGAGTGCATAAATGAAAACATCCCATACAATTTTTACTTTCTTCTATCTTTACAAGAAGAAAGTATTGAATTCATGAAAATTTTTTAATTCCGGTTTTCGACGGACTTACACGTTTTAGGGCTCAGAGAACCCGAAAAAACATGTTTTTACAAAATGTCTGTCTGTGGTTCTGTCTGTCTGTATGTGACACAAATTTTGTGGGCGCTCTATCTCAAGAACTAATGCACGAAATTTAATAAAAATTTATATTCAGTTAGTTCCTGGTATAAATTGGTGCTGACTAGTTTTTGGCGTAAATCGCCCATCAGGTGGCGCTGCTGCGCTGCATTTTTCGCGATTTCTGCAATAGCTCTATCTCAAGAACTAAAGCACAGATTTTCATCAAACGTCAGATGCAGTTATTCCTTGATATGAATTGGTGCTGGTAACGTTTTGGTGTAAATCGCCTAACAGATGGCGCTGCTATGCTGCATTTTGCAGGATTTACATGATTTTCGCAATAGCTCTATCTCAAGAAATAATGCACAGATTTTCATCAAACTTCAGATTCAGTTAGTCCTTGACATGAACTGACGTTTTGTATATTTTGGTGTAAATCGCTCAACAAGTGTCGCTGCTATGCTGCATTTTTGAGATTTCCGCAATCTATCTCAAAAGCTATTCTTGGGTTTTCAACAAACTTCAGATTCAGATATAGGGGAGACTAGGGAGGGTTGACCCACTTTTTACAAAATGATTTTTTATTTTTTAAATATTGAGCGTAGAATAAAGTTTTACATATCATTTTATTCTTTATACAATCAGTTATCAAAATAAAATTGCTACATAGGTGTAATATATAAGAAATTTGAAAAATGATTGATTTTATTCATGAGAAAATAATGGGTAAAGGCTCCCCACATACGGGAGGTTTGACCCACTATATGGGAGGCTTGACCCACTTTGTTTTATATTAAAATATTTGAGAAGAGAAATAAAATTAGTTAAAAAAAAGAAAAATAACTTTATGCTACATGCTTTAATTATTAAAAAAATATTTTTGAAAATATGACGCTTAAACAAACCTGTTTTGACGCTCGAAAGTCATAGGAGAAAACATTTGTTTTAAACATGATTTTGTCTGAACATGTATAATTGTACAGCAGGGAAAATTAAATTTTAACATTTAAGACAGTATTCCATTAGAGACAGGTTCCGTTTTCATAGGATTTCATGTATTATTATGTCCGGATTTAGGAGACACTGTCCCGCCTTTTTTTCTCTCCTTGTTCTACTTTTTGTGACATTCGACCTGACAACACTAGTTGTCACATAGGTTGGCGTCATCTAACTGTATTCATCCTGGTGAAATTTGTCTACATGCCTACCTAAAGTTTTTCGATCAATGCTATTTTCTTTTGCAGCCGCATTGAGCACTTAACTTATTATTAACATCGTTTTGCCCTTTCAGGAGCAAAGTACTTTCAGTACTAAAATGTTGAAATAAATGACTGGCACCCGAATTTATGAAAAAAATTGTTTGGAAATAAGAAAAAGGCTATATTTCACATACATATTAAATAGAAAAGATTTTAGCAAAATTCTGGTGTCCTTTGGGAATTAAAATTAAGTGGTTTCATAAACAAGCCACTGCCCTTGAAAGGGTTAAGACTGCTGTTTACATACTTTCTAGTCTTTTCCACTGTTTCTATTTGCCTATTTTAAGTATTATTTAGATGGAGAAAAGTTCGTATCAATTTTCCCATTTATATTTCATTAAGTTTTTTCTTGCAGTGGATACTACAGCAATTTTTCACATCTTTCTTTAAGCAGTTTTAAACATTTTCTTTTCCATCACTCCGTTTTACAGTAGGTTTACAGAATAAATTTACACTCTTTTTTATGCATAACCTTTTTCATTATGCACACTGTATAATAAACAGATTTCCAAAACCACTTAATTAAGGGAGTCTTGAGCATCTGGTCAACCCACCGTCACATAGACTGGGCCAAGCCTCCCCACATACCACTTTTCTAAAGAATAGCACATTGTTATGTTAAGCCAAGATTACTGTACAATCTTTATGCCTGGAATGAAAGCTCGATATTTCTGCATTACTTTAAACCTACTTACTTAAATTTCCATGATATATTTTATCTGAAAAAAGGTTACAAAATATTTCTAAAAAACGCACTTTTTAGGCTGAAAACACTTCACAATTGATTTTTCCACACCTATTTCGATTAACTGTATGAAACAAAGACAGTTGTTTGAGCATTCCAGTAGCTTTGGTTGACACCTATTGATAAAACTCTGAAATTATTTTAAATTTGAAAACTGATGGGTGGGTCAAGCCTCCCGTATGGTCAACCCTCCCTAGTCTCCCCTACCTAGATATGAATTAGTGCTGTTTAAGTTTTGAAGTAAATCGCTCAACAGGTAGCACTGCTATGCAGCATTTTTCAAGATTTCCACAATAGCTCAATCTCCAGAACTAATGCACGGATTTTCATCAAACTTCAGATTAAGTTAGTCCTTGACATGAATTGACGTTTTATGCATTTTGGTGTAAGTCGCTCGACAGGTGGCGCTGCTATACTACATTTTTCAGAATTTCCGCAATAGCTCTATCTCAAGAACTAATGCACGAATTTTCATCAAACTTCAAATTCAAATATACTTTGATATAAATTGGTGCTAAATTGATGTAATTTCTTGCACTATTTAAATGATTTAATTGACGTGACTTTTATAGAAGAAAGCTTTGTGATGGCCACAACATACTAGTTAAGATTAGCTACGTGCTGTGACGCAGAGAATTTACGGAAATCTTTAATTTATTCGTACTGCAAAATAAAAAGTGTAGCAGAAATGTCTTGAATTTTTTTTTCTTTCCTCCACTGTCGCGTCCTGTAACTGTATGTAAGAAACTTGCCTACAGTGTTGCATTTGTTACGTCCGATTATCTGCAAGTAACAACAACGTTAAAATGCTTTACATAAACTAAATCCCCCCCTCCCCCCGCTGCATCCTCCCTAACACACACACGCTGTCACTTACTAGATAGAAAGCTTTAAAAATGGCTATTTAAGGTGGTTGAGAAGTTTTTTCATTTTTGAATAAATGAATTACATCTTGAGTTAAAAGTGACTGTTGTCACAAGACGCCAGTTTTATTTTTTCCTTTCCCTTACTGTCGTCAACTGAAATGTGATTCAAAACACTAACGTTCACAGTATTTTCTAAAAAATATTCTGCCTTTACCAAAAAATGAAACTGAATTAACAATTTCTGCATGAGAGTTCTTGACAATTTTTGAGAACAAAATCAATTGAAAAATTTGTTAGAAAACAGGTAGTTTGGATTTGAAAACAGACTTAAAAGCGAACTTGCATTTTGATTTATAAAAGGGAAACGTTTCATAACAATTGCTTCAGAGTGACGTCGTTTTCATCTATTTTAAATCGCACATGTTTCGGGATTAAAACCCATGAAATACAGAATATTTCTAATGTGATGAAAACTTTAGTTTTTCGATTTTATCTTCTTAAATTCTGCATCAAATAGCATAAATCTTTTAATTTTTTTTTTTTTTTTAATCTTTTGACCATTAATCTAAAAAAAAGTAATGATATCAAAATAGGCTAAAAGTTTGTAACCCAGAACTTAATCTTATGGCTCTAAAAATTTTATAAATGGATCTTAAAATTAATATCAAATCTTAAGTGACGCTATGCTATTAATTAATGTGTATACGCATGATTTATTTAATTTATTTTGCATGATTTAATCGCCTTCTTGGGACCCTTGGTGCAGCTTCTTTAAAAATGATCCGAATTGCTTGTAATTTTTTTTTAACTTAGTTCTAGCGTCCTCAGATTACTTTAAACTGCTAAAAAATGTCTTTATACCCAAATACATGACAGTTAAGTTCCTGGCCCCATGGGGCCTGGTACAGAAACCCTTGAAGTTTTTGCACCTTAAATTGTTAATAAATCCCCCCCCCCCCCCTCTTAATCCGATCTTCATTTTTGGAACCCTTTTTCCATTTAGTTATTCTCCCGTTTCTACATTCCAGTTAAGACCCAGGGCCCCATAGAGTCCCGTAGGGCCGGTTTAGGGCTCTTTGAACTTTTTTTGTCCCATGCATTTTTCATTCTCTAATTTTCTCACCTTCTCAGTGCATAATTTTAAAGTTGAGTCTTAAATTTTTCTTCCCGGACCAACATCCTCATATTTTTATCTGAGCCCTAGGGCCCTTTTTGTAAGCATTTACCCAATTTTTTGCACATTTCTTTAAAATATTATTCTCTAATGATTAATTCTTACCCTAAGTTTAATTTTGACTAATTGAAGATCTAAAACGCTTAGTACTAAAACATTTTAACATGTTTTCATGTTAGGGCCATGCTCTCATCTATCAGTTGGCCCCCTTTGGGGCCTCCTATTATAGCTCCCTTAAAAATGGTCCGGTTCACTGGCTTTTTTTTCTAACAACTTCCAAATTCCTCCAACTACTGCATGACCGACAAAAAAATTTCTCAAACCCATAGGCGTAACCAGCCTTTTGAACGGAAGGGGGGGGGGGGGGGGGGTGCTCAGATTTTTTTTAACCTGAGCATGTTGGATACAAACAATACTTTATATAGTAAAACCTGCTAAAACGGAAACCCGTGAAAAAAAGGTCGAATTTCTGTCTAAAATTATCTCAGTCAAAGTCTTGCACATGAAATTTTGCCGGATGATAAATCTCAGATAATACATGCAGTACGCCGGTACATACGCACAATTTTTTTCCAAAATGTGATTCCATGACTTCTTAGGGGTCACCGGAGATACCCAAGAAATTTTGGAGGAAAGCCTACGATAGGTGCGTGAAGGGTGTTTTCGGTCATTGTTTTAAATTTGGGGACACAAATTTGTGTTTCGAACAACATTGGGCTGTTCAGCTGAACAATATAATAATTGGTAATACAATTAATTTTAATATAAATATTTATAAAGAGTATTCTTTAATTAATAATTCTTTTTTTTACCTCAGAATGTGTCGAATATATTAGGGTAAAACAGGTCATGATAATGTACACTAAATTTTATCAGAATGATAAAAATTATACTATAATGATGCGTCTGTAATAATAAAGATAGGTGTTTGTCTGTGTCTGTGTGTGTGTGTGTGTGTGTGTGTGTGTGTACGCGCGCGCGCTGTCTGAAAAACAATGCAGCCCGCACAGCCGCAAGATCTGGCAGGAAAATACCTGCATGCCTGAAATCATGCATATCGAAGACAATTTTTGGAATTTTCCATTTAATTTTTTATGCGAATTTTTTTCACATTTTGCGACAATTTTTCCAAATTTGTAAAAAAGAATTCGATTTCAATATTTTATACAATAAACTTTGTCCTCTTTTGAATAAAGTTTTTTCGAGATTCTTACAGCGATTTTTCAATTTTTCACGATTTTGTAATTGATTTTTAGAGGTTTTTTTGCTTTTCGCGGCGATTTTTCGACATTCCTAAAAGGAATCAGATTTCAATCTTTTATCTAATTAGTTATAGTTCTCTGCGATTTTTTAATCTCTTCCGAAATTTTTATGCGATTTTTAACGGAATTTTGAGGCCATTTTTTTTTTCATTTTTTTTTTTCCAAACAGAAAAAACTCTCCGATATTTTTTGCTATTGTCGTGATTAAATTTGAATTGGAAGAATGCCAAATCAGTTCTTATAAGAAAGCTGAAAATTTAATTTTAATTTGGCTCGAAATAAAATATCGCAATAATTCAAGATTCGCTTGTTTCGAGACAGAAGTGGTCGTAGCTTGCTCGGCAATACGCTCAGAAGGCAGTGCCCCCTCTCCCAATCCTAGATTTGTTTAATTTTATGTTCGTTTGAAAAAACCAACCAACAAAGCACCACTAGTAATGAATGAAGATAAATGCTGAATTTTTCGCATTTAATGACATTGTATTTCTTAATTTAATTAAATAATTTAATAACTCATATAAAGCACAAAACAAAATTAATAATTTATTCGGTGCTGATGAAATAAATACACATGTTGATAATGGAACATGCATGTGAAGATTTATTTTTATGAAACAGGAATAATATTATGGAGGATGTTAAAAACGCTAAATTAAACCATTTGAATTAATTTTAAATAAGTCTAAGCAGGTTCACCTTCTATTGTAATTGTTATGGTATTCCGTTCGCTGCGCAGGAATAATGAAAATTTTCCGTTTAAATCAAGATCCAGTATATACAGATATTTCACATGGTTCAAAATTAGCCCAAAATTCAATATTCATAATGTACGAACACTTTAAAAAATCATTCAATTTTAAAATACAAGTGCCATAAAGATATTTCAGTAATAGAAAGAACACAAATGTATTAAAGTAGTTATCTTAATTTTATTACTTTTTGGATTTTCAGTCTTTATAGAAAAGACATGATGTTTATTTATTAATTTTTTTCTTTTGTTTTGTTTAAATAATATGCTTTCTCGCTCACCGAATTATGTTTTCTTAGATTAATTTCTAAAATTTCTTAGCAATATTTATATTTATATTTCTTTTTATTTGAAAAAAAAAATCAAATCACACAGCAAAGTAATACGGATGCATGGCTGATAATAAAACAAATAACTTGACTTTATCTTTAAATATTGCTATCAATGCCATAGCTATTGGTGCTTAAAAGAAAAAACACCAGTTTAAAATTGGTAAGGATATCAATTATTTAAGACATTCAAAATAAATTTATAATTTACTATTTTTTTTTATAAAGAATATCATATCTCCCGTAGTGTCGACTTAAAATTATTTATTTTTTTTCCATTCTCAGAATGAAATGTGTTTTTTTCTTGTCCTACCGACAACTTTATGTGGGGTGATAGTTTTTTTCTATTCATGAAAATACTCATATGATTTTCTTTTAAACTATCGTGTATAAGGGAAGAGCCATGGTTATTTTCAAATAATACTTCAAGGCAGATGTAGACACCTCCATTGCTTCTTATTTTGTTTTGATTCCTTATGTAAACAAAACATGTGCTTTATATGCTTTTTTTTACCGAATTTTTCTGGATCAAACGTCTTTGGGCAGCACTGCTAAAGGCCGACCGGCATTTCTTTTTTTACCACCCTTTGTGAATGTTCATCGAAAGCAATTGCCTTGCTACAATTCCTATGCAACAAACTACTTTATTAGTGCGACCAAGCTTGACTGTTCTTTGTAGGAGGTACAATAGGAGGTTCTAACTGAGCTGATTACGGTCGAAATTAGTACCGGCCGAGGAACTCCTATTTGTTAGGGTGGTGACTTAGGATAGATTTCATGACGTTAGATCACGAAAGCGATCCTAGGCCCAGGATAAAGAAGCAAGAGCCTATTCTCGGCCTATTGGGCCGGCTCAGGAGGCATATCAGCATTTGAAAACAGATCAGCAAATTTAATGTGATATGTTTCCCGAAAGTATTCTATCGTCATACTCAAGAAATAATACCATTCTGTTCAGAAAAAGTCACAGTATAAAATAATTGATGAATTCTTATTTTTCATGACATTGATTTGGTTCTTTGTTTTCTTTCTTCGGTATAATTTTTTTTGTGCGTGGATGTCGGTTTTCTTATAACTCTACGCTTGTTTGCGTGAACGGAGGAAGTGAGGCACCAGGGGCAACCTCAGAGGTGGCTTAAAATCGGTCTAAAACTACGATTTCTTGCAAAGAACACAAACGCATTTTCCACCCCAGTTGCGGTTTTCAGTCCGCGCAGTATATTTTCCAGGAGTGACTCTGTTCCGAAATTTCCGAAAATTTAAAGCACTCAGTTCGGAAATTTAAAAAAAAATCGGTCATTAGTCCAGAAATTCGGAAATAAAAAAATGCAAGAACAACAAAATCTGGGCTGCAAAACAAACAGCTTAACATAAAATCATCTTAATGTATATTAACCACGAGTGAAACGTGTTTCTGTAAATATCTTTATTTAAAATTCCCTTCTTTAGAAGCAGGGGCGTCATTTTAAGTGTTTCTTGAAGGGGTAGTTTTCTTTGAGGGGCAGGGTTTGAAATAACGTGCGGGATCACGCGATTTATGCACATAAAAGGAAACCCCCGCATAATGAAAAATGCTGTGCAGCAGTTCCTCCTCCAAATTCTTTCACAGACCTGTGATTCTTCCGCGAGTATTTAAAAAATTTTTTGAAGTCCGTGATTTTTTTCTTTTATGGAATTTCTCAAAATTAATTCGTGAATCGGTCGCGGAAAAAATTGAGAATTTCTTCAAACGGTCATGGAAAAATATCATGAATTTCGATAAAAGCGTGCAGACAAAGAAATCGCGAATTTCGTCCAAAGATTGCGCAAAAAAATCACGAATTTAAATAAACGATCGACGAAAAAATATTGCAAATTTCATCAAAAGCTCGCGGAAACGAGTAGCGAATTTTGTTAATTGGTCACGGAAAGATATCGAGAATTTTCCCGATCGGTCGCGCAAAACTATCACGAATTTCGAGAAATGATCCCGTAAAAAAATCCGTTTCGTCAATCGGTTGCAAAAGAAAATTAATTTTGTCATCATCAAAGGACTTCGGAAAGCAAACGCGAATTTCGTCAAAAGATCGTGGAAAGAAAACGCAAATTTCAACGCAGGATTGCGCTAAAGAAACGCCAATTTCGTCAAAGGATCGCGGTAAAAAACGCGAATTTCGCTAGAGGATCGCGCTAAAATACGCGAATTTTGTCAAAGGATCCTGGTAAAAACACAAATTTTGTCAAAGGTTCGCGGTAAAATGGGCGCATTTCGATAAAATTCGAGATATAAAGACGTAAATTTCGATTGTCGAAACAATTCAAACGATTGTCGAAAAAAATTGTGAATATCGTGAAATGATCGAGGAAAAAAATTGCGAATTTCCTCAAAATTTACTGCACTGATCTAAAAGACTAAAACTGGGTTCCTTGTACAAATGTCAAAAGAATGCCTCGTAACGAGAAGAAACTCTAAAAATTGTATAAAAATTTTCAGAGGAAGAAAATAGCTGAAAGACTGCCACGATATTCCTTTTATGAATGTCAAAAAATGGCCGCAAAGCACTTCAACCAACCAACCTCCAGATTAATTTGAATTTTGTGTGCTATTATTTCACATTTTTAAAGGAGGCTATTATTTCACATTTTTAAAAGTCTATGCAGCCCCCTTACCCTTGGCTAATCACATGGTGGAATTATCGTTTCACACATGCATTCCCTTTCAGTCTTTTTTGCTTCTTTCTAGACTTTAGACTGCGAAAGCAAAGAGACAAACGTTTTCTACCCTCGTCGAGAACATACGTTAATTTCTCATGCATTTGCAGAAACATGCAAGAGAAAGAATGTAAAAATCTCCGATAAACATCATAGTAATTCAATGTGGGATTATAAAACCACCTTTCTGACTTACTATGACTAATACAGACTCTAGTGAATATTCTAGTTTTAAAAAAGATGAACAAAATAATTTTCTTTAAAAAAAGAAAAAAAAAGTGGGTATCTTCTTTTAACAAATTTCAAAACTTAAGCTGCTAGTTTTCTGAACTAAACTAATTTGCTAAACTAATTGAACTAACACTCCTTTCCCTTTCTTCTCCTTTTTTCTTTTGTAGATTTCGATTTTTTTAAATAATTGTGCTTGGGTCTGCGCACCAGGGCACCCCCTCTGGTTACGCGAATGAAACCTCTGCTACCACTAATTTTGAATATTAAGGCCCTACTTCACTAACGCTCCGAGATAGAGCGGCTAATGTTATTTCAATGGGAGAAATTTATAACTGACATTTTTTTGCATTTTGCTCGAATTTGGTATTTTTTTGTAGCTTTCAAAAGCTGTACTCTTAAACTATGCACGTTACTTTAAAATTTTCTTTATTTTTTTAATTTTTAAGGCGTTCTAAATGCGTTATTTTAGGTTTTGTAAAAATTGTCTTTAGTACCTTATCGCGAAAAATCTGTTGGACATTTTAAAATTTGGTAAAGCGGCATGCATAGTTTAATCATTTAGCTATCTAAAAATGCTTTTTATTTTGATTTAAAAGAAATCAAATCTATGCTGCATTTATAAACAGTTGAGACACTTTCATTTTTAACAGTCAGAAAGACTAAGATCTCTGCCTTAGCCAAGAAACGCCGATAGTAAACTACAAATTTCTTTTCCGTAGCAGAGAGGAAAGTTTAAATAAATGCCGTAAACGGATGCTGATTTCACACAATTTATTTTACTAGGCTGTTCTAATCATAAAGATTTTTAAAAAGCATTATTGATTTGGAATTAAAACAAATTTATCATTGTTATTATTTTTCTTTCTTAAGTTTAATTTTTGAAAGATTTTTTAATTGCGTACAACATCAAAATGAAGAAGTCGCTTATTCTCAAAAGATACTAGAATTATTATTTTGTCATCCGCACTTTGGATAGCTGAGATGAATCTGTACAAAGGCCGTTTTTTACATTTTCGGTCTTGATTGCAGAATTTTTTATAGGGAGGCTACTTTAGTCAAGCGAAATGACCTGTTCGCTATAATGCTAATCCTGTAGAAGAAACTTATAAAGATATCTCGGTTGCATTCAAATATTTTTAAATTTTTTTTTTTTTTTTGCATTTTATAGCTGAGATGAATCTGTACAAAGACCGTTTTTTACATTTTCGATCTTGATTGCAGAAATTTTTGTAGGGAGGCTACTTTAATCAAGTGAAATGACCCGTTCGCTATAATACTAATCCTATAGAAGAAACATATAACGATATCTCGGTTGCATTTCAATATTTTTAAATGATTTTTTTTTGCATTGGATAGCTGAAATGAATCTTTACAAAAACCGTTTTTTACATTTTCGATCTTGATTGCAGAATTTTTTATAGGCAGGCTACTTTAGTCAAGCGAAAAGATCCGTTCGCAAATGCTAATCCCATAGAAGAAACTTATAAAGATATCTCGGTTGCATTTCAATATTTTTAAATTATTTTTTTTTGCATTGGATAGCTGAGATGAATCTGTACAAAGACCGTTTTTTACATTTTCGATCTTCATTGCAGAATTTTTTATAGGGAGGCTACTTTAATCAAGTGAAATGACCCGTTCGCTATAATGCTAATCCTATAGAAGAAACTTATAAAGATATCTCGGTTGCACTTAAATATTTTTAAATTATTTTTTTTTTGCATTGGATAGCTGAGATGAATCTGTACAAAGACCGTTTTTTACTTTTTCGATCTTGATTGCAGAATTTTTTATAGGCAGGCTACTTTAGTCAAGCGAAAAGACCTGTTCGCTAATCCTAATCCTATAGAAGAAACTTATAAAGATATCTCGGTGGCATTTCAGTATTTTTAAATTATTTTTTTTTGCATTGGATAGCTGAGATGAATCTGTACAAAGACCGTTTTTTAAATTTTCGATCTTGATTGCAGAATTTTTTATAGGGAGGCTACTTTAGTCAAGAGAAAATACCAGTTCGCTATCCATAGAAGAAACTTATAAAGATATCTCGGTTACATTTCAATATTTTTAAATGATTTTTTTTGCATTGGATAGCTGAGATGAATCTGTACAAAGACCGTTTTTTACATTTTCGATCCTGATTGTAGAATTTTTTATGCTGAGGCTACTTTGGTCAAGCGAAAAAATGCGTTCGCTTATGCTAATCCTACGTAAGAAATTTATAAAGATATCTCGGTTGCATTTCAATATTTTTGAATTATTTTTTTTGCATTGGATAGCTGAGATGAATCTGTACAAAGACCGTTTTTTACATTTTCTATCTTGATTGTAGAATGTTTTATAGGCAGGCTACTTTAGTCAAGCGAGAAGACCCGTTCGCTATAATGCTAATCCTATAGAAGAAACTTATAAAGATATCTCGGTTGCATTTCAATATTTTTAAATGATTTTTTTTGCATTGGATAGCTGAGATGAATCTGTACAAAGACCGTTTTTTTTAAATTTTCGGTCTTGATTGCAGAATTTTTTATAGGGAGGCTACTTTAGTCAAGAGAAAATACCCGTTCGCTATCCATAGAAGAAACTTATAAAGATATTTCGGTTAAATTTAAATATTTTTAAATGATTTTTTTTGCATTGGATAGCTGAGATGAATCTGTACAAAGGCCGTTTTTTACATTTTCGGTCTTGATTGCAGAATGTTTTATAGGGAGGCTACTTTAGTCAAGCGAAATGACCTGTTCGCTATAATGCTAATCCTGTAGAAGAAACTTATAAAGATATCTCGGTTGCATTTCAATATTTTTAAATTCTTTTTTTTTGCATTGGATAGCTGAAATGAATCTTTACAAAAACCGTTTTTTACATTTTCGATCTTGATTGCAGAATTTTTTATAGGCAGGCTACTTTAGTCAAGCGAAAAGATCCGTTCGCAAATGCTAATCCCATAGAAGAAACTTATAAAGATATCTCGGTTGCATTTCAATATTTTTAAATTATTTTTTTTGCATTGGATAGCTGAGATGAATCTGTACAAAGACCGTTTTTTACATTTTCGATCTTCATTGCAGAATTTTTTATAGGGAGGCTACTTTAATCAAGTGAAATGACCCGTTCGCTATAATGCTAATCCTATAGAAGAAACTTATAAAGATATCTCGGTTGCACTTAAATATTTTTAAATTATTTTTTTTTTGCATTGGATAGCTGAGATGAATCTGTACAAAGACCGTTTTTTACTTTTTCGATCTTGATTGCAGAATTTTTTATAGGCAGGCTACTTTAGTCAAGCGAAAAGACCTGTTCGCTAATGCTAATCCTATAGAAGAAACTTATAAAGATATCTCGGTGGCATTTCAGTATTTTTAAATTATTTTTTTTTGCATTGGATAGCTGAGATGAATCTGTACAAAGACCGTTTTTTAAATTTTCGATCTTGATTGCAGAATTTTTTATAGGGAGGCTACTTTAGTCAAGAGAAAATACCAGTTCGCTATCCATAGAAGAAACTTATAAAGATATCTCGGTTACATTTCAATATTTTTAAATGATTTTTTTTTTTTTTGCATTGGATAGCTGAGATGAATCTGTACAAAGACCGTTTTTTACTTTTTCGATCTTGATTGCAGAATTTTTTATAGGCAGGCTACTTTAGTCAAGCGAAAAGACCCGTTCGCTAATGCTAATCCTATAGAAGAAACTTATAAAGATATCTCGGTTGCATTTCAGTATTTTTAAATTATTTTTTTGCATTGGATAGCTGAGATGGATCTGTACAAAGACCGTTTTTTACATTTTCGATCTTGATTGCAGAATTTTTTATAGGGAGGCTACTTTAGTCAAGAGAAAATACCCGTTCGCTATCCATAGAAGAAACTTATAAAGATATCTCGGTTACATTTCAATATTTTTAAATGATTTTTTTTGCATTGGATAGCTGAGATGAATCTGTACAAAGACCGTTTTTTACATTTTCGATCTTGATTGCGGAATTTTTTATAGGGAGGCTACTTTAGTCAAGAGAAAATACCCGTTCGTTATCCATAGAAGAAACTTATAAAGATATCTCGGTTACATTTCAATATTTTTAAATGATTTTTTTTGCATTGGATAGCTGAGATGAATCTGTACAAAGACCGTTTTTTACATTTTCGATCCTGATTGTAGAATTTTTTATGCTGAGGCTACTTTGGTCAAGCGAAAAAATTCGTTCGCTTATGCTAATCCTACGTAAGAAATTTATAAAGATATCTCGGTTGCATTTCAATATTTTTGAATTATTTTTTTTTTGCATTGGATAGCTGAGATGAATCTGTACAAAGACCGTTTTTTACATTTTCTATCTTGATTGTAGAATGTTTTATAGGCAGGCTACTTTAGTCAAGCGAGAAGACCCGTTCGCTATAATGCTAATCCTATAGAAGAAACTTATAAAGATATCTCGGTTGCATTTCAATATTTTTAAATGATTTTTTTTGCATTGGATAGCTGAGATGAATCTGTACAAAGACCGTTTTTTTTACATTTTCGGTCTTGATTGCAGAATTTTTTATAGGGAGGCTACTTTAGTCAAGAGAAAATACCCGTTCGCTATCCATAGAAGAAACTTATAAA
Organism: Maratus speciosus; assembly: GCA_963932465.1. Taxonomy (NCBI): domain Eukaryota; kingdom Metazoa; phylum Arthropoda; class Arachnida; order Araneae; family Salticidae; genus Maratus; species Maratus speciosus. The sequence goes on along the minus strand of OZ010787.1, from coordinate 339,048,471 downwards.
GATATTTCGGTTAAATTTAAATATTTTTAAATGATTTTTTTTGCATTGGATAGCTGAGATGAATCTGTACAAAGGCCGTTTTTTACATTTTCGGTCTTGATTGCAGAATGTTTTATAGGGAGGCTACTTTAGTCAAGCGAAATGACCTGTTCGCTATAATGCTAATCCTGTAGAAGAAACTTATAAAGATATCTCGGTTGCATTTCAATATTTTTAAATTCTTTTTTTTTGCATTGGATAGCTAAGATGAAGCTGTACAAAGACCGTTTTTTACATTTTCGATCTTGATTGTAGAATTTTGTATGCTGAGGCTACTTTGGTCAAGCGAAAAAATTCGTTCGCTTATGCTAATCCTACGTAAGAAATTTATAAAGATATCTCGGTTGCATTTCAATATTTTTGAATTATTTTTTTTTTGCATTGGATAGCTGAGATGAATCTGTACAAAGACCGTTTTTTACATTTTCTATCTTGATTGTAGAATTTTTTATAGGCAGGCTACTTTAGTCAAGCGAGAAGACCCGTTCGCTATAATGCTAATCCTATAGAAGAAACTTATAAAGATATCTCGGTTGCATTTCAATATTTTTAAATGATTTTTTTTTCTTGCATTGGATAGCTGAGATGAATCTAAAGACCGTTTTTTACATTTTCGATCTTGATTGCAGAATTTGTTATAGGGAGGCTACTTTAATCAAGTGAAATGACCCGTTCGCTATAAAGCTAATCCTATAGAAGAAACTTATAAAGATATCTCGGTTGCATTTCAATATTTTTAAATGATTTTTTTGCAATGGATAGCTGAGATGAATCTGTACAAAGACCGTTTTTTACTTTTTCGATATTGATTGCAGAATGTTTTATAGGCAGGCTACTTTAGTCAAGCGAAAAGACCCGTTCGCTTATGCTAATCCTATAGAAGAAACTTATAAAGATATCTCGGTTGCATTTAAATATTTTTAAATTATGTTTTTTTTTTTTTTTTTGCATTGGATAGCCGAGATGAATCTGTACAAAGACCTTTTGTACATTTTCGATCCTGATTGCAGAATTTTTTATAGGGAGGCTACTTTGAGAAAACACCCGTTCGCTATCCTATAGAAGAAACATATAACGATATCTCGGTTAAATTTCAATATTTTTAAATGATTTTTTTTGCACTGGATAGCTGAGATGAATCTGTAGAAAGGCCGTTTTTTACATTTTCGATCTTGATAGCAGAATATTTTATAGGGAGGCTACTTTAGTCAAGCGAAATGACCTGTTCGCTATAATGCTAATCCTGTAGAAGAAACTGATAAAGATATCTCGGTTGCATTTCAATATTTTTAATTTTTTTTTTTTTTTTTTTTTTTTTTTTTTTTTTTTTTTTTGCATTGGATAGCTGAGATGAATCTGTACAAAGACCGTTTTTTACTTTTTCGATCTTGATTGCAGAATTTTTTATAGGCAGGCTACTTTAGTCAAGCGAAATGACCTGTTCGCTATAATGCTAATCCTGTAGAAGAAACTTATAAAGACATCTCGGTTGCATTTCAATATTTTTAAATTATTTTTTTGCATTGGATAGCTGAGATGAATCTGTACAAAGACCGTTTTTTACCTTTTCGATCTTGATTGCAGAATTTTTTATAGGGAGGCTACTTTAGTCAAGAGAAAATACCCGTTCGCTATCCATAGAAGAAACTTATAAAGATATCTCGGTTAAATTTCAATATTTTTAAATGAATTTTTTTTCATTGGATAGCTGCGATGAATCTACAAAGGCCGTTTTTTACATTTTCGATCTTGATTGCAGAATTTTTATAGGGAGAGTACTTTAGTCAAGCGAAATGGCCTGTTCGCTATAATGCTAATCCTGTAGAAGAAACTTATAAAGATATCTCGGTTGCATTTCAATATTTTTAAATTATTTTTTTGCATTGGATAGCTGAGATAAAGCTGTATAAAGACCGTTTTTTACATTTTCGATCTTGATTGTAGATTTTTTTATGGGGAGGCTACTTTGGTCAAGCGAAAAAATCCGTTCGCTTATGCTAATCCTACGGAAGGAATTTATAAAGATAATCCTTGATATAAAGATAATCCTTAAAGATAGATCCTTGCATAAGTTCTTGAGATGGAGCCGTTGCTGAAATCGTGATTGGGCGATTTACACCAAAAACTAATCAGCACCAATTTATATCAGGGACTACCTGAATATAAATTTGTATTAAATTCGTTCATTACTTCATGAGATAGAGCGCCCACAAATTTAGTGTCACATACAGACAGACAGACAAACATTTTGTAAAAACATATTTTTTGAGTTTTTTGACCCCTAAAACGTGTAAATCAGTCGAAATCCGGAAGTCGAAAATCACGAATCCAGTACTTTTTTCTTGTAAAGATAGAAGAAAGCAAAAAAAATCATTTAAAAATATTGAAATGAAACCGAGATATGGCTACTTCAGAGCGAAAACACCCGTTCGCGAATGCTAATCCTATGGAAGAAATTTATAAGGATATTTTGGTTGCATTTCAATATTTTTTTATAAGCTTATTTTGCATTGGATACCTGAGGTCGATCTGTACAAAGGCCGTTTTTTACTTTTTCGATTTTGACTGCAGATTTTTTTTTTCGGGATGCATTCACTTTCGAAACCGGTTCCGAAAATAAAAGTGTCCTCACTAAAAATATCTGCAATAAACAAAGTCGAAAATGTAAAAAACGACCTTCGTACAGATCGATCGCAGCTATCTAATGCAAAACAACAACAACAACAACAATAATAATAATAATAATAATAATAATTTTAAAATATTGAAATGCAATCGAGATATTTTATTTGAAAAATTTGACCCACTTTTAATAAGTTACTAAGAATTATAAAATGTGTCAATTTTATGCATCTTAATGATAAATGTAAGAGTAGTCTCTAGAAGCATTTTGCGAAGATAAGAATGCCGACTCTGCTACACTTTTGTTAAATATTCAGGTAAGTTGGAAAGACACAACAAATCAGTTTATGGCAGAAAAGTAAAGATGTATCGCCTCATTTATAAGAGTATTTTAAAATCACATATGAGACAGAAAATGAATGTTTTTAATAAGTTAAAAAAATGTAAAATAAGTAATTGTTAATGCTCTGCCAGTCTTCTTTCTTGGTCTGCTTTTTCTTCTAATATTTTTTTAAAAAATAAAATTCAACATTTTAAATTTCTTTTTATGTTACCACTATCAGTGTATTTTCAAGAAGAAGTCACAATGGTACAACGTGAAAATATTAATTATAAATATTAATTTTAGAAGCTCAAACTGACACCAAGTCACCTGGGCCAACCTGCCCGATTACGTGGTTAATTAGCCCACGTCACTTTTTAATGTTCTGACAGTGCAGAAGTTTAAGAAATGTTCAAAATTTTACCGAATCTTAATTTTTGTTTCGTACGAACGAAAACACGATATAGCCTAAAGAATATCTACCATACAATGTTCCTTAATGAAGCCATAAAATTATAAAAATGTAAAATTATTAATTAGAGAAAGAAAGGACTAAAGTAAGAAAAAAAATCAATTTATAGATATAAATAGAATTAATTGATTAACTCGATATATTTTCATCATTACAATGAAGACAAACATAAAATTTGATTATGTTTTCGATAGGACCAAATAACAACAAAAAAAAAAAAAAAAAAAAAAAAAAAAAGTGGGTTGAAGAAGAAAAAAATTCATAACTTCGTCAATTCACAAGATATCAAATCCGTTTAAATTTATTATACATCTTCTTAGTATTATCTAAAACTTTTATATTGACAAGTTTTTGATAAGATCAACTATTACAGCAAAAAGAAAAAAAATGTATGTGTGTGTGTATAAGAAAGAAATCACATTTCCCTTAATCCGTAAAATTGTTGGTGAAATTAGTACTTAACTTTGAAATCTACCTGTGCCTGTAGCCCAAACTAACAGGGATTTTACTATAATTATGATAGTTATAAATATTTTTGTACAACAAAGCAGCATATTTGATGTGGGTAAACACCAATATATCTTCATTTTTTAGAAAGATTGACTGGAATAACCAGGAATTCAATTAATAAAATAATTCCTTATTATTAATTAATATTAAATTAATTAAAATAATAATAAAAATATCTGTAAACAAAATCGAAAAAGCAAAAAACGGCCTTGGTACAGATTAATCTCAGGTATCCAATTCAAAAAAATCATTTAAAAATATAGAAATGCAACCGAGAAGAGGCTACTTTAGTCAAGCGAAAAGACCCGTTCGCTAATGCTAATTCTAAGGAAGAAATTTGTAAAGATATCTCGGTAGCATTTCAATATTTTTAAATTCTTTTTTTTTTCATTGGATAGCTGAGATTGATCTGCACAAAGGCCGCTTTTTACTTTTAAAACTTTGACTGCCAAATTTTTTGTGGGGATGTTTTCACATTCGAAAATGGTTCCGAAATTGAAAGTGTCCTCATTAAAAATGTTTCTGAACAAAATCGAAAAAGAAAAAAAGGCCTTTACAGATTGATCGCAGCTATCCAATGCAAAAAAAAAGAAAAAAAATCATTTAAAAATATTGAAATGCAACCGAGAAGAGGCTACTTTAGTCAAGCGAAAAGACCCGTTCGCTAATGCTAATCCTATAGAAGAAATTTATAAAGATATCTCGTTTGCATTTCAATATTTTTTAATTTTTTAATTTTTTTTTTTTTTTTTTTTTCTTTCATTGGATAGGTGAGATCGATCTGTACAAAGGCTGTTTTTTACTTTTTCGGCCCAAAATCTGAGTTTCGCCGAAAATTCGTTTTCGGCAAAAATTCGGCTGGATTAATTTTTATCAATAGGCTAAAATTTTTTTAATTCATTTGTACAGCCCTGTATATGGCACACCGTATCCCCCCACCCCCCGCTTTCACACTTACCCAATAGTGCATAAAACTTTGTAACTTAATGTGTATCATAACTAAAACCGTACTTTCTAGCTAATAGACAGTACTTCTGTGTTGTATTCGATAAATTTTGTGTGTTCCTGTAAATGAACGATAAATGATAGGCACATCACATTCTACTGTAAATATATGGTTATGGCGTGAAACCACAGTAATGTATATCATTTTCTTTATACTTGAAGCAGTGTAACATCAAATATTTTGTAAACAGTTTTTCTAAGTAGACTGTATTATGTAATGGATGGCCGACGCGTGCGATTTTGTGTCGCAAAAGGTGTCGCTGGCGAGCTCCCATGGCCGGGTACTAAGTTAAACGTCCCAGGTAAGCCAGAGACCTAAATTATGCTTTTTCTGTTCCGTGAAGGTTTACTGACCATTTTAAACTAAACTGCATCGAAATCGGTCCGGTGGTTTCGGAGATATGGGTCTTTAAAATTTTAGTCCTGTCTGTTAATCTCTAACCCATACTTCGGAATCCGCCATTGCAGCTGAACTGATACCTTTTCAATGCTTATAATAAATAAAATAGATTTTCCCCAAAGTTCTGGGAATTTGTTACATATTCTAAAAACTTTTATGAACATTTGCACAGTAACAGAACATTCGTATGTTACCTATTAGCGAAGTTATGGATTTATAGATTATTTTGGTAATTGCTCTCGGTGCGTCAGTATGTTGTAGCTCATCTTCAAGAATTTTTTTTTATTTTAAAGTGTAATAATAGCTAAAAAATTGTTGCTGTGGTATTTCTTTGCTAACTTAAAAGCCTCCAGGACCCATCTCAGTAAGTGTTATTGACTTTTATCATGATTGTCTCCTCCCCTCAATTAAAAACCTCATGTTTTGGCACGTCCGCCATGTTTAAAGCTTTCCTATGGGACAGATCGTAATATTTAACTTTTTTCATTGCCTCATAATTTAACTTATAAAGCTTATTTGTTTCTTAAAACTGATCATTTCGTGTACTATAATGTCTAAACATTACTCCGCCACCAATTTTAAATTGCTGGCAATAAATTAAGGTACTTAAATGATTTTTTGAAAGACGTAGTAAATTGTTACAACAATTCAGGTCGCCCATAGAAATAGCATGGGTGACATCATTTTCTAATAGAATTATAAAAAATACTTTTAATGCTTTTAGCAATTATTAATTGTATTGGAAAGATGTAGGAGGCTTTAAAGTTCATTTCGCCATAATTTTTACAAAAATATATTGTATGTAAGTGCTATTTTTACTACTCAAAACTTGTACATATTTTCTGTTTTTTGCTCCAAGTTGGCGGATAGGGGATTCCCCAATTCCCCATTTTAATCATTAAATCTCCATAGGAATAAATGTTAATTGAATATTTTTTGAAAATTTATTTAAATAACTCATACTGTTTATTACATAAAGTGGTGTGCATGTATGTAAAGTAGAAAGTTTGAAGTTTCCTCCGCCATAATTTTTATTGAGTTTTATTATATTATTAAGTGATTTAAGAGCATTTTAAAATATGTTATTTTATGTATCTATTTTTACTCAAGATGGCGGCTGGTTTCGTTCTCGTTACTCATTGCCGCCCAAGTTAGGCAAGGGTTGAGTTGTTTTGGCCTGGGGATGAGTCCTTTGCAGAACAATCCCTTTACATTCTTTAGAAAAAGGTTTTACATTGATATAAAACATGTAGTCAACTAATATAATGATGCCGACATGTTAAAGCTTTGAATATTTAAATCTTTGCTATTCAATGATACATTGTATGATATGCCACAATCTTAAATATAGTACAAGAGGTGCTCAGTTACATTTAAGAAAAGTATTGGGAGTACAAAGTACTCACAATAATGGTAAAAGTTAAAGATTGAAAGTTGTAATGAAGATAATTATTACAAAGAGAGCCAATTTGCTGTATTTCCACAAGGCTAAGAATTGGAATCATCATAGGGTGTTGCCACAAACTAATTAGCACAACGAGTGACGTTTAATAATTAAAATAGACATAGTGCAATCTGTACACGGGAGTATTTATAAAGTTAGCATTGAATTATGGGTAGCTCTGGGTGTCTGTTAAGTTTCCGACACTATTTCACTAACTGAAATACAGAGAATCATGGGTAATTTTCATAAATATTGCTTTCAATTGCTTCAATAAATCACTACTTATTCATGACAGTACATTACACACCTTTGGGGTTTGCAGCGTTTCAAGAGTTCTGAAGTTCCTAACCCCTTGTAGGCACATTTTTACTGAAGTTAGTTATTTAACCCCTCAGCGCTTCCCTTGTTGTGCAAGTCACTTCGATAGTCTTTTCCATCCTTTATTTCGTAATTGTTCCAAACCGGAACTTACAAAGAGTAATTTTCAAAATTCGTCTTTTTTAAGCGAAATATTACTCGGAGGGTGCCACATGTACGTATGTCAGATCCTTTTTGGGACGGAGCATCGATTGGCTATCTCCATTTTCCCCTAGTTGTCACCTGGGGGGAACCGGGGGGAGGGGGGGATTTTTAATTTTTTTAAATTTTGTCACAGGGGGGTCATGTGACATATCTAAAGTTAGGTCTTGACCTAAGCTCCACATTCCTGTCTTTCTTTTTTTAGTTCTTTTTTTAGCCTCCAGGGGGCGTTTTTAGGCGTTTTTTGGAACGTGCTTGAAAACCCCCAAGTTTGGTGTCCACTGAAAGGTCATGACATAAGCTCTTCATCTATGATCTCATCCCCTAGTTTAACTCATATTTTAGGCAGTAGTAAGCTCTTTAGGGCAATTGGTCCAAACCGGAACTTACAAAGAGTAATTTTCAAAATTCGTCTTTTTTAAGCGAAATATTGCTCGGAGGGGGCCACATGTACGTATGTCAGATGTTTTTTGGGACGGGGCATCGATTGGCTATCTCCATTTTTTCCTAGCTGTCACCTGGGGGGAACCGGGGGGAGGGTTAAAATTTTGTTCCACGGGGGGGGGGGGGGTAATGTGACATATCTCTAGTTAGGTCTTGACCTAAGCTCCACAACCCTGACTTTCGTTTCCTTTTTTAGTTCTTTTATTAGCCTCCAGGGGGCGTTTTTAGGCGTTTTTTAGAAAGTGCTTGAAAACCCCCAAGTTTGGTGTCCACTGAAAGGTCATGACATAAGCTCTTCATCTATCATCTCATCCCCTAGTTTAACTCATATTTTAGGCAGTAGTAGGCTCTTTAGGGCAATTGTTCCAAACCGGAACTTACAAAGAGTAATTTTCAAAATTCGTCTTTTTTAAGCGAAATATTGCTCGGAGGGGGCCACATGTACGTATGTCAGATGTTTTTGGGGACGGGGCATCGATTGGCTATCTTCATTTTTTCCTAGCTGTCACCTGGGGGGAACCGGGGGAGGGGGGGGGTTAAAATGTTGTTCCAGGGGGGTGTCATGTGACATATCTCTACTTAGGTCTTGACCTAAGCTCCACAACCCTGACTTTCGTTTCCTTTTTTAGCCTCCAGGGGGCGTTTTTAGGCGTTTTTTGGAAGGTGCTTGAAAACCCCCAAGTTTGGTGTCCACAGAAAGATCATGACATAAGCTCTTCATCTATGATCTCATCCCCTTTTTCAACTCACAATTTAGGCAGTAGTAGGCTCTTTAAGGCGCATTTTCAGTCATTTCTCAAAATCTTATAGAGAGTCGTACAGGAAGCCAGTATTTTAAACTTCATAGATTAAATTCACAATTCCATATGCTACATGCCATTTTGGTATTGTAAGGGGACTCTAAAAGGGTTAACTTTTCAACTTCTTTTAAATAAGCTCTGAAACATGGCAGGTGACATATCAAATTAAAATTCTCGTTGAACACTCATGATCCCTGACGTTATTTACTCCCCCAACTTCCCCCACCATTACTTTTTTATCATACCAAGTTCAGCATGAACTTCTTTCAATTACAGGCAAGCCTTAAAAAGTTCATTTAGTTGTTAATATTCCCTGTCTGGTTTTACTTCAGCGAAAAACCTCAAAACTGCAGGACTGGTCTACAGTTAATATTAGGCATTTTGTGCAACTACCTATGGCAAAATGCGTAATTATCAAATGTGAAAAACATTCACAAGACATACCACATATCATTGGTAAGGTTTGGTGGAGAGAAACAGGAAACTTGAATAAACTTGTCAACAATGTGTACATAAATGTAAATAAAGATTAAATGAAAAGAACTTGAAAGTAACCAAGAGAAAAATATTTGTAAATGGCACATCGAGAGCAGTGAGGTATATGAGCATTGAAACTCGTTTTATTTATTTATTTATTTATTTTTACTTATTTATTTATTTTTTTAAATTTTTTTAATTTTATTTATTTTTTTTTTTTTGGTCAGTTTTCTTCAAAATTATGTCCTCTAGTTTATGTAACTTATCTTCCAAAGCCTCTCTCTATATTTTTTTTTCTTCCCTTAAGATTACTAAAAACCCCCCACTTTCCGATCATTAATTTTTTATCTTAGTCATTTACGGTGATCTAGGTCACTGATTTTTACTTTAAACTCTTCTTTTTCCCCTTTCCTTCAAAAAGCATGGTTGGGTCCTGGTGATGCCTGGGCCATAATTGAAAAAGTGAATTAATTATACTAAGTGAAAACGCTGTGCAAACAGTATAATCAGGACCGAAAAAGTCACAATAGAAGACATAAGCTGATAGAGAAAATCAGAAGAATTTTTATCTACTGATATTATAAAAATATATATTCACAATGAAACAGGGCGATCCGCGAAATGAAAAAGAGTTGCAGTCGCAAAGGAATGATTCCTCTGTCATAACAGAGTCAGATGAAGACGGGGTGAAGTCTAACGACAAAGAAACACAGCTACCACAGCGAGCAAACAAAAATTACCAGCCGGGAGATGAACTGCTGCCATTTGACGCCGAAACAGCATCACGAATGACGATACTGGTTTTAATAGATCAGATGGTAAGGCATCAAAAGAAACGCGACAAAGGAAGTAATGAAAATGCACAAAAATACCGAAAGTTTTTGGAAGAGAAAGCGGTGGAAATAGAGAAAGAAAGCGTAAGACAACACGACAAGGCTGAGAAGGAAGAACACCAAGAACGAGACAAGTCGTCGAAAATTGCAGACCAGGTACTAGAACTCATGTACCAACTACAAACGCAGTTAGCGTCAAACAAAGAAGTAAAGATAAAGAATACCATGTCATCAGTAATCAAAAACTTTAAGCAACTCAAACAACAGACAGAAGAAAAAGATCACTTAATAACGAAACTCAGCGAAAGAATTAAATTCCAAGAAGAGTTAATCAAACAGACAAAACAAGATAAAATCGAAAGAGAAGATCAATTGATCAATGATATGAACAAAATCATACAACAGAACCATGAACAAATGGAAAAAAGACTCGTCGAACATGTTACCACTCTTCAGGCAGAAAACCGAAAGGTCTCAATTAATCATAGAGAGGGAGAAACAGCAATAGAAAATGGCCGACCAACATATGCAGAAATGACAAATTTTCCACCGCTCCCACAAGAAAGACCGACACTAATATTAACACCAAAAGACAAGGAAACAAAAATGCCAATAATAAAGAAAGTTCTCAATTCTATGAATATGGCTGAATCACCACCAGTAGACTGCCAAACAACTAAACAAAATAAAATAATAATAACATGTAAAAACAAATTTGACCTAGAACAGGTGAAAGATAAAATCTGCACTACAGAAGATATGGCGGAAAAACTGGATATTAAAGAACCAAACCCGAAAACAGCCCGAGTGATAGTCTTTGGAGCCTCAGAAGCCCCGGTAGTCACACAGAAAAACGTCGAAAGAGAAGCAGACAGTTCACTGAACAACTTAGAAGAGCAACAAGAGCTATATGAAAAACAAGTACTCTATCCGGCTTTGGAAAGAGCTCTGAGGAGGAAGGTGCAATATAAGCTGATAAGAGTATTGAAAGGAAGAGAGGGCGAGGAAACCTCGCACTTGGTGTTGCAGCTACTGGAGAGAGATACACTGCAACTGATGGCAGGAAAATTGTGCATAGGATTTAACCGGTGCACGGTAAGACGGTATGTCTTCATTCAAAGGTGTTATCACTGTCAGGAAATAGGGCATACAGCAAGAGTGTGCCAGAATGCAGAGGCCTGCGCTGAATGTGGCAAAGGCCACAACATCAAGGATTGTGCCTCAGAAAAAGAAGAGTGTGTTAACTGCAAAAAAGTGCTCGACTACTACAAGGGGGACCATAGGAAAGCTGGACTATATGAAAAACATCCATCTTACGATCCATCCTGCAGCGTGTATCAGCGAAAGAAACAAGCAGCGCTAGCGTCATTGTCTTATAGAGGTAAAAATTCAAATTAATTCAACAAAATTTACAGAACAACAGATCACAAACCGCTGCTTTTATGAAATTCCTCTCAGACTCGGACTATTCCCTGGTTTGTCTTCAAGATGCATACCTTTATGAAAATAGACCTCTATCACTTCCTCGAACAACACCATGCTATAGTTCAAGCTCTAAAAAAGCCCATATTTTAATCTTAGACCAAAACTTAAAACATAGTCTCTCTTCTAAACACTATAACTCAGTTTTTATAAATATAGACTTTAAGCCTTTAACCTTAAGCATTGGCAGCCTGTATAGCCCCCCCCCCCCCGAGTGCTGACTTTGATGAGGATATTGAGAACTGGCTGGGTTCTAAAAATCAGAGCCTATTGCAGTTGGTTCTCGGTGATTTCAACGCTCACAGTCAGCTTTGGGGCTATAGGAGTGAAGACACCAGGGGAAAAGTTCTTATCGATAGAGTCATAGCGTATCAACGAGTTATTCTAAACTCTTCATCCAGTCCACCAACGTATGAGTCGGGAAGAACCTGGGGAGGCCAGATCTGTCCACCTGCACGCAGGCTATGTTTTCACACATAAAACACTGGGAAGTAATTCCTTCCCTTTTTGGAGACCACTACCCAACAGAAACAGAGCTAAATTTCACAATACCCAAACTACCAAGAAGAAGATTCAAAACAAAGGGAATCCCTTTGACACAATTTTCCGAACAACTAACTCGAAAATGCTCACAGATTAACTTTAATGACATAGAAACTATAGACCAGATTAACGAAGAATACGAAACTTTTAAACAAGAAATATTATTACAAGCCAATAAATCCTTTAAAAAGAAAGCCCCCTTCAAGAAATTTAAAATTTCCTGGTGGTCTCCACAATTGAGGGCCCAAAGAAATAAAATAGCAGCTCTTTTAAAAAGAGCAAAAAATTCAAACTACGAGTCAAATATAAACCAGCAATACAAAAGGGAAAGGGCAATTTATCAAAAACAGATTTTATCGGAGAAGGAAAAAGCTTGGACAAACCTGTGTCGCAGAGAGACGGATCCTTTTGGTTTAACGAAAAAGTTGGCCTTCCAGCGATTCCAGGACTCACATATCAGTTATCAATTTGATTCTTTGTCACCCACTTCCAGGTCATCAACCCTTTTAAAACTAACGAGAGACATTTTTGGCGATGAAACTCCAAAGCAACTACCACAGCGACTAAACTCGCACGACCAGGCAAAATTCGCGAAATGTTGTTTTCTCATTCAATATTAACAAGGCGCCAGGACCTGATAAAATTGATCACAGGATGGTCCGGTGCATCTTTTCAAAAATTCCTAATATTCTGTTGGATATGTAACAGTCTTTTAAAGTTAAACTATTTTCCTGATGACTGGAAATTGGGAGAGCTCGTGTATTTTAGAAAGGAGGGAAAACCCTTGAATGAGAGCTCTTCATATCGCCCCATCACTCTATAACCAATATTCGGAAAAATCTTAGAGAAATTAATTCTAAGACGAATACATCACGCATTAGACAAAACGAATTTCCTATCGGGTAAGAAACACGGCTACACGCAAAATAAATCTACGGAAACGGCTTTGGAGCAAGTGATTTCATTAGTAGAACAACACAAACAAAATAAACAATACACATCACTGGTGTCACTGGATTTCAAAGGAGCATTTGACAACCTCCCTTGGGACCAGGTGATCCTAGCATTGCAAAGACTAGGTATTTCTAAACAACTCATTAATCTTGTCGTTTCCTTCCTTTCGGCTAGGCGAGCTCAGGTGGACTGGATGGCACCATTTTTGTTGTACTTCTTTAGTAAGGGTTGCCCGCAGGGATCGTGTCTGGGTCCTTTTCTTTGGTTGGTTCTGTTGGAGACTCTGTTGGGGACCTTTGATGTACAGGACTGTGAACTGGTGGCATACGCGGATGACGTGATATTACTGATCTGGGCACAGTCGAGACAGCAACTTGAACAAAAAGGTCAGAAAGCTTTAAAATCTATTCAGAATTGGGCAGAAACCAACAAAATAGAAATTTCACATGAAAAATCCTCATCATTAACTTTTGGCAAACCCAAACACCTTAAGCGGGGCCCCACATTTAAACTTCAAGGTAAATCAATAAAATCAGAAACAACACTAAGATACCTGGGGGTAATATTAGATAAACAATTATCATTTCTCCCACATGTGGCACAAAAGAGAGTAGAAATCGGAAAAATAACTCAAAATCTTTATAAATTTTCATCAATCTCAGGTCGACTCCCTCCGGAATTTTTTAAGATTTGGTACTCGGCGATCTTACAAAGGAAACTGGCCTACGCGTGTGCTGTCTGGTTTCCGCGTATGGCGCAATATCACGGTCGTCGACATTTGCTCTCGGCACAAAGGAAAGCTTTGTTGCTGATAACGAGAGCATATCGCAATACGTCAACAAACGCCCTGCAGGTCCTCACAGGTCTCCCCTCACTGGATTTGCAGTTGGAGGCGGAGGCGGAGTATTTGGGGACGATTCGTCTCGGCAAGTCAACAGAAAAGGCTTTTGCTCCACTATACTATCCAAAAAGCTCAAAATACAAAACATCACCACTAACAAGTGAAATACAAATTTGTGAAATAAACGACTATGTAGGCAAAATTACAATATACACGGACGGTTCCAAAATGTCCGAAGGCACAGCCTCGGCATTTTGTGTGTACGAAAAAAACGAGCAAATCTATACTTGGAGAGCGAAACTGTCCCAGGATAACTCCGTCTTCCAGTCAGAACTCTTCGCGATCTCTTCAGCATTAGAGTGGATAGAGTCGGACAAACATTCTCAATACTTAATCATAACGGATAGCCTATCAAGTTTAAAAGCATTAAACAATTTTGACAATACAAACTATTTAATACTAAAAATTCTTCAACAATTACAAACAACAGTCAAAGACATATACTTCAATTGGACAAAAGGACATTCAGGTGTTGAGGGCAATGAGGCAGCTGACCAACTGGCAAAATCGGCAGTAACGGATGAAACACTAATACATACATTTTTACCATATCCAGCTTCTTCACTAAAATCACAGACAAAGCAGAATCTGTTAAAAAATTGGCAAAAACGCTGGACGGACTCAGACACAGGCCGATATACGAAGGAATTCTTACCATTGGTTGACCACAAGTATTTCGTAAACAACAGATACTTACACATATTTTTAACAAATCACGGCCCCTTTCAGGAACACTTATACAAAATTAACAAAAGAGACTCCCCACTATGCATTTGTGGCTTGCCGTCAACATCGTTACACTATGTATTATACTGTACATTAACATCGCATTATCATCTCAAAAAACACACACGCATGAATTTAGCAAGTTGGTGGCGGGATGTAAAAGAGAAACCACAACTACTCAACAAGATCATACAATGCATGAGGTTTATAGAAACAAACGAGTACATCTTTTCAAACCCAGAGCCATTCTAGTCCGACTCCATCACTAGGGTGTAGCATGGAGGGAGAAACGGGTTATTAGCGGGTGCCAGAAACTTCTATCACTTTTGAATTTTTATCTTGTGCATCTCCCCAAACTCTTGTATGCGCAAATTGTAAATAGTAGGTGTGTTGTAATGTGTTTCTAATTGTGATGTTCAATATTGTGTGTTTAATGTACTGTGAAATCCCTGTAAATCCATGAAAAATGTAAATAATTATGCAATCACATTCAAATGATCCTCATGTAATCACTACATACAGTCATGTAAATAGTAGGTGTTTGATATTGTGTTGTAATGTGTTTCTAATTGTCATGTTAAATATTGTGTGTTAAATGTACTGTGACGTATATATAGCCAAGAAAATTGTAAACAATTATGCAATCACATTAGGTGAAATGATCCTCATGTAATCACTACATACAGTCATATATCTCGATGTGAAATCTTCGGTTCGCCCAGAAAAATTGGGTAACCAATTGTGATTGTAATTGTAAATCTCACAGTAACGGAAATAAATCTCAGCAGCTTGATCAGGGACCCGACGCTCCCTCTCAGACTCTGGTTGAGAGTCGGGAGGAGTGGATGTGGTCTACCCCTCGGGATTGCACTAACACTCTAAAGCGAAAGCTGAGTTCCTGAGGTGGTCATCGCTGTCATCGCTGTATTATGTAATGGAATTCGTTTGTTAGGTGCTGTAAATGAGTAATAAATGCTTTGCACCTCATAAATACGTATCAATTTTCTTATGTTTGAAATGGTGCAACATTATTAAAATGTACTTGATTCTTTCTCATTGACCGTAATGTAACTGCATATTTCAAATTTCGCACGTTTCAATTTCAATAGAGATCATCACTAAATGTCAATAACACCCTCATTGAAAAAGGAAATTTCTAAATTTATTGTTTCATTACACTTTTTAAAGCTGTTAAAAAATTACATAAAAAATAAATAATAGAGCCTCAACAACGTGAATCTCTCCGATACATTCTGACATAAATACTTTAAATTTGCTGACGTTTAATGTTCACTCGAATATCGTTTCATATATATATTAAATATATTTGGAATTATAATAGAATTGCTTCCCAATGATAAATGTTTCCTGATTTCTGTGTTTAAAACCAACTCAAAATACCAACTTTGACATTGTTTTCAGAAGTCTTTTGCCTCCATGAGAAAAGGAGAAAAAGTATTTGATTTTTTAATATCTGAATAAGAATATCGGTAAACTTCGTGCACTTAAAAATATGCATATGATTTTGAAAATGTGTTGGTGAATAACCTATTTAGACTTCAGAACAACTTTCCAGGGGTCGATCCAGATAGAAATTGGGTCCTATTCAGGGCCCTTTCACAAAAATCTATTCAATAAAATAGGCCCCTTCACAAAAATAAATTTAATAAAACTGGCCTCCTCACAAAAATAAATTTAATAAAATGGGACCCTTCACAAAAATGAATTTAATAAAACTGGCCTCCTCACAAAAATAAATTTAATAAAATAGGACCCTTCACAAAAATGAACTTAATAAAACGTGCCCCTGCATAAAATTCCTTTTAATAAAATAGACCCCTTTGTAAAATTTTTTTTCATAAAAAGTGTTTTAAAATGTGTAATTTGTAAATGAAACTAGATCGCGAAAAACAAAAACTTTAGAAAGAGGATTTAAAGAAGTTTTTGGTACAAATTTGAGTAACTCGATTTTAACTTTCGTTACAAAATGTTATTTTTCACAAAAATATAGTAAAATTCCCAAAAGTAACTTTTACTTTTCACAAAATGGGTTCCAATAATGAAAACCTGCGTCGAGATTTGCTTTCTCAGAAGGTGTAATTGGAAGCCTGTCTTCATTCCTGTCTGCTAATCACTTTTTTCCGGCCAGGTTGTCTAAAATACCCCCCCCCCCCCTGTTTGCCTGGAGGCAAGGAGAGCCTATTTTTATGCTGTGGGATGACCGTTTTGCTTGTCAATTACATGCTTAGGAAATATCATTGGTCTTTTAACCTGCCAATCTTTGTGATTGGGATACGCCTCCCATGTGGCAACGCTTAAACTGTAAAATGGGATTTCGGTTTTCCAATTGAGTGAAGTAGGCTCTTAACCGCCTTCTTGGGACCCTTGGTGCAGCTTTAAAAATGATCCAAATCGCTTGCAATTTTTTAGCATAGTCCTGGCGTACTCCGAGTGCTTTACAAACTACTAAAAGATATCTTTATACCCAATTACATTCCAGTTAAGGCCCTGGACACTTGGAGCCCAGTACAGGGCCTCTTCGAAGTTTTTGCACCATAAATTGTTAATAAATTGCCTCCTCTTAATCCGATCTTCATTTTTGGAACCCTTTTTCCCTTTAGTGATTCTCCCGTTTCTACATTCCAGTTTAAATCCTGGAGCTCCCTATGCTCTGGTCCGGGGCCCCTTGAACTTTTTGTGCGCCATGCATTTTTCACCGCCTAATTTTCTGGTCTTCTCACTGCATAATTTAAAAGTTGACTCGTAGACTCCTCTCCCAGGACCAACTCCCTCATATTTTTACTTGGATCATAGGGGCCTTTTTTAAGCACACCCCCCCCCCCTTCATTTTTTCGCATTTCTTTAAAATTTTATTCTAATTATTAATTCATACCCTATGCTTAATTTTGACTAATTGGAGATCTAAAGTTCTAAGAACTAAGAATTTTTAACATGTTTTCATGTTAGGGACCTGCTCTTAACTATCAGTTGGCCCCTTTTGGGTCCTTTATTATAGCTCCCTTAAAAATGGTCCGATTCACTAGCTTTTTCTTTTCTAATAACTTCTTAAGTCCTCCATCTACTACAGGAATGACAAAAAAATTTCTCAGACTTCAGCTACTACCAATTTTGAATATTGATCTCCATGTTGGGGACCTTTGTTGCAGATTCATTAAAAATGATCAGATTGTATTACAATTTTCTTTAACATAGTTCTAGCGTCCTCCAACTACTTTAACACTACTAAAAATTTTTGATTTACCCAACTACATTCCAGTTAAGACCCTGGGCCCGGTCCTTTATACCTGAGCTACCACCTTTTTCGAATATTAATCTTCCTTTTCGGCATGAACTTACGTTTACTCACTACAGCCGTAGATTAAAAATCGCGTTACTTTAAAGGTAACTTTAGATAAGGGGTTTCATCCGTTTATTAAATATTGCGTTTTATGTTAAAAGTAATTCGTGAAATTTACAAGGGGGGGGGAGGCACCTTCCACCGTTTGGAGGCGAATTCTTTCCACGGGTTCTAAGGGTCTAATTTCAACGGGATTTGGTTCATTCAACTTTGATTACAATTTAGCTGCTTTCTGTATTATGAAAGTTTATCTTAGACTTTATTTACTAACATTTTCGAACATTAATAATGCATTCGTTGTTTCGGATTCTGTGGGCTTGATTACTACGAGGTTTGGGTCTTGGTTTTCGATTGTCTCAAGCAAGTGCGGAGCATTTCCGGTACATGCTGCCTAAGGTAGCGGGGACCAGGTCACAGGTTCGATCGGAAAGAGGTTTGTTGCGAATACACTAGACGCTGCGGAAGGCAATGAGGTCCCCGAAACTAGGTTCATTTAAAAGATTTTCAAAAAAAAAAAAAAATATATATATATATACATATAAAATCATGCAAACTTGAGTATTATTTAAGGTTATTATAAACGGCCCCGGGCAATGCCGGGCGAGTCAGTTAGGTAAACAATAAAAAGAGAGATGTAATGGATTTTCTCAAATGTAATACTGACGTACAGTTGTTGGAAAAAGGACAATGCCACACTAATTCAGACGCAAATCATCGTATAAAAATATTGGTACCCACCAATTAGTATTAATGTATACTATTAAATGTTCAGCACGAATTAGAGTTTGGGACATATTAAAATTCCCCATAATTTCATCTTTCAAAAGGTAACATCTCACTTTTTACAATACATTCGTACTCATTGGAAGAAATCAATCTGGGAAAATGCAGTTTACGCACTATTTCTTAAACCTTCACAGAGATATAAATGAAAATGTATTAGTAGTTAATTCATAAATTTAGAGAAATAAAATTGATATCTTACAGTATAAACTACGTAGAGCATTCAAATTAGTTATTAATATACTGAAAAATTTATGCTAAATAAAGCTAAATAAAACAAATGAACTGAATTTATATAAAAGAAAATTTCATACAAATTTTTCGTTCATTCTTTACGATTTTCTTTCTTTTGGTTGCGAACAATAGCAGGTGACGGTCTTCTTGCACAATCGAAAAAAAATATTCTCTCTATCAGAAAAACTAATAATAGAAATGAGCGGTAAAGCATTATAGCCATATTTTTGACGACGCTTATTGTTTTCATGTAAAAATCTGGCCCATAATAGTTTTAATATGAATATGTCATAATTTTCAAAATTAAAATGTTTTTGAGTCGAAAAAATGCGTAGATTACGCTTAGATTCATTCATTATCTGATTAAAACATAAACTTTTCATTTGGATGGTGTTTTGGGAAGATATATAAATAAACAATTAAATTTAAAAAATCAAAAAACCCGACTGCGTAAAAAGCGAACTAATTAATTATTTCTCATCAATGTGACACTAAATTTTTTTTCAATTCCTACTATTAGCTCACACTCTCGCTATATATATCTTGTTCAAAATTTCAATAGTTAATAAAATACTTATTATTTATCCAATCAAGCTCAAATAATTTTTTTTAAACTTGTAGTGGATGACACTTGATGTTAATCCAGTTTTTTTCAAATATTAATTCATTAATTAAATTAATTAATTTTCAATAATCGTGAGAGTCCTCTTCTTGAACAAGGTATTTTAAGACCAAGAGAGCCCTCTTCTTGATCAAGGCATTTTAAGCGCCACTCAAGAAGAAAGAAGAATGGGAGAATAAAAAATTCTCTTATTGACCTAATAGTCCAGGCAATAGAGACCGTATAGGGTCTCTACCGAGCAAAATTCATGGTAGTTCTGGAAAAAGGTTTACTATATGTTTTTTGGGTCGCTGAATCCGAATTTTTAACTTCCTACCAAAATTTCCACCGGCAACGCCCCAAATTTTGGTAAAATGCCCCCAAAAAAGGTTTTTATTAAAAAATTCAAATTTTTTATTGTTTTAGGGGAAAATAATCTATAAATTCAGAAAGCAGACAAAATTTGCAACAAATTAGATATATGACATTTTGACTTAGAATGAAGGGGGAGGGGGGATCTGCCTCGGAACATGCGCGCGGTGCTGCATGAACTAAGTTGCGCAATTCCACTTAACTACTCACACGTTTACATTCGCCCTCCCATCTCTCCTCCGAACTTTCTCTATAAGGTTTACTTTAAGTTTTTTGGGTCGCTGAATCCGAATTTTTAACTCCCCCCCCCCCCGAAAACCCCCAAAATAGTTGTTTGTAACATAAATTTCTTATTGTTTTAGGGGAAAAGCATTGCAAAATTCAGAAACTAGACAAAATTTGCAACAAATAGGATACATGACATTATGACGTAGGATGAACGGGGAGGGGGAGGGCTGCCTCTGAACATGCAATGCGGCGCTACGTGCACTAAGTTATGAAGTCCAGGCAATAGGGGGTTTTACATGGAAAAATTAAAACTAGTTCTGGATTTCGACTCACTTTATGTTTTTTGGGTCGCTGAATCCGAATTTGTAACTTCCCACCAAAATTTCACCCGGCAACCCCCCCCAAATATTGATTTTTTGAAAAAATTAGGTTTTTGAGAAAAGCGCGCGGGGAATGTTCCGAGGCAGCCCCCTCTCTCCCCGTTTATCCTACGTCATAATGTCATATATCCTATTTGTTGCAAATTTTGTCTAGTTTTTGAATTTCGTAATGCTTTTCCCCTAAAACAATAAGAAATTTAAGTTAATAACAACTATTTTGGGGGGTTTTCGGGGGGGGGGGGATTTTAGGGGTAAGTTAAAAATTCGGATTCAGCGACCCAAAAAACTTAAAGTAAACCTTATAAGGAAAATTCGGAGGAGAGATGGGAGGGCGAATGTAAACGTGTGAGTGGTTAAGTGGAATTGCGCAATTTAATCCACGCAGCACCGCGCGCATGTTCTGAGGCAGATCCCCCTTCCCCTTCATCCTAAGTCATTATGTCATACATCTAATTTGTTGCAAATTTTGTCTACTTTCTGAATTTATAGATAATTTTCCCCTAAAACAATAAAAAATTGATTTTTTTAATGAAAACCTTTTTTGGAGGGCTTTTTACCAAAATTTGGGGGGGATTGCCGGGGGAAGTTTTGGTGGGAAGTTACAAATTCGGATTCAGCGACCCAAAAAACATTAAGTAAGTCGATTTCCAGAACTACCATTAATTTTGCTAGGTAAAATTCTCTATTGCCTGGACTATAAGTAAGAATTGACTTAAAATATTTTTTTTATATTACTTGTTTACATTACTTACCTATTTTTTTTATTTACTTGTACTGATGACTTTTAAGTTGTGTTTAATTGTTAGATCCTATCTATAAACACTGTTTTGATGAGGTCTATAGATGTCTATGATGGTTAGAGTTGCAGTAAAGCTAGAGATCCTACCTACACAACTTCCAAGTTGTATAATATTTTAACGGAGCTTCTGACTGTAAAATAATCAATGAAACATCGTCTTCATTTTGAAAGACCTATGCAATGATACGCTACTCAATAGGATGCGTAAATTTTTTTTCGTCTCTACAGCCATTTTGAATTTATAAAACCAAAACCTAGCCTATAACCATCGGGCCGTTAAGACGAATCGATAGAGAGCTCATTCATTAAAATCCATCCAGCCGTTGGGATGTTTCGAGGGTATAAAGAAATCCACATACACAGATACGCGTGAAACACATAACCCTTCTTTTCAGTCGGGTAATTAAAGATTGTCACATGGATTTAACTTTTAAGTGCTGTGACAGAAAGTTTCGCGTAGCTATTTTTGAGCGGTCTCTGAGACCATTGCATTGACCATGGGCATTAGTACCATGAAACTTTGATCTCTTCTAACTCTATTATATATTCAAGATATAATGTATAAACTATATACTTTTCCAGACTGATTTGATCCAAGGAAAATGAATATAGTGTCAAAAGTGGGAGTTAATATTTGAAAAAAAAAAAACTGTTGGTACAGTTTTTAATATGTAGACTGCCCCAAACACTAATCCATGGAGAAAATTTCATATATAGGGCTGCCATACAGGCGACTATTTTTTAATTCCATCTCGCACCATTTTTTTTTTTTTAACAAAAAATTTTCACATACACTTTGACAACATCTGCAAGAGATATATACTAAAAAAATTATTTTCTTAAAATAGCGGTGCGAATTTAATATAAAAGTAGTCACCTGTGGCAGCACTGTATATAGTATACATTATTATCAATCAGTCGGTACCAGTGTCATATTCATACGATGATTTACAACAGAATTAGTTGGGGGGTATCCTTTTCTTTCCATGACTGCACATCCTCAAAATTCCTAACTGTAAAGTTTTGTAACTTTGGAGAAATGCTTAACGCAATTTCTACCGGTATCAAATGACACCTTTTAAAAGGTTTCGATTTATGGTTGTTTTATTTGTAATTTTCAGATTAAAACAACGACAAATCATTTTTAATACATTCAAGATTTATTATTATACTTATTGGCCCATGTAAAATTAACATAAATGAAAACTTTAAAAGGTATCATCAAATTCAAATTCATCAAAGGTATCATCGGTAGAAATAGTGCTAACATATTTTGTTTTATCGTGTAACATTAAATTAAAATATGTTATTGTAAAGTTGAATAAGTAAAAAATATTTTCTTTCAAATATGCTGCTATTGTTTTATTACTTCGAGTTGGAGTATTTGTTTCGCCAAAAAATGCATCAAGAAGTTACATATTTTAACATTTTTTGTATTTTAATATTTGTCTTTTTCTACAGATAACATATGAAGCAACATTCCCCCCTCCCTCTATTGTTGGGTGGATGCGTCTATCTCAGCCACAGATTTGCTCTGAGATCTTAGCAAGTTTTTGTCTGGACATTGAGGAAATCGGAAGACCGCAGGAAGACGTGTTTCCGGACAGATAGCAACCGTCTGTTTTACATTTTTCAGAGAAACACAAAATTTCACTAATAGGAGAAACAAAATTGCAAAATCATTGCTAACGATTGACCCGAGACTTTTGATTTTGGAAATTCCAAAGCAAAAATGGTAAGTGTTTGTTTTCATAGAAGACATTATTATTTTAACTTGAATTTTTCTCTTTAAAAATTAGTATTCCAGATATTTCCCTATAAATAACGCTGTTTTTGAAAACCTTGCAATAATCTGTGTTTTGTTCATGGTGTACATCCAGTTTTGCCAACTGGTTGAATATATGTTAATGGTACAAATGCGGTCCAAAAGTTTGTTTTATGCAGGGTAAACCAAGTATTTTAGAAAACATTTTACGGCAATATTTTAGTAAATACAGTATTTAATAAAGACTGTCAAAAAAAAAAAAAAAAAAAAAAAAAAAAAAGATTCCATGCTTTTATTAAAAAATTGGATTAAATTCACTTCCCCTGGCTTTCTCCATTTACTTATTTTACAAACATATACTTAAGTATTTTATTTTTATGAATTAATATATAGTTATAATTATTGTAATTACTAAGTTAAAGTCATAACTAAACATTTTTTTATAAATATTTCCCTAATTCAGATTATTTAAGTATATGCAAAAGTATTTCAATAATTATTAGCTAATATTAACAAATACTTTTCGTGATCACTAAATTGAATGTCAGGTCCCTTGGCATTCAAAATTCGGCCAGAAAAAATATCTTCCTGAAGTTCGGTTTCCGAATAAACGCTGGGAACTGTAGTAACAAAGAGTAATCATAGTAATTTGTTACAAGTTTTAAAGAATGTTCAAACGACAGACACTAACAAACTTTGATAGTGGTCTAATTTCCCGGTAATGGCTGTTTACTCCTCTGGTAAGAACTTCGTTGAATATACTATGATAATGGAAACTATGGATACTATGATGATGGAAATATGTATGAGGGGTTCACAACCATAGTAGACCAAGTCCATTATGAAAAAAAAGTGAGATAGTTCATTTAGAAGGTGCATAAAATCTGTTTTATCCACTCCCACAGTGAACCAAGTCTGTTTTCACGTACTTTCTCATATATGTCATCTGTTTACAGACTTGGTTTATTGTGGCAGTGGATGAAACAGATTGTATGCACCTTCTAAATGGACTATCTCATTTTTTTTTTTTTTTTTTTTTAATGGACTTGGTCTACTATGGTTGTGAACCCCTCGTATTATACTGGTCTCTTAATGCTATTTAAAAATAAACTGTTAAACTTATGCTGATTTCACGATTTAATGAGTATTTAACTTCGGCTTTTAAGGGGCCATTTCAGTCGCACTAACGTAGAGTTCTTTTGAAATATCTTGTTTGCATTTCAATGCTTTTATTTTATTATTATTAATTTTCATTCGATAGCTGAGATCGATCTCTAAAAATGCCTTTTATAACTTTTTCGATTTTAGTGGCAGTTTTTTTTATGAGGATACTTCCACTTTCGGAACCGGTTCCGAAAAAAGGAAAAACTGCAACCAAAATCGAAAAATTAAAAATGTACCCGACTAGAGATCGACTTCAGGTATCCTATGCAGAAATAAAAACATTTAAAAATATTAAAATGCAAACGAGAAATTTGAAAAGATCGTTGCCATTGGTTTAACATTAGCTTAAGTTTGTGTCTTCGCGTGGTTAATGTATGTTCTAAGCCTTTGCGTTCATCGCATGTGTATATTTGTGATACAAGACGCCATTTTCCTCCTCTTAAGTTTTGAACCAAGAATATTCGGAATCTGTGGCTCTTTCTATCTTGCTGTCATCCGTCTCATTTTTTCACCCGCGGCAGTTGCTTTCGAACCGGTTGATGCATTCGAAATTTACAAGAGGAAAATGACATCTTGTATCACAGATATACACATATACGGCAAAAGTAGAGTTAAGTATTGGGATCGGTTATCTTAGCTTTACAAAGTCACGTTGCTGACATAGCAATTAAATAGACTTTATTCGGGTATTTCTGCAAAAATCTCACTCTCGTGGTTATTTCGTCACAGAAGTAAAGTTAATACATCTCATATAAATATAATTATAACCAGCAATTTTATCTAGTAACATGTTAGGCCGGGAAGCGGCAGCACAGACAATCACCTCATCGAGTTCACGGCTGAAATTCTAGAATTAGTTAAATCTCGATTCGTATATTAAAACGCAATCGGTCTGCCAAGTCATAACTTGGTCGAAAACACCTGAAAATCTAATTTTAGTGGTTGACTCGTAGGTTTACCATTGTGTTTTCCTGCACCCAAAGGCATGAAAACATGGAGGACTGGGAGCAGGAAAACACAATAGTAAACCTACGAGTCAACCGCTAAAATCGGGTTTTCAGGTGTTTTCCACCAAGATATGACTTGGAAGGCCATAATTGCGTTTTAATATGCGAATCGAGTTTTAACTAATTCTGGAATTTCAGCCGTGAACTCGATGAGGTGATTGGATGTCTGTGCTGCCGCCACCCGGTCTATGTTATTATATTTTGTTAGCATTGATTTAAACTCTTTTCTCAAATAAAATTTCTGGTGTGGAATGTGTTTATTTGAGTAAAAAAAAAATAAAGCAATTAGTTCGCAATGTATTTATCTCAATTCGGTTTTTTCCAGATTTTTTCCAGTGTAATGTTTTTTCTTTAATTTAAGAAAACTGCATAATACAGTCATTTTTACAAAATATTTGTCTTTCATGCGATGTGAGCACAGGATCATTAATTTTCTTACTGGCCTATATCATCATTTTTTGCGAAATTTCGAATATTTAATGAACTAAGGCATCTGTTCGCGTGATTGCTGCACTTACATGCTTGTGGTAAGGTATACAAAACAGTCTTAAATTATGAAATCGTAAAAGTTTCGCGAAAAAAAATATTAAAAATTTTTGACTCGAAATTTCCACATTAGTAAAGAATGATTTACTCAGTTATTTTCAAATATATACTTTTATCATCATAAACAATACGGTGAAAATTCTTTAAAAAAAAAAAAAAAAAGAAAAAAAAAAGAAAAGAAAAAGAAAAGAAATCGATTGATCAAACTCAATCAGCAAGAGTCAAAACACAAGCTGATGCTCGTATTCACCATCAACCTCAACCTAGAAAACCTGGGTCGAACGCTCAAACGGTATTCATCATTAATCTGATTGGACTTCCTTCGGCTGCGATCAGGACCAATCAAGTTAACAGGGAATTTCATTTTAGCGTTCGACCGAGGTTTTCTAGGTTGAGGTAGATGGTGAATACGAACATTAACTAATCAGTCAACCCAACCCCACAACGAAATACATTATAGCAATCCTGATACCAAATCGCGGTTCGGGTTCGGGTAAAATCGGAATACACGATCTGATACAGCACTGTAATCCACATTCATTTTAAATATCATTGTTGTCAATAACACTTTTTTTTGACTCACAGTAGACACTGATATATTAAAAGTTTTGAGGCACACTTGTATATATAAAAAAAAAAGTATACACGGCACGACGACTATTTTACGTAGTGCTGCGTACCTTATCCTCTTCAGATCGCAGGGTTTATATATATATATATATATATACATATTTTTACTTCAGTTATGAACTTATATTAAAAAATTGATAACTAAGAAAGATTGAAAAGCGAAAAAAATTAAAATTAATTTTTTGTACATAAAATTTGATGATACGTGGGGACTCAATAAAAACAGTCGTGGAAAAAAAAAGTAAACACCTCCTACTAACTCCTCAACAAATTATCGTAGAAGAAAGTTACTGGTACCGAACGATTGGAAATAAAGTCTACTTTTAAATGATGTATATAAAATTTGCTTAGAGGGCCATCTACATATTAAAACGAACCATAACTTTGTTTTTTTTCTCAATAGAAGCACACAATTCTGACAGCATAAATGAACTCTACATCCTTCTATTAGCCTAAAAACAAATTTTTATACAATTCGTACCACAAGTTTCCGAGAAATTATTTATTTTAAAAAGAGCGTATTTTAAGGGCTGTATCCAAATTGAAGTTCCGTACTTGATTGTTAACTTCTTGATCAAGGCACCTGAGGCGGCACTCAAGGAGTCAATGAAGCCTATTAGATTACAGGATAGCAGAATAAATTTCAAAATATCTACCCACTTCTATCATACACGGCCCCTTAAACCATCATTTTGCCGTTTTTTAAGCATAATTTGAAAACTACTTGGAAGAAAAATGTGAAATTTTGGATTTCCATAAAGCAGGACTTAGTAAATCTAAATCCATCAAAAAAATTGTAGGTTGCAATTCATAATTTTTTCGAATATTAATTTCATAATTCATATCATAAAATTATAAAATTTGCAAATTCAGCGTATTTATGTTTGGATATATTAGTATTATTGCTACACAAAAAATTAGCACATTAGGAGCATAATTCCAGGAGATACAAATAAAAATATGAAAATGCAATTTAACATTACAAGAACTAAATTTTGAATGTTTATAATTCAAAAACTTATCATTCAAATGACTTGAAATTTGGTGTCTAGGCATAGTTTGAACTGAAGATTTGAAATATCTCGTTAAAATTGGGTATTGTCATTGAAAAAAATGAAGTTTGGATTCGTTTTAATATGTAGATGGCCCCTAAGAAAATTTTATATACACCATTTAAAAGTAGACTTTATTTCCAATCGTTCGGTACCGGTAACTTTCGTCTACGATAATTTCTTGAGAAGTTTGTAGGGGGTGTTTACTTTTTTTTCCACGACTGTACATTTTTTGAGAATTTATGATTTTTATTATTATTATTTTTTTTTTTTTTTGCCTTTCAAAAACAATGAAAAACATGAAATAATTACACATTTAATAATTTTTTATTACTAATGGACTCTACAATTGATATCTTAACGTATAGAAAAATTATTTACGTTTTCGTTTTGATAAATTTCGTACATTTTTGCTGAAAGTCATTTTGATATTACATGCGTCTCGCTAAAAAAGCGTTATAAGAAACAAATTGTTATTTTGTTTAATTCTGCTATCTGTTAGGCTACATTCACACCAATTTCTTTTTTTTTTTCAACATTATTTATACTAGGGGATCGTACCCGGGCTTCCCGGGTTAAAGAATATAGGTGAAAACATTTTTTTAATTGTAAACTAATATTTTTTTATAATCAATCATTTTTTTAGATTGCCCACTTACATTAAAAGAGCATTTTTCATATGGAAAATACGAATTATATAATCAAATAAATTTTTGAAATTTATCAAAAGCGATATTTTCTTATTAGTCGCATGCTAAGAGTTATTTGACCAAGGTTTTGCTACTTAGGCATCCTTTTATAGTCTGTTAATTTCAGAGCTTATACATGTCTGTTAAATTTGTGTTTTATTTATATTATTTTATTTATTTATTCATAGGGAAGGTTTTTTTTAATGGATATTAGCCGTAAGAAAATGATGAACTCTTTATTTTGTTTTGAGGGCAAACGGATTAATCTTCGCAATCGAGCTCCGCGCGATATGGATAAATTAAAAAATATTCCATGCTTTAAAATTGTTTTTAAAACCATAGATAATCGGTAAACTGAGATGAACTTTGCAAACAAATTCCATTTGAAAAAAAAAAAAAATCCTATTTGGTGATCTAAAAACTTAAATTGTACGATTACAAATATGTTAGATTTGTGTTTTTTCAATATTATTCTTTTATTTGTTTATAAAAGAAGTATTAATTTCGTTAATTTGTCTTTCACAAATATGTTAGATTGGTGGGTTTTTTAAATAATTGTTTTATTTGTTTATAAAGGATGTATTAATTTCGTTATGCAAAAATAGTCAGAAACAAATGCTGAAAAATGTTTGTTGCTTTATGTGCAAAATGTTTATTATTATTATGTATAGAAACCGGTACGTGATAAGATAAACTTTAAAAAAAAATCATGCTTAAAAATTATTTTGGAAAATATAATACATCAGTCAATTAAGGTACAGTTTTTAAACAAATTGCATTTGAAAATAATTTTTTTTTCCCTATGCGACGAAAATTGAAAATGCACGATGGTCAGAAGATTAAAAAATTGCAGTAGCGAAAATTTCAAAACCGAAATTTGATCGTGAAATGTTGCCATTCGCAAAATGACGTCAGCGTTGCGCACAGCTACGTTTGTTCTTTATAATATATATACTTAATCAGTAAAATATAATAAAGATCAGTTATTAGGATGTGGTTATCAATTGAGGCTCTTATGCTTGGTATTCAGGAATGAAAAACAGCAATTTTCACCTTCTCAAAATTTACATACGCACTTCTCATATCAATATTCATCATTTTTAAAAAAATTGTATTTTGTTTGATCATTTAAAAATCATTTTAACTCAAAACTTGAAGTCACGATTGTCAGCAACATCTTTTATGTGAACACACGCACTCTTTTCTTGAGATTCTAATTTCAATTCCGGAGAGTAAAAATTTCCGTAATTTATGTTTTTTAGACGCATTTGCGTTAAAATATTTAGTTTTATCTAAGGAAATGATCGTTTTCTTTTAAATATGACTTCATTTTCACTTAAATAAGCATTTCGTCTAGAGTCTGAAACTTAACATCAGTACACATGCAGAAGGAAAATCAATATAGAAAATTTATGAGGAAAAATGCGTGTTTTCAAAAGCAGTATGTCATTTTCCGTTATTATGCCCCTAATATAATATTCTACTCCTAGTGGGACTTTGCGCCACTAAACCCTATACAACAATTTTTATCAACGATTTTGAATTTTTATCAGAAAATAGCACGAATAAGATAAAAATACCTCATTATTTCTCTCTTGCCTGCAATAATGAAAGCTATCTAATTTTCACCATTTTGAAGAAATTTCATAAAATGCTTTTAAAATTAAAATATAAAAGTAGGGATATTAAAAAAAAAAAAAAAACATATAGGGCAGTCACATCTACAAATGAAGATCTTTCAGTTAAAAAAATATATATATTAGTAAAATTGATTCAGCAGAAAGATCGGAGCAGATGACTAAAAAACACACTTGTGTTTTAAATATATAGATTATATAAAATTAGGAAAAATTAAATTAAGGAAATTATGTTATTTTGATAAAATTATAGAAGAATGTCCTAAAGAATAGCATTAAAATTTTATTATTCGAGAGAATTTTGGGCAAAAACTTCAGGTACATGGTATTATTTTAAACCAAGAATTATTTGTTGCTTGTCTAACTCGGCGAAGCAAATCCATCCAGGCGAGAATTATCAATTTCTGTAATATAAATCGCTATTATTTGCATGCCACCTCTCTTTTATAAAGGCACTCTAATTTTTTGTAAAACAATCGTTTTATCAGTGTGTGATTTCGATTACATTATTTTCAAAAGTGAAGCATTTTCATCTGTGAAGAATTTCGAAGCAGCTGAGCTGTGAAAATGACGCACTTCTACAAAACATAATTCATGTTTAAGAATTAAAATACACGCTTTTTTATAAAATGACGTCATTTGCATCCGCTAAAGCATTCCACTTTTAGAATTCAGTCTCAAACTTCGTCTATAGAAAAGTATGCATATGACGTCAGTATCACGGAATAACAGATAATATTCTTGACATAGCCTATATTTTAATTTTAACTTTTTTTTCAGGTTTTATGAGAAATTGGCAACAAAAAGATACAGTATCTCCTATTTTCGACTATTTTCCGTTTACTTTCAATAGAAATGGGGTACTTTTGTTGCCACGATAAGAAAAATGGTATTAAAAACTACAAAAATATTAATATCTCAAAAATAAATTGAGATACAGCTTTCAAACAAATTGCATTTAAAAGAGCATTTTTTTCCTTATACGACGGTGTAAAAATTTAAAATGTACGAAGTTTAGAAGTTTAAAAATTTGCAGTAGAGAAAATTGCAAAACCAAAATTTTATTTCAAATTTCAAAGTGTTGCCATTCGTAAAATGACGTATGCGTTACGCACAGATATGTTTGTCCTTTATAATATAGATACGTGAAAAAAAAATGTAAATATGTGCATCGTATAGGATACATCGTGTCTGAACAGGTTAAGACTAGTGTTGCCAGTTGTCCCGCGTAAATCGGGGCTCCAAATGTTCTAGACACCAGTAATTTAATGTAATTTTCTTCGCCTTAAGGGGACCGTGTAAGCTCTATCTCCGCCATGTTAAAATACACCAACTATATGTACTGTTTTCTCAGAAATGGTAAAAGTAGAGGTCTAGAATTTTTAGAGTAGTTTGAGTAACATGCTTTACGTATTTTAACCGACCATTTTCTTTCTAAGTGAACCTGAAAATTAATTATTAATAATTTATTGAAAGGCATTTTTAAATTAGCATTTTTGGTAAGATTTCATTGCATAAAATCAGTGATGTAAAATACCCAGATATTTATTTTCAAGGGTAAATACCCATTTTGGGTATTTACCTGGGTATTTATTCTTCAATTAAATGTAGCTGTGAAAAAAAAAAAAAAACTTATAATGCAATTAGTTATGATGGATTACTGAAAAATAATGAAAAATTAAGAACTTTGGAATTCTTACAACTCTTACATTTTAAATAAACTCAACATTTTACATTCAAATACTGAATTGAAATGTTTTTTTAGTTATAATGAAGAGTGTAAATAAATAATGTATTTATTCAGAAGAGTTTTATCAAAAAGATGATTTTAATTAAATTTGTGTAACTGTTGTGTTATAATTACTAATATACTTCATAAATCTATATTATTCTGCATTGTAATCTATTTTTATTAGTTATGTTTAAAAAACTACCCGCATTGTAATCTATTTTGCAACAATTAGAAATGAATTTAACATTAAGAGTTCCAAATTTTAAATCTTCATGATTACTAAGTTATTCCACTGAATGGTTTCCCATTTGGTACTCCAAAGTCAAATTTACAAAAAAGCCAAATATGATGTCAAAATTAGGTGCTCGTATGGAAAATTTCAGAGCTTGGTACAATTTTATTATGAAAATGACCCTTAACCCCCATTTGTTTTTGTAAACAAATTGAAAAAAATATAATTTGCAGTGGAATGGCTATTTCTGTTTCTAGTCTCTGGCAATTTGGACGTTAAAATACTTTTTTGGTCAGTTATACCTCCTTTCATTATTAGATTTATAATATCTATTGCAAGCTTGAAGATTTTTTTTGTATATTTTCCTGAATATTTTTTTCTTTGCAATAAATATACAGGAAGTAGTTATATAGATAATTTGTTAAAAAATGCTTAACTGACTGCTACCTTAAGATATCAGAACATACTGAATGGAAAAGATTTGCAAGGCCACTCAATCGGACAACTTGCAGGTATTTTTCGTTAATTAAACTGCACACTGCTATCATATTTGAAACATTCTAACATAAGATTTCATAATTTTTTTCAAGATTATGATATTTTACAGTGAAATATGAAAATACCCAATTTTGGGGTATTTACACTGGCCTAGGGTAATACCTGGTACCCAGGTATATACCCCAAAAATAAATACCTACCCGCTGGGTATTTACCCTTCCCACATCACTGCATAAAATAGATAATTCTCAACAAATAATTAAATACCTGTGTTAAAGTACACAATATAACATAATAAAAGCATTTAAAAAAAATGAGTTCTTAAGTTTAATAGATATTGAAAAAATCCCTGCCGGCCCGGCCTACAGGCAGAGGTAGATTTCGAAGTTAAGTATACTAATTTCACCAACAAAAACTAAATCATGATTAGATATAAATCCACTTTAACAGTTTTATCTGTCTGCTTTTGACGAGTTTTTATTTCCTTTTTATAAAATAGCTGGTTTAATGAGAATCATGTTAAGGCGATATTAAAAAAAATTTTTTCCATACTCAACAACTCGAAATTTTCTGGCACATTTTCAGATTAAAAAAAAAAAAAAAAAAAAAATATGAAACATGCTGACGTGATTTTTTAAAAGATTTATAAGCGACCTGTGTTTTTATTTTTCTTTCAATTAATTAAAACTTGATTAATAAACAATTATTTTCTCAGTAGGGCAATATTTTTCGTTTCTAACACAATCGCTTCGGGAAATTCTGTTCAAAATGCCCACTTTGACATCATTTTTTGAAATATATTCTGCCTCTATCAAAAAATCGATCATTACTGTACATTATATAGTTTCTGAATAAGAGAATCTAGCAATTGGATGCGTTTGAGAGCAAAAATGAATTTAAAAATGAGTAAGAAAATAAACAGTTTGGATTTGAATGCACCCTTAATAAGATGATTTTTTTCGTCAACCGCTATGTATTTTTAATTTGTTTTTGCTTTAAGAATTGGCCCTATCAAAAACTTGTCTATATAAATGTTGAAGACAATATTAAAAAGATATATGATAAATTCATGGAGATTTTATATCTTGTGAATTGACGGAGTTATGAAAATTTTTCTTCTTCAACCCCCCTTTTTTGTTTTCGATTTTTTTTTCTTGCAGTACGAATTGGTCCTATCAAAAACTTGTGAATATAAAAGTTGTAGATATTATTAAGGAGATGTATAATAAAATTAATTGGATTTGATATATTGAGAACTGACGAAGTTAGGAATTTTTTTCTCAACAAAAACCCTATTTTTTGCGCCCCTTGAGTCCATTTTTAATTTTATCAAAAATCTGTGATACATAAATTTTTGGTCCTATTTTTAGAAGTAATAAAAACTTTAAACTGATTTGATATGTACAAAAATTAAGAAGTTATGGGGTTTTTTCGGTTTTCACAAAACCCCTCCCTATTTCCATCCCCTTTGTCCGCTTTTGCCCATTAACGAACTTGACCGAGATTTTATGTCCCTTGATTTTATGTATCAGTTTGGAAGAGATTTGTGCAGAATTGCGGAAGTTATCGTGTCCAGAAGAAAGTGATAACACAATTGCTTCGTGAAATTCCGTTCAAAATGCCCACTTTGACATAATTTTTTGAAATATATTCTGCCCCTATCAAAAAATCGATCATTGCGGTACATTATATAGTTTCTGAATAAGCGAATATACCAATTAAATGCGTTTGAGAGCAAAAATGAATTTAAAAATGAGTCAGAAAATAAGCAGTTTGGATTTGAGTGCATCCTTAATGCAATGATTTTTCCAACACAATCCGCTTCGGGAAATTCGGTTCAAAATGCCCACTTTAACAGCATTTTTTTAAGTATATTCTGCCTCTATCAAAAAATCGACCATTACGGTACATTATATAGTTTCTGAGTAAGAAAACGTATCAATTGGAAGCCTTTGAGAGCAAAAATGAATTGTAAAATGAGTCAGAAAATACGCAGTTTGGATTTGAATACACCCTTACTTAGATGATTTTTTTCTTCAACCGCTATGTATTTTTAATTTGTTTTTGCTGTAAGAATTGGTCCTATCCAAAACTTGTCTATATAGATGTTGTAGACAATATTAAGAAGTTATATGATAAATTCATGGGGATTTTATATCTTTTGAATTGACGGAGTTATGGATTTTTTACTTCTTCAACCCCCCTTTTTGTTTTCGTTTTTAATTTTTTTTGCGGTACGAATTTGTCCTATCAAAAACTTGTGAATATAAAAGTTGTAGATAATATTAAGGAGATTTATAATAAAATTAATTGGAATTGATATCTTGAGAATTGACGAAGTTATGAATTTTTTTCTCCCAAAAACCCTATTTTTTGCGCCCCTTGAGCCCATTTTTAACTTTATCAAAAATCTGTGATACATAAAATTTTGGCTCTATTTTTAGAAGTAATAAAATCTTTAAACTGATTTGATATGTACAAATATTAAGAAGTTATGGGGGGTTTTCGGTTTTCACAAAACCCCTCCCTATTTCCATCCCCTTGGTCCGATTTTGCCCATTAACGAACTTGACCGAGATTTTATGCCCTTTGATTTTATGTATCAGTTTGGAAGAGATTGGTGCAGAATTACGAAAGTTATCGTGTCCAGAAGAAAGTGATATATATATATAGATAGATAGATAGATAGATAGATAGATATATAAAGTTTTTTACTGAGGGTGGTTTTGGGTTCTAGGAGTCATGATCGGTGTAGATCTGCAAAAATTTTTCAGAAATTCCAACATAGGAACGATCCCAATAGGTAGTATTTCATACGAAATCTACCTAAAAAAGGAAATCCAAGTTTTGAGAAAAAGTCAATTAAAGATTTAAATGACCATTAAGCTGTGAAGTACTCTTAGAAATAATGAATAATTCCAACACTTCTTTTTTTAATCTATAAACATGTGTGACACATCGTTGGAAAGATAAATGTTTAAACTATTTAATGATATAAAAAGAAAAAATCGATTTTTTCCCCAAATTTTGCTTAACCTGGTTCCCTTAACTAATGACAGAATTATCTGTGATTAAAAATGGCGAAATAAACTGTAAGAAATTAGTGGTGTCCAGACCATTTGAAGCTCTGATTTACGTTGGACACCTGGCAACACTACTTAAGACTATATTAAAATTTCGTGACAATTGATGAATTTTTTCGAAAATTAACACTTGACTGCTTTTGATGTTTATATAGTCTTGTATTTGTTTCAGTTTTTACAGTTTAATTTGTAGTTTTCAGTTTAACTATAGTTACTAGTGAAAATTTGTTTCGTTTAGAACCTTAGTACCATCGCTAGTAGTGTTGGCATTTATCTAATGCGGAATTATCTGCATTAAAGATGGCGACATAAACTGTAAGAAATTAGTGGTGTCCAGAACATTTAGAGACCTGATTTACGCGGGACACCTGCAATACTCGCTACTGACTTCTGAATAGAGAAATTTTAATTAGCATAATATTCTTGTACATAAAGTTTAGCACAGAAATATTATGCAGGGCTGCCACTGGCGCTATTTTTATATTCTGTTCGCACCACCATTTTAAGAAAATAAATTTTGTAATATATTTTTCTTGCAATTGTTGTCAAAGTGTATTTGAAATTTCTTTGTTTTTGAAAAGTGGTGCGAGATGCAATTAAAAAATAGTCGCCAGTGGCAGCCCTGATTATGCTACGAGTAAATCGAGCCTTTTATTCACCCTTCGATCAAACGGTCTTAGAGACTGCTCACAATATCTATGTGAAAATTTTTGTCACAGCAGTTAAGGGTTAAAGCCTATAAAGTTAAAGGAAAAAAAAAATAAAGACATGAAAACAGACAGGCAAATCTATCATTTTTAGATTATAATGCTATTGAAAGTGTATCATCTGCAGACCAAAACCTTAAAGTGAAAGAAAAAAAAGGTATGAAAATTAGACCACCCGTTGAACCCTTTATGCCCCGACGGTACTTTAAAGTACCATTAAAATAACTTGTTAGAAAATTCCTTTAATACATCAATTAGTAGTATTACAGTTTAGAATGTGTAGTAGATACTTTACTTTATCTTATTCCAAAAGCACAAAAGAAAAATATATTTAAAAGGAATTTAGTTTTCATTTGCATCTTTTCAGCTTTCTTGACGTTGAAAGTTTGTGGGAGAAAAGTTTCAGTTAGGAAATATTTCTATATTTCTATTGTAAGAGCATTATAATTGTACATTTCCTAATTCTATAAAATACAATATATATATATGTAATATAATATAAAATATTTGAGTGGAATTATAAATATTGCACAAAATCCCTATAAATTCAAATTTAATTAATTAATTTTAATTAGCAATAAAATCCTTCTAAAATTTATTAAAGGATTGTATAAATCTTTTAATGTAGTTTCAAAAATTCACGACAAATGCTTTAGAAGATGAAATTTTCATGAATTCATAATTTGGGATATAAAGGAGAGTTAAAAGTTATGAGTGGATGTACAGTCGTGGAAAAAAAAGTAAACACCCCCTACTAACTCCTCAACAAATTATCGTAAAAGAAAGTTATTGGTACCAAACGATTGGAAATAAAGTCTACTTTTAAATGATGTATATAAAATTTGCTTAGGAGGCCATCTACATATTAAAACGAACAGAAACATAATTTTTTTCAATGGCAATACCCAATTTTAACATGATATTTCAAATCTTCGGTTCAAACTATGCCTAGACACCAAATTTCAAGTCACTTGAATGATAAGTTTTTGAATTATAAACATTCAAAATTTAGTGCTTCTAATGTTAAATTACATTTTCGTATTTTTATTTATATCTCCTGAAATTATACTCCTAATGTGCAATTTTTTTTTTTTTTTTTTTTTTTTTTTTTTTTTGTAGCAATAATACTAATATACCCAAACATAAATACGTTGAATTTGCAATTTTTATAATTTTATGATATGAATTATGAATTTAATATTTGAAAAATTTATGAATTGCAATCCACAATTTTTTTGATGGATTTAGATTTATCAAGTCCTGCTTTATGGAAATCCAAAATTTCACATTTTTCTTCCAAGTAGTTTTCAAATTATGCTTAAAAAACGGCAAGATGATGGCTCTATGATAGAAGTGACTAGATATTTTGAAATTTCTTCTGCTGTCCTGTAATCTAGCAATCTTCAATGACTGCTTGAGTAGAGCTTAAGATGCCTTGATCAAGAAGAAGGCTCTCTCGGTCAACAATCGAGTACCGAACTTCAATCTGGATCTAGCCCCTAAAATATGCTCGTTTTAAAATAATTAATTTTCGGAAACTTATCGTACGGATTGCATAAAAATTTGTTTTTAGGCTAATTGAAGGGTGTAGAGTTCATTTATGCTGTCAGAATTATGTACTGCTATTGAAAAAAAAAACAAAGTTTGGATTCGTTTAAATATGTAGATGGCCACCTGAGCCCTCATTTAAAAGTAGACTTTATTTCCAATCGTTCGGTACCAGTAACTTTCTTTTACGTCAATTTGTTGAGGAGTTAGTAGGGGTGTTTACTTTTTCTTTTCCCACGACTGTACATAGTAAAAAAAGAAAGATACAAAGAATTGTATAACCTCCTTCGTTGACAGTCGGTCGAAAAATGGTTCAGCTCTCCCGGTCTCCTCCTATAGTACATGTAAGCATACTAGCATTGAAAGATCAGTCAAAATTTGGATAGTTGGATGAATTTTATTTAACATACAAATAAAGAGTTTTCCTGCTAGGAATTTATTTCGAACTTCATGTTCGTGTAGCTGTAGTGAATTATTATTATTTTCTAAAATGTCAGCTTCAGCATTTTGTCGCCTTTGATAAGTGAATGCACCAGTTTTACTTTAATTTAGTTGTCTGTTTTGATTACATTTGTAGAATGAATAATTTTATGTAAACTATACCCTGTTAGTTTAAATTAAATAAAACTAACATTCAAAATTTAAAATACGGATCCTGAAAAACTTTCACTTTTAAATAACAATTCGGTTTTGTAACTGTAATATAAGTATTATTTATGAGTGCTAGAAAGACAAAATCATAAGATGGTTAACAAAATATAGCTTTGTTTACAAAAGAACGCAACCTTGAAAAAAAAAAGAAGAAAAAAATGCATTTTAAAAATGTAAATTAGACTAACTCTTCTTTACTTGACCATGAAATTTCGAATTTGCACATCTCATTGTATTATCACGTCTAAAACAATACTTTTCGTCACACTGTCATGATAAATCTAACTTGTTCCTGTTTATTATCCTGAAATCCAACATAAAAAGCTCATGAAACCCTTGAATTCAAACGGCCACTTGCTTATAATCAACTTTCAAACTGCACCATAAGAATATTTTCAAGAAGGACAATGAAGAAAACAATGCTTTTAGAATCGTGAAATGCCCGTTAGTCTCGTAGAAATAAATCATTTGATTCTATGAAAAAAGTTTACTCATAGAGTATTGTTTAGATATTATGTTCGTGAACGGGGCTTTGGGTACACCCCCTCCCTTTACGAAATAGTGCCAATCGCTAACTGAATTGCACGGGATTCGATAACGTGCCGTTACAGACTGGTTTAAAACGCATACCTTAACTACATCTTCCTCATTTTTTGTAGAATTCCACATCTGTTACATCCGGTGAGTAACAAAATGATAAATTTCACAACGTCTTTATATTTAGTAAATATATTTACTAATGTGAGGGGTAATTTCGAATTCATGAAAGAAAATATTTTCGAAGATTAGCAAATTACACGTTACCTAATTTACGCAATCCTTGTACTGATGTTGTCAGTTTATTTGTTTTGTACCCTTGCATGAACTAGATTACAGGGCATTGAGTTAATTTCGGAGTATATAGATAACATATTGCTAGATGAAATTGAAATATGGGGATTATATAATATTAGGCGATATTGAACGTTGTTTAGTCTTCTAGTTTAGTCCTGCTGTGTAGCGTTCGGAGACTAACCAGCGGAAAAAATAAGCGTGTTGCCATAATTTAAAGGTGAAACCTTCTGATTTAAAAAGCATTTATACTTATGTTTCAAATTTTTGTGTTTCCATAATTTAACACATTCGCTGCCAAGCTACGAGTATAATCGTAGCTTTAATATTCGTGGCTTTCATTTATTAATTACTTTGTCACCATTATTTTAGAATTAAAAAAAATTGCCTTATTTATTTTCAGAAATTTCGTTGTATTAGTAAAGCGAAATTTACCTTTCTGAATTTGTGGTGGCAAACGACTTTCAAGAAGAAATTTGAAAATTCTTACTTTATAGGCTTGGCAGTGAACGTGTTAAAAGTGAAACCTTCTGATTTAAAAAGCATTTATACCTATGTTTTAAATTTTTGTGTTTCCATAACTTAAAGGTGAAACCTTCTGATTTAAAGAGCATTTATACTTATGTTTCAAATTTTTGAGTTGCCATTGTTTAAAGGTAAAACCTTCTGATTTAAAAAGCATTTATATTTATGTTTCAAATATATTGATTTTAACTACACTTTAGTTATTACAAAAAATGCCGTTCAATGCTTAATATTTGATTCTCGAAATGTTCCGAATGTAATAAGCATAGTGAAATAAAAGTTGATTCATTTAACTATAAGTCGAAAACTTTAATAAAAAACAAAACGCCATACTATGATTTCCTGGTATTTTTCTGTGTGTGCGTGTTTTTTTTTTTTTTTTTTTTTTTTTTTTTCTTTAATGTGTTGTGTAATCTAAACTTGAGTTCTGAATTGTAGGTTGATAAATAGATATAAGTTAATAATTCTAAAATTATTCTATAAAAAATTACGTAATTTATTATTTGAACGAAAAAAAAAATTTCTCATATTTTTTAAACATAAATGGCTTTAAATCACCCTCAACCTGAATATGCTGAAGAATATTGATGTAGGGGAAAGTAGGGTAATGCCGCTCACTCCAATATCTCTAAACAGAATAGAATTGAAAACGTGCGATCGGTACCGGCACCTAGCGAACTTCAACTTAAGTTCCCAGTAAGGATACAGTAACCGTCGGAAGGAAAGTATTTTTGTGTCCTCACGTTATTAGTTTGCAGTTGTTTTGTTATAAAATTCTACAACATCTAACTTGAAGGTAAGTGTACATTCTTATTTTCAAATGTTAATTTACTCATTATGTCTACAAAACATATACATTTAGCGTTCATGCTTTTATTTCTTTTTGTAGTGCGTTGTTATGCCAACTGTAATGCATTAAAATCCAACATGGCTATGAAGGGCAGTGGCGCTCGCGTGTAATTCGAAGTAATTTTGCCAGTGGGCTACTTTTTTAAAATTCAAATTTCTTGATTGACACCACTTTTTTGAAATGGTAAAATTACCCTCATTTTCGCCTTAATTATTATGTCATTAAACAAGGTCAATTTTACGATTTCAAAAATGTGGTGACAATCAAAAAACTTGAATTTAAAAAAAGTATGGAGACAGAAATCTGCTGTTTTTGCGGAGAATTCGAGAGAGATAAAGAAACGTGATTTCGCTGCACAATATGTGGAAAGTGGTCACATAAAATCTGCTGTGGTATGAATAGCCCACACAACTACATATGTGACTTTTCTCGTTCTTAAATGTCGTATTTAAATTTTGATCGCCATTACCCTACCATGTCGGGCATTACCGCTCAATGCATGGTTAAATATATAAAACGATAAAAAAAAATTCCTAAAACTTTTATGCAAATTGTTCCTTATGCTTTGGACTTATACTGCGTTAATAAAATATTCATTTTTTGTATAAATTTGACTAGCTATTCATGTTTTCCCTTAAGTAAGCGGCATTACCTTAATCTGACAGAATCTGGTCGAATTCCTGATCCATTTCAATCTTTGAGAATTTTCCATTACTCTAAGCCTACTTTAATTCTATTTTAAGAAGGATTCTTTCTATATCTGTCTATCTATCTATATACATTTTTTTTTTCTGAGGCAAGGCATTCTATTTCATGTTTTGCAATTTCGAAGAGAACTATCTGAAACTCACATAAAATTAAAAAATATATATTATGAAAAATAAATTAAGAGATTAGATTAGTAGTCTCATACTGCTGCAACATTTTGTGTTTGAGTGTTA
Organism: Maratus speciosus; assembly: GCA_963932465.1. Taxonomy (NCBI): domain Eukaryota; kingdom Metazoa; phylum Arthropoda; class Arachnida; order Araneae; family Salticidae; genus Maratus; species Maratus speciosus. The sequence continues at coordinate 339,007,135 of OZ010787.1, read as the reverse complement.
TTTCATTTACAGGGTGACGACAGATCAGGAAAACAACAGTCAAAAATGGGGAAATAACTGTATTTCCCCCCTTTTCCCCATTTCCCGTATCTGTCGCCGCCCTGATTTAATGGAGACTTTTAATGCTTTGAAAGAGCTCTCCCCCCCCTCCCCCCTTTCCTTTATTAAGAACATTAAAGTAAATTATCATTAAATCAGTGGCGTGGCGTGAAAATTTTCGGTGGTCATCGCAATTATTTAAGTTTGTGGTGAAAAATTATTAACTCTAAAATTCAATGGTTGAATGCTCAAAAAAGAAACTTTAAATCTTACCTTCACTTATACATGAACTCCAAATGTTCTGCTAAAACTGGATCGTAGAGTTTTAAAAGCTTATTAAGAGTTTTAAAATATTGCTTGGTCATCGCCGCATCCAGCGATGACCGGACGCCACGCCACTGCATTAAATGTATGGTAGGTCTTTTTTTTTTAATTCAATTTACAGCTAATTATTTAGCTTAATCTCGATTTTTAAGGAACAATTCTCATTATACATTTTCATGAAATATTACATTTATTTAAACTACTTAAAACATAATTTCAATGGCTATCACATTTAGTATCAGAATTCTTTAAAGTATATAAGGGTAATTTTGAGTTTTTAAATAATATTCTCCAAAGCTTTTGCAACAAAAATTCTCGTAAAGAGAAAAAAAAAATATTTTAAATGTAAAGGGTTTTAGTGCCTACTCTGACATTAAATTGTAATGTTTTATCTTCAATCTTCAATAAATTTACTTATTTTTTCAGAGAATTGTAAACCGTGCCCAAAGAAAAGAGATGAAAATCTGGATTGTCTTGTTATTTTGCCTCTGTTCAAGGGTAAGTGTTTTTAATATTTCATTATTTAAAGTTTTATTTAAGTGTTCTTTTCCAAAAGAGTAAACTTTAATCAACCAATTTTTCGTTTCATTTATATTTTAATATCTGTACATTTTTTAGTATAAAATAAATGCAAAATGTTATCCTACGATGAATACATGAATTAAAACTCAGTGTATGTATGAATACAGATGACTAAAACATTTACCAGCTAGCTGTTTCAAGGCTGCATAAATGAGTCCTTTCATAAATGCAAAATGGAAAAAGTAAAAAACGAAATAGGGGAAAATAGGGTAATGACGCTCAGCGGGCAATTCCGCTCACCCAAATATCTCTCAACAGAATAGAATTGAAAACATGCGATCGGTACCGGCACCTAGCGAACTTCATCGTAAGTTCCCAGTAAGGATATAGTGGCCGTCGGGAGGAAAGTATTTTTGTGGCCTCACGTTATTAGTTTGAAGTTGTTTTATAATAAAATTCTACAACATCTAACTTGAAGGTAAGTGTACACTTTTATTTTCAAATGTTAATTTACTAATTATTTCTACAAAATATATACCTTTAACTGTACGTTCATGCTTTTATTTATTTTTGTAGTGCTTTATTACGCCAACTATAAATAACGCCAACTTAAATCTTGTATTCAAATTTTGAGCGCAATTACCCTACGATGTCGACCATTACCGTTCAATCCATTGTAAATTAAATAAAACGATAAAAAAATTTTTAAAACTTTTATGCAAATTAGTTGATTGCAAACTGTTCCTTATGCTTTGGAGTTATACTTCATTAATAAAATATTGATTTTTTGTGTAAATTTGACTAGCTATTCATGTTTTCCTTTAAGTGAACGTCATTACCCTCTTTCCCCTATAGAAGTTGCTTCGGCTGCTATTCCTCTCTTTCTCTCTATTTTAACTTTTCACTAAGGAAGAAGCCCATTTACGAAACGTTGAAACATGCGTATGTTTATTTCGATAATAGTATAATTCTATATTTAAAATCATTAACGGGTATTGCAAAATAATTTTAAAATGTTGGAAAAAATTATTTAAAATTAAGTGCAATAAAAAACCTCTTTGAGTCTTATACTTATCTGGCAAGTACTCAAAGTTGTTCGTTTTAATATTGTCTGACGAAAGGTCAAGTCTTCAAATTTCACATAAGTTACATTTTGAATATGATTGCTCTAACAAAATGAATTTTGGCATGATACGGCAATAAAAATTTTGAACAGTCTACCATATGTAGGAAGATATATTTAATTTGTTTTAATTGTGTTATATATTTTTAGTCTAATTTTTTTTAAAATTAATTGACGAAACGGTAGACTCTAAAATTATCTTTATATATTATAAAAAATTTAAAGCGAGTTATCACATCCTCAAAAGTACTCAAAGCAATATTATTTTGATGTTTTAACATAATATTATTATAGGTTTTGAAACAGCTTTTCGTGCTACTGTTATTAAGTTTACTTTAAAATCAATGCCACGAAGTACGTTTTCTTAGTTATATACGCATTTTAAATTTTAAGCACGGTATAAAGGGGGATAAGAAAAAATAGTAAATGTTTTCAAACGTGTTTATGCGTATATATACGCTATTGGGATATTTGGAGACCCCCGATTAAATTATTATTAATCCATCTAATTTTTCATATGCGAAAAATATAGGATCGTAATTGTTACAATTTTAAGAATTTTATAGGGACCAGGCAAACTTCCGTGGCACTAAAAACTCCACGGGAACAACAAATTTCTATATATCCAATACTGGTAGGCCCCACCAGTGGCTGAGAGGTTCTGCTCTCGAAGCTGGTAGACGGGAGGTGCTGGGTTCGAACCCAGTCGCGCCCGTCGGCCTAATCGTTCGGAGTTTTCGTGGTTTTCTTCGAACCTTGGATTTCGAAGCGTTAATACGGGTTAGGTTCCCTTAGAAAAACCCCCACGAAGGGCACTCCCCCTGGGCCTATATCCCTCGTGCAGATAATTGGCCGTCATAAATTCAACCAACCAACCAATACTGGTAATTTGAGTATAAAAATCGCATTTTCATAACTTTAACCTTTTGATTACGGGTTTGGACTGGCGACTATTAGCCCCCGGTACGGTATGCTATTTCTTTCTCCCAGCTTATTTTGTGTATCCCAAAAAATAACGTTACCTTACAGAAGCCAGCCGTAAAACAAAGCAGTACGATTAAATACTCTATAGCAATTTTTTTAACTTCTAAGCATCGCACATTTTCAATTTTTATACCATCGTATTGGGGAAAAAAAGTTCTTTTAAATGCATTTTGTTTGAAAACTGTATCTCCATTTACTTTTGAAATATTAACTCTTTTTGTAGTTTTTAGAGCCATTTGCTTAATATTGGCAACATAAGTTCGAAAGTAATCTGTTCGAAAGTAAAGGAAAAATAGTTCTAAAATAGTAATTATATATTTTTGTTGCCATTTTCTCATAACAACCGAAAGAAAATGTAATTAAAATACGTGCTATTTTGAGAACAAATATAAACGAATGATTTCTGTTAAAACAATGGAGCTATTATAAACTATATTTAAATTTAACTATCTATGAATCGTTAGATAGCCGTTTTTTTTTTTTTTGTCGATTTTCTTGAATGACGGCATATTTTTGCTGCAGTTGTGCATTATTTTGCGATAGTGATGTGCTATGTATGCTTTACAGTAATGTCGAGAAAAAACGGATTTTTTTGTAGAAATTGAGTCGAGCCGGGCCGGGCCTGTTTTCACTGATTTTTGTACGGGCCGGGCTCAGGCCGAACTTTCAATTTTTACACCGGGCCGGGACGGGCCAAAATGGCTTTCCTTCGGGCCGAGCCCGTGCAGACCTCTATCGCATGGGTCTTTTCCTTACATACGTGCGAGACATGTCGGGAAAAAAAAACCCAACTATATTTTATAGATTTGGTTCTAGAATTAGACAATACATACCAAAATTACACCACAATGTACAAGCTACAATTATATAAAAAGCACTGCCACTTAACGTTAAACCTTTAAGTCAAATTACTGTAAACAAATGTAACATAAACATACCTGAATTAGAAAGCTGTAAGTCAGATGGTTTTGTAACGATGTGCTTTTGAATTTCATGCTTCTGCTCACAGACCTGTTAAAATTTAGCAATTTAAGTCCCCCCCCCACCACCTTTTTATTTTTATTTATTTATTTTTTTAAATAGAAATTTTGGTTATCTAAAACTTTTTCACGTTAAAAGAATGAGAAACATGGTATAAACATATGGTATAAATGAAAAAAAAAAAAAAAAAAGTTAAGTTTTATAAAACAAAATACCTCACTATACCCAAATTAGCTCAGCAAGATATATCTATGAACTTAAATTTTAATTAAATACAAAAGGCAGAGTAAATTGTACATTAAATCCTGAAATTTGGATGATTACCTGATTATTTGTAAATACTACTAAGAAAACAATGTAAATTATTCAACTAAATAATTAACAGAGGAGTGGCCGCCGTCACAGGTGCCATAATTTTTTTTCCCATTCTGACCAGAAAATTAGAGTTCTAACTTTTTACGGCTGCTCTTTCATCTTCACCTAACATTTCATTTATAACGACTGTTTCATAATAATGGAAGTCATCAATCCATCAGAAAAAATGATCTATTCCAAAGGTATAATCCTTCATTTGGCGCCCCTTCGTTCTGGCGCCTGGGGCACATGCCACCTCTGCCCCCCCCCCCCCTAGTTTCGGCCCTGCTAGTAATTTTGCATGAATCAACACATTTTTCAGTTTAAAATAGGATTCCGTCATAGTTAGGTCCCTTTTCACACGTTTTACTATATTTTAATTAGCGTAGAAATTTACTATTCTTTAAAAAGAATAAATGTTAATGTTTAATTGTAGAATAATGGCGACTCAAAAATGTATGCATATTTTGCAAAAACCTTTGGGCCAGGCTTAATTTTACTGACCTTTGAACGAACAGGTCACGCCGAGACAATGATTTTCCTACGGGTTGGCTGAAAACTAGGACTGAAAATTTTGGGCCGTGAGGACTAGAAAAGAAACCAGTCCCGGCTCTGTACAGAAAAAATAAGTCAGGCCCGGCCCGATTCTTCCGGAAAAAAGTAAGGCCCGAGCCCGGCCTGTAAAGAGTAGTCACTAGGCCCGGCCCGAGCTTTCAGAAAAAGTATGGCCCGGGCCCGGCCCGAGTGCCGCAAATGAAAACAGGCCCGAGCTCGACCCGGGCTTCGGGCCAGCCCGTGCAGATCTCTAGCTTCAATGCCCCGAACCCCAAACCATTCCGCTTTTCGATGTCTTTAATTTGACAAATTTCCCTTTTAAATTTATCCGGTTTCAATTTTTTTTTTCTTTTTCTTCCTGGTTTCCGCTAGAGTCTCGGCAAAAAGGACGTAGGCAGGGACCTCGGACAGACACTCCGCGAATTCTGCGGCGGTGGCAATAAATTCTGCGCCGTATAAATGACAAACGTACTACAATATCACAATAAAAAGTTTTCTAAAATACTTCATTTACATAGTACAAACTTTTCAGCCGCGTTTGTGCCATTGTTATAATATTGATCCTTATTGCATTGTCACACTCTATGTGTAAAATAGGATAATGATAAGAGTTGTAATTTTCCAAATGGGCGAAAAATGTCCGGACCAGGATTCGAACCAGGGACCTCTTGGCTGAATCTGTCAATTCTCTGCCAACTGAGCTATCTCGGACAAATCTGGAGGACCTAAATCACCCAGCTAACCTTATTGATCATAGCATCTAGTCTGACATATGAATCAGCTCAACAGAATAAATCGCAGTCGTCCGGGATAGCCCAGTTGGCAGAGCATTGACAGCTTCAGCCAACAGATCCCTAGTTCGAATCCCGGTCCGGACATTTTTCGCCCAGTTGAAAAATTACAACTCGTATGATTTACCTACCAATTAGATTAATTGTGTTAAAATTAATCTAGGATAATGATATTTATTATTATTATTGTTATTATTAAAGGATAGTTATATGGCAACTACTTTTTTCTGTTTGTATAAGTACTGAAAAGCATTCTTTAAAATAAGGTTTAGGAAGGGACGATCTAGGTTTTGCTCAGATTTCAAATAATAGCGATTTCATTTATTACATTAATTCTTTACTGAAGTGTTTTTTTCTCTAATTTTTCTAAAACATTATCTGATATTATTTGAGTGGTATAAAACAAGATAATTCTAAATATTGCCTCAAATTTTCAGTCAAAATTTTAATTTTACATTTTATGATATAAATGGCATAAAGTGTAGCTTACTTATACTATTTAAAGGGTGACAAGGCTTTCTTTGCACGCGAAACAATAGTTTCGGCAATTTTCTCTTAGAAAGGTCTCCTCATGCTAACGTGTTACCGTCCTAGCACGTTACAGTAACAGTATGAGGGAAAATTACCTATATTTAATCTCCTCTTCCCACATGGGCTAATATGAACGCTGCTCACTTTATTCCTCCATAACAAATAATTAATTGAAAATTTCTGAATGAATCTATTTTCAAAGCATGATGCGATGTAGAGTCCTGCATCGAGTCGGGTTAACCACTTTTATCCGAACCCGAGTCGAGTTGGGGCTATATTTTCCCGTTGCGGGTCGGGTTGACTTCAACTTTTTTGTTGCGGGTCGTGTTGGCTTTCATTGTATCGGGTTCTGGTTGGTTTTTTGACTCGTGCGGGTCGGGTTCGGGTTGGTTTTTTGACTTGTGCGGGTCGGGTTCGGGTTAATCCGATTTTTTAAAAGAATGTCCAAAATATTTTTTCACGTTAAAAGTCTATATAAACCGCAGTTTCACGAAAGCAAAATGCGTGCCTGTCTGTTTTGTCGAGTCTTAGAATTCGTTTCTGGAAGTTAATATAAACATACTTTTTCAACTACTGGTACGATAAGAAGGATTATAACTAATGCTTCTGCACTGCTGAAGCATTTTTGCTGCATAATTACAATTCTAATGTTCTAGTCTTGATACTTCTAACGTTGTTATGACAAAAACTACTCTGTGATAGACAGGGAGGATCATTTAGCGTTTTGCTGCGTATTGTATTTGTACCATAGACATATAATGCAGTTTGTTATTTCGAAGAATCGTGAAAGGATGACTAATACTCCTAGAGCTCCCTTTGAAAATGTATCAGGTGAATAATTTAATTGTGATGATACACGGTGTGCTGTATATAAGACGGGAAAATTTTCAAAATAATAAATGTTGATAATGTTAGTAAACTAAAGGCAGAATGCCAATTGTGTAAAACAAGGTGTACCGTTGTAAGTGGAACTTTTGAAGCCGCAACTAATTTTAAAGCATATTTAAAGATCAGATTTTTAGTTTTGTACCATTTGCATCGGGTCGGGTACATAACTATCAATAATATGATACCTCTGTTTTAGTGTGTATCAAAAACTAAATGTTGATAACGTTTTTCATATTTCGAAAGAAGAAAAAATGGTTCTTAATGAAAGAATAATCTATGATCGCATTTCTTATATACATTTTATTTTTCAGGCAGTAAATTGAACATATAGTCCTAGATATTCAAATACGTATTTATTTTCATCTGAAACATAGCTGTGCTCAGACTTTTTGTGAAACTCCCAACAACCTGAGTGGTAAAAAACCTATATATGACTCGAAAGAATTCTTCTAGTGTGCATCCGAGCCGACCTGCAAAAAGAAAATTAGATTCATTCCAAGCCCACAAAACAAAATTCGGGATAAGGCGAACCCGATGTTTGACTCTGTTCAACGATACAGAGGTGTTCAGAGGTTTTACTATATATTTGAATATTAAAGAATATAGATTTGTTCATTCTTATATGTAAAACATAAAAATGGTATTAGAGATACAAGTATAGATTATTTTTCACAATGGCGTTAAAAGAGGATCTACTTTCCTTACATTGCGGGTTCGGGTTGAAATACCTCGGGTTCGGGTCGGGTTGCGATTGCCGGAAATTATTTTTGCGGGTTCAGGTCGGGTTGCCGAAATTATTTTTGCGGGTTCGGGTCGGGTTGACTTAAAATGGAATTCGCGTGAACCCGACCCGCGCAGGACTCTAATGAGATGCTATAAAACAATGCTCTGGAATGTTTATTAATTATTCTAATTTCAAACTTTTGGGGAAACTGCCTCGGTCAGCAAGGGAGGCTCATCAGAAGAGGCAAGAGGAAGTAACCCTCCATTGAAAGTTTCTTTAAAAAAAACGAAAGCCAAATTAAAATAGTTCTAATGTAAATGAAATTTTAGATCACAATTTCAAACTGTTCATCAGCATAATGATACTTTAAAAAATTCTATCATTAGCTCATAACGAATAACAGAATTATTCATTAATCTTTTTCGGAGACGGAGGCTGAAAATGTTCTAGAGGTCTGTAATTCCGATTACAAGTGAACGAATTCGACGAGCGAGGGGAAAGGAGGAGCAAAACCTTTATGCGTCAACAGAGACTGGAGGCAGAGATCTGCACGAGCTGGCCCGTAGCCCGATCCGCTTCACGGCACTCGGGCCGGGCCATACTTTTTTTCTGAAGGCTTGGGCCGAGCTGAGCCTAGTGAGTACTCTGTAGGGCCGGGTCGGGTTAGGGACTTACTCTTTTCCTGAAGGATCAGGCCGGGTCTAACTTATTTTTTCTGTGCAGAGCCGGGACTGGTTTCACTTTCACTCCTAGTCTTCAAAGCCCAAAATCTTCAGTCCTAGTTTTGACCCAGCCCGTATGAAAATCGTTGTCTCGGCGTGGCCTGCTCCGTTTAAGGTCAGTAAAATTAGGCCTGGCATAAAAACTGTTGATAAAAAATGCATATATTTTTAAATCGCCATTATTCTACAATTAAACACAAAGATTTATTCTTTTTAAAGAATTATAGATTTCTACGCTTATGAAAATATAGCTAAATTAGAATGTTGTAAAATATGTGAAAAAGAGCCTGCCTATGACGGAATCCTGTTTTAAACTGAAAAACGTGTTGATCCATACAAAATTAATATAATACATAAGAAAAGAATATATAATACACTTACACTTGCTAAAAAAGGAATTTGTCTATAACGCATTTTTTCTATGCAATTCCGTCTTAGAAGATTTTACTGTATAGCATTTTCCAGATTTTTAATATATGGAGTACGGATTAACAATATTAATGATGACTGAAGCATTTACATACAAGAAATAGAGATTCATTAAAAAAATAAATATCGCAGCCTGCGTCAATTCTATACAAATGAAGATTATAAACACGAAAAAAGGGGTTAAGATAAATATTTTTAGTCAGAACTCCTCGTACACGACATTTTTTTTAACCAAATCGACGTAAAAATCAATGTTTTGTAGAAATTCACTCGGGCCGGGCTCGGACCGAGATTTTAACTTTTTCCGAGCCGGGTCGGTCTCGGGCCAAACTTTTAGCTATTCCAGGCCGTTGTTTATACCGTTCCAGGCCGGGCCAATAACTTTTTCTGCGGGCCGGTCCGGGTCCGGACCGAAATTTTAACCTTTTTACCGAGCCGGGCCAATATTTTTTTTCTATGAGTCGGGACGGATCCGGACCTGGAAGTTTCGGCCCGTGCAGACCTCTAACTGGAGGCTTCAATTTATTTAGCCACGCTGTAGATAGAAATAGTAGGAAACATCCTACTTTTTCTAAATTTTAATTGTTTTAAAAATTATATTTGTGTGAAAAAAGGTATAGTCCAGGCAATAGGGAATTTTACCTAGCAAAATTAATGGTAGTACTGGAAATCGGCTTTCTAGATGTTTTTTGGGTCGCTGAATCCGAATTTTTAACTTCCCACCAAAATTTCCCCCGGCAACGTCCCCAAATTTTGGTAAAAAGCCCCCAAAAAAGGTTTTTATTAAAAAAATCAATTTTTTTAATTGTTTTAGAGAAAAAGTATCTAGAAATTCAGAAAGTAGACAAAATTTCCAACAAATTAGATATATGACATTATGACTTAGGATGAAGGGGAAGGGGGATCTGCCTCGGAACATGCGCGCGGTGCTGCGTAAACTAAGTTGCGCAATTCCACTTAACCACTCACACGTTTACATTCGATCCTCCCATCTCCCCTCCGAACTTTCTCTATAACGTTTACTTTAAGATTTTTGGGTCGCTGAATCCGAATTTTTAACTTTCCCCAAAAATTGTTGTTTTTAAACCAAAATTTCTTATTGTTTTAGGGGAAAAGCATTACGAAATTCAGAAACTAGACAAAATTTGTAACAAATAGGATATATGACATTAGGAATTAGGATGAACGGGGAGGGTGAGGGCTGCCTCTGAACATGCACTGCGGCGCTACGTGCACTAAATTATGAAGTCCAGGCAATAGGGGATTTTATCTGGCAAAATAATTACTAGTTCTGGATTTCGACTCACTTTATGTTTTTTGGGTCGCTGAATCCAAATTTGTAACTTCCCACCAAAATTTCACGCGGCAACCCTCCCAAAAATTGATTTTCTGAAAAAATTTGGTTTTTGAGAAAAGCGCGTGGGGAATGTTCCAAGGCAGCCCCCTATCTCCCCGTGTATCCTACGTCATAATGTCATATATCCTATTTGTTGCAAATTTTGTCTAGTTTCTGAATTTCGTAATGCTTTTCCCCTAAAAAAATAAGAAATTTAAGTTAAAAACAACTATTGGGGGGGGGGGGGAAATATTGGGGGTAAGTTAAAAATTCGGATTCAGCGACCCAAAAAACTTAAAGTAAACCTTATAGAGAAAGTTCGGAGGGAAGATGGGAGGGCTAATGTAAACGTGTGAGTGGTTAAGTGGAATTGCGCAACTTAGTCCACGCAGCACTGCGGCGCATGTTCCGAGGCAGATCCCCCTTCCCCTTCATCCTAAGTCATAATGTCATATATCTAATTTGTTGGAAATTTTGTCTACTTTCTGAATTTCTAGATACTTTTTCTCTAAAACAATAAAAAAATTGATTTTTTTAATAAAAACCTTTTTGGGGGGGCTTTTTACCAAAATGTGGGGGTGTGGGGGGGGGGGGTTGCCGGGGGAAATTTTGGTGGGAAGTTACAAATTCGGATTCAGCAACTCAAAAAACATCTAGAAAGCCAATTTCCAGTACTACCATTAATTTTGCTAGGTAGAGTCCCTATACGGTCTCTATTGCCTGGGCTAGTATGTATGTATTTAAAAGTTGCTTTATTGTTTATAAATTAACTATAAAATGCACGAGATTTAAAGCACTGATTGCATTTTGTAAGGTTTTCTTTTAAAAGTCTTAAATATAGGTGAATATTGATTACTTAAAAGTATTGAACGAATTTATCATTCTTCGAGCTTTCAATAAGATGCAGCCAATTTTCTTATTTGAAAATTTCCTGCTCTATGAGCAGGTTTATTATATTTGGATCAGTTTGTAAAAAGTTTAAATTGTTGCCATTTAGATGAAATTGCTTTTCTCAAAACTTTAATATTCATTTAAAGAATTTAACTTAATCTACTTTTCAATACCATATTTTTGTGTCCTTCCGTAACCAGAGAATATTTATAAAGTGTTCTTACCAAATTTTATATTCCTCCCCTTCTCGCCCCCCTTTTTTATATTGAGCACATCTTTGTAAATTGCACACTTTAAATGTTTTTGGTATGTAGAGATGAACTGTTATAAGCTGTCATCATTTATTAGATTTCATACTTAAAAGCTTTAAGTCGAGTAGATGTATTATATAAGCGTATTAATTTGTTGTAACTTACTAGATATTTTCATTTTAAAACATTTTTATATGTTTTATTAAAAAGAACAATGTAAAAATATACAATTAGTTTCTTTATTCATATGCCTTCTTGTTTTTTAATTATTCTAAAAATATGGTTTACAAATAAACAACCATGTATATTGTATAGATAACATAACACATCTTACTTCAATAACACTTGCCTTTAAATTACAATTGCTAGTTTCGAAAACTAAATTGAGGTTCGGGATGGAAGGGTTGTGCAGGCATGTCTGTGTGTGCGGGCGGAGATCGCCGATCTCAGTCCCCCTCCCATTTTGTTAACCGGTCGTCACTGATAGTCAGTACAAGAAGAGATTTATTTGAACTTTATTTGATACATATTCTCTATCTTTTATCATTAGTTTTTTTATAGATGTAATTTTTAACTTCGATAGATACTATTTGACAGCAGTGGCGGCTCATGCCCTATTTCACAGGTGGGACACCTATATGATAATTGTGTCAATGTAGAAGTCGGTAAATTACAGCCGTATACCATATTTTGGACTACTATAAACACGGATAGTACAGTGTGTACAGATTATATAAGAATCCGTCCCTTTTTGACAGTGATAAATTCGCATATGAGCTGTGCGACTACGTACACGAGTCCATTTGTTGAACGAGGTGACAATAAAGAACTTCGTTCTTTATTAAGTATTGCGTGTTTCTCACCACCCATGTTATGTTAATCACTTTCTTTTCTTGTATAATGAACTCGTCTTAGGCCAGTTGTCTTCTTGACACAGTAAAGTTGTATATAACATACGAAGTTTAACATTTTAACCCTTTTTTCAGTTTTCTCACGTTTCTCAATAATATATGGAACTATATTTTGTATCATGTTTTCGTATTAGGTTACAAACTAGTCTTGAGAAATTTGCAATTTCGATTCGCTGACAATGGGACTCTACCAAGTAATCAGACATTAACCCTCATGTGGTCACATAGATGACAATAGTCATCCATGAAAAATTTTGGTTTTATTAACCTGTAACCGGAGTGACAAATATTGTCGCATAACTACTGTGAGTGGTCTGTCAGACCACTTAATCTAAAAATGAATAAAATGTTACATTAACCCTGAAAATACTATTTCTGTACTAAACTTCATGTACAGGACTATTATATTTAAAATTCATCTATTCAAAAGTCAGTGAAAGTAAAAGGACTCCAAATAAAACAAAATTTAACCAGCATCTATAGTTAAACTGAAAATTGAAAAATGCAGTGGTCTGTGAAACCGCTAACAGCGATTACAGGTTTAATATAATTTTTGGTTTTTTAGTGTCTTTATTATAGTAACTCACACATATATTACTTATAACATATGTATATATATAATATAGCAGACTACAAGTGGATCAGCCAAAATGATGGCATAATCTTGAATGTGCATGTCATCCATGCGATCACTCGAGGGTTAAAGTGACAGTGTGTTTAAATTAGTTGTCTGGGAAAATTCTCAAGATTAAGCTCATTATTTTTGTCAGATTATACTCGCTTGGTTTACTTAAGATGCTAAAAGCTACGGAATTTACAAAAGTGGAAATTCTAAAGATTTTTAAGTTGAAATCGAAAAGTAAGCCCATTATTGAAATTTCTAGAAATTTAAGTAGTTCAAAGGAAAGAATATACCAAGTACTTACTAGAAATAACAATTTCAATCGAAAACCAAGATGCAGGCAGCCACGTATGACAAGTATTCTGGCTGATCGAAAAATTGATGTCAAAACAAAACATGTCTATAAGTCAAATTAAAAATGATTTTGGTGCTAAAAAAGTCTTGGTGTCTTGTACCAAAGTACACAAAACATAGACACATAAGAGACTGCATAGCATTGTTGTAAAATATGTCGTGTAAACCGCGCCTAAAATCACACCATAAACAGGCCAGAATGGATTGGACTCGAAAGTAAATGTCGTATGGAGACAAGTGGCTCACCATATTATTCAGCGGTGAAAAGAAGTGGAATATGGATGGTCCTGATGGCTGAAATTGTTATTGGCATTATCCATAGGCATAATTAGTGTGTGGGCCGGGTAGGTTTGCCCACACTAGGTAGCGTCAGTGTCCACTCCAAAATTTCAAATTCAAGTAAAATTGTTATGACTGTGAAATATTCAAAATTTTAATTTTCAAATATTAAAAACGTCAGCCAAACAAATACAATACTTATTTCTGATTTGAGAAATAATGTTAAATAATAACGAAATTGCAATTTCGTAACCTTTTTAAAAAAATAACTATTTTGATAGAAATAGATTTTTCATGACAAAAAAACATTTCAAATATTTTTGCAATTGGAACTATATCTGTAAAACTGATAGTTTAAGAAATAGCAAGTTTCAATGCTAAGAAGGGACACACTGTACACTCTGTTGTCATAACAAATTGCTGATACACTACTGTACATATTTGTGCTTTGGATAAGATTAGTAAAACTTTTAAGACTTATTTCAGCTATGCCTCATAAATTTTCTTTTAAACAGGTTGCCTTTACTCGCTATACACAAGAGTGCCACTCACCAGAGGATTGTAGGCCAGATGAATGCTGTGTTTTAGGTAAGTAAAAACAACTAATTACCAACAACTGTACTAAAAAAAAATCGTATTCATTAAAGCAAAATACCATTTCTACTGCTTCAGCATTTAAGTCCTAAGAATCTAATAAAAGGTGATTATGATTCTAAATGAAGTCAATCTGACTACTCAGTTTAGTTAACCAGTTTCAGATTGATCAGTTTGATAACAGGGATGATTTTATGAAAGACTTTTATCCAAATAATTCCTCTTTAGGTAGACTTTTCAGAACTAACAAATAAACAAAATTAAGTACTATTGAAAAATACCCATCTGAGGTTGTCAATTTAGATTTATGAAAAGCTTAACTCTATTAATTTTGTGTCTGTTCATAACATTAATTCTCAGTATTGAAGAAAAATTAACATTAATGACAAAAGAGCATAAAACTTAAATAAGGTGGTTTGTAATGGATTTATACTTTGATATTATATTGTACTGCAGAACCATATTTCTGCATGGCCAATTTGAGTATTCATCAAGGGAACACAGATAATGATCAGCCACACCTATATAGTATATAATGACATTAATTTTTGTAAAGGGTCTCCATAATTGCTTTTTGTACCTGGGTACTATGATGAGGCCTGGTGCACTGTATTCAAGAATAACTAAACATAAATAACAAGAAAATATGGATTCAAAAGTTTATTAAATTTTTATTGCAGGAATGATGCGCTTTTCCACTCCTGTTTGTAAACCATTGGGTCAAATCGGTGATGTTTGCTTGATGTACAATGAACCAGAGGATAAAATCTTAAGTTATCCAAATGGAGAAGTTCAAGCTCACGGACTCTATACATTATTTTGCCCTTGTGCATCTTCATTACATTGTGTGAATGCTAGTTGTTCGGTCTGAAATACTGCAGATAAAAAAAAAAAAAAAAAACAACTGGGAAATTTTTTAAGAAGTTCTTCAGATGTACGACATATTAACGGAACTATACTGATACTTATGAAAAATGTTATACATTAGAACATTTTTATCCATGTAACAGAAAATTATGGAATATATTATTTTCCCTCTTTATATACATATCAATGTACTGTTTTTTTTTACTCACTATCTGTACCTCAAAGTGTGCCAATAAATAAGAATTATAAAATCGCTTTGCTATTATTTGTTTTGTTTTAGATCGAAAATTCTAAGATAGGTTGTTCTGATCGAATTCATATAATAGATTATCTACAAAATTTGTTTGTGAAAGCTCATTTTACGAAAAAGAAACATGCCTAGAGTGAGAAAGATTGAGCAAAAATTTAAAAAGCAACACTAATAAGAGAAAGTTTCGCTCAGTCTGTGTGTCTGTCGGCGATGGCTAGTGAAATCTATCGCACCAGGAAGTCTGAAAATTTGGGTGAGGTTAGTCCAAGGCAGGTCCTGATGCACCCGAGGCTCAGATTTTTAATTCTTTGATAATTAGTCCAGATATTAATTAAAAACCCATCAATAATTTTTTTTTTCTTTGCAAAAATCGGCACATGTCCAGAATCTGATTTTCGAGCGAAAAGGAAGGAAAAACCAAATTTTGGCTATTTTTGTTTTAACCTCAATTGGCTGAACCATTCGGGATGCAGAAATACCCAAGATATATTCTTAAAGTTTGTATTTTTATGTCTTTAACATTGCAATCAGTTCAAAAAAATATCATTGTTAACCCATTGGATTATTAGTATTATTTTTTTAAAGGCCATTTTAGCAGTTGATGCTTTCCTCCTTACAAAAACGCTTCTCCAGGCTGCAATTTTAGGTACCAACAAACAAACAATATGCTCTTAAAGCTGAGACCTTTTTCTCGTGAGGGCAATCGTTTTTTAAAAATATGAATTTTAACCCTTTCAAAAACATTAGCAATCGCAAGTCACTTTGCGCCTCCCAAAGACTACCTTTTCTATGCTAAAAGTAACTAAACGTCCATATTTTGACACAAACTTTTTAGAGAATCTTGGCAGACCAGATTTATATCACCTACAAAAATTTAGAAATGTTTGGATGAGTAGAACTATTAAAAAAAAAAAAAAAAGAATTGAGAAATTTTCGATGAAAACGGCAAAACTGTTTTGGCATGGTTTCGATCATTTACGTCTCATGTTTTCACTACTAAATATGCATATTTTTTCACGAAATTTTAAAGAGAGCTTAGATACAGTTATATTTATAACCAATTAAAATTTCAGAGTTTGGAAGATGAACTTTATTTATTTTATTTTATTGCATTAAAGGACTAGACACACACACACACACACACAAAAAGGAAGAAAATATTTCTTTTACAACTAGATAATATTTTTTCATGAAATTTTTACACGGGCTTTAAAAACCATTATACAGTAGAACCCGCGCTAATCCAAACTCCACTGATCCGAAATTCCGGTTAATCTAAAATTATACTTGAACAGATTAACTGAAACATTGAAATGTACTAAAAACAAAAAAGTACTTTTTCAGCATGCATAATTTTGTACACATTAAAGAAACTAATGCAATAATTCAAGGATCGCATTTACATTTAATAAAAACACTTTACATTAACACATCACATACACATTAACAATCTTTTGGGGATGAAGAAATTTGTCAGATTTGTCTGACGAAGTTATGTTATTCTGGACGAAGAAGCATTATTATGGCAAGGTCTCATAAACATGTCTGTTGATGTAGCATTTTCACTCTGCTCTATATATCGCAGTACTATTTCTGGAGCATTTGCAGCTTCAGAATAGGAAACAAGAACATTATCTAGCTCATCAATTTCTTCTAGATCAGAGTCATCTTGTGGCTTAGTCTGAACTGAAGAGATGATTTCTTCATCTGTATGTAACTGATTGGCTTCACTATCACAAGACAACCACTCAGTTACAGTGTGTTAACTTGCATCTTCACGGCCTAGAACACATTTAATAAACTGAAGAATTTTGCTTTTGTTTTCTTCTCCTTGTTCAACATCGCTAGAATCAGCTAAACTTGACCATAACTTTTTCCATGACATCACTAAACAATTTTGTGTAAAATTATCAAATCTGATACCGAGTAAATTACATCTTTTATTGTGACATTCTGCATAAGTTGCCGTGCAGAGACAGAGCTACCGTCACTTTCAATCAGTTTTCGAAGAAGCACCTTCCTGTAGCTGCATTTTACATTTTGTAACACTCCTTGGTCTATAGACTATAATAAAGCTGCTATATGCATAGGCTGTAATAAAGCTGTGATGTAATAAGACTGTATTAAAGCTGCTTTTTATCAGATTTCAGGTAATCCAAACTTTTCGTAATCAGAACTTTTTGTAATCCGAACAGGCACCAGTCCCAATTAATTTGGATTAGCGGGCTTCTACTGTAGTTATAACCGATAAAAAATTCCAAAGAATTCGGAAAAGAAGAACTATTTTTTTTAAACTATGAAACAACACTGCATGAAAAAACAAGAAAATGTCTTTTTTTACGGGTGCTTTTAGCACTAAATATTAATATTTTTCACAAATTTTTCATCAAAATACAAATTCATACAAAATCGGGTTAGATATATAGTCATGCAAACTTGAGGCTATTATCATGGGCCTGGGTGGGTCAGCTAGTCTTACATAAAAAGTTATTTTTCACATTCAACAACTAGTCTGATTTTTTTTTTTTTTTTTAAAGAAAAAAAGAGAAAAAGGAATGGACTTATACCACAGTTTTTTTTTTTTAAATTTATATTGTAAACAACTAACGACTTTGGGATTACGCCCATCAACTGCAAATCTAACTGGAATATATTCAGAATTTTTTTTTTTTAACAATTAAACAGAAAAATAATGATAGTGCAAGATATTATTAACAAAAAGATGTGATTTTGTGTGTTCACTGAAGCACTGGCAACATTCTTAAAACTCTAATCTAATACTAATAGAAACAAGTGTTTGTTAAACTTACAAGTTATATTGTGCTGCATGAAAGATAATTGTACATTTAAAAATATTTTAAAAGTAATTTTCTCCATAAATTGAAAGTAACCAAGTGGCATTAACATTAAAACAGACAGAAATTTTACTCAAGTCATACAACAATATTTTAAACAGGAACTTTTATTTAATACTATTTAACTTAATTATTCAACTTAGTAGTTACATACTTATTACAACTTAGTAGTGGTGAAGATTTGACATATTTTATGAAGAAATTTCTGGTTCTATTAATTTGGAGAAGGTCAAATCGACAGCTATGGTTGTTCAACTGTTAAAAACCAGTAATAATTATACTTACAAAGTTAAAAGATTATTCGGTGTCAAAACAATTGTAGAGTCAGAATTCAAATAACATTTTTGTAATTTTCAGTTTTTAAATTGATGTTTAATCAAATATAATATGTATTTCTCTTGAGAAATACATATAAGCATATGAACTAAAACTCTAAAATGAAAATTTTAAAGATTGTTGAAAAATAGAAATAACAGGACAGCTACAGGATGAGAATTATCCATTTCACTAAAAACAGAGTCATTAGAAAATTCTTTGCAACATGAAACAGTAAAATATAAGATTATGATGTTTATTAACAACATTACTAGAACAACAATTTCTCATTTTCTGGAAAATCATGAAAAGATAAAAGCTGAAATAAATTTTGAATTCAACTTTAAAAATAAAGAGAATTGAAGTAAATTTATTTTAAATTGAATTTTGCAAATAAAAATTTTTATAAGCAAGAACGCAGGAAAATGGTGTTTTGCCTGATGCATCCCCCTTCCCTTATAATACTATTAGTTATATTATTATGATTTACAATAACAGAAATATAATATGTATTATTTTTAAGGATAATAAAAGATACATTTTCAATATAAAATAGCAAAATTAAATACAACTTATTAACTTATTGTTACAAATGAATAAAATGTATTTTACATATTAATAAACATTAGAAAGTCTCATTAACAATACAAGATGCTTATAAAAAATATAGTTTTAATTTTTTCCCTTGCACTTGCATTATGCCCATTAAGGTTTAAAACAGTTTTTAGGTTTGATAACATGGAAAAGACATTAATTTCAGTTATTTTTATGCTACATAAGCATTCTTATAATGTGAGTTATATTTTCCAAAAGTGAAAAAGTGTCCAGGCCAGGATTTAAAACAGAGACCTTTGACTTAAGATGACAATGCTCTACCAACTGAGCTATTCTGGACAAATCTGGTAGACACAATTCACTCAGATAATCTTATGATAACAACACTTGGTCTGTCATCTGAAACAGCTCAACAGAATAAATTGCAGGTAATGAAACTCCAAGTAAACATTGGATACATAATTACACTTCATTAATTTTTAACACATTTGTTCTAATTGGCAAACAAATCATATGAGCTATAATATCCCAACTGAGTAAAAAAGTGTCCTGGCCTGGCCTGCACACTTTTTCACTCAGTTAGGATATTACAGATCGTATGATTTGTTTGTCAATTACAATAGTTGTGTTAAAATTAATCAATGGTGTAGCTAGGATTCTTATCTGGGAGAGGTTTTGAATTACAGTACAGAACCATTTATCTGGAATGCTTGGGGTCAGATGTATTCCAGATAACTGGTTTTTCCAGTTAACTGGTTGTGTATGAAAGCAACATCCATTTGATAAGTTTTGTGTAATATATGTGGTTGTGGCATTATTTCTGATATTAAATTATTAGATTACTTGGATTAAAAATCAATGCAAGAAAGATCAAAAGTTAACCAGAGTTTAAAAAAGGTAAATTATGGGAATCCCTTAGGAACAAAAATTCTTCTGTTTCCTCTGCATGAAAATTAAAACATTTAAAATACAATAAATATGTTTTCATTTCAAATACTAGATGTCACCAAATTATACAATTGTTTAAATAAAGCCTATGTGAAAATGGCAGTGTGTGATACATTTTTCTGCAAAGATTCTGAAATCAGTCTATCAGAAATATCATTCCGGATAACTGGTTTTCGGATAAATGGTTCTATACTGTATTATTATTACTCATAAAATGAACTATTTCACTGTGTTACACATCCACAAGGTAGTATTTAGAAAATATGTGACACATAAAAAATGTTGTAATTAAATGCACAAACCATGATAAATTTAGCATTTATGCATTTAAAAGTTTCATAAAACTCTTCAGAGCTAAAAAAAGAAGAGATTGAGAAAGAGCAGTAACATACATACTACTTATTGCTTCTAATTTTTTTCTTTATTAATTTTGTGTTTAAATAGAGGCTCCTATTAAGCATATCTTGAAATAGTTGAAGGGTAAAAATTTTATGCTTTTCTTTACTTTGTTTTTTTACTCATTATAATTTTACGTTAACATAAGGGAGTTTGTATGTATCTTATCAGTTTTTAAATGCTCTAGGAGGGGTTTTAATACAAAATCATCCCTTTTGCTGCACCAGTGAATTAATAAAGGCTCTTATAATGTTCTGTTTGTGCAGTTTTTTAGCTGTAATAATTAAAAAACTAAACTTAATAGCAATACAGCTTAAGATTATCTGAAAAAATAGTGTAGATCAATATACAGTGTGTCCACGTTTAACCTGACCGACCTTTATTTTCGAAACCGTTGGTCCTAGATGCATACTTCCAATTATAAAAATGGTTTAAATAAGGTAAAGAATTATTTTTAAAGCTATTTGGGTCAAGAAAAACATTTATTAAAAAATTACGAAATTTAAATTTTTATACGGTCCCCCGGTCCTATAAGTGATATTTACTAAAAATTTACTGTGACATTAACAAGTAAGACAAAAAAAGTCTCATTCATCTAACATTAAAATTGGCCGAGTTATGAAACTTTGAAATGCATGACTTATACCACTTTTTTGCATATCAAAACAGATGATTTCGACCAGGCTTTCAGGGGTCACGTATAAAGTACTTAAATTTATTTTAAGGTATCTGTGCTTTGAAAGAAATCGTACAAATATTACGATTAACTTTTATTAGTTAAGTTTCCGATTAGTTAAAATAATTGTATTTTAACATATGTTTTATTTTGTAAGGATTTGAGGCTATGATTTCTTTTAACTAAAATTATGTTATTTTCATAAGGTTTTATTTAACTTGCAATGATAATCTTTCCAGTTTAAAATTTGTACACAAACTTTAACTTACTTTCAAATGTCCGATCGAAGTTAAATTTTACATACTGACTTAAATCCGAATACAATGCAGTATTATTATGATTTTCGACTCTTACCACCTTATACATACTTAGATTAGAGGATAACACAAAAAAAAATTTGGATAGATTACCATCAAGAAATTTAAGAAAGAGCTTTAGATTAGATAACATAAACCTGCGATGGTTGTGTTTAACTTTTATAATTACATTTTAGGTATTTTTAATGCTGAATCAAAAAATTACCTTCACTTTTAACCATCATGTCAAGATTTTTCGCAAATCGTAAATTTCAATGTTAAAAAATAGCAAAAAATCTGATACTATATAATAGATATGACTTTTTTATTCAGTTTAATTTTATTTAATTCAATAATTTATTAGTTTTTTTGGCTTATACTGGGTTTCTTGCAGCAAAACAGCTCGGGGTTCCGATGAGGTTGGGAGAGGGGGAGGATCAATTTTAACTTTTAGCTTTTTAACTTTGAAATTTGCGATGTGAGAAAATTCCTGACGTGATGATTTAAAATGAAGGTCATTTTCGGATTCAATGCTAAAAAATTCATAAGAATCAATTTTCAAAAGCTAAAAAACATGCCAGAAGCCAAAATTTGAAAGACAGTGTAATTTAACAGCATTTTAAAATATGTATCATTTTGTAAAGAATTGAGGCTGTTGTTTTTCATCCTTTTATTTAACAAAAAATCTGTTACTTTTATCCTCTTATAATGTTCAGTACAAATTGTACATTTTGCAGTAATATGTCAGAATGATTAAAGATTTCAAATTTACATTGCAATGCTAATTTTACTCTCAACCATTTCTTTAATATATCTGACGAAATTATATTTCTACTAAATTTGTGAATGACCCCTAATATGCAGCACAAAATATACTCCAACTTTAAACTGCAATTATTCGGTCAATTTTATTCGTAGAATAACAGGACTTTTTTTGCCTTACTTGCCAGTGTAACAGGGAAATTTTACTAAATATAACTTATAGAACCGGGGCACCATATAAAAATTTAGGTTCTGTAATTCTTCACTAAATTGTTTTTTTGCTTCAAACTTTTTTTTATCTTAACCCTGCACCTAATTTTGACCCTTTTTGTAATTAGAAGTATGCATCTAGGACCAACGGTTGCGAAAATAAAGGTCGGTCAGGTTATACGTGGACACACTGTATATAACTTAATAAAGATTTGTTGATAGTCATAATACATAGCCAGGACTCGATAGGAAAATAAAAGTTTGGTAGCCAGAAAAAAATTTCTAGTTTTGCCGGTAAAAACAGTTGTCCCCTCCATGTCCCCCTACCTACACAAATTATTTAACCATGGATTTAAAAACATGTTTTTTCATAAATTGATTGAAGAAGAATTACCATATACAGTAATGATATGTTATGAATTGTTTTAAATTTTTCCACTTAATAATAACTAATGGATGAATTATGAAAAGTAATGTACACAGTTACCTGTTAAAATATTTTGGTCACCAAAAGCAAACTGACAACACATTTGTCAAGCTTTGTGCATGTAGCAAATATTTTTATCAACAGGATCAATATAAAAAGGGACATTTATAAAATATGAGTTAATCTTTTTTTAATATTAAATTGATTTTTTTCAACTGACTTTACAACTCTATCTAAAATTATTACAAAGTTATTTTAGTAGTAGCTATTTTTATCCTCTTTTTCCCGAATTTCCTTTTCCTTATACATATGTAAAATAGCTGTTTTTAATTTGAAATATCATTTCAGACATTACATATTTTAAAATATTGTGTACTTTAAAAACATTTAACATGTAGATGACTATTTCAAGTGTAAAGCAAAGCTAGAAACTCTCGTCTCCCTCTTTCCTCTAAAAATAATCATGGCAACACTGATCTCAGTATTGCTTTGTAAGGTAGTGTCTACTAATTTAAGATTTTTTGATAAAGTTATTAAATGTCAGTAACTTTTACAATTTCGTTTGAGATGTTTCAGACATTTGTGTATTCGAAGTTTGATGATGAATTTGGATTCTCCATCAAAAATAAGGGCACACACATTTCACCATTTTTTTTATGACATGTTTTTTTAAATCATCCCCTGACTCCTTTAATCCTTACTTTTGTTGTTCTATTGTATGCCAGCCCCTTGTGAATTGCCATTTGCTGCATGAGCACTCAGTGTACAACTCAGCTACTTTCTTGAAATTTAATATAAATATATTAGTACAAGTTATTTACTAATGTACTTAAATCCCAGAAACTCTTACATAATTTTATATCAGCGGCTTAATTTCCATTTGAATTGCAAGAGTTACTGGCCAGTTAATCATCTTGATTTACTTAACGTTAATCTTCAGTTAAATTATAATTTGAATATTTTTCTTTTGTTAAAAAAATTAACAAAATAAAATAACCCCACAATATTTTGAATACCTATTCCAGTTAACTATATCAAAGAAAATACCTTATTATGGCAAATACTTATGGCTAATACTTATAACAGAGGATTAAAAAGTATTGAAAGATAAAATTTAATTCATTACATTCAATTTCTAAGTCTTATTTAAAATATGAATTCAGTTCTGATCATTAGATCTATTATTGTAGCAGAAGAAAAATATTGTAGGTATGCTTTTTTTCTCATTAAAAAAAAAAAAAAAAACATTAAATATTATAAAAGGTGTATTAAAGTATAATATTAATATTAAAAAAATATAATTTCACAGATGAAAAATTTTCTGGATTAAGATGCTGCATTAAATAATAACTCAGTTACAGAATCTAGATTTATTAATTGAAAAAAGTAATATACATTTTTGTCCCAGGTTTTATAGCTCTCGAAGCTGGTAGACGGGAGGTGTTGGCTTCGAACCCAATCACGCCCATCGGTCTAACCATTCAGAGCTTTCATAGTTTTCTTCGAACCTTGGGAAACTTTGCATAGATACGGGTTAGGTTCCCTTAGAAAGACCCCCACAGAGGACACTCCCCCTAGGGCTTATATCCCTTGAGTAGATAATTGGCTGTTAAAAATCAACCCAACCCAGGTTTTATAGCTTTAGGAAATATGGAAAGATGGGGGTCCATCTTCCGGTCCCAGGCCCTTTTCAGGCCCATTTGTCGGCACAAGGAACCACCCGTGAAGCAAGCCCCGCGGCGCGTCCCGAAGGTCGCCGCCAGACAAGCTCCAACAGAGCGGAACCCCATGCAAACTCCGGTCAGACCGACGCCACTGCCCAGCGCACACGGCGACGGCTATTCCCAAGGAGAGATGAACGGCCGCTACGACAGTCCTCACCACCCAGCTAGAAAAACCAAGTGGTCCCTAAACTTGGTTACTCGAGCCGGTAGACCCCGCAAGCCATCGCAGGAACCAGACGCCTATAAAGACGCTGGGCCCACGGACTGAACCGAGGCTTCCCGACCCGAATTTAATTTACGGAAGGCCCCCCCAAGATCAGATACCATTTTCCGGCAGAGACATATATGTGGGCCAGCCGATAGGAAAGTTATTGAAGAGCCCCTAACTTGAAAACCAGGGAGGACGGGGAAAGTCCCTCCGGCCGTAAAGTGACCCAGCTCCTGGCTTTTCGCCCAAACCACCCGGCTCAACCGACGGAACCCCTCGTGGATCACGCCGGGAACCAGTTGGCCCAGACTAGGTGCCGTTAGCAACCCCAGGCGGGGATGGAAAGCTCCACCTAGACGGAATAGACTCCGCCTCGCTAGGGGGGTCGATCGGAACGGAGTCCCGCCAGCCCCCACCGACTCGACCCCATCCTAGGACAGAGAAGCCAGTGGAGGCCGACAGAAGCCCGCCCGCCACTACCTTACCTCACGGCCGTCGAGGGTACCCAGGCCGAAGGCCCCTGACCCCGTGCAGTGACCGACCGCTACCTTTGTTAGTGCGTTCGAAAGTTAGGTGGAGACACCTCTAGGTCCTCATCACCAGGCGAGGAAAACTCCGGTACTGCATAGACACGGAGGACCTGGATCGGACCAAGAGTTCACCTGAGGCACGATGAGCCGCCATGTTACCGGCGAGCCTCCGGCCCGTTTCCCTGCGGGAGTAGTGTTCGATGGTGGACATGCCGGCCGACCCCCTCCCATGGGTCACGGCATGACATGGAGCAACCAGAACCATACTGGCCTCCCCATGCGACCACTCCTTGGTCAACGGGGGCACCGCCAAACCCCACCACCCTTAGGGTCGGCTCCCAACTGCTCCAGCTGAGGTCCTCGGAGGGATGAGCCACCCAAGTCATAAAGTAACCTGGGCGCTGTCCGAAACCCTCGCCCTTCGGTTGCTCCGGGAGTCCCTGCATGGCGTTCCCACGAGCCCCATCGTCACTAGCGAGCACCGAGGACTTTCCACTACAAAGCCCTCACTCATACTTCAGGCTCCCTCTTAGTCAATTGGTGGATGGGGTCCTATCGCCTTAGCTAGTCTTTGCCCGGCGACACCGTCCGGCCCTTAGACCGGCACCGGGATCGACCTATGGAGCGTCGCTATCCAGCTTGGCCAGAGAACCCGGCTGCCGGGGGTGCGTCCGAACACAGACCCCGAAGGGCCTACGCACCCATGCACAACATCCGTTAACCGTGTCCACCGTGCTCAATGCCTGTCGGAGATGAGCCTCTCGAGGAGGTGGCGATTCGTCCCCATCCGGCCCCCTCGCATTTGTACACAACGAACTCTGCCGAGCTTCCGGTCACCTCCCCCACTCAAGGGGTCGGGTCGGAACCACCCGGAGGGGCGGCCACTAGAAAATATGGAAAAGGAGATAAAAGTATTTTACAATTAATTCTAGAGTTTTACATAAAATTTACAATGACAAGGCCTAGTGACAGTTTTTTTGTATGTTGTAACATCTTTTTAATTTATTTACATCTTTTAAAAACAACAGAAAATAATGATTTAGTTGTAAATAAAATCTTTAAATAAATGTAGAAACACCTGCATTAAGGTCAGATTTCTCTTATATAATATACACAATATACATAGCTGCCAAAATGACAATATCTTCTGTAGCAAATAACATTGTTTTGAACCAGAAAAAAAGTTAATAAATTTTGCCTTGTTTTTAATAGTTTTTATTTAATTTCATTTATCAAATAAAATTTCCAGTTCAAAGCATGATTATCTGACCTAGTTCAAACTGAAACACTGCTACAGAAAATATTGGTATGTTAGCAAATATGTATGTATAAATAAATGTAAAATGAAATTACATATGTAAACGAAGTGGTGAAATACAGATAATAGTAAAATTATACTACAAAAAATAAAAGTATGATAAATTAAATTAAAAATCAGTTAAATGAATTTAAGATAGTGTAAGTGTTAAAATATTAAAGTAAAACCTTTTCAAAACTGACACCTATGGATAGCAAGAAGAATTTGTTCATGATTCAAAGGGATTTAGGACCAATGGTTGCGAAAATAAAGGTCGGTCAGGTTATACGTGGACACACTGTATATAACTTAATAAAGATTTGTTGATAGTCATAATACATAGCCAGGACTCGATAGGAAAATAAAAGTTTGGTAGCCAGAAAAAAATTTCTAGTTTTGCCGGCTATCAAGAGATAAAATCATACAAATACATGGTGCATCTCAAAAGTTCAGTGAATGCAAGGGCGGATTCAGCCCTTGATTTAGGGGCGGGGTCCCCTTATTTTATAGATCTCTTAATGAAGCATTTTTCAAATAGTATATATAAAACCTGTTTATAATGGAATATTGAAATTCTGAACCTGAAAATTTCATGGTTCTGATGAAAATAATGCAATAATTGAAAATGTACCTGATAAAACAAAAACTTGTCTAAAGCAGAATTTTCCCTCGTCCTTTGCAATTTTATCTTAGCAAGTTTCAGTGGCATATCCAAGTGAGGAAGGGGGACTGATACAGGGTTGTAGTGGGTAGCTGCCCGGGCGTTTTTTTAAACCTGGGTTTTTTAACCATCATGGTTGTAGCAGGTAGATGCCCAGGAACCTGCCCAGGCTGTTTTTTTTTAAACCCACGTTTTTTACAACCCTGGACTGACAGGGGTAAAGCTCATCCCCCAAACTAAAAAAAAATTATCAAGTTCAATTACGAATGTTTTTAAAAATGCAGTAAAAAATGGCAAGACTGAATCGAAGGATCCAGAAAAATATTTTGCTTTAAACATGTTGTTATCTTAAAAGGTATGTTATTTAGCATGGAATAGGTTTCTGCTATGCACAGTTAACATTTTTACAGGTTTTATTGTATGAAACATGATATGTGGTGACTAAAATTAAATTGTTAATTTTTATTAGTCTTAAAACATTTATATTATTTCTGCTGGTTCGAAACCGGTTCCAAAAGTGAAAGTATCCTAATAAATAAAACCTGTAAACAAAATAGAAAAAGTTAAAAACAGCCTTTGTAGAGATTAATGTCAGCTATCCAATGAAAAAAAAAAATCATTCAAAAATATGGAAATGCAAACAAGATATTTAAAATTTTTTCTCACATAGGATTAACATTAGTGAGAGGATGTTTTTGCACAAGTGAAGTGACCTTTTAAACTCTTTCTGGAAAAATCAGGATTTTCACACTGTCTAGTTTGAGCAGGATCATCATTGGAAGGAGGTTTTCTGTTTTTTTAGGACTTAAGCCCTGTTGTTTTCTTCTTGTGGGTTAAAGAAAGAAATAATCGCCTGGTCCTGAGGTTCTTTACCTGAGACATGCGAGATAACTGCCAACTTTCAGGAAATATTGTAAATCTGTGTTATTTCTTTCTTTAGATTAATGATGCTATTCATGAGTCCAAGTATTTTTAAATCAACTCTATATATAAACTGAATTTACGAATAAAATACCTGTGTAAATGGAATTTGTATATAACGGAATTCTATCTGATGAAGAAACTTTTATAAAGAGAGCTATTGAAATGATTTCAACATTTTTTAATAGTTTTGGCAGTAGATAAACTGTAAATTATCATTTGGTAAAAAATAAAAAATTCAACAACTTTGTTAA
Organism: Maratus speciosus; assembly: GCA_963932465.1. Taxonomy (NCBI): domain Eukaryota; kingdom Metazoa; phylum Arthropoda; class Arachnida; order Araneae; family Salticidae; genus Maratus; species Maratus speciosus. The sequence goes on along the minus strand of OZ010787.1, from coordinate 338,978,778 downwards.
ATTCATAGAAAAATCTAGATTTGTTTGTTTTCAAAATTGTGGAAGTATTTTATTTTTTATTTATATTCTTTTGTTGAACAATTAATTTGTAGTTTAGGTATGGCCAAAAACTATTAAAATATTCATTGAAATCGCATCTGTAGTTCCCAGGAAAAAAAAAAAAAAACTAAGCTGTTTTACATGTGTTTTTGCAACTGTTGTCGCTCTCTTAATTTACTTATCAATTTGCATAGTCTTCAAATAAATAAAAATAAACAAATGTTCTAATTAATATACAATATATCTGCTTAAGGGAGTACAGTATGTTAAAAATGCATTTTCAGAATCTTGTGCTAAGCTTAGCAATGATTTCAGACTTTTACCAAAAGGAGTTGATTAACATTTTGAGTGCCACGTCAGCCACTAGTGACTGACACTGAACATTCCATTTAGGCTACATCAAATCATCGGTGAATGACACTTATAGATTCTGTAACGCAAGTCTTATTTTGTGGCCTAAATGGAAGGACAGACAAAATAGACTTGGCATTCAACATGTTAATCCTAGCATTTACCAAGATGATTTGGCAAAAACCTGAAGTAGAAGCATTCAAAAGTCTATTTCAGACTTTTACAAACTCACTTTGATAATTCTAGGATTTACTAGTAGAACCTAGGACTTACCAGAATTCGGGCTTGTACAGTACTATCTACTGATAAAGGGTATTATTTTAACCAAAAAGACATTTAATTACAACCCAGGTCCAAAGAAATATCTGATTACAACCCAGTTTTATAAACTTGTGCATCAAGTATAAGTATTAATCTAAGAATTTTAGTAGTACAGTTTTAGTGATAACAATACTGCACATCACACTGGTTTTATTATTATTATTTTTTTTTAATTTTTAAGCATTTAACATTTTTAGGAGATGACAGATATGCAATAGCACAATGCATGAAAAAAGGAAAAGTAGGTGACTGGTGTCGTGATGGCGCAGTTCCAGAAGAGCGTTTCTTATTCTATCCAGATGGATCACTAAAGCATGTTAAGGATGTTTATACACTCTTCCCCATATGTGATGAAGGCCTTTCATGTTTTAGAGAAAAATGCAAATGACTTAAATTTAAGCTGGCAAATAAAGCTCTTTTGTTGGCTACCCAAACAGTTCCTGGAGATACAGTAATTTGAGATCTTTTTTTGTTTGTGTTAAACATAATAAAATCAGATACCTGACTTTTTTTTTATTATTAAAGTAGTTGAACTAGCTTTCTTTGCAATTCTTTTATTTCAAATATGATTAAATCAAATCAAATAAAAGCATAATTTTATTGCCCAATTAAAAAAAAAATACAATGAAAACTAGACACACACATCTGAAGCTCTAAATATCAAAACAGGCCATTTTTACTAGGCATCATAGAAGGCTTATTAAAAACTCATATAAAGTATACATCTATCAAAGACAGGAAATATTGAAAATATATTACACATTAGAAGTTTAAAATCTGATAATGTTAGTAAATTTGAAATATATATTAACATAAGAAAAATACATAGACATTTGTTCCAAACAATTTTTCAAGAACTTCATTTCATCTTTTACTATTATTATCTTTATGGATATAAATGATAAATATAAAACAGTACAGTAAAATTTAACATGATACTTGATAGGTAAAGTTTGAAATAATACATATGCATATTTTTTTGTAGTTAAACTGAATAACCTGAAAGACATAATAAACTAAATAATATTACTGAGAAAACATACATCTAAAACAATGAATTTAGATTAGCGGTCTAACTCAACTATAGATTTGTTTTATAACTACCCAAGCCAAATAATTCTCAGTATTAGACAAAAATTAACAATGATAAACAGAACATATAATTAAACTGATTTTGTAATGGCTAATGTTTTAACCTAGAATGGTATTCGAGAAAAACAAAACAAAACACACCATCTCTTCTGATAGATGATACATGTCAACATATATTTTTAAATCTGGAACCAGCTTAGAGTAGATTTTGTACCACTGCAGACATTCAAAATAAATCTAGGGATAAAACCCAAAAACTTTCAATTTAGTAGCAAGCACTCTACTACATATAAGAAGTGTACAGCAGTTTTTGTTGCTTTCAATGTGTTTGACAGACTTACTTGTTAATTAAATTTTGTCTTTATTAACTCAGTTATAAATAATTATACTGCATGAACGAATAGATAATGAAAAAAAATGTATACAGATGGATAATATCAAGATTCAAGCAAGAATGCACCAAATGAAAAAAAATTGCATTTATATAAAATTAATATTCTTCAGAAAAGTAATATTTGTGGTGTGGTATTAGAAAATATAAAACTATGTGAGAAAATCTTAATTCAAGAGATGTACCGTAATTTCAGGAAGAGGTGCCGTGGTGCATACGAGTTAAGTTAAAAATATCCTTAGTGCAGCACTTCTGTTAGGGCGGCAGGTAAGGTAATTTTTTTCCTACAACAATATCTATTGATAGTGTTTCCATTTGACGTATTTCAAATGGCTCCGTGCTCTTTTTGTTTTAAGTGCATATGCACACTGCCCTTTTTAGACATGCAAACCTGCCAACTGCTATGAAAAAATCATAGTTGCTACAATTTGGACCTATAAACTATGTGCTATGAAAATCGGTTTTAAATTACGATTTTTTGCAAAAAACACAAATGCATTTTTTGCTTCTAGTTGCGATTTTAATCCCGCACAGCATATTTTTCAGGAGTGATTCTGTTGCTAAATTTCCAAAATTTCAAAATATTCATTTCCAAAAGTTTTAAAAAATTGACCATTAGTCCAAAAATTTGGACATTAAAAAATGCTCATGAAAAAAAAAAAAAATCTGGTCTGCAAAACAAACTTCTTAACATAAAACACTCTCTTTATGTATATTAACCACGAGTGAATCGTGTTTCTGTAAATATTTATACAGGAATTCGCTTCCTTAGAAACAAGGTGCCATTTTAAGAATTTCTGGAAAGGAGGGGGGGGGGGATTCTTTGAGGGGCAAGGTTTGAAATAGTGTGCAAAATTGGACAATTTGTGATGGACTACCGCAAATTTCGACAAATGACCATACAAAAAAAAAAATCAATTTCGTCATTTGGTCGCAAGAAATTGGTGATTGGAAGAAAATAAATTTCGTAAAAGGATCGTGGTAAAAATGCAGTGTTGATTTCAGGGGGTGGCCTGAGGAAGGGAGAATGCCCCCCCTCGGAAGATTTGAGATTTTGTGTTTTCAATGGTGTGAATTTTGTCAAAATATCGCAGCAATGCGAATTTCGTCAAAAGATCAGTAAGAAAATGCAAATTGCATCGAAAGATCAGTAAGAAAATGCAAATTTTCACCGAAAGATCGCAGAAAAACATTAGTTTCATCAAAAGGATCGCGAAAAAAAAACTCAAAATTTGACAAAGGATCATGGTAAAAAATGCGAATTTCGTCAAAAGTTCATGGTAAAAAGTGCAGACTTCAACAAAGAATCGTGATAGAAAAATGTGAATTACAATTGTGGAAAAATTGTTAATATCCTGAAATGATCGCAGGAAAAAAATCCCGAATTTCGTCAAAATTTACTGGACTGGGCTAAAAAATTGGAACCAGGCTTCTTTTACAAATGTAAAAAAAAAAAAAAAATAGCTGCAAAACGAAAATGAACTGTAAAAATCGTATAAAAATTTTACTATATTGAGTTGAAAGACTGAAACCTTATTCCTTTCACAAATGTCAAAAGATAGCTGTGTAACACGAAAAACCAACCATATTCTTTGCAGCTTCAATTATTTTCAGAAATATTTTGCTCGTTTTTTTCAGGCAAAAGCATATGAACTTTGGAAAACAGAAGTACTGTTGCTCTGTATGACTCACATGTAAAAATCACTCTTAAGAGCTTACTTCATTCACGAGAAACACCCACTCGTTAATGTTAATAATATAGAAAAATTTTTAAAGGTATCTCGTTTGCATTTCAATATTTTTAAATGATTTTTTTTTCTTTTTTTGCATTGGGTAGCTGAAATTGATCTTTACAAAGGCCATTCTATACTTTTTCAATTTTGTTTACAGTTTTTTTTAGTATACTTTTACTTTGGATTTTGAAAATGAAAGTTTCCCAACTAATAAAACCTGCTAAGGAAAATCTAAATAGAAAACGGCTTTTGTAGAGATCGACCTCAGTTAGCCCATGGTCAAAAAAAAAAATTAAATATTGAAATGCAAACGAGATATATTAGAAAAAATTATTCCACTGGATTAACATTAGCAAGCGGGTGTTTTAGCATGAGGGAAGTAGCCTTTTAATCCATCCTACCCATCTGAAAAACAGATGCAATAACTGTATACTGATTGCATTTTCCATTTGAAAATTGCCCGAGAACAATACACGTTTTCTAAATTCCTCAGAATTTCACTCTAAAGTTATGCCAGCTTATCTGATTCTCAAAGAGTCTGAGTTCTTGGAGCTAAATAAACAAACCACAGGTCATTGTCAGCTTTCTTTTTCTAGTGAGTAATAGTGGACTTTTTTGTGGATGGCTGTAATTTTCTTAAAACTTATTATATTTTAATAAAATTTTGATACACAGCATAATTTATTATCATTGCAACTTGCTGAAAGTTTGAATAAAAGCAGCCAATTAACAACAAAAATACCAATTATTTTTTTAATAGTAATGAAAAGAAAGTTACTTTTTCTTTTAATCGTTATTTCTGTTTGCTGCTCAATTTTTTTTCCAACAATGCAAAACTTTCTGACATATTCATGGAATCTTTTTACACTTAAAGGAATAAAATTCGCAGGCATGACTATTGAAATGATTTTGAATTAAAAAAATGTTCCTTTTTTCAATAAATATCTTGCTTCTTGAATTTAAAATATATTTGTGAAGTGCAAAAAAACTTAAAAAAGTGTATAAAAAAAGTATGGGAAAAATTAAGAAATATGCATAAAAATTCAAAATCGCAGAGAAACAAAATGTTAGGTTAAAAAATCGAAACCGGATTCCTTTTACAAATATCAGAAAATTCCATGAAACAAGTAAAAAATTGCATTGAAAATCACTGTATGAATATAAATAAACTTTATTGAAAAGAGGACTAAATTTGCTAGACTGGGATAAGATAATACATTTTATGAATATTAAAAAACTGCTGTGAATTGTAGAAAAACCTTAAAAATTCTATAAAAAATTCAAAAATACCTCTAGGAATTCTGCATAAAATTTACTGAATAGAAGATAAAATTTATTATATATGGGTAAAAGATTAAATTCTGAAAAAAATGCTAAAATTTGCAAAAAAAATAAAAAATCCTAGAGAATAAAAATTACTGTACTAGGCTAATAGATTAATACAGGATTTCTGTTAAGAATTTCAAAAAATCTCCGTGAAATGTGAAAAAAACTGTAAAAATCATATTAAAAAATTTTTAAAAATGGCTGTATGAATTCAGATTACATTTTATTGAAAAAAAGACAAAATTTACTACAAGGGTAGGGTGAAAAGAAATGCACACATGCTTGTAGAACACTAATTAAAACAAATAGCAAGATTGGGCAAAAAGTACATTAAAGTACAATTCTTTAGCTTCAAAATCATATATTTATTTTTCAACATAGTCACCGTTTAGCCTAACACATTTCTCGCAACGTGTAACAAGTTTTTTAATTCTGACACTGAAAAATTCTTCTGACTTTTCTCGAATCCAGGGCGTGCCAGCTACGTTCACCTCACTGTCAGAAGTTAAGAGAGACCTCAAGGGTAATCCCTTGAGGTCTCTCTTGAGCAGAAGAAAAAAATTAAACATGAGGTGCAGATTGAGGGAGTAAGGAGGTTGTGGAATTGGTTAAAACTTCAAGTTTCACAGTGCCTCTGCAGTTGCGCATGAGGTGCACAGATTTTACGGTATCCCAATTGTTGAATAATGAAGCCAACACCTTCCTTGGATATTCCAATATAGTTTGCAATACGCTTTTGAGTGATTTGCTGGTTATTTTGAATCAACTAGCAAAACAAAATACAGAGCTTTGGTGAGCATTATTTATAAACTCTGGTGGGTTCCTACTAATATTTAAATATTCACTAAAAATAAAGAGTTACTAAAGCTTAAATAATAATTCCTATAAGCTTCAGTGCAAATTAAGCACCGCATGGAGCTAATAAGTTCAACAATAAGAATATTCTAGAAACATGAACAAAGATCGGCGAGTAAACATAACATGGCCACGAGTAAAAATGGCAGATTTTATGAGTGCTGGATAGAAGTAAACTCCTATATATGCAACTTGCTGCATCACATATGTAAGCCCTTTGGTAGGAAAGAATGCAAAGGATTGGAGATGGGAGGAGCTGGAAAAGATAATTAGGTTTTTGTATTTCGGAAGCACTGTTCCCCACAGGGATCCGGAGCGCAGTATTTATGAAAACCAGTGAATTCTGGCCAATATTTAAATAATCCCTAAAAGCAAAGAAGTACTGAAGCTGAGCTCTGGTGCAAATTAAGCCCTGTTTACATCATAGGATGTATGTCAAATCGTCAACGAGTTTGCAATGTTTATTGTCTGTGGCAGTGATTGGACATCTGCTGCGTATTTCATCAACAATTATGGCTTTTCCAGGCTCACAATCACAAAATTTTATTGCCCATCGAGTTATGGTAGACCCATCAACAGCATCGTCACAATAAACAGCCTTTAAACGACAATGAATCTCAGTAGGAGTCACTTTTTTAGCAGTTAAAAATTGAATAACAATACGCTGTTTAATTCATATTGACAAAGCACTAGAACACGTCTCTATACTTCTTCTTCCAAAACACACTGGATGAATTCAAGGACCTCAAATGTGCACATGTATATAGAGGAGGAATGTTACTTCCATACGATATCAGATGCACTTCTGTAGGTCATTTCATTCGTGCTCTACAAGCATGTGTGCATTTCTTATCAGCCTACCCTTGTATATTGAACTAAAAGTTTAAAATTGGATTCCTTTTACAAATGTAAAACAAATTGCTTCAAAACACGAAAAAGCGCTGAAAATAGCATAATTTAAAAAAAATTTGATGTATTTTTGTAAGTACGACTAGTGAATTTCTTTTAATTTTAATGTATTTGGGGAGGTGCAGCACATATTTTTGAAATCACAGTAATAACAAAGAGAAATTTTAATAGACTGTAAATGCATTTCCTTTTCATATGCTTGATATGAAATCAATTTCTCAATTTAAAATGTTCTGCATGTAAGAACAATTCAAAGTTGTATATATATTAAATTCTTTCAATTACTTAAGCATGATTACATAAGAGAAATTTGTGCAATGAGAATCTATATAAATAGAATAATATTTGTTTTCTAAAACTAAAATATATTTGACATATCCTATATATGACATATAATATCGTCATGACGTATAATATACATCCTATAGTGTAAACAGGGCTTAATTTGCACCAGAGCTCAGCTTCGGTACTTCTTTGCTTTTAGGGATTATTTAAATATTGGCCAGAATTCACCAGTTCTCATAAATACTGCACTCCGGAACCCTGCGGAACGGTGCTTCCGAAATACAGAAACCTAAATTATCTTTTCCTGCTCCTCCCATCTCCAATCCTTTGCGTTCTTTCCTACCAAAGCGCTTACATATGTGATGCAGCAAGCTGCATATGTAGGAGCCTACTTCTATCCAGCCCTCATAAATGTAAACTCAATGGCTTTTAAACATCGATGAGGAATATCAGAAATAACCGCAACCATATCGGCCATTTTTACTTGTGACCGTGTTATGTTTGCTCACTGATCTTTGTTTGTGTTTCTAAAATATTCTTATTGTTGAGCTTATTAGCTCCATGTGGTGCTTAATTTGCACTGAAGCTTATAGGAATTATTATTTAAGCTTTAGTATCTCTTCATTTTTAGTGAATATTTAAATATTAGTAGGAACCCACCAGAGTTTATAAATAATGCTCACCAAAACTCTGTATTGTGTTTTGCTAGTTGATACAAAGAAATCCCTGACGAATAATATTTTCTGAAAATTCTCAACTTTCTGATTTTAATCTTTGTCCTCTGTTCATTTATTAGATTTCATTATATCACTTTAAATATAGTCTATATATACATATATTTTGCAGAAGAAGAAATTGTTTCAAATTAAAAAAAAAAAATGTAGGAAATATAAACATGAGAGTACAGGGAACGGAAGGAGGACAGTTACACTAAGGTTTTTATTCCTGTAGAAAACTAGAGCTCAGGTACTTTTTTTTGTCAGAAATTAAGCCCTGGGTGTAGCAGAATGAAGCATTAAAAGATACACCTATGGTATAACTACATTTTATGATAAGAAAATGTAGGTAGGAACTGGGCTCAAAAAAGTATAGGTGGAGTATAATGAAAAACATTAATGCTGCAATAACAATCAATACAAAAAAAAAAAAAAAAATAAATAAAATAAAATAAAAAATAAACCACCTGTAAATGTTTCTGAATAATAACACTAAAATCTTTAGCAATCTATGGGACCTTGTAAGTTAAAGCCTGTATGATGAACTGACCTTGATATCAATCACATATAAATGCATGCTGATATCAACAATTATAACAACAACTACATTTATCTGCATTCATGAAAGATGACATGCAAGTTACAAATTGACATGCATAGGTACAAAATCCTAAGAAAACTGAATTAGAAGGATATTTCTGGCAACTAGCTTCAAGAAAATGGAAAACCATGTCCTATGAAAGCTAGTAGAATATTGAATCTTAAAATCTAAAATATGAATGAAATTATATTAAAATTATTTCACTTATTTGACAAAGTAAAAAGGTAAATTGAAAAGAAAGACATCATTTCAAGCATAAATATTTATCCTATAAACTTATTTAAAGCATTTTCTTTATTTGTTAAAGAAAGTTAAAAGGCTAATACATTAAAGAAGTCTTACATAAGAAATTCTAAGATGAAGTGTGATACTCTACAATTACAATGGAAGAGTAAAAAAGAAATCCGAAAGTCATTTAACATATGAAATATCAAAACAAGCTCAGATTTTTGGTTTTTGCATCACTAACAAAGAGTGCATGAGAATTCACAGATGCATTACTATAAAAAGATCTCTTAGATGTAAATTATTTCATTAATGATATAGATTTGCTTAACCCCTCTTAATGTGACTCATGATAATCAATCAAGACAAATGTAAATAAGTTTGGAAATGCTTTCCTTAAAACAGCAAAAAATGAAAAATTTCGAACACAATACTTGAACAAATGTCATATATACACATATAAATCGAGAAATTTATTAAAAAAAAAAAAAAAAATACAAAATTGGGATATAAAGGGTACAACTTATACATGAGACAGAAAAAAAAAAAAATTCTCAAATTTGAAAAGCTTCTTTTTCCCTTCTGCTGTCAATCAAAATATAAATAAAAATGTTTAAAAACATTAATGTTAAGACATAACATACAATATAGCAAGATATTAGGATAATACATAATCATGCCTTTTACTGCCATGATCTTGGTATTTAAACTTTCACCTTTGCCTAAATTGATTTTTGCCTTCAGTAACAATTTTTAGGCAGAACATTCTTCCAAACAGTGCTTAATTCTAATATTGTGGTATTGTTCATGCCCATAAAAAGTTTGAATGCAAAGGGCTGGTGCTAAGGATTGGTTAAAGGATATTTTGAACAAAAGGTAAGGTGAAAAAAAAAAACGTAGCTTTCGTCATGGAATTCATTTGCTGCTTACTGCAGTGATAAAAAAAAAGCAAGCTAAAAGAATAAACTATTGGTTTTGACATTGTTGCTCCAGCCTTTAAATGCTAGTCTCTTCAAACTGTTGAAAAGCAGTGCTCAAAATTCTGGGCCTTGATCCGCTCAGGTTAGGCAGTTGAAATCTGAAGAAGCCAGATATTACATTGGTTACCCCTCTTCCTTTGTCTCAAACATTTTCTGATTATATATTATCATCCCATGTACACTCCCATTCATAAAAAATGAAGTGTAAAATCATTTTGTTTTCGTCATTAGAATAACTTAAAATATGTAATATTCAAACATATATATTTTTCATAAAAAGTGGGGAAGGATTGTACTTTGTGCCGATATATTACGAAAAAGAAACAACGTATAAAGACACAAATAAAATATGTTTAAAAAGTATACAGCTGTTTCAAAACCTCTAAGGTTTCATCATCAGTGCTTAAAATAAAAAGTAAAATTAAAACACTGTGTAAAAAAAAAAGGGGGGGGGGCAGACAGTCTGAAAGGCATACCTTTCAGTTCTACTGCCAACGGTGAAATGCCCGATTTCACCGTTGGCAGTAGAGCTGAAAGGTATGCCTTTCTGACTCTCTGTCCCCCGATTTTACCGTTGGCAGTAGAGCTGAAAGGTACACCTTTTTGACTCTCTGTCCCTCCCCCCCCCCTTTTTATACAGTGTTTTAATTTTACTTTTTATTTTAAGCACTGATGATGAAACCCCAGAGGTTTTGAAACAGCTGTATGCTTTTTAAACATATTTTATTTGTGTCTTTATACGTTGTTTCTTTTTCTTAATATATGTTTTTATTGCTCTGTTTGAAGATTTCTTGGATGACAGTAAGCATAAAAAATATGTCCTTTTGAACTGCAGTAACTGTGAATCTAAATGTAAAAAATACTTTAAAAAGTTTATTTTCAAAAGTCAATCATATGTAGATACATGGTCAATGAAAATTTTAAATTCCTATCTCGAAATGTTGGTTTTGTTTTATGCATTCTAAGGTTTGATTTGACAGTGTCAACTAAATTATAAAATCAAACGTTCTGTTAATGAAACATTTATAAGTGCATTCTTGAGGGTAGGGGGGGAGGGGGTAAGATTTGGACGCATTTTCTGATTGATTAAAAGGATATTTTCTTTATTATTCAAATAACCAATAAATAATCTCACATGATAAATGAAGTAAAATTTTACTAACTTATACACTATTTAAGGATTAAACTGAGACAGCTTACTTTTCATTTAAAGGTCAATACAATATGGCACGGATGTTTAACCCGTTAATATTGATGTGGAGGAAGTCATTCAATGTCAATAAAACTAGTTAATATCATTTATTAAATAAGATAAAATGTACTAAATGAGATGTCTTTTTGAACTGGGACATTTTAAAAGATTATGTTTTAGCGATATTTACTGATTTGTTTACTGTGTTCATATGATCACACCCGATGTTACTGAAGTAAATGTAATTAAAAAAACTACTTTTAACCAAATTTGAGAAAATGCATGTTTCTTCATGAATTCTACTTAACCCCTTAAAAGGTAGTGGGATATTTTACAAGATTTGTACGACAATTTTTGAAAATATTTTTACCTCTAGGCTGTGAAATTGCTTTTTTTTTTTTTTTTCAAATGAAAATTTTCAAAAATTCTGGTGTGAATTTAACATTACAGAAACACAATTACTTGCCACTGAAAGGATCATAAAGAGAGAAAGAGAATTTTTAACAACAGTAGTTTTTCAATAAAGTTGGAATATTGTATATGTATTTGATAGAAAATAAACATTGTAAATAAAAGGAAAATCAATTTTAGAGTTACAGCATAAATTAATTTAAAAATAGAACATATAATAAATGAATGACTAGATATAAATGCATAATGTATTTTGATAAAATATGTAGAAACAGCATAAAATAAAATTCAATCTAATGCAAATTATTTACATGTAAACATTTTTCAAATCTTGAACATTCTTACTCTTGGAAGCTTTTGAAAGAAAACTAACCCATTTGTGAGGCAGTCATTTTCTACATTTTATAGACAACACAAAATAAGATGTGTAACACCAACAGTGTAACAGCAAACCACTAATCTGACTTTTTGATTGTGCAATGTAGTCACAAAAATGCACCACAATTCTGACTCATTATTGTCAGTAGATAGGTTAAACTAAATATATATACAGTAGACTCCCTCAAATCCGTACAAGAGGACCAGAGGTTGTGCGAATTTTAGAATGTTGCAGATTTCTGGTCATTGCTTTGCTTACATTTTTTAAACAGCAATTTGAATATAATAATGCAATCAAAATTATAATGAATGGTTACAACATAGCAAACATTAAAATAAGTAATGTAATAAATTAAATGATAAAAAATAAGATAATTAAAAAAAATATTAAATTATTAAAAGTAAAGGTCAAGTAAATAATTAATAATGTATAAGTAAATATGCATAATAAAGATGAGATACATTTCCTTGAATTATTCAATGAAACTTTCCTCACAAAAATATCTTATTAATTCACATCAAAATCATAAAGTGAGGAAGTTTTATTTTAGGTTTAGCTAGTCATAATAACCAAAAAAGCTTGATTAATACATAAATATATTTGGTAAAAAGATTGTGATTACCAGTGATATCAGCAATATCCTGATTTTTTTTTTTCAGAAATAAATTTATACTTCCTTCATAAAAAACAATGAGTTCAGTCATATTATTGAGAATTACATATTAAAATACATATGGAATGATATTAAAAAAAAAAAAATCTGTAATTTCGCCTCCATATCTGAACTGAAAGTTTCATTGTTTACATCTGCAATGATGTGTGGATTTTAGGGAGTCTACTGTACATATATTTTTTAAAGGGAACAGCATTTTTTGATATTTTATATTGATGAACAAAAGATAACAGATTATTACAAAAAGATATATTCATGAAATGTTTAACAAACTGACATAACTATATCACAACAATTTAAATAAAACTCTACAATCAGTCAAAAATAAATAATAAATTTTTAAATAACTAGTTTTACATATAACAAACAAGGCATTACAAGCTACCAAAGGAAGACAGGTATAATGAAACGACGTAACCTTAAAAGGTAATATCTCTTATAACACTGTAAGTATTGACCAAGCTATCACTATTTTGCATTTCATTGGATGCAATTTATAAAAGTACCTGAAAAAGGTACTTTTAAAGCTTTACAGACTTGACAACAGTTTCTTCACTAGGCATATCAACATAAATTCTTATGTGGCATTATGTCAGGATGCTTCGTCTTGAGCCTAATCTAAACAAAAGCCAAAAATTAACATAATTGACTAAGATATAAATTTATTTAATATACTAAACTAATTGTTTACATTATTGCACACAGCATTATACAAATCTGAATTGCATTTAATATACTAGTCTAATTGCTTACATTACTGAACACAGCATTACATAAATCTGAATTGCATTTGTTATTCAACAAACTTTCAGTGACATGTGATTTCCTATAAAATGTTATTAGACTGGGAAATAAATTATATATGTTATGGTTCACTATAGATACATTACATTAAAATTATTAATCTTCAGTCTTTTAAATCATGAGCTCTGTGAAAGGAAATGTATTCTGGAGATGATCTATTTGTAATTTTCAACTTGTTGCTAGTTTTTTTTATTCTAATTTCTTTCAAATTGAAGTAACAGATGGTGAAATATTACAGTACAAATAAGTTAATACAAAATTTAGTTGCTAATGAATCAGAAAGAGAAGAGTATTCCATCATGAAAGCATCAAGAAAAAATAAATAGAATGAAGCTTAACAGTTAACTCAGGAGTTACATGATCTTTTTTTGCAATTTGGTGCTTTTTATTAGTCTTTTAGTGAACTATTATGTGTTACTTATGTGTGATAACATGCATTTAAGGTCATGAAGTCTGTTTTTGTTCCGATTTGTAATCACAGGGAGGATCAAAGTAATATATTGCATATTTACTTATATATTAATTATTTACATTACTTTAATAATTACTTATACATTATTAACCCCCTCACTGACAAGCCCGTGTTAATACGTTCACTAAGCTCCAGGTTTCACTGCAATACAAGCAATATTTAAAGTAATATAATTCTATTGATTTAATGTATTTTTAATACATTGAACAATGATTAATACTTCCAAGGATTGCATTCATATTCGTTATTAAGTTTTTTTTTATAAAATGTTCAAAGAATCATTTTTTTTTAGCATTTAAAACAAAATGCAGAGAAAACAATATTACAATTTAGCCCTTTTCTAAGACAGTCCGAGGGTTAATTATTTCCAATATAGGTTATAGCATTTTTTGTTGATACTACTTGCAATGTTCTCGACTGGTGTTTTTTCTCTATCTTTATAGGTAGTAATTATAAATTCTGCAAACTATTAAAAGCATTATAAAAATTATTATATCGTCGAATAGTTGTTATTGCACAAAGTATTTAAACTATATAATTTAAAATTATCATTTTTGAACAATTTTTGTAATGTAACTCAGGGTTGACATTATGTCCAAAAGAAACATAAATAATTTTTTTCACTATTTTTCTAGTGGATAAGTAACAAAAATACAATAGAGTCTATAACAAAATTCCATATTATGAGTTTCTCTATGTAACCAATTTTTGTAGGTACAGTCACTTTTTCCCATGATTAGATTAAAAATAATCTCCATATAAATGTTCTTCATTTGTCTAGAAAAAGCTTCAAAATACACGAAATCAATTTTCCTTCACTGATTCCTGGTTTATCTTTTAATACCGAGTTCTTTACCTTACTCCTTTACCTTATTGTTTATGTGCCCCCCTCTCCCCCAACAATCCAACACCCTTCTTGACAGTGTCTACGGGATTGTTACATGGTCACATCTGCTTTTGTTCATTTGAACAAAGATGAGCATGCTTTCTTGGAAAAGATTGAAACATTTCTTTGCACCTGGAGCTGTTTGCAAATGTCAGAATGAGTGGGAAAATATGAAATGATTTCATGATCATCCTGAAAATTTTGTTTATTGTTTGGTTTGGTCAGTAGGGCAGAGATAAGGAGGGAGGAGGGTTATTGAAATTTAAGGTGGCTGGCCACCAAGTGGCAGGATGTGCTGCTCAAAAAGCAGGGGGGGTGGGGTGGGGAAGAAGGTGCAGCATGCCATTGGCTGAATAGAAAGTTTTCTTCATTGGTTGCCACTATGTGCTCTGTAACCTTTTAGAACACGTTTTCATCTATCCAAACTAAACCTCACTACCCTTACAGTTTAGAGTGGAAATTTGCAGGTAAATTTTAACACAATTTCCCCCTCCTTTTGCGAATGTTATCAGTTTCAAATTTTTCTTTATTTTTGATCATAAACATAGGTCTATTTAACTATATTATTGGTTAAATTTATCATTTATTATGTAAGTATCCTGTTTTCCTTTCACTTACATTTTATTCTGGCTCTGTTTACTTTTATCGTCATCCGTAAACTTGGATGATTGGTTGTTTGTCACATGAAAGTCATTTAGAAAGATCGTCAGCTATGATGGATGTAAAACGCGACTGTGTCTCCCTGCACAGAGACTGTTTCGTATACCAACGTAACGGATGGGTGGACTTCACAAATTGTGAAGTCTTTCACCATCATCAACTCTTAACCAATCAAAGACCGGTCCTTGCGATCTTTAAATTTCTTTTTAGCTTTTGAAAACCCTTTTTTTTCACGGCTGGCAAAATAAATACCGACTTTTTTTTTCTTTGGTATGCTCATGTGCTCGTCGGCTCACCTAAGTATGCAGTAAAACAATCATTAATATTGGAGTATCATGCTATTTTATTAGCAGTAAGTTATCTCTGATTGGTGAGAAATGATTAATTTAAATCTGATTATGCATGTTGTTTGTTTTATTTCCATCAGTGTTGGGTATGAGCGCATTCACTAAACGAAAACTCATGAGTTTCGTTCAATTTCTGTGAACTTTGAGTTGAACTTGACTCATTTTTTGATAAACGAACGTGAGCTGAATGAAAACTCAAAAAATCCGTGTGAACGAAATTTACAACTCAGACTCACTTTTTTTCATAATTTATTTAAAAATTTTCCAGCTGTTAAGAACATGTTTTTTCCATTCAAATGCCATTTAGAGACCTACACAGACTCGGGACGGGTTGAATCTGATCATAGCTTTTACTGGGTCGCGCCCGGGTCTTGCAGGCTCGATCTATGCCGAACCAGACACTTTAATCTTCCTTTCATTCTTTCACGGATTGAAATTTACCGGCCCCCCACTACCCTGCTTGAATGAAAATCATTGACCATCCCTGTCTGACCCATGTAAAAATTTGTTTAAGGAACAGCTTCCTTGGCTCAAGAATTTTTTCCTAAAATACATATTTTTTAAATTACTATTATTCTATAATTGAAATTCTCTTTAAAGAATAGTACACTGTTTCTTTGTTTACTGTTTCTGTTTGACTTCTGTTTCAGGTTCGTGTCTGTTTCAGATTGGGTTTTGACTCTTGCGGTTTGAATTCGGGTAAACCGTTTTTTCAAAAGAATGTCGAAAATAAAAAGGTTAAAAATCTATATGCAATAAGACATACATAGCGGACACACACACAGAAAACGGATACTTCTATTTAGCAAACACTTTCCAATTTTTAACACAATTATGTATTTGTATTATACGCTTTTACCGCTGTATACTACACATCTTATAATTTATAGACACGTCTAAGTGTGCATAAACTCTCGCAAACGCTGTATATGTGTTCTGTGCATGTCAAAATCGAATTGTTAAATGATATTTTCAACATTATGAGAAAAGAAAAAATGGTTCTTAACTGTACCATAAAGAAAGAATAATCTATAATTGCGTTTCATATATACATTTTATTTCACAAGTAGTAAATTGAATATACGCTCATACGGATGAAATGCTTATGTATTTTCATCCGGAACATAATTCTGCTCAAACTTTTAATGAAAATCCCAACAACCTGATTAGCAAAAAACTTAAATCTGAACCCTAAGAATTATTGTAGAGTGAAACCAACCCACAGAAAGAAAATAGAATCAGAGATCTGCATGGGCCGGCCCGTATTCCCGAAGCCCGAGTCCGGCCTGGGTGTTCGGTCCTATTTTCATTCACGGCACTCGGGCCATACTTTTTTCTGAAGGCTCAGGCCCTTCTTTTTTCCTGAAGGTTCGGGTCGAGCCCGGTCTAGCTTATTTTTTCTGTACAGAGCCAGGACTGGTTTCATTCCAAGTCTTTAAGGCCCAAACGTTCAGTCCTAGTTTTGACCCAGCCCATATGAAAATCATTCTCGGCGTAGCCTGGTCCATTCAAAGGTCAGTAAAATTAGGTTTGGCCCAAAAAATCCATACATTTTTAAATTGCCATTATACTACTATTAAACATTAAAATTCATTATTTTTAAAGAATAGTAGATTTCTACGCTTATTAAAATATAGTAAAACGTTTGAAAAAGAACATGCCTATGACAGAATCTTGTTTTAAACTGAAAAAGTCTTCATCCATGCAAAATTAATATACTAATACGCAAGAAAAGAATACATATACATTTATAATATACAATACATTTACGCTTGCTAAGAAGGAAACTTGTCTCCAACGCATTTTTTTTTCTTTTCTAAGTAATTCAGCCTTAGATTTTATTGTAGCATTTTTCAGATTTTTAACACTTCAATACATGGATTAACAATATTAATGATAACTGAAACATTTACATACAAGAAATAGAGATTCATTAAAAAAATGAATATCGCACCCTGCGGCACTTCTATAAAAAGGAATATTATGAATATGAAAAAGAAAGTTAAGATAAATATTTTTGGCTTGAACTCCTCGTACGAGACAAATTTTTAACCAAATCGACTTAAAAATCAATGTTTTGTAGAAATTCACTCGAGTCGGGCCGAGATTTTAACTCTTTTCGGGCCGGACCAGGCTCGAGTCGAAATTTTAGATGTTATATCGGGCCGGGCCGGACTCGGGCCAAAATTTAACTTTTTAACCGGGCCCGGCCAGGCCAATATTTTTTTGTGCGAGCCGGGCCGAATTTTTTTCTATAAGTCAGGCCGGCCTGGGTCTGGGAATTTCGGCATGTGCTGACTTCTAAATAGAATAACCCCGCCCCGAACAACAACAACAAAAAAAGGTACAACCCGATCCAATGCAGGACTCTATTCAACAACCCTGAGTTGTTTGCTATTCAAAGGTTTTACTATATTTGAATATTAAAGAATAATAATAAATATGTACATTTCTTTCTGTAAAAGATAAAATTGGTATTAAACATATAATTATGGATTATTTTCAATGATTGCATTAAAAATGATTTATTTTTCTTTCGTTTCCGGTTCGATTCGACCGGGTTGCGGATTGAAGTATTTCGAGTTTGAAACAGGTGCGGCTTGAAATATGTGGGGTTGCGATCATTGAAAATTTTTTTGTTGGGTTGCAAGTCCAGAAATTTTTTTGATGAGATTCGGGTGGGGTTGATGGTAGACTTGACTTCAAATGAAATGTTTGGGCTCGGTTCGGGTACAACCCGACCCGCTCAGAACTCTACTTGGCCTCCTGAAGTGTCTGTTTAAGATTAATATTAAACTTATACACATAAAAAGAAAACATAATTAAAAAATTGTTTCCCACAGGGTGTTGAGGGCGCAAACTTCTCATTCTTGGTTTTTTAAGTGTTTAATATTTTTTGCGTCATTTACGACGAGTAAATTTTACTATAATTTTTAATTCATCAGAGATAGTCCCGAAAATTTATTTGAAGCCAACCCGATCCAAACCCGACAAAAAAAAAAAAAAAAAAAAAAAAAAAAAAAAGCTAGATCTGCAACCTGACTTGAATGCGCCAAAATAATTTTCGGTGACCAGCAACCCGAATCGAACCCGAAATGAAAGGAAAGTAAATTATGTTTTACTGCAATTGTGAAAAGTAATCTATAATTATACCTCCTCTGCCAGTCTTATGTTTTTTTTTTTTTTTTTTTTTTTTTTTTTTATAGAAAAGAGTACAAATATTTAATATTGGAATATTCATAAAATTCATTCTTTAACTATTCAAATATATTAAAACCTCTGGATAGTAGAGATGGTGGGATCATTAAATAGATTTCCTACGTCGGATCAGGTTGTCCAGAAATTTCTGTTTTTGGCCTTAATGTTATTAATTTTTGTTTTTCCGGATTGTGTTAGCCTAGAATAATTCTTGCAGGGTCTAGTTTTTTTTGTTTTTTTTCCAAATTGGATTGTTTGGATGTTCACAAAATGTTTCAGCAAAACTATGTTTCAGATGAAAATAAATACATTTTTAAGGTTGAAGATTATATATTCAAATTACTGCATGAGAAATAAAATGCATAAGAAATGTGATCATAGATTATTCTTTCTTTACGGTACAGTTAAGAACCATTTTTTCTTCTCTCGGAATATGAAAAATGGGATCAACAATTCGTTTTTGCACACACAAAACACATATATAGAGTTTGTGATAGTCTTTGCACACACCCATTGTATGTGTGTAGATTGGAAGGGCCCCATATGCAGCGATATAAGTGTATAAATATATTAAGAATTGAAAAAGTATTCGCTGAATAGATGTGTGGGCGATTCTATGCAAATAGGCCATTTTCAACATAGTGATGAAGAAAAAATAAATCATGTCAGAAATTTCTAATTTTTTGTAACAAGACACTAGAAAAGCTCCTTATTGGGAAAAAAATAGCCGTCAGGCTTAATATTAAGAAATTCTATATAATTTTTAGATTTTTATTAGAATGAGGGGATGATTACAATGTGAGGAAATGACAATTTTGTGAAAAACAATTTAAAATAATATTTTTAAGAAAGCTTTTGTCCAGAAAGATTAAATCTACATTCTCTGATAGAGGGTTTAGAGGTTCTTTTTTTAAAAAAAAAAAAACAAAGTCACATGTTGTCATAAATAACTTTCATATGCCAATCAAACTTTCTATTGCCTGTAGGTTCAACAGAATTTACTTTGACTGATTTGTCATCAATTTCTAGTAGTTCTCCATTTTAATTTCATGCTCCAAAATTATCTAATCCAAATGATCTAAAGGTACTGTTAAATAAAATTTATTGAGTCCCCATTGTTTGTATGCATATTACCCTTGTTGCCAATCTCTTTTGAAATGTATTGCCTGAATTTCTTCAAGGAATATACAAAAAAAAAAGTTTTCGCTGAAATCTATATGCAATAAGATATAGTTTTGTGCTTAAGATGACTTTATTTTCTTAATTGCTTCATATTAATAAACTACATTTCTGCTGTGTACCAGGAATATTTTCAACTGAATGCTAAATTCTTTCACAAGTTATTTTGATGAAATTTCTTCACGAGATTTTTTTTTTGGTTTCCTTGCTGACTTTTCTTTTACCTTTTGCATAATAAATAATATTTTATACATTGATTTGCCTAAAAATATGCATTCATTTTCATCAAAAGCATTAAATTTTCAACAAAAATATCTTTTCTACAAATTTTTAAAAATAATAGAACAATTCTCTCACATGAGAATCATTCCCTCACATGAGGGAATGACTAGTGAGGGAATGATAAAACGGACATTATTAGTTTTTAAAATTTGTACACATAACGTAAATTTAAAAAACAATACATGTACTCAAATTATCCCTTCAGAGAAAACTAAACCACCCATTAATACATTTTTAGAAAATAAATTATTTTTATAAACATAAATGAGGGAATGATAACATCATCTTAACATTTGCCCAATCTGTCTATTAAATTATTCCTTACACACCGAACTATTTACCCAGGATGGCTAAAAATTGTTTTATGGACAGGTAAGACCCATGTGCTGAGCACATGTGCAATGTTTCTGTCTACAGTAGTACCACCTATCTCAAAATATCCAGAATTATTAATGAGGGAGGGAATGATCGAAAATATGAGTTGCAAATTTTTTTGCCAAATAAAAATTGCATGTGCAGACCAAAAAAATAATGTAATACAAAGAAATAATACTTTATATGTTCATATTAAAATACAGAAGTCAGAATTTTTTTTTTAAATAATTCAGTAAGAAATAGTATTTTTTTATATTTTTGGGTGGTAGTAGTTGCATGTGAGGGAATGATATTTAATAGGTTTAAAAATTTATTTTAAATATATGTTTTAATTAATAGTTAAATTTAATGAGCTAATATGATAAAACCATGTCTAAACTACATGTTAAAAAAAATGCATTAGGTTTTTCTGTTGAAAAAATTTAAATATCCTCCAGTTTCATCATTATGGCCTATTTGCGTAGAATCACCCGTGTACTTTTTGGTTATATCCATAATGAAGATCTTATTGTTTATGGATTTTGAATATAAAAAAATTATTTTTGGCATTTTTTTAAAATGTTGGGTCAAACCGAACCCGACCTGCAGTAGTCTAAACCAATGTCTAAACAATGAAAGTTGCAGAACCCACAGCAAAAAAGTAGAATTCAACCTGACCCGCAACGAAAAAGTATATTGCACACCCGACTCGCAGCTGGGTTTGGATAAAAGCAGATAACCCGAGCCGATGCTGGACTCTACTAACTCACAGGAAGGGCCTCACCAGTGGCCAAGAGGTTCTGCTCTCGAAGCTGGTAGACGGGAGGTGCTGTATTCGAACCCAATCGCGCCCGTTGGCCTAATCGTTCGGAGTTTCGCGGTTTTCTTCAAACTGTGGATTTTCATGCATAAATACAGGTTAGGTTCCCTTAGAAAAACCCCCACGGAGGGCACTCCTCCCCCCCTCAGGGCCTATATCCCTCGTGTTGATAATTGGCCATCATAAACACAACCAACCAACCACAGGAAGGAAGGATGGGGGGAGGGGGGTTGATTGGACAGAAGCGGATTTTCCTAAATCAAAATCACATGTATGTTAATCCAGTAATCGAAAAATAACAATACAAATATATAAAAGTTTTTTTAATAATCTAGTCTGTGTTTGTTTTAACTTTATTAAACTTTGAATTTTTAATCTTAAAAGAAAAGTCTATTTACTAGATTCTTTTGCTTAAATATAAATAAATTATTTTTCGTTAAGTTATTTATACAATTTCATGTTTTATCAATTTCATTGTTCACTATTCATGTTTTATCTGGTGTGTATTATTTAATATGAAAAACTCTACAAAGAAGATTATTAAAATGTTCAAACTAAAATTAGATAAAGTCTTCAGGTAAAAAATTCTTTTAATTTCGTTTAAAGTATCATTGATATAAAATCTCATAGATTTTATTTTGCAAAAGGATATCTTAAAATTGAGGAAAAAATATTTATCTAAATTTATTTAATTGTAAGGTTCTGGTTCTCTTTAAAGAGCATTTTGTGTTTTACTTTCTGCCATGGTTAAATTTTGACAGATAATCTCTTTATATATTTATATATATATACTTTTCTTAATCACCAAATTTCACAATGACACAACAAAACGGAGGAGACAGCTTTTCTATTGTAGAAATCTTCGTGTTATTGGCTTTCAAACTACATGTTATTTCATTGTGGGAAAGGGCAGACAAACGTTTACATTCAAGCTGATTATTTTCGGTGAATTCTTCCCAAAAGCACAAAAACAGAACTCAGGATTGGTATAGAGCCTCGAGGTACATGATCTTCGGGGCCTTTGATTGTTTGTAACTTCATCTGTGTTCTTGATACACGGGTATCATAAAATGTAGTGATTCTACCTCCCTGGCACCGTGACGATTTTCGAGCAGCGGGAGGTCATAGATAGCTTTTGTGACAGCACTATCCCTCCAATTCTGCATACCCCTTATTTAAACAATAAAAGCAGAGACTGAGAATTGGCCGTATACTCTCATGGATTTTACAGTAACAAGAATATCTTTAAAATAAATCTTGCATGAGCAAGGGATTACAAATCGATATATGGAATTTGATTTAAAAAGCTGCATTAATTTTAACTAATATAAAAGAAAGAAAAGAAAAAGGAAATATAGCGTCTTTTCAAAGAATCTTTTCTTTTTCTTTCTATTCTATTCCGTTTCACAATTTTTAACACAGTGATTTAAGAAATTAAAGATATAAATTGAAAGATAAATAAAAATAAGTGAATTACTGCCTCAAATGTCTCTCAGTCGTAAAAAATATAACAAAATAGAAATAAATGCATTTTATGAAGAATGGAGTTGAGATTAATTTTTATCCCATTTAATTTTAGAAAGCAATGACCCAAAATCTGGCCCATAGGTTGTAACATATGACCAACTGTGTAAAATTTATAAACCTCAGAACATGTAATTTATTTTAAATTAATGAAAGCTGTAAAGAAACTTAAAACATGCTAAAGTTTTTCCTGATACATATATATGTATATGTGTATTTCAGTAATAAAATTTCGACTGCTTATAAGCAAAAAAAGAAAAAGAGAAATCCTTTAAGAAAATTACCCAGAAAAAAAAAAAAAGTTAAAGATATTCATTTTCTGGGGCAATATTTTTTTTTTTAAATGCATTCCAAGTCAATAGGTTTAACATTAATGAAGAGAATTTAAGATCTCACTCACAAATACCCTTAAACAAATAAGCATAAGAGTAAAAATAGTTTTTTTTTATAAACACTTTTTTATAAGCATATAATGCTCATCTTGAAAGTTAAGCCTTATCTTTTGACAGCAATTCATGTTCTTTCCTAAAAATTTCTGTTATAATCAGACCTGCCAACCTTTGGAAAAGAGAAATCGTAGCACACAAAATTAAAATTAATCTGGAGGTTGGTTGGTTGGTTTTCCGTGTTTCGCAGCTATTTTTTGATATTCGTAAAAGGAAAGTTTCAGTCTTTCAACTCAATATAGTAAATTTTTTCCTCTGAAAACTTGTATACGATTTTTAGAGTTTCTTCTCGTTTCGAAGCGTTATTTTGACATTTGTAAAAGGAACCTGGTTCCAATTTTATTTAGCCAGTGCGGTAAATTTTGACGAAATTCGCGATTTTTTTTCCTGCGATCATTTCAGGATATTCACAATTCCCCCCACGATCGTAATTCACATTTTTCTATCACGATTCTTTGTTAAAATCCACACTTTTTAAAATGAACTTTTGACGAAATTTGCATTTTTTACCTCGATCCTTTGACGAATTTTGCTTTTTTTACCACGATCCTTTGACGAAATTAGTGTTTTCTTTCCACGATGATTCGGTGAAATTAGTGTTTTCTTTCTATCTTTCGGTGAAAAGAAAGAAAAGTAAGAAATTTGCATTTGCTTACTGATCCTTTGATGAAATTTGTGTTTTCTTTCTGCGATATTTTGACAAAATTCACGTTTTTACCGCAATCATTTGACGAAATTTATTTTCTTCTGTGACCAATTGACTAAATATATTTTTTTTACTCGGTCATTTGTCGAAATTCGCGATAGTTTATCGCAACCGATCGGCAAAATTTTCGATATCTTTTCGCGACCAATTAACAAAATTCAGTATTCGCTTCCGCGACCTTTTGACGAAATTTGCAATATTTTTCCCTCGATAGTTTATCGAAATTTGTGATTTTTTGCGCAATCTTTTGATGAAATTCGCAATTTCTTTCTGAACTCTTAAGGAAATTAGCGACTTTATTCAGTGACCAATTGAAGATAATCACTATTTGTTTCTGAAATCTTTGACGAAATACCCGATATTCTTACACGATCATTTGAAGAAATTCTCATTTTTTTCCGCAATCGATTCACAAATTAATTTGGGGAAATTCCATAAAAGAAAAAAAAATTGCGGACTTCCAAGAAATTTCAAAATATACTCGAAAAAGAATCATAAGTCTGTGGAAGAATTTGCAGGGAGAAATACTGCACAGCATGTTTCATTATGCAGGACTTTCCTTTTTCGTGATATTTTGCACACTATTTCAAACCTTGCCCCTCAAAGAACCACCTCCCCACCTCCAAAAATTCTTAAAATTGCATCCCTGTTTCTAAGGAAGGGGATTGTATAAATATTTACAGAAACACGATTCACTCGTGGTTAATATACATAAAGAGGGTTTTATGTTAAGAAGCTTGTTTTGCAGGCCAGATTTTTTTCCCCATGAGCATTTTTTAAAGTCCGAATTTTCGGATTAATGACCAATTTTTTAAAACTTCCGGAAATGAATACTAAATTTTGGAAATTCGGAAAAGAATCACTCCTGCAAAAATATACTGTGGGGAATAAAGATCGGAACTAGAAACTTTTGCGTTTGTGTTTTTTGCAAAAAATCGTAGTTTAAGACCGATTTTCGTAGCATCGTAGTTTATAGGTCCAAATCGTAGTAACTACGATTTTTTCGTAGCAGTTGGCAGGTCTGGTTATAATACATAAATTTGGCATGGGCACCGAACTCAATTATGAAAAATTCACCCTTATTTTATGTGCTTGGTGGAAAGCGCAAGCAAGTGAATTTATTGAAAAATATATGATTTTACTTGTGATTTTTAAGGCTGTTTTCCAAAGGAGCTACTTTCTGTGACATTTCTGAAATTTTTTTTTTGTAAATGCATGAAATTGGCTAGTGTTCTTGTTCAGTAATTATGTAAAGGAATGGCATTTTTCATTTTTTGGTAAAGCCAGAATATCTTCCAGAAAATACTGTCAAAGTGGGAGTTTTGAACCGGATTCCCGACACAGCAACGAATGAAAGGGAAAGAACTTGTTGTCACATCATAAGAATCACTTATAACCCATTTATGAAAAAATGAAAAAGGCTATTCGATTCAAAATCGCTTCAGCAGTCAAACTTGCCAATTTTATGCTTTTACTTTTAAAAATTAGTAACAGAATGTGTCAGAAAGCTTCGTGCTGTTGAACAGGGAATTTGAGAATGAGTTAAGATAGAACAATAAAAAATAAACATTATTTAAACTATATTTTTAGGATATCTAAATTGATTTCTCAATGTGCAATCGTAAATTAAATAATGGTAAACTGTGATTATTAATAAAAGGGTATTATTATTATTAAGTCACACACTTCCTTTTTTTATTTATAATAATTTTTGTTACTTTTAATTAAGCCTTTAAAATGTTTCATTGTTGCAAATTGACAGTCATTCCGTATAGTTCGAATTTTATTGGCGCATAACTAAATTTATTATTGTTTCACCTCGTATAGAGTAGATCCATAAACAATTTTTCTTTTGCCCCGGTAAAAATGTCCAAGTTTGGCCAAAACTGCTCCGAGCACAACTCGACCCGTTCCAAAAAATTATTGCTCAAACACGGTACAAAAACTAAAACTTCGGCCTAGCCTGCACAAAAAATTAATTGACTCGGCTAGACACACGCCTATAAGGTTAAAATTGTTTTGTACGAGAAGTCCTAACTAAAAATACTTATTTTATCTTTTTACATCATATTTATATTCTTCATTTAAAATAAAGTTTTCTGAGCTGTGGTATTTATTTTTTAATACATCTGGTTATATGTGAATATCAGTTACCATTAATATCGTTAATACACATTCTATGGCTTGGAGATTTAAAAATTTTAAAGTCTATACAATAAAATGTTCTAAGACGGAATTGCATAGAAAAAAAAGAAAAATCCATTATGGCTGATTCCCCTAAGAGCATTGTCTGTTGTAAATGCATTGCATTCTTTTCTCAAGTACTGTTATTCTAATTTTAAATAGATCGACATTTTTATTTTATTTCGTTAAACACGGGGTTCCATCACAGGCAGTTTTTTTTCCTCAGGTTTTACCGTATTTTAATTTTATTGCCTAGAATTGCATCTACCCACCTTAAAAAATAATAAAAATAAATATATCAATTTTAATTATGGAATAATAGCGATTTAAAAATATGTGCATTTAAAAAAAAAAAAAAAAAATTGGGCAGGGCCAAATTTTACTGATATTTTTACTGGACAGGCCAGAGCCATGCCGGTGCAATGATTTTCATACGAGCTGTGTTGAAACTGGGACTGAAAATTTCTGCCTGTTCAGACCTCAAGACGAATTCAGTACAGCCCCGACTTGGGCCGGAAAATAAACCCAGTCCCGGCCATCTCGGTCTGAAGCTTTAGAAAAAAGTAATCCTCAAGCCCAGCTCGGACAGAGTGTCGGGAAGGAAAGTTGGGCCAGGCCCATGAAGACACTTACATCGAATAACCAGAAGATTACTCATAAAATTTGGACAATAAAGTTCTAATTTAAAAAAAGAGAGTTTTTAGTGAACTTCGCTCACTTTCATAGATGAGTTTGAGTTGAGCGAGTTCGTTTGAAAAAATTTTAATTTGAACGTGAACTTGACTCATTTTTGAGAAGTTGAGTTTGAGTTTGAATTAGTTCGTTTTTTTTGTGAGCGTGCCCAACACTGATTTCCATGATTTTACTGACAGTTAGTCAGTGTATTTCTGATCATGTGTGTCATCAATTTTCAAATATTAATCTTTGTACTGTTCATTTATGGGGGATTAATGAAGCCATCTTACATAGATCTTATACACCAGTTATACACATAAAGTAATAAATTTATATGCCTAAAAAGAGGTACTTACCTAATTATAGCCTGAGTACTTGAAAGAAATATCAACCAGTTTGTGATATCTACAATTCTCAACGAAAGGATCACTAATTTACTTAAGGCTTGTAATGATGAAATTTACACAAATCATTTGACATTTTGTTTGTATTACTATATAGCACCTTTATATAGGTTTCAACTTAAATTACATAGAGTTGTTTTGCTATTAATTGATCAAACCTATACTTTGTATTTTTTTTTGTTACAAACAACTGAGGGGTGTCACTTTTTAAATCGACATATTGACGTAAGTCTAAAGCCTCGAACTAGCCCCACTTCTTCTCAGATATTTTAAATATTAACTTGAGAGAGGAGGGGCACCACAAAACTTTGTTATTTGTGGCATTCTTTAGTGTGAGAGATCATTTGAGAGAAGAATTTTCACAAAATTTTACCTGTGCAAGTGCGATCTTTTACTGGGTCTACAAAAAATTACTCCTAGAAAGTGCATAACTCTCTGTGATAAAAAAGATTTTGAAAGAAATCAATGAGATTGAAAGAAAAAGATGTGGCAAAAAAGTTTAGGATTCTGGCAAGTACTCTGTTGACAATCATAAAAAAACAGGAATCAATCATCGAATGCAAACCTGGCCTTGACTCAACATGAAAAAGGAAAGAGGACATGCCAATATGAGGACTTAGATGAAGCAATGCTCAAGTATATTAGAGGGATAACGGACCAGAATCTACCACTTTTGGGACCAATGATTTTGGAAAAGGCTCTAGAATATGCTTTATACCTTGGGCACTCTGAATTCCAAGCCAATGCTGGTTGGCTAGAAACAATCAAGAAACATTTATTATTCTACAAAACTGTCTGTGGTGAAAGTGTGGATGTTCCGGTGATAGTATATGAGAATTAAAGTCTTAAGATACCAGAAATTCTAAATGAATTTACTCCTGAGAACATTTTTAACACTGACGAAACTGGCCTCTTTTACAAGTGCCTTCCAAATAAAATCCTGGCTTTTAAAGAAGACAAATGTTTTTGGCGGAAAACAAAGAATTATTGTTTTGTTGCATGCTAAGATGACAGGGAAAGAGAAGTTAAGCATGCTGGTCATTGGCAAAAGTAAATCTCCTTGGTGTTTTAAAAGCATGAAGTCCTTAGAAATGGACTATGATTTTAACTACAAGTCCTGGATGACCACTGAAATTTTTGACACATGGTTAAAAGGTGCTTGACAAGCTAATGAGAAAACAACACAGAAAATTGCTTTGCTTATTGACAATTATTCAGCACACTGACAAAACTGAAGAGAGAAACTGCAATACATCAAAGTTATTTTCTTACCACACAATTGCAAATCAAAACTGCATCCCATGGACTAATAATAAAAAATCTTAAGGTGCATTACAAGAAAAGAATTCTACAAGAACTGATCATAGCTACTGAAAAAAATTATTCCATCCAAGACATCATTAGCCTTAGAAAGGATATTGCGAACTTTATAAAGCTTGGAGATTTGATGCAGTGAAAATACGATTTATAATTGTCTTAAAAAGACTGGCTTTCCTGAACTGAAGGATTTTGTGGATTCTGACGATGAAGACGACGTGACTCTAGCAGACTTGAAAGAGAAATGGAGAATAATTAAGGAATGCAGAAATGTCAAAGGAAATGTTGCTTTCTGATTTTTTGGAGGTGGATGAAAATCTCATTTTTGCAAAGTATCCCACTGATAGGGACATTTTAAACAGCATTGTGAACAAAGATGTGAGAGTGACAATGAGCATGAAAGTGAAAACTTGGAACAAGAAAAATCCCAACATGAAGTAAAATGATGAATTCCTTTGATGTTATAAGGAGAGGACTTCAAATGGAGAAAAATGTTCCTGATTTATTTCTACATTCCTTGCTAAAGTGTGAACATTTTTATGAGAGTGTAACAGTTTTGAAATCAAAACAACCAAAAATTACAGATTTTTTCATCTAAAACAAATGTAAGTTTTCCTTATGCTATTTTTATTATGCTTTCAAATAAATGTCTGTTTTCTGTTTTGAAACTGTTTGAATAATTTAAAAAATACAATACGAGGTGCATTCAAGTTCTAAGGCCTCCAATTTTTTTTCTAACTAACTAATCACCCGAAAACTATGAAACTGGTGTTACTTCTCGACATAATCTCCCTGCAGACGTACACATTTTTCACAATGTTGATGCCATGATTCCATGGCCGCGGCAAAGGTTTCTTTAGGAGTCTATTTTGACCACTGCAAAATCGCTGAAGCAATAGCAGCACAACTGGTGAATGTGCAGCCATGGAGAGTGTCTTTCATGGTTGGAAACAGCCAAAAGTCACTAGGAGCCAGGTCAGGTGAGTAGGGAGCATGAGAAATCACTTCAAAGTTGTTTTCACAAAGAAACTGTTGTACAATGTTAGCCCAATGTGCGGGTGCGTTGTCTTGGTAAAACAGCACAATTTGCTTCAGTAATTTTCTAGTGGTCAAAATAGACTCCTATTATATTGGCTTAAATGTCAGAGTTATTACTATGATTAATTTCATACATTTTTCTGGAAAAGATTTTCCAAATTTTAAACATTGTTTTTCTTTTTCTACCATACAAGACATTGGTTTTTATAGCTAAATGATAAGTGAAGTTTATTATATTTTTCCATGGTTCATCTAAAAAGTTTAGGTTTACAGAAAGTAAAGCAGATAATTCTAAAAAAATATTTCTATATTTGAAAGATTTTAAAACTTTACAAATAAAACTACAAAGGAATAAAAACGTTTATTTTTAAAAATATAAATAAAATATATTAGATAAGTTTGGCATAGGTGTGCCGAATATAGGGATTCAGAGCCTGAAATGTGTTTCTGAAAATTTTCCAAGGGGAAGGAACAATTATATTAATCTCTATGAATTATTGTATTAAATCGTTATTATAAACAATGTTAATAATGTCTAACCTCCCCCCTGAAATCCTAATACACTGTTATCTAAGAAGATGGGCATACTTATTGCAAATATTGCTAATTATTGATCATTGAGAATCAATATTGTTCTTTGATTTCAGTTTTCTTTTTGTGGTACTACCAGTATAAAGTTGCAGCTTGAGCAGCCAGATATCATGTCCACATAGTATCAGTTTTATACTTGTCTCACAGGCAACATTAAAAGGGATAAGCATTAAGATTATTACCAGCATTACCTTTCTTTAGTAATGCTGGAAGAAGCTGGTCAATTGAAGAGAAAATGGCAGAGAACAAGAAACTGGAATAAACAGTCAAAATTAAATTTTTAGTTGTTTCCAAAAATGCTCAATGACTAAGAAATCTTAATAAATGTAAGGGTAGAAACAGCAAATGACAAAAAAGGAGGAAAATTTTTGTTTTGTCTTTTCCTTCCTTAACTGTTTGATAATATTTATTTATTGTTATTATAAAATAACAAATATGACAGAAAGCTAAATTTTTTTAAAATTTTAACCTTTGCATGCTGGGGACGAAGTGGGGATAGCAAAAATTTCAGGAGAGGAGTGTAACTTAAATAACTATTTTGATGAAATTAATTCTATCTCAATCATATAATGATGAAATTGTATGACAGAATTTTTTGTTAATTCCAAATGATTGAAAAAAAAAATTCCAAGCCAGGAGTTGAACCCTGGAGACTTAATGTGATAATGCTCTACCAATTAAGCTATTGCAGATGACTCTGACAGACATAATTCCCTCAAATAACCTGTTAGCAAAAACATCCAGTATAACAATATAATGCAGCTCAACAGACACAGCTACAATACAGCTACAATATAATGCAGCTCAACAGACAAAACCTCAGGCCTAGGATACCACTAATCATGAATATGTAATTATGAAATTAATTTTATCTCAATCATATATTAACAAAATCTTAAAAGATAATTTTTTTCACTGAACATTTTGTTGAAACTTGTGCTGGAGAGAAGAAAGAGGGTGAAAAGTAGAAATTTTGGAATGAGGGAGGGAGGGATAAATTTTAATGAAATTTTAAAAACAAAAATCTGCTGAAATGTAGAAGATTCTAAAACCATAAAAATTCTTCTAATTATCTTTGTCTAGATTGTCTTTTCATTTAAAGGTTATTCAATTTTTCATTATGTCACAATTATGCTATTAAAGACAATGAGTAATTTGCAAATAAAAAAATGTTGATTTATAACTTTCTCTTTTATTTAATTTTCTTCTAAGCAAGGACAAAATAAAAGCATTGTTTTCATTTACATTAAATAGCATAATATATATATATATATATATTACGTAACAAATAAATGGGTTAAGCTGAACAATCATGTCGTGCTTTTTACGACATATTGCTGGATTAGTACTATATATTAATCAGCCATTGGTGAGGTTGTATAACAGTCATACCACTTAGTGCAAGCATTGCTATTGGAGGTGTCAACACTGTAGAAATTTAGCAGCTGTGGACAGATAGAATACTCCAGCTGATTTATTTAATCAACTCTATCAATTGTTGATAGTGATGAGATTGGTAAAGTCCAATCAAACAACCATTGATTCATGATACAGTCAAGGTAGATTAGGCCGCATGAATGGTGAAAAAAGGAAGAAGAAATCCAAGGTTTTCCCAATAAAACATAGGCTGAAGTCATTGGAAACTGTTTATTTCATCACAACATATCAATGTAAACAATTCCCAAAGGGTGAGAATTTATCAGAGCCATCATGCTTGAGTACAAACTAATTATTCATACGAAAAATATGTTAAAAAATTATTTAAATATTTTATGTGACTTTGGACACCAGATAACAGCTTAGATAAACAATCAAACAGCACAAAAATCTTCTTTCTGAGCTCATGCTCGAGCATTTTATTAGAATACGCAGAGGAATTCCGATTGAAATGTAAACTTCAGACTAACCAAACAAATTCATGAGCAAGACATGAAAGAAACTGCGATCGTCATTCAACCAGACTTGCCAACCTTTGAAAATGAGAAATAGTAGCACCCAAAATTCAAATTAATCTAGAGATTGGTTGGTTGGTTAATGTTTTTTATGCTGCAAATCTGGTTAACTCTGATTGCTTTTAGTTCAGACCGAGTTTAGATTCCTGCAGGTTGGGTTCGGGTCAACCCGATTTTTCAAAAGTTACTTCTGTTATATTCTTTTAGATTAAAAACTATATTTATCATAATAATAAACATAGACTTTTGTCTGTGTATGATGCTTCCTGAAGAGAGCACAGAGCAGAGGTAAAAAAAAATCAGAAATTCAAAGAAAATTTTCTGAAAGATTGCAGGAGTGGGGGATTTTTTTCATGGCGCTAATTATACATTTTTACAGCAGCCCTTTCACGAAATTCGCATTTTTTCCATGATGCTTTGCCGAAATTTATGTTTTTCAGTGATCCTTTGACTGAATTCGTGTTTTTTCTGCGATCCTTTTACGAAATTTGGGTTTTTTTCGCGATCCTTTGAGGAAACTTGGGTTTACCTCCACAATCCTTTGGTAAAATTTGGATTTTTTTTCAGCGATTCTTTACAAAATTTGCATTTTTTTTCATGTTCCTTTGACGAAATTCGCATTTTGTAAGCGATTCCTTGACAAAATTTGCATTTTTTCATGATCCTTTGAAAAAATTCACATTTTTTCCCGCGATTCTTTGACGAGATTTGCATTTCTTCTGTCATCATTTGGCAAAATTTGTGTGGTTTTTTCGCAATCATTTGATGAAATTTGCATTTTTTTTCGTGAACATTTGACGAAATTTGCTTTTTTTCATGATCATTTGACAAAATTTGCGTTTTTTGTGATCATTTGACAAAATTTGCATTTTTTTGTCATAATTTGACAAAATTTGCATTTTTGTGTGATTATTTCACGAAATTTGCATTTTTTTGTGATCATTTGACAAAATTTGTATTTTTTGCAATCATTTGACAAAATTTGCATTTTTTTTTGTGATCATTTGACAAAATTTGCATTTTTTTTGTCATCATTTGCGAGTTTTTTCATGATCCCTGAACAAATTTACATTTTTTTTTTTTTGCGATCCTTTCACGACGAAATTGATGTTTTTTTTCTGCGAATGATTGACGAAATTGATTTTTTTCGGCGTGTGTTTTTTGCCAAAAATCATAGTTTCAGACCAATTTTCGTAGCATCGTAGTTTTTAGCTCCAAATCGTAGAAACTATGATTTTTTTGTGACAGTTGGCAGGTCTGGCTCAACCAATGGAGGGCGAGCGAGGAATGTCATAGAAATGAGTCCCGGCTCTGCTGACGGAGGAATTCCGATGTGATTCAGCTGACGCTAGCCAGGCTGGCTGGAAATTGAGATGGATGCGCTCAGAATTTTACAGTTCCGTAGCTGATAGAAATTAATGAAGGGATTAAAAGTTTAGATTAAGTTTTTGAATAAGACTATTATTAAGATACGCATTTTAATTTTATAGGAATTTAACTAGAAATAAATAATAGAGAGTATTAGGAAATAAGGAAATAATGAATATGCCTGCAATTTAGAATAATTTAAATGAATAATAAAAGTAAAATTTTTATATAACATATATATATGTTTAAAAAATTGCAATAATCAATGGCTAGTTAGTCAAAAACTTGTCATATCAATCTAACTAATTTATAGGAGAATACTGTTTTCTTTTTAAATATATACATATATCATACTAATACATTATTATATACACTGACTGACATCTACCGTGATCCTTAAAATAAAATAAACAGTCAAGTGCGAGTATTACTCATGCTCAGAGGGTTCCGTACAATAAATATATGAATTATTCACTGCATTATTTAAAAAAAAAATCATTGCTAAAAGAAAAATAAGACTTTGTAAAAAATTATACAACATAGGGTTGGGTAGTATATACTAGTATATGGGGCATTCTCACAATCTTTTGACTTTCGGGAATAAAAATCTGGTGAAATTAAACTTGCTAAAATAACATTTTAATCTGATAGACGAATGCCTTAATGATTCAAAATAAAGAAAAAATGGTCAGCAGCAAATTTTTTTTTAAATTTAATTGAGGTTTAACTTGTGAGTTTAATTTTACTTGCCATTTTACCACTATAACTTTTTATTTTCTTCTAAATTTTTACTTATAATGAATTTGCATAGTACCCACAGGACATTCAAATAAGGAATAATACAAATGTAGTACGTTTAATACAGAATTTTTGTATAACATTGTCTTAAAGGGGTGTTAAAGAAGGGACGGTAAGGTAAAAAAAAAAGGAGACAGTATAGGAAAAAAGGGAGGAAATGGGAAAAAAAGGGACGGTAAGGATGGAATGGTAAGGAAAATTACCACCTGTTTTTAGGAAAATCATGTTAAGACTAAGTGATAGCCACAATGTTCATTGATTTTTAGAAACAGTTGTTAAGATTGGATTAAATTAATTTTTTTTTTAAATTTACCTTGAAAAGTGCAGAAATAAACCTTGGGGATGGTAAGACTACCAATAAAGCCACGATCTTGAAATTGATATTTAAATTCTGCAGTAAATTTCCTGTTAAAGAATTTTAGACATTCTTTTTCTAGCATACTTCTGCATGAGAAAAAACTTGAAAAAAATTCTGTAGCTGCATCCGAAGTGATTTTCTGTACAATAGGTACCTCCAGTGCTCCTCAACACTTTTGCTGAATGCCCGCAAATCGAAATTTGTGTGTAACGGAAAAATGCACTTTTCTCAAAAACTATGTGACCTAGGATAATCGCTATAATTTTCCTCCAAGGTTTAAATTATCCTCTACTACCTCTAATTTTTTCATAATTTTACTTTCAGTAGATTCGGAGATGGATGGGGGGGGGAGACATATTTTTGCACTACATTTTCGACAATATCTCTGAAAATACAATATCTAAAATTAAATGAAATGTATTTTTGAGTTCAACATAATGAACGCTTTCACACGATACCCTACATGATATACAAAAAAACTATTTTTTTTTTCAAGTAACTTAATTAGTCCCTGTACATTTTCCCTAAAACTATTTGTAAATGTTTACTAATCTGCAAATATGCAGGCCAATAGTCTTTATTACGTCCCCCAATTTGAATTTTCCACGTTTCATAGTTTACGAGTAAAATGGCTGTGACAGACAGACAGACACAGGAGTGATCTTATAATGGTTCCGTTTTAACTTTTTAAGTATGGAACCCTAAAAATGTGTTAGAAATGGAATATGTACACATTTACATACACATGTATACATAAAACGATAAGAAAATAATGCCCCTTTTAAAATTAAAATCAAGAGACCCAACTTATTTTCTCCTAAATGTCTAAACTCAATACTTAAAACTATTTTGCCCATCATAAACATCTTTCACATTGACTGGTGTTTGCGAAACATTGGGTGATCACTCAAAACCATAAATTCTAATCAACTTTTCTCAACATGACAGTTATTAGGCTCATCTCATAAGCCACAAATTCTAATAAATTTTCTTCAATATGGCAGTTATTAGGCTCATCTTATAAGCCATAAATTCTAAGCAACTTTATCCAGAATTACATTTAGATCATAAGGTTTAATAAATTTTCTGCAAAATGACAGTTATTAGGAAGTTCAAATCATAAAGTCAAATTACTAATTATGTACAGGCTATAAATGCCAAAATAAGAAAGTGATGACAACATTTAGCTCTTTCAGGAGCAAAGTACTTCTGTTGCTAAAATGTTGAAATTATTGAATGACACAATGATTTGCTAATAAATTTATGTAAAAGTAGCTAAAAGCTTTTCTTCATGTGCATTAAAAAAAGGGAATTTTGATTAAAAAATTCTGGTGCCACTGTGGCATTTTGAGATTAAAATTAAGTGAGATATATAACAGCACACCACCATTTAATGGGTTAAGACCATAAACTCTAATCAATGTCAAATTTTGAAATTACTGTGAGTGGTGCAACCAGCCAGTTGCCACCACAAAACTACACCAATAAAAAGGACGCTGAACCAATCAGAAGAAAAGAACCTCCCACTTTGATAATTTTGTCCCCTGCTGAGAGAAGTTAGAAGTATGTCAACAAAACTGGATGGCACAAGCAGAAGAGGCCCTTTTTCCTCAAATTAATTGCTACCTTAGCTTACAACAGTCATCTATGCCTTCTAATATCATGTGAACTTACATAATTTCTATATCTCATGACACTGGACCTGATCTTAAAAACAGATTATCAGTTCCTGAACGAACTTGTTTCTTCTACTTTATTTAAACCCACGACTACATAGCAAATCAAAAACTCAGTGTGTTGAGAAATCTGAAATAACACATCAATATTGTGTCAGAAAAAGTATTGATGCCAAAAACATTTCATGCATATGAACACAATAAAAAAATACTGAATTAATGTCCTTTGTTCTTTTGATTAACAATGATATTTGTATGAAGTAAACATCATAACATGGCTGAGATGCCATTTTGGATTTAGCAGAGTATAAACATAAAATATGTTTTTGGAAAATTGAATATCTGTTTTTTTTTTATTATTATTATTACAGTATGGAACCATTTATCCAGAAACCTGTTAACCAGAAAACCAGTTATCCATAATCATATTTCCAATTGTTTGACTTCAAAATCTTTCCTGAAAAAAAAAACGAAAGTCAGACAGTGTCAGTTTGACATGTACATTGATCGATAGATTATTACATGCATTGCAAAACTGTTCCTTTTTTAAAACTCTGATTAATCTTTGATCTTGATTAGATCTTACTCTTAATCTGTTTCATCTAATAATTAATTTGAAATCAGAAACAATGACATAGCCATACATATTCTACAAATCTGATCAAATGGGTGTTTATTTGATATCCAATCAGTTATTCAGAATTCATCTGATCCTAACCATTCTGGATAAATGGTTCTATACTGTATTTCATAAGTTCGTTCAAAAGAAAATTTTTGATCAATTTTAACCATGACCAATAACAATTTTAATATCTATACAGGGATGAGATTTCCGACTTTTTGCATACCAGTATAATCTTAGAGAAACTGTTGTTCTCTTAAATCGCAAAAATGTTCTGATTAAATAAAATAACATTTTCTCTAAGATTATACTGGTATGTAAAAAGTCGGAAATCTCATACCTGTCTATAGCAGTTTTTTATGAGAAACTTACGTAGTTGACGTGTATGGTGGTGGTGCAGGTTGCATTAAACTTCTTAACGTTCCTGTTCTGCTAGATGGTCTAAATGAAAATGAAAATATATTAAGATATGTAACATTTTAACTGTTGTGAAAAGTGGAATCATGCAACTTTTAACTTAGAATCATTCATAAAACTATTCATCAATTTCTTTTAAAGTTGCTTGGCAGAAAAGAAAAATTTAGTGGCCTCTTAACATAAACATCCATTTATAAAAAGGTAAAAAGATTTACAGATATATGTTAATAAAATAAATGAAATGATTTATTAAATACATATTTTGATGAAAAAATACTAAGATTCAATAATATGAAGCAGCATAAGTCACAAACAATTTTCACCATTCTTTTACCAAATTTTAACTATTTACTACTATTATTTTTTAACATTATAACAGATCTATATGGAAAGCTGTGATAGTGTTAGGATAAAAAAACTTCTAGAACCATATTCTAAGTTTCAGACAGACATTTTGCATTAAAAAAAAAATTGACTGAGAAAAAAAAAACATTCAAAACATAAGAAGCAATCAATTTCCAAAAATCAAACATAGTTTCATTTGCACAGATAGCTTCTTTAAATTGTCAATGTTTTTATAATCTCCCACAATTGTCGCAACCTTCAAATACTCCTGATTATTCTTTGGTGCTTTCCCTAGAATCCTTTCTCAGCTGGGTGGTAAAAAAGTATCCAGGTGAAAGCATGTGTGCATAGCATGATTTCCTAAAAGTTAGATAGCCAATCATATAAAAGTAAAATTTAAAAAGTATAATAAAATCCTAGATGGGCAATTAAAATTGCTGGGTGATCTGCATAGTGAAATGGCTCTGGAAAGAATACAGATTCACATAGTTGAATATATAATGTTTGAAAAGTTTTAAATTGCTTTAGAATAAAACAGTATAATACAATCTTCATTCATGGTTTCTTGCAAGACTAATAAAATAAAATCACAGAAACAGAACAGAATCAATGTAAAGAGTTACCATTATCTGTAATGCACAACATGTTTTAACCTTATATTGCATAAATCTCATACTTAGGGTTAGATATCACAAAATTGAAAAAGTAATTCTTCACTTTATTTTATAGCAAACTTTGGTAATTATATAAGGCAAATATTTTTATTTAAATATAATGGTAGCTTAGAACTGAATTTATTCATTAAAAGTTAAATTTTAATTGATTCATACAGTGTTGGGTAAATATATCAATGGTGCCTGTGGTGACTATTTTTGTATTTTATTTGCATCACTAATTCTAAACAATAAATTTTGAGGTATATTTCTGCAACATGTGCAAGGAAAAAATTAATTAATCTACATTGAAAATAAGTTTGAAAATAGTGGTACTAATAAAATATAAAAATAGACACCAGTGGGACACCTGGATATACCGTATTTATTCGTGTATAACGTGCACCCTGTACTTTACAAGAAAAATGGCAAATTTTTGTTATCTCGTATATAACGCACACCATAAATTTGACATAGAAGTGAATTTCAGTAAAGAAAGTCGAAACAAATGTTACGTCATGCCAGAAAAGGCGGCGAAAATCTATTTTTAGACTTCGGGTAGGAAGTGACGGAGGGATAGGGGTGAGTGATGTATCATGCTGCGGTGATGTTACTCGCTTAACAAAATACTTGAGAGCATCTTTTGACAACGTGCGAGTAAGATGGAGAGTCAATGTAGTTATACTGCAACATTTAAGTTGAAAATAGTTCAGTATGCAAAAGTAAATGGTAACTGTGCATCAAGTCAAAAGTTCGGCATTGGTGAGTCAAGTGTGAGAGAGTGGCAGATTATCGAAGAAAAACTGAAAAAAAAGCACCATTCAAAAAGCGTGCTTTTTGGGAGGAAATTGTGCAAATAGCTACAAGTGGAGCAACAGAGCTTTTAACTCATGTAAAGGATTTGTGGCATTCGGGGTACTCAGTCTCGAAGGAAATGTTGATGCTCGAGGTCTGTAAAATGGCTAGGAAAAAGAATATTCTAAGAGGAGATTTCAAGGTGAGTTACGGCTGTGTACGATGCTTTATGATCCGTAACAGTCTTTCTATCAGGAGAAGAACATCGCTGTCTCAGAAGCTGCCAGAAGAAAACAAAGAACAGCATACTAAGTTCTTCTAGTATGCTATAAGGCTATGAAAACAAAAGGGATATCAGGCGTCAAAAATCGAAAATGCAGATCAATCTGGTTTGATATGCCGAAAGCCACAACCATTCATCTCATTGGAGATAGAAGTGTTCAAATGCATGCAACAGGACAGACAATCAATGATGCACTGTTATGCTGGCCATTACGGCTGACCGCCGCAAGTTGACACTTATGTTATTTTTGAACATAAAACTATCTCAAAGGAATTTTTTCCAGTCGGCATAATTGTAAGAGCACAAGAAATTGGTGGGTGACAGATGAGCTCATGAAAGATTGAATTAACGTTGTGTGGGAACGTCGGCTAGGTGCTTTACATCAGCCATTCATGCTGTTCCTGGACAGCTTCCGTGGACACACGACGCCTAGAGTAAAAGTGAAAATTCGTCGTTCAAGTGATTTGATTGTGATACCAAGTGCAATGACGAAAGTGCTGCAGCGCTTAGATGTTGTCACAAACCGACCATTTAAGTCTGCATTTTGGCATGTCTAAAATCGGTGGATGACAACAACAGATCACAACTTTACGCCAGGCGAATGAATGAGGCGTGTGTCACTCCCAACTGTATGTGAGTGGATATGAGAAGCTTGGAATTCCATCTCAGCCAAGATGATCGTAAAGAGCTTCAAGGGACTGGAATTTCCAATAAAATAGATGGAACTGAAGACGATATGATTTACGAGGATATTGACTGTGCCTGTGATGATGGAGATAACAGCGGGAATTGCTAATTTGCGTTTAAATAATGTTGCTAGCGTTGTTGTATAAAAAGTGCAAGGAGTGGAATAAAGATGCAGCAATACTTCTATTAAGTAAGATTTTCCCAGTTTTAATTTCTTCTTTGAATGAATTTCTTGATTCATATGTATATCGTGTGATTACATCCAGCAGCAAAAAAATATTCCATGTATAATGCGCATCTTGGGTTTTTGCCCTAAATTTTTCAAAAAAAAAGTGTGCGTTATACACGAGTAAATACGGTATTAAAAAATACTGTGCATTTCAGAGAACAGAAAGTCTGAATGCCTGTTAACAATTAAGCCTCTCTTTTGTGTTTACTTTTCATCATTTTTATTGTATATGGCATATACAAGAAACAGATGTAAAAATATTAAAACCAGCTTATTTTACAGCTGCTAACTCTGCAAATTTAATACAAAATAAGCGGCCAAGTGCGAGTATTACTCGTGTACAGAGGGTTTTGTGCAATAAACATATTAATTAGTAACTGTAATATTACAAAAAATAGTTGCTAAAAGAATAGTAAGACTTTGTAAAAGACTATACACCGTAGGGTTGGGCATAGCTATATATACTAGGAAAGTATAGATGGATATTCCTTGAAAGTTCAGAGAGATATGAAACCTAAACAGTATCAGATATTGATATTCTGTATAACTTTTTAAAAATCTTATCCAAATCTGTTTACAATGGCTAAATAATGAATGAATAATGCCACATTGCACGGGGATGATGGTGAACACATTTTCAATAATTGTGTTCTCCCTGGTAGTAGATTCTAGAATGAATGAACTTAGACCAAGAGTTAAAAAATTGCATATTGAGAGCGGCATTCAGTACAAACTAGTCTCAAATCAAAAGTAATTATGTGATTAATTCTAATTAAATTAGTCTGTTTTTAACAATTTGATGTTTATTGCTTTTATACTACTAATGGGCATTGCATTACACAAATATACCATTAAAAGTTGTTACCTAGGCTTTAAAAGCCGATGGCGTATACAGTATGCCGGCCATGCATTTATGTTATGTCCAAACCAATGTGCCTTTAAAGGTTAATATCTCTGCTAATTAATAATCATTTTTTCGAAAATCATTATCAACAATCCTTTTATGCTTCCGCAATGAGAGGTACCTCGAGCACCCCTCAACTACCTTGCCGAGTGCCCACAAAGTGAAATTTGTGTTTAAGGGAAAAATGTGATTTCCTCGAAAACTATGTGACATGGGGTAATCGCTATAGTTTTACTGCAAGGTTTAAATAAACTTCTGCTACACCTAATTTTTTCATAATTTTAGTTTCAGTAGATTCAGAAATAGACAGGGAGGGGTGGACATATTTTTAAATTACATTTTCGATATCTCTGAAAATATATCTAAAATTAAAACAAAGGTATTTTTGAGTGCAGCGTTATGAGAGCTTTCACACAATATAAAAAAAAAAAAATATTTTTATTTTCAAGTAACTTTATTAACCCCCCCCCCCCCCCTACATTTTCCCTAAATATATTTGTGAATTGTTAATAATCTATAAATATGAGGGTCAATAGCCTTTATTACTTTTGGCAAATTTGAACTTTCCATGCTCCATAGTTTACGAGAAAAACGACTGTGACAGACAGACACATGAGTGATCTTATAATGGTTCTGTTTTTACTTTTTATGTACAGAACTCTAAAAATTAAATAAAAAAAGAATTTTTCAATTCAATTACATTTCATGAGAATAAACAATCGTTTTAAAACTTATACTAGATACTATTGACATTTTTTCTTTATCTTATGCTCCTCAGTCTTAACACATAAGATGCCTTGCAGTTTAACATGTTTTTCAAAACTACTAAAAACTGTGCACATCTTTCCAACAATGACACATCAAATGATTGTCACTGTTTATTCCCTACGACCACAGGAGAAGCAAGTCAGTGAGTCAGACAGTAATATGTAATGTAGACATGATTGAAAATAACAGTACCATACAATGTCCCAAAATAAGTAACACAAATGGGTCTTGGAAGAATTCTATGGCTGCCAGTAAGGAAAATATTTTTCTCTTTAGTAATAGCACTAAACTAATACAGTCAATCAGGGCTAATTTGGCTCACTTTTTCCTGGTTCCACTGACATTTCCATTATTAAAAAATATTATATATGATTTTTCAATGTTGAAATTGAATTGTAATCAATTAACAGGAAACAATGAAGTGAACTGTACGGTTTTAAAGACAATTTTTAATTTTTCTATTTTTTAACTATTTTTAAAGTTTTGGAATAAAGTAGCCCTTGCTAGGGGCTTCTTTGGTCCATTCACTTATTTTCATATAAAATGAATACATTTCATATGTTTGGATATTGAAACCAATTAGCAATTGGATTGCAATAGGATCTGCTAATGAATTAACACTGCAAACTTGATAAACAAATGTTTTTTTTAACATTTAAACACAATAAACCAAATGTTAATATTAAAGACATGAGAAACAGTTTTCATCATGTTATCCTAAGCAACCGGAACAAAAATAATTACTGTAACATTTGAAAAAAATGTCACTTAATACATTTTTTAAGAGATTTGGTTATATAAAAGGCATTTTCTAAGTAATGGAGGCTACTTCTGGACCAAAAAAGGCCTGGCACAAAATAGTCCCGAAAAACGTTTTCATGTTAGCTTTATGAAAACGTAAACATTTTCTGTCAAAATAAAAAGTTAAAGGAAAAACTATGATCACACATGGGTTACAAGTTACTAATGTTAATATTTTGACACTTCCCATAATTGTATCTCTTATCCAGATTATCTCACTATAGAAAGTTTGAGGAGTTGAGATCTACACACACAAACAGTTGTTTACAAACACACCCAGTGTTGCTACTAAAATTTTTTTAACTACCCCAAACTATTCAAATACCCTATAGTAGGGTCTAAAATATTAAGGACAAAAACTCTGAATTATCTTGTATTGTTCATTCAATACAAAGAATAAAACCTTTTTTTATAGGATGGACCAAAGTAGCCCCAGTTGACG
Organism: Maratus speciosus; assembly: GCA_963932465.1. Classification (NCBI taxonomy): domain Eukaryota; kingdom Metazoa; phylum Arthropoda; class Arachnida; order Araneae; family Salticidae; genus Maratus; species Maratus speciosus. The sequence goes on along the minus strand of OZ010787.1, from coordinate 338,935,314 downwards.
GTATTTTCTTATTTCTGCAAATAGTTCCTTAATAACTAACTGCTTGGTATTTTTATGTGAAATAGGAAAATTAGCTTAATGTGATGTGGAAGCAGTTTTAGTAAACTGTCAGCCATTTCATTATCACAGATTCCACTATGCAAGGATTCATTGCAAGCAAATATTTTTACCCCAGGTTAATAGATGACTAATGTATTTTTTTACACAAAAATTAGGATGCAAGTTCAATGGCTTGTGAAGATCTGAGCAATGGATTTAAAATCTATGAAGATGAGAATATCAAATTGAAATCAAGTTTAACTCATGGAGAAACAGCTATAATCCACACACAATAAGTTGGCCGATGACTAATGCAAATTTAGATAAATTTATTCATTAATTAAGGTGACAATCATTAACAATTAGCAGAATCTAGTTTCAAATTAAATAACGGACTTCCTGCACCATTTTTGTCTGTTACAAACCTTTTTTTTGCCCCCCCCCCCCCATAGTACCGCTAACTCTTACAAGGTCATTGGCAAAGTTTCAATGAGCAGAGTATACATTGCATGGATCTCTTCATTGAAATTGTCACACCAGGTCCCAGGAGATTTATTCAAAAGAAAACAACAACAACAACAAAAAAGCACCAGAATAACAAACTATGAAGCCATCTATATAAGATTCTATATAGACCAAGATTCAAATAGGATATGCAGAAGGCACTGAAGACTGCCTCAGAATAAAAGATCTTATTTCCATGAATGGCCAAATCCAGCCTAACTTCTCCAAAATTGAAAATCCTAGAAAATAATCAGTGTAAAAGAATAGAATGGGGGCAGTCAGGTTGACAGATAGACACTGAATGGATTCACAAGATTGGAAAGGTATAATAAAAAGGAATGGGTATTCAAACTAAAAATTATTATTTGAGTGATTCCAGAAATATTGTTTTTGAAGACTTTCTATGAAAACTATAGAAGCCCAATCAAAATGATCTTTTATAGTACCATTATCAAGCTACAATTGCATGAGAACCAACAGCAGTTTCTGTAATAATGTGAAAGACTAGATTTTGTGCCAGAGAGAGCTTTGATTTTGCAGTTTTTGAATAGTCAGCTAAGAAATGTTTTGAAAATGCCATCCAGATGAAAAAGGCATAGTTGAAACTAAAACAAAGTCAAAAGTAAAAAACAAATTGGCAAAAAATGTTATGAATGTTCTCATAAAATAAAGGAAAGAAGAGTTACAAAAAAATGCCTTTACTGACATTCAAAGTAATCACCATTAGCTACAACACACTTCTGATTTCGGTTGTACAGCTGCTGGAAACTGCCAGCAAATGCTTCTTTTGAAATCGCTTGAATCACCAATGTCACACGTTGTTGAATCTCTGGAATATCTGCAAAGCATAGGCCTTTCAGGGCCCCTTTCAGGTGGGGAAAGAAGAAGCCTGCAGATGCCAGATCTGGAAAATATGGAGGGTGTTCAAGAACTGTCGCCTTGTATTTAACAAGAAAGTTGCTCATGCGGATCACAGTGTGTGGACAGCCATTGTTGTGGAGAAGATTCTGCTGTCCACTCTTTATGCATTCTCTCTGCCAAATGCATTGTAGCAGCCATTTCAAAACTCCCTCATAAAATTCTGCATTGCTGGTTTTACCTGTGCATGCTAATTCATAACAGATCAAGCCATTGCTGTTGAAAAAGGCGATCAACAGCATCTTAATCCTTGATTTGGCAGCCAACTTTTTGTAGGAGAGGAAGACTCTGAACACCATCCCCATTGACTGTTGCTTGGTCTCCGGATTGTACTTGTAGCACCAGGCTCCATTCCTGTAATGATTATTTTCTAAAATTGTGGATTCAGATCACACATGTTGATAAAATCTGCAGACATTTCCATTTGTTTCTGCTACTGCTCGTCTGTCAGCTTGTGCAGTACAAACTGGTCACAAATCTTACACTTTTTCAAATGTTCATGAACAATAGTGCTTATATTGTCTAGGCTTATCTTCAATTCTTCTGCTATCATTTTAAAAGACAGCCGCCGATCATCTGCAAGCATGCGTTTCACTTGTTGGATGATATCTGGGGTTGTGGTTGTTGACAGTTGACCAGAATGCAGACACCTTCCTTTCCATCTCTAAAGTGTTTAAACCACTCAAAAACACACTTTTTATTCACTGCTTCAACACCATACACTTTCACTAACATTTCACGAGTTTCCATCATGGTTTTTCCTAATCTAAAGTAAAACTTTATGTTCACATGTTGCTCCATTTCACAATGACACAAGTTCTCACACTGACTGGTTTAGATTGGTCGCAGCAAGCAACTCTGCTTAACTTGAATGATTTAGACGATACAGGGCACTATTTGACATGTCACTTAATGAGTATGCATGGGCACAACATCCTAACCAGTGCAGTTTTTAAAATATGGGACCATTGATCAAAGTTTTTGAAGGCACCATGCTTGTATATAGACCTATGTGTTTCAGAAAATTAGAATGTGATACATGAGGTATTTCTTTAACCCCGTTCAGGAAGAGATACTGGGAGCACATTAAGCTCCATAAGAAGATGGAAAAATTTTGTCAGAAAGAGGAGTGTTGATTGTTAAAAATTTTCATTATAAAGTGAAATATTTAACTGTTTTTCTAAATTGATCATGTCAAAGTCCTTAAATCTTTCAGTGATTTGATATCTTAAAGTAGAAGTTTTTTTTTTTTGCAATGATTTAAATTATTTGACAGACAGTTTTACTTTGTGGCTTAGCTTCTGGCAGTTAATGTTTTTGTGTAGGATATTTTTTCATTAATGGGGGACGGAAAAGATAATTGGCCTTTTATATTGCTATTAAATTGTAGAGGAGTCAAGACATAGTGAGGAAAGATGCTTATAAATGGGCTTAAGTTCTTAGCTGTTTCTCTAGTTTTGACAGTTAGCGATAATCCCTTTAGAAAATATTATTCTTGTGGTATATGTTATGTTACATCAAGTACATCTGAATCTGCTGGACATCTATGAAATCTTCTGTAGTTTGTAGGCCAATGTCTGAAGATTGGTGATTAAGTGGAAGCTTTAGTCATTATTTAATGTTGAAATATAAGTTTCAAGTTTTGTCATCTGAGCAGCCTATATGTCTTACCTTATGTTTAATGTATTGGTGTGGAGTCTCTGGATCTGGAACAATGAAGATGAATAAGTGCATGCTTTGGCATTGGTGCTGAAAGGGTATGCTGGAACTCTTGGGTGAATTTTGGATAGTTTTTGGCTGCAGCATTCAGGATTGATCCTTGGGTTTCAGTATGGTGAAAGTTAAGTGATGTTATGTACCACTACAACTATTTTCTTTTTGTCCCGATAATGGGATTTTAGATTTAGTTTTATGCTGTCCCACGTGCCAGGGCTCTTGGTCATAGGAGGAGTGAGGATGACAATGTATAAAATTTTTGGAGCATAGTCTTTTACTTGAAATGTGACGTCTAGGTCGACATGGACTGGCATGGTTCTTCTATTTATGAATGAGCTTTTTACTGCAGAGCAGATTTCTTGTAGAGTGCTTAGCTTAAATATTGGGAAAAAAAGTAAACCAGCATTGTCTGACCAGTTGTAAAGAGCAATATATTATCAGTTAGATTAAAAGTATACATAGATTTTATGGATAGTGATCTTGTATTTTATTAGGCGAGTGTATATACATATATTTTTATAATCTAATTTAACACTTAAAAATTTAATAAGATTTAAGTGTTAAATGAAATTTTTAAACTATTAATGATAGTATAATGACTTTGACTAGCTGATGATAGTATAATGAAGTTTGACTAGCTGATTCTCTTTGCTCCTTTTCCTTTAGTATGCATGCAGTTTTCAAGAGACATTATCATTGGTGTTTTATAATAATCTATTAGTTTTTCACAGTGCTGTTCCAGATTTTAACTAAATGATTTTATAACTTCCTTTAAGAAATGCATGGATATTCTTCATAATTATTTTAAGAGATGTTGAAGTATTTGGTTACCTAGGATAATATGACATGGAAGTTCTCGTGGTTAGTATACATGTTCAGAACAATTAGTACATGTTCCTGAGGATGCCATATAATGAAGGGTGATGATCTTTCTATGTGTAACAGGTGGATCTTTTCGTCGTTGTGTCATGATGGACTGATTCAACCTTATTTTGGTATTGTTCTACTGAAACAGAGACTGTCTGTGTGTGAGTTATCTTTTAATAATTTTTCTGATGTATTTCCTGTTGTGCTGAAGAACTATGTTTTCATTCCATTTTCTATTAAGCTGGGGATATAAGTAAAGTTGCTCTATGTTAACAGAACAGGTGTTTGACCAGCATCTGTTGGTGATCGTCAACATGAGTTCCAGAAAGTTTGAATACATTTCTATTATCGGCCATTGAAGAGACCTGAAGTATATGAAGTAGATTGATTTGCTGTTTTTGCCAATAATTAATTTCATCACATCATGATGTTTTGTTTTATATTCAGATAAATAATTATATATATTTGATTAATGTTAATGAGCTATAACTTATTGTTTTTTAAACATATGATTTATTTATCTAAAATTTATTTTCACTTGAAGTACACATATATATATATATACTGTTTATTTATATGCCATGTCCTTTTAATTGTTAATAAATATATATATCTCTTAAACATATCATCTTTAGTTTTAAAAGCCTCCATATTTACATAAATTATCTTTTTTTCTAGAATATCATTTTTGGGCATATTATTACTTTATAATAGTTCCTATTAAAAATATTCTTTTGAGGTTTCAAAAATCAGCATTACGCTTCCTACTGTTTATTACTCTTAATCTCTGATATTTTCTTAAACCCCAAGCATTACACTTAGTATTGCTCACGGCTTGTAGTGTAGCACACTACATTTTGAACAATGTAGTGTAGCGAGTAGTGCAATACAAAAAGTCAGTAGTTTGTAGCGAGAACTAATGCTACTTCTAATGCTACTCCAGGAAAAAAAATGTATCATTCGACAAATCATACGGCAATAATTCGCTTTTTTTTGTACAAAATTTGATCTTCTAAACAACTTACGAATCTCAGCTGCAGCGAACAGCAATGAATTGTATGATATCAAAGAATTCCTTCATTGACACTTGTTGCTAAAATCAAGTACTAACTCACTACAGGAATTAATGTTGTTGCTGTTAACATGTCTCTAATTACCCATTAATAGGTCTTCATATTTTAATGTCGGGTATCTTATTAATTAAAATCGCTTTATTTACAGATTTATTTATTATTTACATTTAGTTGTTTTTCAGTAATTTTCTAGTTTATAAAATTAGTCAACTCAAAATAATTAACTCTAAACAGAACTCAATTCAATTAAAATATTAAGAGTGTATAGGAGAGTTAATTAAACAAATTTATTAGCAAATACAGTAAAACCTCCATAACAGGTACTCCCAAATAGCCGAACCTCTATTTAGCGTACATTTAAAAAAACTCCAATACCTATATATATTTCTCTTTATTTTGCTAAGAAATTGGTAATGTGTGCATAAACTAACATTTTGGAGACAAACACAAAACATTTTCTTGTATGTTTTCTTTCTTAATTTTATAATGGCCTCGGTTATATCACACTTATTTAATTGTATCCTATCAGACCTGTATAGCAAGGGGGGTCACTGTATTATTTAATCTGCAACTTCAATTCCAAGTGTAAATTGAGTCCTTTGACAAAATTTGAAAGTAGCGAAGTAGGGACTATTTTTGAAAAGTAGTTTGTAGCTGCTATATTTTAAATCAAGTACTTGCAGTTAATTTCATTTTTGATAAAGTAGTTGAAGTTGTAGTTCGCTACAATAGAAAAGTAGTTTTACCAACCCCTGGCCAAATTTTCCATTATCTGAGAATGACCCACGCAGGGTTTTTAAACAAATTTAATGCTAATTTCAGGAAATTTTGACAAAGTACACTAGAAACAATATACTGCAATTAGAATACAAATATTAAATATTTAATGAAATATGAGCATTTGTAGGGAATAATATTTAACTATGCTTGCACGAATGGCTACAAAATGTTTTGCATAATTCAGTAGTCAACTACATATGGCAATGCACATAAAAAAAAATATTGAAACTGTATGAAAATTCAGAAAAATATCAGTGATATAGTGAGCTGAATTTCTGTTACTTTCTAAAAGAAGCTGAATAAGGAATTTTCTACAAATTGTCATTTTTTACAACTGACTTCCAACAAACGTGTATATATTTAACATATGCCCAAGCATAGCTTTTAAACTGATGCTTTGATCCTAACTTTTTTTAATAAGCTCTGATGGATCTTCCAAGGAGAACTAAAACACCAATAAAAATGATAATTAAATATACATATATAACGAAAAACGACAATTTATGGAAAATCCTTTATCAAACTACTTTTGGAAAACAACTGAAATTCTGCTCAATATATCAGCAGTTTTTTTTGAATTTTCACAATATTCAACTGGCCTTTTATATGAATTGCCCTATACAGTTGACTATTAAATTATGCAAAATGATTTGTTATCACTCCTGCATGCACAGTTAATAATAATTTCATACAAATGTTCATATATGAGGGGTTAACAACCATAGTAGATCAAGTCCATTTTGAAAAAAAAAAAAAATGAGATAGTCCATTTAGAAGGTGCATAAAATCAGTTTTATCCACTCCCACAATGAACCAAGTCTGTTTTCACAGACTTTCTCATATACATCATCTTTTTACAGACTTGGTTTACTGTGGGAGTGGATAAAATAAATTTTATGCAGCTCTAAATGGACTATCTAATTTTTTTTCAAAATGGACTTCATCTACTATGGTTGTGAACCCCTCGTATTATTTAACATATCTTATACTATAATACGAGCAAAAATTGTGTGTGTATGTAAATGTTTTTCTTAAAAACGGCTCTAACGATTTTGACTAAATTTTGTATTTTACCATTTTAGGGTACGAGAAGATCATTGGGCTAGGTCATGTGTTTGAGAAAATTCGATTAGTGGGTCATAACGGGTCAGGGTCAAGCTAATTATATCTAAAAAACGGCTTAATCGATTTTAACTAAATTTTATATCCAACTGTTTTTGGTCAAAAGAAAACTATTGGGCTAGGTCACATGTTCGAGAAATTTTGATTGGTGGGTCATTTTTGGGTCACTTCAGGTCAAGCTGATTTTATCGAAAAAACGGCTCTAACGATTTTGACTAAATTTTGTAATGTACTATTTTGAATTACGAGAAGACCAATGGGCTAAGTCTTAACTAAGTTCTTGTACTTAGTAAGTAAGAAAGTAAGTAAGTTCTAAATTCTTGGCATGAGACAACCATTGGGCTAAGTCGCATGTTCGAGAAAAATCGATTAGTGGGTCATTTTGGGTCACCGTGGGTCAAACAAATTGTATCTAAAATACAAATCAAACGATTTTGACAAAATTTTGTATTATTCCGTTTTGGGGAATGAGAAGATGTGTGGGCTAAGTCACATGTTCGAGAAAATTCGATTACTGGGCCATTTTTGGGTCACTGTGGGTCAAGCTAATTGTATCAAAAAATGGTTCAAAACATTTTGACAAAATTTTGTATTATATCGTTTCTGTGCATGAGAAGACCATTACGCTAAGTCGCATGTTCGAGAAAATTCGATTAGTGGTTGATTTTTGGGTCACTGTGAGCCAAGCTAATTGTATCTAAAAAATGGCTCAAACGATTGACAAAACTTTTTATTACATCATTTCCGAGCATGAGAAGACCATTGGGATAGGTCACATGTTCGATAAATTTAGATTAGTGGGTCCCTTTTGGGTTACCGTGGGTCAAGCTAATTTTATCTATAAAACAACTTGAATGATTTTGATTAAATTTTGTATTCTATCGTATTCAGGTTTGAGAAGAGCATTGGTTATGTCACATATTCAAAAAAATTCGGTTAGTGGGTCATTTTGGGTCACTATGTTTCAGGATCATGACAATTGTATCTAAATAGCAAGAGTGATACAGTGAGAATAAAATATCGAATTGAACACAATGCTAATTTTGACTGAGCTAAGTTCGGTCATCCCTGCTAGTTTATATTCTAATTACAATATATTGTTTCTATTGTACTTTGTCAAGTTTCGTGAAAATGGCATTAAATTTGGTTCAAAACCAAATAATATAATATATAATAATAATCTAATAATACATGTTATAAACAAAAAACTAGTGAATAAACTTTTTTTTAAAAAGAAACTTATATTTTCATAAATATACATGCTATTCTTACAGAAATGAACACAAATGTTGTACAGGATTTGCTACAGCCACAAATCCTTTTGAGCATTTTTTTTTAATGTAGATCACAAACATTTTTGATTTAATTTTTTATGGATCCCCATTTGCCCGCATGATAAAAACTTAACTGAAAATTATGTAGTTAAATGTGTTCCTTATATCACTGAAGTGCTAGAAAAATTCATCAACTATTTCTCTAGATATAAGACAAAATATTTAAAAATAAAAGTATCTGGAAATTTTGGCCATATAGTGTATATCAATATCTTTCCTATAATATATTCTACAATAATTATTTTTTTTAATAATCACCATTTTTTTTGTCTATGCCAACCAATTATTTAGTACAATTTCATAGTTAAAATATATATATATCTATACTTCTATACTAATATTATAAAGAAGTAAAAATTGTTTGTTTGTTAGAGGTAATCTCTGGAGCTACCGAACCGATTTCAAAAGTAATGGTGTTAGTCCAACTTAGAACATAGGCTATATTTTATGTTTGTGCCACTACCCAAAAGGGGGTGCAGGAGCAAAAAACGTTCTAAAAATACAATTTTTGCATTACTGAAGGGCCAAGAAATATGAAATTTGGAATATTAGTTACTTATAGGATATAAAGGATTTCTAAGAACAGTTCTTAAAAAATTTGAAATTTAAAATGGGTGAAAATGCACAAAAAGCATTCTAAAAACGTTCTAAATGGTGGTTTCTACACAATCTCAGGAAATACCAAACCGATTAAAAAAATAATGGTGTCAAAATGATGGTGACAACCCTTGCTCCAAGATAGGCTATATATTATGTCAGTGCCACTACCCCAAAGGAGGTGCAGGAGCAAAAAGCTTTCTAAAAATGCGATTTTTGCGTTCTGAAGGGCCTAGCAGTATGAAATTTGGAATATTAGTTACTTATAAGATATAAAGTATTTCTAAGAACAGTTCTTAAACAATTCGAAATTTAAAAGGGGTGAAAATGCACGAAAAGCGTTCCAAAAAATGTTCTAAATGGTGGTTTCTACACAATCTCAGGAAATACCAAACCGATTTAAAACATAATGGTGTCAAAATGATGAGACAACTCTTGCTCCAAGACAGGCTATATTTTATGTCGGTGCCACTACCCCAAAGGGGGTGCAGGAGCAAAAAACTTTCTAAAAATGCAATTTTTGCATTGCTGAAGGACCTAGCAGTATGAAATTTGGAATATTAGTTACTTATAAGATATAAAGGATTTCTAAAATTTAAAAAATTCGAAATTTAAAAAGGGTGAAAATGCACAAAAAGCGTTCTAAATGGTGGTTTCTACACAATCTCAGGAAATACCAAATCGATTTAAAAAATAATTGTTTCAAAATGATGGTAAAACCCTTGCTACAAGATAGGCTATATTTTATGTCGGTACCACTACCTCAAAGGGGGTGCAGGAGCAAACAACATTCTAAAAATGCAATTTTTGCATTACTAAAGGGACTAGAATCATGAAATTTGGAATTGCAGTTACTTATAAGATATCAATGATCTTTAAGAATATTTCCTAAAAAAAATCAAAATTTAAAAGGGGTCAAAATGTGCGAAAAGCATTTTAAAAAACTTTCTAAATTGCAATTTCTATGCAATTTCAGGAAGTACTGAACCGCTTTCAAATATAATGGTGTAAAAATGATAGTGACAGCTCTTGATCCAAGATAGGCTATATTTTATGTCTGTTTCCACTACCCCAGAGGAGATGCAGGAGCAAAAAATGTTCTAAAAATGCAATTTTTGAATTATGGAAGGACCTAGATTCATGAAATTTTGCTGGTATATATTTATTAGATATAAATGATCTCTAAGAACATTTCTTTAAAAATTTGAAATTTAAAAAGGGGTGAAAATTTGCGAAAAGAGTTCAAAAAACGTTCTAAATAACGATTTGTGAGCAATCTCAGGAAGAATCAAACTGATTTCAAAAGTAATGGTAGGAAATTGATGCTGACAGCCTCTACTCTAACATACGTGCTATTTCATGTCGGTGTCACTATCACCTAGAGGTTGTAGGAGCAAAAAACATTCTAAATTTTGATTTTTGTGATTGGTAGGGGCTAGCAACTTGAAATTAGGCAAGGTACATATTTATTAGATATAAATGATCTTTAAGAACAGTTTTGAAAAAAATTGGAAATTTAAAAGCAGTGACAATGCACGAAAAGTGTTCTAAAAACATTCTAAATGGAGATTTCTACTCAATCTCAGGAAATGCCAAACCTATTTTAAAAGTAATGGTTGCAAATTGATGGTGACAGTACCTGCTCCAACATAGGCTATATTTTATGTTGCTGTCACTATCATCTGGGGGTTGCAAGAGCAAAACATGTTCTAATTTGTGGTTTTTTTTGCACAACTGAGGGGGCTAACATTTTGAAATATGGCAGAGTATTTACTGACAAGATGCAACTGCTGTCTAAGAACAGTCAAAAGAAAATTCCAAATTTAAAAGGAAAGGTGAGTGAAAAGTGTTCTAAAAACATTCTAAATTACAATTTTTTTGCAATCTTATAAAATACCAAAACAATTTAAAAAATAATGGTGACAAATTGTTAGTGATAGAACCTGCTTAAACATAAGCTATATTTTATGTCTATGCCACTACCGCCAGAGGGTTGCAGGAGCAAAAAACTTTCTAAATTGGGATTTATATGATACTGAAGGGGCTAGAAACTTTAAATATGGCATGGTAGTTACTTCAGGCTATATTTTATGCAGATGATTCTACCTCCTGGGGTTCACAGGAACAACAAACGTTCTGAAAAAGGCCTTTACAAGCTTTCTAAATTACATTTCTGTGGGATATTAGGAAATAACAAACCGATTTAAAAATTAATGTTGGCAAATTAATGGTGACAGTTCCTATTTCAACATAGCCCTTTATGTTCAGAGAGGTGGTAGGACTTGGAATTTGACATGATGGTTAATTTTAAGATGTAAGAAGATGGTTTCTAAAAAATTCAAAACTTCAAATGAATACTGAAATGAGCGTATTAATTGAGCATAAAAGTTTCAAAATATTTTCTAAATTATCATTTATTTAGTTTTATTTCTTTTTATTAATTTAAGTCTGATTTCTGCCTAATGCAGTGTAATAATGAAGTTTAGTCAAACTGTGTTTCATATAGTAATTTTTGAATTATTCCTAAAAGTATAAATTCTTTTAATAAAAATTACACATATAAATATCACTTGGCATATTTCAAATATTACGCGAGCAAAGCCACGGGGTTTGCTAGTATATATATAAAAACTTAAGCAGCTTTCAATCAAAATGCTAAAATCAGACATTAGCCCTGTTTCTAATAAGGTACAGAATTATTAATGAATAAATATGAAACAAATTTCTCACATTACCTCAAGTGACCTCCTTTCAGAATAGTTAAAGAGGGACTAGGTGCTCGAGAGCAAGGAAATGATGAAGTAGGAGTTGATCCTAAACTATCTCTTTTTGTTAACAATCTAGGATTCGGGGCAGAATCTCTTTGGATGAATTTGTAATGATCAAGCTGCATGCTAAATATACAAAAGAAAAAATATCATAAACTATTATTGAAATAAATAATAGATTTATAATATAAATTAATCATATATATAGCAAAATTGCTTATAAAAATACACTTAATATTAAAAAATTGTATCAGCTCATTCAAAAAGACAACAAAAGAGAGTGAAAAAAATTTGCTTTTTCCCACTGAACAACTTTTCAAAATGGGGGGGGGGGGATTAATAAAAGTATTAATATCTTGAACTACTAATACTAATATCTTGTTTGAAAGTACTAATATCTTGTTTGGCATAACTAAGAGAATTTCAAGCATGGAAATTTGATATAGTTTTATATGTTAGGCTAATAAATATTTTATAAATATTTTGTTCTTCATATACTGGTTATCCCATAAGTCTATTTATACTCAAAAATGCATAAAAAAATAGCATACTGTTGTATCAATGTGTGATTTGCACTAGAGCACTTGTCAAGAGTCAGATTTTTTTTTTTTTTTTTTTTTTTTTTGTGTTAAGAGAAAAAAAAATGTTCAGAGGCCATAAGTTATTTAACACTAGAAGAATGACTGGAGCAGCCATTTTGACTGCATAGCTCTTTTGAGAAGCAATTATTCTTAAAACATTTATGTCAGCTCACTCACCTTTCACAACTTTTATTTTTTTTTTTTGGTTTTTAAATGTATAACATTGTTTTTTTGCAATATTTTATAATGAGCGTATAAATTAATGTTCTACCTAGAATGATCAGGTGTGGGGGCAATGACCACTATAGAGATTTGAGTGATCTTCTGTGAAATAGCACAGAAATATTGTGAAATAGTAAAATTATATAATAGTAATAATAATAATAATAATATAGTAATAATATTTTAATAATAATAATAATATACTAATAATAGTACTAATAATAATAATATTATAATAAAATTATAAAATAGTAAATATTGTGAAATAGTAAAATTATAAAATAGTAAAATTGTGAAATAGTAAAATTATAAAATAGTAAATATTGTGAAATAGTAAAATTATAAAATAGTAAATATTGTGAAATTGTAAAATTATTATGAAATAGCACTATTGCAAACAATGTGTTAATGTCTAAAATGATAACTGTTTTATGATACTACTACTTTTTTCCCTGAAAATAAAGGTATGTTTTTTTACATAATAAAAAAATTACTATTTAAGACATTGCATCTATTTTAAAATTGTCCAAATTTTAACTTTTTATAATGATATTTGCATTAAAAATCATATATTTATTCTTGATTTCTTACTGCGGTCAAAATGATCGCAATGGTCATTCTAGGTAAGTAAAAATGTCAGTCTTTTAGTGTTAATTAAAAAAAATTCTAAAATTTAATAAATTGTTGTACCAGAATGCAGTTTGCCCCATAAGACTTATCAAAGAATACGATTTTTCATGGCAAGGGAAAAAAAATAATTCAAAGAGCCCCATAAGTTTACTCCTATTTCAAAAACTCATAAAAGTAAAACAAAAAAAAAAAAAAAAAAAAAAAAAAAATGTATCAGAATGTAGTTTTTACCATAAAGACTTGTCAAATGGTCATATTTTTGTAATAAAATATAGTTCAAAGAAACTTTGAACTGTGTAATGTTTATGACACTAAAGATCTGTTAACAGTTTAACAAGTTTTAGGGTATAAACTGCATTGCAATATGACAGTTTTTCGAATTTGATTTTCTTTTTAAAGTATGAAGAAGATAGGTTCAAAATGATTTTGATTTTTAAACTAGCATTTACTAGAGATTTCCTATTTTTTCCTACATTGAGGTGCTTTCTTGTTGATGATTTGAACATGTCTTGGGATTTTATTCATTTGAAATTTGTTTATTTTATTATATTAGATTTTACATTGCTTTATAGCTGCATTTTTATGCATTTAGTACCTATTTTTCGCTTTTGCTTTCTAGCTTTTCAGCTATTTGTTTCTATTTTAAATATTTTGTTACTTTCATTGAAATTTTAATTATACATATATATACAGAGTATTCAATCGAGACTGCATAAACTGTCGAGCAATAATTCTAGCTTTGAATACATAATTGATCAAAACCCATTTCTATCATGCATTACTTTCAAGAAAACCACTAAAGAAAAAGGTGTGACTGATGCACTGAAAATAAGTTTGATTAAAAATATGAATATTGGTATTTGCAATGTTCACATTTATTTTTAAAAAGGGCAGGGTGGATTTATTGAAAAAGGCATTTTTGTCCAGTAAAAGGATACTTAAGTTGAGTAAAGGGACACATTTTGTTGAATGAAAGATCCCTTTCATTACACTTCCCATTGGATTATTATTTGTCAGCACAGCATACATTGGTATTAGAATCAGACATTTTACTCTGGAAGGGATGTTTACAGTTATTGGGGGGATGAGGGGGGGGGGGGGTTCACTTCTAAACAACTAATAAACAATCTTCCAGAGGGCATTTTGATGCACAGGAGGGATACCTGCCAGGCAAAAATCTGAAATGATCACTGGCATACATTATCAAGGTAAGCTGAAATCATGCTATAGTTTTAAGAATCTCATAAAAGAATCCCATCAAAATAGCACCATTTTTTTAATATTTCACTTATGAAAACAAGTGCCGTTCTGGGGTGATTTTCAAATGGAAAATGCATTACAGTTTGGAAATCCAATATTGTAAGTTAGAAATATTTTTTACATCTTTAAATTTAAAAAGAGAACATCACCTTTTCATAAACATATAAACTCATAAAAACTTTCTTTTAATAAAAAAGCTGGACATTTACATCATTAAAAAGTTCAATATTAACGTGACAATAAAAATCACCAGTGTACTAAATGGTGTATACAAAAGGTTGTAAAGTAAAAAACTAAACAAATATTAAAATACAATCATAACAATCAACGTTTTGGTCATCTTCTATGACCATCTCCAGGAAGAAATTGTTACATTGCTTTTAAAGTTTTAAAGAACAAAGTCAAGCCGTCTTGAATTTGAAAAGTTTGTTAGGCTCCCAATTGATTATTGCTTCAACCAATCCCCTTCTACCTTTCAAACCACTTTTTTTCTTCTTTACCTTCTACCTTTTGATTGGTTGAAGTGATAATCAATTGGGAATGAACCTAACAAACTTTTCAAATTCAAGAAGGCTTGACTTTGTTCTTTAAAAGCAATGTAACAACACTTTCCTGAAGATGGTCATAGATGATGATTATCATAAAAATTCGTCATCGATCAAGATGAATGACATCAGACAATGAAATATATACAATATACAATGCAGATTCCTGCCCTCTATTGTTAATCATGAAAAGAAATAGAGATAATGATTTAAAATTATTTACTTACATGGCTCACCCTATTCAAGTTTTCCAACATTAAAGTCAGAATAACAAAGGAAAAGGTATTGTTACAAACTAAATCTCAACGTGTGTGGATTTCTAGGGAAATTTCTTATAATAGATTTTCAATAATTTGAAATAAAAATCCATTTACTATTCTTAAACAACATTCTTATCCCCCCTCCCCCCTTCAAATATAATCTTGATAAAGCTTTTTTTGCATGACCAAATCTGACTCATGCTCCCCTTTTCTGATACCAAACATTATCCCAGTCACTCCCATGTAATGGATTAATGTCTCCCTTTTCATTAACGTAAGGTATCTCATAAATATCTTATATGCCTTCTTGTTTTTCTGAATCAAACTGCTTATTAAGTAAATTCTTTAATTTAGGTGGTAGTTTTGCAATTAATACAATATTAAACTTTTTAAATTTCAATTTCAACTTCTCAAAACTACCTTTCAAATAGTTAAAAGAAAGCCTTTTAAATTCAGTAAGCTCCTCCCCTTTATTGTAATCTTCAATTAATGTCTGATTTTACTGTTTAGTATTTTCATTCCATAATAATCATTCCATTTCATAATAATTGATCAATCTATTCATGCTATTTATTCTATATTCATTTGAACCTACTATATTATGAGTATTATCGAATTTGTTATTTAAAAATTTCTTTGAATAAACCTTAAAGGCTCTAAACCAGTGGTTAGAGCCTTGGGCTCTAACCACTGTTTCAGCACCTCACTTTTTTTTGGCTGCACCCCATATCTAAGGATCTTCAAAATTCTGAAGCCCCCCCCCCTCCTCCCCCTCTATAACATATAACTCTTTTATAAAAAAAAATAACTGTTATTCACACGGAGGAAGTATAAAAGAGCATTTACTTTGATAAGTCATTTCACATTCTTTAACTTATAAAATAATCGAATTTTTGTTACAAATAATTCTACAAATACAATATCTCATACATCTTCTCATTTACACCTAGAAAAGGTTATTTGGCAACTTACCTCAGACACAAAAGTCATGTATATAGTCTGTATTTTTATCTTCTTGAAATTTCTTTGAGAGATTCCCATATTTTGCATAACATTTGACAGAATTGATAGATTTTATAATTAGATTTAGTATTTCAGTAAGATTTATTTTTAAATACCGAAACTATATAAATAACATAATTCACTAGTCGAATTTTCAGATTTACACCTTTTATCATTTTACGGAAGCCATTTGCTTTTCCCTTATAACATATTTTTCTAATTACTTTGTCTTATTCGCATTATCATCAGTTGGCCATCATGTATTATCCGATTTTAAATTTTAAAATGCATGTGTCGTGATGTATGTTCATACATGTGGTCTGCACAACAGCCATACAAAGTTTACATTTCACTCATTTCCTTCTGTGATGCTCATTTAGGGATTTATTAATTTTATAAAAGCAGTACTCTGTTTAGGTATTTCAAATATATTTAAGATTAAATGAAAATTTTCTTCGTGTGACATATTGCACTGTCAATAGAAATGAAAGTTTCTTCTAATAAATAGTAAAAAAAAAAAAATGTAATACTAAAATAATACTACAACCAGAAAAATTGTAAAATTATTCTAATATATAAAAGTTGCCTAATTATTAAAAATAAAATTCCATATAATTATTTTGGTTAAAGTTGTGTTTTGAGCTTTTAAATGGAAACTTTTTGGAAATTTATTTTTATTCAGTTATTTTTTAAATTTTCATTTATTATTTCTAGTCTACAACATATCTTTTATTTAAAAATAAATAAAATAAAGTATTAAAAAAAAACTGACAAAACGAAGATTAATAACAAATCTAAAATTGCCTCTCTGTGGGGCATACACACCACATTGGGAACCACTGGTGTAGACAAAAGGAATTGCATTAGAGGCCGAAACATTCTTTACAGTGCTTATGAAGAGCAAAGTTAGATTTTCCTGACGCTGTAATTTCAAATCTTAATTTTATAACCAGAAAAATTTTCCTGACATTTTTTTGGAAGGTTTAAAATTTCTTTCCTTTTTCCTCAGAAATTTCAAATTTCACTGCCCTTTTTCTCAGAAATTTAAAATTCCCTGACCTTTCCTCAGAATTGGTAAATTTCCATGACTTTCCCCTGACTTTTCCAGTCCATAAAAATTTACCTGATTTTTCCTGGTTATCTAGGTGGCTAAAAAACCTGCTATCAGCAATCAATTTCAAGGCCTTCACACTAGCTAAGAAACCAAAACTAACTGAAGCAATGAAATCTAAGCAGCTGAAGTGGGCAAGACAGAATAAAAATTGCTATTTGGATTTTCTGGTATGAATTTGGAATTTAATAAAAATTCCACCCAAATTGGAAAGACTGCTTGTTGCTTCTGACACTACATTGCTATGTGATTCTGATTTGTCTTTGAATAACCTATCTGACCCAGACGTTTTTAGATGCAGTAGTGAATCACTCTGTACATGTACACACAAACACACACACACACATCACTCTGTACATGTACACAAACACATTACTCTGTACATGTACACACACTGCTCACTTTTTCGCATGTCGATTTGTGGATTTTAGGTTTATGAATAAAGGTTTGTGGCCAATTCAAGTAGAGTGTCAATGATTTTAATCAGTGTATTTAAATCAACGATTTAATCATGATTTTAATCAACTGATTTTTAAAAAAAAAATCATAAATTTTCTAAATTTTAAAATGACATACAAAAGTATTAAAATCTAAGATGAACATAATTTGGAAAGTTTCTACAGGTATTTTACTTATGAATAAACAACAAAAAAAGAGCTTTAAATAATTGTTTCTAAGCTTAATTCCTGAGTATTGTAAAAATTTAAGTACAATAAGTTTGTAAATAGCATAGTTTTTATCTGACATAAAAAGCATTTCATTTAAAAACATTTAAATCTAATATAATTTGCAATGTCATAATTTTCTTTAAGTAATAAAATTATTCATTCTTTTATATAAAATAAGCATAGCAAGTATAGTAAATTTCTGCAAGTAAAAGAATAAAATAACGAGAATTTTATTTTCTCATTCTACTTTTGCAAAAATAAATTTATAGCAAATATTGGAGTTAAGAATGAAAGAATCATATCTGTTCAACAGTTATTGTAAAAGAATGTATAAGAGAAAAAGAATTGGTATAAAAATGTTAAGAACAGTAAGAGCTTCTTCAGTGTAGGTTGTTTAACTTTGTAACTCATATACACAAAGAAAAAAAAATAGGGATTGAAAAGGCAGCAAAACTTCTTTCGTAAAAAAAAAAAAAAAAAAAAGAAGAACAATTAAAAGCTAATAATCCCCACTGAGAGGTAATAATGCTATTATTGAATATTTTTAGGATTTCAGATAGCTATTCTTATATTTACTCCGTATGTGTGTATGAATGGGTTTAAATCATTTTTATAATTTCTTTAGTTAGCATACACTTGCATGTGTGTACGCTTAGGTTTAAGCGATTAACAGTACAAATCGAAAACGAGCTGCAAATAATATGTGTTAGTTTTATTATTTGAGCTACTAACTAATGAAATTAATTATTTGCAGTTTTTTTTAAATTATGTAATTACTTACTATTCCACTAGGCCATTTTTTAAGGGCCCCTTTTGAAATTGGCAAAATATGCCCTGCCTTTTTAAAAAACATTAAAATTAACGTGTAGCTGTAGCCAGAAATTTCTTTTAAAAAACTTCCCCATTCCAAAATACATATTTCTAAATCCATGTGCCCAAGATCTGGCAAAAATGATAGAACTTTATTTCTTTAGAAAAAATGGGATACTAATAAAACACGTTATTTAATTGTACTTTTCAATCTGTAATTCATAAAATTATTAAAAATTAATGGCACTATTTATTGCACTAAAAAAAATATTTTTTTTCCTTATATCACTACTAAACACATTACTAATATACTTCTTCATGAAATAGTGCCCTTTTTTGTAACTAGCATCCTGCCCCTATTTCTTCCTACAATGAATACTATATTATTAATTATCATTTTAGTTATTAAAGCATAAAAATGTATATTATGTTCCTAATTAGAGAGTTAATTGTTTAATAATTATTAATTTTTAGTGTTAACAATTAAATATTAAATGCAATTATTAATAATAATTTTAATAAATGTAAATATCACTAGAATTTAACACGTTCACGCCGGCGCAGAGGGTCACACTCGATTGTCTCAGAGTTGTCAAGTCTCCGGCTTTTTGCACACCACTGTTATTTTAGAAAAAATGTTGTTCTTTTAAATCACCCCAATTGTTCTAATTAAATAAAACAACATTTTCTGTATTAAAATACTGGTATCCAAAAAGCCGGTGACTTGGCAGCTCTGAGACAGTCAAGTGTGACCCACCGCACCGGCATGAACATGTTAAACTAATATCTTAACACAATCAAACTGATTCGTAAAGTTATCATACGAATTGAATATTTCCATCTGAGCAAAAAAATGCCCAGGCTGGGAATCGAACCCAGATCCTTGGCTTACAAGGCCAATGCTTTTCCGTTTAAGCTAACTGGGCCGACAACCAGCCAGCATATTTCGCTCAGAAAAACCTTATTGGTAATAACATCTGGTCTGTCATGTAGACAGCTCAACAGAATAAACTGCAGGTAAAGGAACTCCATATAAACGATGGATACGTAGATGAACTAATATTTTAACACAATCAAACTGATTGGTAAAGTTATCATACGAATTGAATATTTCCATCTGAGCGAAAAAATGCCCAGGCTGGGAATCGAACCCAGATCCTTGGCTTACAAGGCCAATGCTTTTCCGTTTAAGCTAACTGGGCCGACAACCAGCCAGCATATTTCGCTCAGAAAAACCTTATTGGTAATAACATCTGGTCTGTCATGTAGACAGCTCAACAGAATAAACCGCAGGTAAAGGAACTCCATATAAACGATGGATACGTAGATGAACTAATATTAGGCATCTATTCAGTATTTCAACGTTGGAAAAAAAAAAATCATAAAAATCCGATTTAAATAAAAAAAAATTCAATTTTTTTTTACACCCTAGATTCAAGATACAGTAACTACGAAGTATAGTTCTTGGGACCTGGTTTATTCTTTTCTATACATACATCCTTTTGAAACCAGGTCCAGTGACTTGGGACTGGCTAGGAGCAAAAACTCTCAAATTTATGCGTTAGATTGCACCAAGGATCACATTATAATCTGTCTCTCTTTTCCCCCTGCACTCTGCTTTGCATAAGCTACTTTTAACTTTTTCCATCAGAGGGCAGAAGTATCAAAGTGGGAGGTTTTGTTCTTCCTTGATTGGTGAATTCCTTTTTTATAGCTATGATTTTATGGAGACAAGAGTCTTGACTTATATGAATGCATCATCAAGAGCTAATTCTAATTTTAATGTTAAATGTTATTTATGAGGTAATCATAGTACTAACTGTCAATCAGACAAAAGTTAATTATGATTTATATCCTATAATGTAATCATCAATTTTTTATTTTGACACTAATTTAACTTTGTACTCTAAATATATTTACTTTGATTTATTGATCTGAAATTAATAACTGTCATTTTGGAGAAACTTGATTAAACTTTATGATTTAAATGCAATTCTAGATTTATACTAATCCTTTATTGATCATAATTTGATTCTTAAATAATCTAGCATAGCATGAAAAGACCAGTTTGTTTATGCTATAAAATATAATGATGCTATTCTCTATTTTGATATGAAATATCTAATTTGTTTAGTTCTTGGCTCATGAGAGATTTATTACTTTTAAAACAATTTTAAGATAATTTAATATGTTTTATGATAAGTGTATTATGTCAAAAAAGGGTAATTGCTTTTCAAAATCTGTTTCATAACTACCAATAAGTGTCAAAGATTTTTATGATGAGTAAACTGTTTTTAATTATTTGATTTAAGAGTCTATGGAAAATAAGATGGGTTTTCTGATTTAGAAATTTAATTTAAATTTTGAATTTAAAAAAGACCATTTTTTTTAAAAAAAGGAGTTATTTTTATACTTTTACATATATATATATGTCGGTCAAAATATAAGTTTATATTGCATTTAAATAATTTTCCAAACACTCTTATTAAACTTAAAGGAGATACACATAAGCATATATTATTTCATCCATATGGCACATAAGTATATATTATTTCATGCAGCCCAAAACAAAAGAAAAAATGTGGAAGAAAATATGAATTTACGCCAATGTTAGAACAATGCTTAAAGAAGATCTGAATGGAAAACTGATTTGCAACTACTAAACAGATCAAATCAAATCTCAAGGAGTCTGATGTTGTTGTTTTTGAATGATCTGCAGGGTGTCTATTCCAGCTGAGCTAGAAACTTCCTTAAATTTTCCAAGTTTTTGATACCAATAAAAAAATTTGCGATGTTACATACAAAAAGTCTTACAAGTTGTATAATAATTGCTTGATGCTCTTAATAAGAATGTTTTTTTACATGCTAATCATTTTGAAGACACACTTTTAGGATCAGATTCCATCCAGAATGAAGATATGAAATCATTCACAAAATGCATTGACATATTTTTATAAAAAAACACCATTTTTTAAATATAGCTTCTCTATAATGAAACAAACTTAAGGATTTTGCAAAGATTCAGTGAGAATGAAGCTGGTATTGAAAATCTCTGAGATACAAGGAAGGACAGAAAGGGTGTAGAAAAAAAGAATTGCATTAGAGGCCGAAACACTCTTTATAGTACTTATGAAGAGTAAAGTTAGATTTTCCTGGTGCTGAAATTTCAAATCTTAATTTTATAATCAGATAATTTTTCCCAAAAGATTTTTGAAACTTTAAAATTTCTTTGCCTCTTCCTCAGAAATTTCAAATTTCCCTGATCTTTCTTC
Organism: Maratus speciosus; assembly: GCA_963932465.1. NCBI lineage: Eukaryota > Metazoa > Arthropoda > Arachnida > Araneae > Salticidae > Maratus > Maratus speciosus. Next base: position 338,913,235 of record OZ010787.1, on the reverse strand, counting down.
AGAAATGGTAAATTTCCATGACTTTCCCCTGGCTTTTCTAGGTTATCCAGGTGGCTAAAAACCTTGCTATCAGCAATGAATTTCAAGGTCTTTAAACGAGCTAAAAAACCAAAATGAACTGAAGCAATGAAAGCTAAGCGGCTGAAGTGGGCAAGAGAGAATAAAATTAAGACTTTTACTTTATTTAATCCCCAAATGTATGTTATTAAAGAAAGTAAAAATTGCTATTTGGATTTTCTAGTAAGAATTTGGAATTTAATAAAAAATCCCACCAAGATGGAAAGACATTGTGGTTTCCAACACTATATTGCTATGTGTTTCTGATTTGTCTTTGAATACCCTATCAGACCCAGACGTTTGTAGATGCAGTATTGAATCACTCTTTACACACACATATATATATATATACATATACATTGGTCAAAATAGAAGTTGACATTGCATTTAAATAATTTTCCATACAAGGGCTGGATTACTTATCAATATATCGACAGATGTTGATATTTCTTAACTATTGCAATAACAATATCTAAACTTTGACTCTGTTGATATATCCTAATAAAATTGCTGGAAATATTTAATTCTTTTAAGTTATTTTTAGCTTACCAACTGCTTATTTTAAGTTTTAAAACCCCATTTAATCATCTTGTCGTCCACCCTGCAGAGAACACGCGTTATCGCGGCGACTGTGCAGATGTTTACGTTTTCAATCGGCGCTCGAGTTGAGTTGAGTTGAGTTACCTCACAGTTGTTTTCGGAAGGAAACTTCCATTTTTCAGGTTCTATAGATGGCTCTGTCGTTCCGGAGATGCACGGCGCTTCATCTTTAGTTGACGTTTTCTAGGCTGTGATTCGTCCAGGTAATTAACTGTCCATTTCGCGGTATTTTATGCAAATGTCTTGCTTTTGAGGTATATATATACCTGTACAAATTTCAGAGATGCATGCTTGCTCTCACATGCAAGTATCAGTTCGTTCCCATCTTGAACGAACATTTGATTGTAATGTTAATGGGGTATTCTTTTTGGAACACTTAAAGATATGTTCTTAGCTCTAGTAGAGCTCTGTCTAAATTTAAATTAATGTCTCTTTTAGTTTCTAATAAATCTGTTTGCTTTTAAAATCTTTGTCATTTATCAACACCATCTCATCTTTTACATTTTCAGATAATTCATTAATGAGTAAAAGAGTATGTTTTTCCATATTTTGGGAAACATCGGTTATGGGCTGCTCTTTTGCCCATTATTAAGTATTTAATTTAGAGATGGTGTTAACGTTAAAAGTTCTAAAAGCTTAAAGATAGGGGGGCTCTAAAAACTAAAGATGGAAATAGAGAAACTAAACAATTACAACTATGCCACCTGGAAAGATGATGTTACAGCACTTATAATGGACAAAGGGGCATACGAACATGTTATTAATAAAGATTTAAAACTTAAAGAAGATGCAACTCCTAAAGAGAAGCGCGATTTTGAAATTAAAAAGAATCAGGCCTACAGTACAATATATTTAAATATTGGTAAAGATTTAAAGCCATTGATTCATGATACCAAGGTTGCGTCAGAAGCTTGGGAAAGACTTAAAGTTCACTTCCAGTCAGCAACACGGGGAAGATCTATTGGTATTTTAGATGCCTACTTTAATTGTACTTATGATCCCAATGAAGCGATAGGACTGTATGGAGCAAGACTTTAGGGCTGTTAATTGTAGAAGTAACCCTAAAAATGCAAAACGGAAAAGTTATGTGACTGAAGCTAATTTTGGTCAAAATAACAATTTTCCAGATAAATTCAATTGGGTGTTTGACACTAGTACATCAAGTCATTTTTGTAACAACAAAGACTTGTTTGTAACGTACAAACCGGTTAACAATACTAAAATGACTCTCGCTGTAGGCAAAGTAACTAGTCCTATTGAAGGAATGGGAAGCGTAGATGTAAATTTCAGAGTAAATGGAAAAGTTAATGAAATACGATTACATAATGTAATGTACTCTCCAAAGTTAAGAAGAAACTTAATTTCAGGCGCAGTATGTGAGAAGAAGGGTTCCAAATTTGTAGGAAAGAATGGCAAAATAATCTTATTTGATGAAAAAGGTGAGGAAATGTTTTCGGCCTATAGAAAAAATGGACTGTACAGTGTGAAACCTACACACCCACAATCTGCCACTTATGTCGAAAATAATGCTATAACTTCAAATGCAACAGAACTATACGTCTCAGCATGAAAAGGTAAAAGGGTTACTGAAGTTGAAATATCAGGAATTAAGCTGTGAATCGTGCAAAATTGCCGAAACAATAAGAGTATCTTTCCAATCTCAAGGAGGTAGAACGAACAAACCATTACAATTACTACATATGGACGTCTGTGGACCAATGCCAACATATTCACTTGGAGGATCTGAATATTTTCTAACGATTATAGATGATTACTCAAAGAAGGTGACTGCTTATCCTATTCAACATAAAAGTGAAGTATTTGATTGTTTCTTAAAATTTCAGAAAAGGAATGAGAGGTTTTTAGGGAAGAAAGTAATAGCTATAAGGACCGACAATGGTAAAGAATTTGCCAATGATAAGTTTAAAGTTCATTTAGAAAGAGAAGGCATACAACACGAAAAAACGAATCCATACACCCCAGAACAAAATGGCCTCGCAGAAAGATTTAATTACACAGCAGTAGATGCTATAAAAGGCATGCTGAAAAGTAACAAAATGGACAAAAAATTTTGGCAGAAGCACTTTGCTGTTTTGTATATGTATGGAACTGTGTAGCCAGAAAAGGTCAAGAAAAAACCCCATTTGAATATATTTGTAGAAGAAACCATCAGTGAGCCATTTAAAGAAGTTTGGAAGCATTGCATATGTTGGAATACCAAAACAACAAAGAAAAAAGTTTGACATGAGAACGAAGAAAGGACTTTTAGTTGGGTATGCACATCAAACTAAAGGCTATAGAATATGGATTCCAGAGTTGGGTCGAGTCATTGAAACAATAAATGTATCTTTTGATGAGGAGTTTGGTACGAGAGATGAGAAGAAACAAAGCTCAAACAGCAGAAGGAGAGAAGCAAAGCTCCGAAGTGGAGCGAAGCTGGACCCAAAGGTAAAAAGTAACGAAGGTAAAGGTGAGATTAGCCATGGAAGAAGTCGAAGAGCAATTGAAGAACATGTAGAAACTCCAGAAGTACCATCAGAATCTGAAGTAGATTCAGAAGTCGAGACAATGTATCAATATCAAAATAGCAGAGAATCAAGTACTGACTCTGAAGATGATCAAATTCCGTGTAAAAGTATAAAGTGGATCAGAGAAGCGAAGGAAAGAAGAGATGGTTCAAGAGCAGACATCTACTACAAAATTGAAGGTAAAAATGTAAGTCTTAGATCACACCCAGATGTGAAGAAGGACTGCTTGAAGAACAATATAAGATATGATCCGAATTTCTTTAGTTTTTCTGGAAAGGATAAATATTCAGGACCCGAACCAAGAGCTGAACCTCTAACTGAAAACAAATTGTCTGACATTAGTGAAGAATCTGACACAGAATTAGAAGCCAATTGCATAGAAGTGGAAATTCCTAGATCATTTAAAGAAGCTGTCGAGTCTAACCAAAAAGTAGAATGGATGAAGGCTATGCAAGAAGAAATCAAAATGATGGAGCAGCGAAAAGTATGGGAATTAATTCCAAGGAAAGATGGTGAGAAAATTATACATAATCGATGGGTGTATACTATCAAGAAAAACGAAGAAGAAAAAATTGTAAGATATAAAGCAAGATTGGTTGCGAAAGGCTTTAGCCAGAAAAAAGGAGAATCCTATGAAGAAGTATATAGCCCTGTAGTAAATTTCACCATCATTAGATTGTTTTTCACTATTCTAGTTGGACTTTTTGGTTGGCTCTACCAACAACTAGACATAAAATGTGCATATCTTTATGCAAAATTGCAAGAAAGAATAGTCATGTATCAACCAATGGGATTTAAAAGCCAAAGGTATCCAGATTATGTTTGTCTCTTGAAAAAGGCTATCTATGGACTCCACCAAAGTGGGAGGCAATGGTACTTTGAGATCCAAGATGTTTTAGAAGAATTAGCTTTCACCAGGTTAGAATGGACAAATTGTGTATTTATTTTTAAGAGAAGAATCTTACTACTCCTATATGTGGATGACATAATTATATTTGGAAAGACAGCTGAACATATAAAGGAAATTATAGAACTCCTGAAAACGAAGTTTGACCTGAAACTCCTAGGAAAAACCAAGAAACTGCTTGGCGTTGAATTTGAAAATGAAAATGAGAAATTGTATATCCATCAGAAAGGATACATTGAAAAAATTTGTAAAGTTTACTCAAAGTATAAAATTCCAATAATATCGTTACCTATTGTGAAAGGCATAATTTATTCAAAGAACGACTGTCCTAAAACTGGAGAAGAAATAACTGAGATGAAGAGATACCCCTACAGACATTTAGTAGGATGTTTAGCTTTTTTAACAAGTCAGACAAGGCCGGATATTGCTTTTGCAATAAATCTTTTCAGCCAATTTCAAGAAAACCCAGGCATATTGGCAAGGTCTACTTAAACTTCTAGGCTATGTTCAAGCTACTAAAAATTTCAAGTTAAATTTATCAAATGTGACATCTCTAAAAGTGACGTGCTATAGTGATGCTGACTACGCATCTAACAGAGATGACAGAGTATCCATGAGTGGAGTTATGATGTTTGTCGACAAAGCTCCAATCATTTGGCGAAGTTTCAAGCAAAAATGCGTATCATTATCTATGATGGAGGCGGAATACATCTCATTAAGTGAAGCAGCAAAAGAAATGATTTGGATAAGAAGAGTTCTAGAAGAAACTATCAAATCAAAATTAATCAAACAAGACTGTACTGAATATACATTACTGTGTGATAACGAAGCAGCTATCGACTTTTCAAAATCACCTATCGAAAATGCTCACACGAAGCATATAGATATACGCTACCACTTTCTAAGAAATCTAGTGTTCGACAACATGTTTGAGTTGAAATACGTCCAATCTTCACAGAATTTAGCCGATTGTTTGACAAAGCCAGTAATGAAAATCTCCTTAAAACCGTTCACTACTGAACTGTTTATTGATGAGTGACTGCAGTCTAATGGACATTTAAGACTGTTTCAAGTGAATCAGGACTTTATGTGAACTTTTTAATTTATTTTTATGTATTAAACTGTTTGCAAATATGTTTATACAGTTTTAAGACATTTGCATAAATGTCAAGTTGTTTTTTTTTAAATCTTTCAATTGAAATTTAATAACTTTAAATTTAGTGTTAAAACCATAATGCATTATCATCTTTAAAGTTTGCAAATTTAAAGTGTTTTTTTCTTTTAGGCTTCGGCAAAGTGCCGTTTTTTTTTTTCTTCAAAACTTAAATCGTTAATGTATGTATTATAAGTAAATGTTTAAACTTTAAATTTTCATTAAACTCTTTTGTAAGTTTGTATTTCAGGAAATTTTATGTTAAAATTTAAACTTTACGTTTGGCATAACTTACCTTTTGAAAGTTTTTTTTTAGACTGTTCTCTGTCAGAGTGTACAAAGGGGGGCAATGTTGGAAATATTTAATTCTTTTAAGTTATTTTTAGCTTACTAACTGCTTATTTTAAGTTTTAAAACCCCATTTAATCATCTTGTCAACCACCCTGCAGAGAACACGCGTCATCGCGGCGACTGTGGAGATGTTTACGTTTTCAATCGGCGCTCGAGTCATCTCACGGTTGCTTTTCGGAAGGAAACTTCCATTTTTCAGGTTCTATAGATGGCGCTGTTGTTCTGGAGATGCACAACGTTTCATCTTTAGTTGACATTTGCTAGGCTGTGATTTGTCCAGGTAATTAACTGTCCGTTTCGCGGTATTTTATGCAAATGTCTTGCTTTTGAGGTGTATATATACCTGTACAAATTTCAGAGATGCATGCTTGCTCTCACATGCAAGTATCAGTTCGTTCCCATCTTGAATGAACATTTGATTGTAATGTTAATGGGTTATTCTTTTTGGAACACTTAAAGATATGTTCTTAGCTCTAGTAGAGCTCTGCCTAAATTTAAATTAATGTCTCTTTCAGTTTCTAATAAATGTGTTTGCTTTTAAAATCTTTGTCATTTATCAACACCATCTCATTTTTTACATTTTCAGATAATTCATTAATGAGTAAAAGAATATGTTTTTCCATATTTTGGGAAACAAAAATAACAGTGTTTAGAAAACACTGCAATTACGAACACAAGTCTGAAAAAAATATCGTCAAATATCTCAAAATTCAATAAAATAATAACATTTTGCGCTCACCACCAGAGACCTGAAAAAAAAAAAAAAAAAAAATCTATTCCAATACCTTCAACCTCCTGCCTCATCCAAAACAAAAAATCTACCTCGATAACCTTTCTTTCCGCTGATTATATCCGTTGTAAATTATCCCAATCATTGCGATACTTTCCTTCACTGTAAACCTAGATTTCTTTTGACTGTCTGCGTACAATACTGAATAGCACTTATCGTCGGTTCTTCTATCATTGGCCTACACGTATTGCAATAACTCCAGATATTGATACATAATAAATGTTCACATGAGCACTGGTTATTTGTTGTCGCATTTAATACAGAAGATAGCTGGTTATCATCGAGTCTATATCTGAGCAGCTGAAATGCTCAGCTTGCGAGCAACCAATTAGAGTCTGCTAATGGGAAAGTTTCGTCTTTTGTTACAAACAAGTTGGTGAAAAGCTGAAGGTCAAAGCAGTCATTCACTGTGATGGTTGGTTGCTTTTAAGAAGAGCTTCCCAGTAAGTAATGCTTATTTATATTGTACTCGTTCTTTCTTCTTTGTCGTTTTAGAGCAAAGTTTTCTCGAGTGATTTTTAATATATCCTGTCATGATATTTTTCAGCTATGAATATTTATCAAAAAACAAAATTTAAATTAATATAAAACTATTCCCAAATGTAATTTGAGTATTTATATTTTTAAAAAAAGGTTTCAATGTTGTTTTCTTGTAGTAAATAGGTAGGAAGATATAACTACAGTCATTTTCTTGTATTAAGAATGAACTGATTCCTTAGAGAAAGACTGAAATGCAACATTCCTGTTGCGTCTATCATCCACTGAAACCTATTTAATAACAAGTATATTAGTGTGACATGTGGCATTAAATTAATTTTAGTTTTTCCCGAGCTTCCTCTTTTCCTGTGCTAATTAAAATAAAATCGTCACCATCCTAAATTTGAGAATATTTTATTTTAGTTTGTATTTTATAATTTTCTCAGTTATTCCCAATGTAATTAAATAGTTAAAATGTTACTGATAAATAATGCATAGGGTAGGAAGAATAAGAAACATACTATTTTTAAAAGAAAATATTTTGAAACAAATGGTATAAGTGTAAACAGATATAAAACATTGTTTTCTTTTCTAAAATACTTTTTGTATAAATATATATATCATATTTTCAGGTGTATAGCCTGCAGGTTATACAAGAAAAAAAAAATTGGAATAGCTGCTATGGGTTATACAAAGATTTTTTAAAAAAAGAAATGGAAATCCTGTTAGGAAATTTTATTTCCTTAACATGTTTCATTATTTTCTTATCACCCATTCAACCTATCAATCTTTAACATCTATATTGGCTTAATTCATATATTTCCTTCTGTTAATATTCTACATAGTTTAAGTCCTACATCAAGCATTTATTTGAATAAGTTTATTCAAATAAATAAATATCTTTATTCTTGTCACTTACCTTACTCTACTATTATCCTTTATAATAATGTGTTAAACCTTTTCCTATCTTTGACTCTCCATATATCGTGGCTTACAGCTCACGGGAAACATCGTAGTGTTTACTCTCGGCAATCCCCACGCACGCACGGCAAGATTTGGATCACATTTTTCATCTGAGGAGTTTTGGCAACCAACGACAGGTGGCGTAAGCTGTCCGTTGCCGTCTGCATCCTAGGCCACACCCTCAGATCCTATTATGGTAATGTGCAGTGACGTTCATTCAGTACAGGATGAAGGAGTTACGTAAGAGGGGGAGTTTCCCTTGGAGTACTATTTATAGTCGAGCCAGACAGCTGTTTGGTAGCTTCGTGGATTTTATCATTAGAGTTTCGTTCGCTTTATTTTCTTTTAATTGTGTGTGGTTTTTATAAAGCTTAAAGATGCCTGCAGTGTGTTGGAAAGAAGCTGTTTGCTTTTAGAGTTCTTTTATTGAATAAATGCAAAGTGGATTAGAATCACCAACTCTGATAGGAAAGATTTTTTTATCGTGTCGCCATCGAAAGACTGTTTAGTTTCTGTAATGCCGGTAAAATTGAATCTTCATGAATGAAGTGCTCCAATTAAATAGTAAAGTCTTTTAGTGCAGCTATATTTCGACACGTTCAAATTTTCATTAAAGTATGTTTTCCTTTTAATACTTAAAGTTTAATTCTGTGTAATATGAAGTTATAGTGTTTAGATTTTTCCTCCTTTCTGCTGTGTCATCTGAAGTTGGATATCTTGGTCAATCCTCCATTTTTATAAAGGATTATGGATGGTTTCAGTAATTCCATATATCCGTATCATTGGGCCAATTAGCTCATGTCTGCTGTTGGAACCCTGGAGTGATATGTATGTTCTGGTGGCTGCTGTGTACTGTGTGGTTTTAAGGTTTACTACGGAAAGTGCCGGCGGCTATTACCAAGCGTGTTATATTGTGGGGGAGGGGCTGAGGTGTTTTTATGGAATGATAGATGTGCATTTAAGTAGAGATATACTAGATCTTTCACTACTGCTTGTTATATTATATCTATTTAAGTAATTTAATAGTAATGGTCTCATTTTTATATTACAGTATCTAAATTGAATTTAAGTAATAGAATCTAAATACAATATGAAAGTTTAATATAATTTAAAGTTTAAAGACAATTAATTAAATATGAAATTCATTTTGATTTGAGATATAAATTGAGCTTTATTAATTATTCATTTTTTAAACTCCTTTTGATGCTCCAAAGCTAAATGGTCTGTATGTTGATATTTTTAAGATAAGGGTTATGTTAGCTCCTTTTATTAAACACTTGAGACCTCAGAAAACTGAGAGTAGTGTTTGGCTATGATTAGCGTTTGTCGCATATAGATTGTTTAAATGGAATGCTTTATTTTTTTATATATTATTTCTATTTTTATACTTGTTAATAAACTTTGTTGGTTTTTACTTCTGTTGTAGTTCTTTTTACAGACATAGATCTATTATTGATATTTTGACTTAAGTTAACCTTTCACCTCTTAAACCGGGTTGGACTATTTTCAGCCTTAACGCTCCATTAGCGTATGCTAACTCTGCTATACCATTTTAAGATTGAATTGCCTTTGTAATTCTCAACAAGAGGTTATGGGCCTGTAGTTTGACCCTGGTTTTTCCTTATATTTTTAGGACTTCTATTATATTCTTTGAAGTATTTTTTCTGTTTGAGATTCTGACTTTGCCTAGGGTTAAAGTTCAATAAAGGGTTTTCATTTTTCCTCAGCTTATACTACCATCGAGATTTGCGATGGGGAGGCTGGTGGAAAAGTTTCATATTTTTGGAAATTTTTGAATCTTTAATATAACTATTTGAATTTTTCTAAAATTTTTTTATTGAACATGTCGAGCTGCAAATTGTGAATTGAAGTGCATGCCAGAGAATTAAACTGCAGTTGAGGAAAAGGCAAGGAGTTAAATTAAAACAGTGAAAGTTATGTTATTAGTGCTTGTTAATAGGATCTGCAAAAAGTGGAAATGATGGAAATACAGTTCGTAAGAGGATAAAGATGAAAAACTTTACAAAATTTTTATGGTAAAGACTTTATGGTTACTACGCTGGAATTGTTATGAAAAATTTTCTAGGCATCTTGATCTTGCCTCTGAGTGTTTACAAGAACTGTGGTCATGAATAAAACCTATGGACTCAAGAGTTTTTTGTCTGGCTTATACATTAATTCAGTTAAATTTTTCTGATGGAACTTTTGGTGCTGTGACATCATCGGTACATCGAGTGTTAGAGTATGGATTTACAAATTTTTGAGACATCGGAGAAACTGTGTGATCTATTAAAGCATTGGTGGACTTTGAAAGTATTTGCAAAGGTACTTAGTGCTTCTTTTCAATGTTTTAGACGCAGTGGCAGCTGCTGGGCTTCAGGTGTAAGAAAGGCATCATAAGATCGCTAGTATTGTTTGTGAAAGTACGATTTTTAGATTCTGTCAACCTTGACATTAAGTGAGCATCAGCATTCATCGTGAAATTTAAGATTGTACCAAGAGAGATGAAATCGTCTGTGAAATCTTTTAGTGATATATATTTATGCAAATTTTTGATAATCTTGTGTATTTAAGATACTTATCTTGAGGAGCTTTTAAAGGAAGGCATTTAAATGGTTTTCTTAAAGTAATGTGATAAATTTTAAGATTTTAAATAGGATTTTCAAATTTCTTTTAGCCAATTATTGAAGGAATTTTTAAGATTTGAATTTTTTTTTTCTTTTTTGATTGATTAAAAGTATTGAGTAAAGCTAGACATTTAACTATTTAATATATTTGATAAGATAAAGTTAAGATATATATTTTGTTTAGATTTATACATCTTTGAGATGTATCTGGTATGAAATTTTTAATGGTTTAATTGAAATTATTAATGTTGTAAAGTAAAGTGAAAAAGAGTTTAGTTAAACTGTAAATTTTTTTTAAATTTTCAGGAGAATGCTTCTTTGGAGATAAATAAGTTTAATTTTTAACAGAATAGATTTGGATATTTATGAGTTTGAAAGTTAAATTAAATGTTCTGGTTTACAGATTGTGAATTTTTAATGAAATTTTAATTAGGTATTAATAAATTGTAATCAAGTTTAAAAATTATTGAAATTTTTAGGAATAAGAAATTAAAAGGGCAGGTGAATTGATTGCCAAAGCTACAGCTACGGATTCTTCTTTATTAATTAATCATAACATAAATTTTTAAAGGCTGTTTAACAGATTAAAGTAATTTTGTACATAAATTTTTGATTTTTAAAAACTGTTTAGGCAATAGATTTTTGATAAAGATGTTAAATTTCTGTAAGATATGTTTGAAATTAAATACAGAAGCAATGTAAAGTAACTTTCCTAGGCCCAAAGATTGAATTTGATAGTGCTTCTGAATTCAATTGGAAAATCTCACGTGTAAGATTATTGGGCTTCCAGATATTGAATTAGTGGCTTATTGCACTAATGTGTAATGGAGTTCAAACTTGGATTAGTTAAATTTTTATCAAGTAATTTTTAATTAAAGAGTTATTTAAAGTAATTGTAAGATGTTTTTGATAATTTTTATTTTCTTTGGGGGAGGCTATTTTTTCAGTATAATTTTAAGAATTTTATTTTTGTTTTCTTTAATATAAATTGAAATAGAAAATTTTTGTTTTTGGAAGTCTGGGGATATGAATCTGTAAAATATTTGATTTCAATGGGTGGTTTTAATCTCTCATTTCAGATTTGAGAGTGTGTACCCTGAATATTGAATCATGTCTGCACATAATGCAGTTGGATTAGATTCTGAGGGCTTTCATATAATTATTTTTTTAATTTTTACCTCCTCTATTAAATTTTTATTTTTATGAATGTTTAATTACAGAATTTTTAAATGTTTTATTTAATGATAAGATATATTCCTGTTAAACTGATGATTGAATTAAGATATTTTGATTTATTATATTTTTGAATCCTTGAAATTTTTCAATAGCAGTATGTATATTAAAGAACTATTTAAAGGAATTATTTTTCAGCTTATATAATGAATTGTCTTCTGTTTCAGATCAACTTAATTTTTAAAAGAAACATTGCTTGTCGTATTGACATGTACTTAACTGAAGGTGTTAAAGGTATTTTTTTAAGAAAGTGTTTATCTTGATAGATTAACATTTGTTTTGGGCTTTAAATTGTCCATGTTCCTGGAAAAGATTTTGTTCTGTAGAACAATGGAGTCTTTTGGAAGTTATACCTACTAGAAGTTGAGTATGGACATATGGCAAGCTTTATTTTTGCGTTAGGTTTTTAAGTTAAATTTTTAAGGTATATAGTAGTTGTTAAGAGGATGGTAGTGGCTGTGGCGGAGATTTTAATTAGGTTTTTGAAATTGGATAAGAATTTACAGGAAATAAATTGGCTTTAAATGATGGAAAGAGATATATTTTTAAGATAAATTTTGAGATGTTTTTATTAATGAGAAGTTTTAGGTTTATTGCTCGGTGAAGTCGGTTGTGTGTTAGTTTTTCCTGTATATTGAGTGAGTTAACGGTATCTTTTTAGGTTTTTAATACGACGTTGTCACCTCAGTTGGAAAGTGTTTCCATATAAAAGATGGAATTGTTTTGGATAGGCTGCATCTAGTCGGGCAATGTAATAGGTATAAATTCTTTTCAGGCTGCTTCAGGTGGGTGACGGATTGTTTTCCAGAATTGTGTTAAAAGAATTTCTTTAGATATGACTGCATAAGGGAGAATTTGTTAGACTGAATAAGTTTAATTATTGAGAGGAGAGTGGCTCACGGTAAAGAAACTGACTTGCTAGAGGTAATTATGAAATTGTGGTTGTGAAATTGTTGGCAATCTGTGATAGTTGGGAACTTTGGTTTTTAAAGGGTCTACTTAATGAAGACTTATAATTTTTGTGTTATAACTTTTAGATTTGTTAAAGTTCTAGGTATAGCGGGTCGGTTAAGTGAGTTGGTTTGTAAATTTTTAATTATCGGTCTCAGGAGTTTGGCATAGAATTGTTAGATTTTTTTTGAAGAGTTAATAGTTCTTGTTAGATATGCTAAATACCTAAGGATTTTGATGTTTTGGAACAGTTAAATTCTTATGCAGTAGTGTTTTTCTGGAAAGAGAAGAGAAACATAGAAGTGCTGTGTTGATATGATGGGACAACGTTGTTAGAATAAATGCCAATTGTGATGGGTTTAGAGTTGAGGTTTAAAGGTTGGTTGTGCTCCATTCTGGATAATAAAGGTTTCAAGGATTATAATAATGGTTAAAGAGGTATTGTGGACTATCCGGTAGACTGCATCCGTCTATGTTTTTGGTGTAAGTGAGGTGTGAAGTCCAGGGCGCCTTGGCAAACATATATTTTTTTAAAGAGGATGGATGTATGTGTTGTAATCATTTAAGTTGTGATGTCTTTATGTTCCGGATTTTGAGATGGATTGTAGTCGTTCATACTTAGAAATTTTTTTTGAAAATAGATGAGAAGTGGAGTTTCTGTTAGATGGGGCATGAATCAACCGATTACCTGTATATGGCATGTTAACTTTGATGTGTAAGAGCAGTACCTTCACTGATAAATGTGATCTTACCAAGCCTGGAATAGTTTTAGATAAATTTTTATGTTTAGATTAAAATAATAGTAATGTTTTTCCATATTCTTTTAGAGCAATTTTAGTAAACTTTATATGTTAGATGATAAATTTAAGACTGGTTATCATTTGATTTAACCAGATTAATTAATTTTTTTTTAGCTGATGTTTTCACGTTTGAGTCAATGGATATTGACAGTCTATATATACTGACCACGTATAATTTAATATGTTAAGTTTTTAAATATATAATTTTGTAAAGTTTTGGAGCTCGGAGGAATTTTTATCAATTGTTTTTTTTTTTTAGGTTTTAGTGAAGCTTTTAGATTATATGGGGAGATATAGGATAAACTGGTTTGATTTAGAGGTAGTGACTTTTTGGGATTTAAAAGTTCTATTTTATTTAGAGGTTGTTTTTGGATATGGTTGTGGAAGGATTCGGTGCCCAGGACATGCTGATTGTGCAAATTTGTGTAAGATAGCCTGTTCAGCATGTTCCAAGTAGTCACCAGTCTGGTTTCATTAGTGTGATAAGAGGGGGGCTTTGTTAGGAAATTTTATTTCCTTAACATGTTTCCATATTTTCTTATCACCCATTCAACCTATCAATCTTTAACATCTATACTGGCTTAAGTCATATATTTCCTTCTGTTAATATTCTACATAGTTTAAGTCCTACATCAAGCATTTATTTGAATAAGTTTATTCAAATAAATAAATATCTTTATTCTTGTCACTTACCTTTCTCTACTATTATCCTTTATAATAATGTGTTAAGCCTTTTCCTATCTTTGACTCTCCATATATCGTGGCTTACAGCTCACGGGAAACATCGTAGTGTTTACTCTCGGCAATCCCCATGCACGCACGGCAAGATTTGGATCACGTTTTTCATCTGAGGAGTTTCGGCAACCAACGACAGGTGGCATAAGCTGTCCGTTGTCGTCTGCGTCCTAGGCCACACCCTCAGATCCTATTATGGTAATGTGCAGTGACGTTCATTCAGTGCAGGATGAAGGAGTTACGTAAGAGGGGACGTTTCCCTTGGAGTACTATTTATAGTCGAGCCAGACAGCTGTTTGGTAACTTCATGGATTTTATCATTAGAGTTTTGTTCGCTTTATTTTCTTTTAATTGTGCGTGGTTTTTATAAAGCTTAAAGATGCCTGCAGTGTGTTGGAAAGAAGCTGTTTGCTTTTAGAGTTCTTTTATTGAGTAAATGCAAAGTGGATTAGAATCACCAACTCTGATAGGAAAGATTTTTTTATCGTGTCGCCATCGAAAGACTGTTTAGTTTCTGTAATGCCGGTAAAATTGAATCTACATGAATGAAGTGCTCCGATTAAATAGTAAAGTCTTTTAGTGCAGCTATATTTTGACATGTTCAAATTTTCATTAAAGTATGTTTTCCTTTTAATACTTAAAGTTTAATTCTGTGTATATGAAGTTATAGTGTTTAGATTTTCCTCCTTTCTGCTGTGTCATCTGAAGTTGGATATCTTGGTCAATCCTCCATTTTTATAAAGGATTATGGATGGTTTCAGTAATTCCATATATCCGTATCATTGGGCCAATTAGCTCATGTCTGCTGTTGGAATCCTGGAGTGATATGTATGTTCTGGTGGCTGCTGTGTACTGTGTGGTTTTAAGGTTTGCTACGGAAAGTGCCGGCGGCTATTACCAAGCGTGTTATATTGTGGGGAAGGGGCTGAGGTGTTTTTATGGAATGATAGATATGCATTTAAGTAGAGGTATACTAGATCTTTCACTACTGCTTGTTATATTATATCTATTTAAGTAATTTAATAGTAATGGTCTCATTTTTATATTACAGTATCTAAATTGAATTTAAGTAATAGAATCTAAATACAATATGAAAGTTTAATATAATTTAAAGTTTAAAGACAATTAATTAAATATGAAATTCATTTTGATTTGAGATATAAATTGAGCTTTATTAATTATTCATTTTTTAAACTCCTTTTGATGCTCCAAAGCTAAATGGTCTGTATGTTGATATTTTTAAGATAAGGGTTATATTAGCTCCTTTTATTAAACACTTGAGACCTCAGAAAACTGAGAGTAGTGTTTGGCTATGATTAGCGTTTGTCACATATAGATTGTTTAAATGGAATGCTTTATTTTTTTTATATATTATTTCCATTTTTATTCTTGTTAATAAACTTTGTTGGTTTTTACTTCTGTTGTAGTTCTTTTTACAGACACAGATCTATTATCGATATTTTTACTTAAGTTAACCTTTCACCTCTTAAACCGGGTTGGACTATTTTCAGCCATAATGCTCCATTAGTGTATGCTAACTCTGCTATACCATTTTAAGATTGAACTGTCTTTGTAATTCTCAACAAATCCTAATTTTTCTACAAGTTTTAAACCCCCAAAAATTTCAAAAATTGTTGGAATTTGTGAATTTTTTTCACTATGCCGCGAAATTTAAAGAATTTCCTGTGTTTGTAATGTTTTTTTTACTGTTACAAAGCATTATAAATTGTTAGTTTTTATTTATTTAAAAATGAAGAAAGATCATTATGTAAAATCCCGATTGTAAGCCCCCCCTTTTTTTTAAAAGAAAAAGCAGTTAAATTTAGGAGGGGGGGGGGGGCTTATAATCGAGATTTAAAAAACAATATTTTAAAACCTGTTTTATCATTGATTTAGACGTAAATAAGGTAAATACAGGGGCGAGAATCTTCCATATTTTGACAGCTTTTCGATTTGTAAAAAGAAAAAAAAATCTAAATCCCCTCCCTCCCCCCCCCCAAAAAAAACCCCTCCAAAAAAATCTAAGCAAAATTTAAAAAAATTACATTTTTTTATCAAATGCACTTTTTCTTTATTTGTTATTTTACTGCAACAATATTTAATCAATCATCTAGCTCCCCCCACTCCAAAAAATACTGTTTCCCCCTTTGCCCCCCCCCCCCTCTCTGGTACCAAACATGCATAATTTAACCTATAAAACTCTTTACATTTCTTAATACAAATACCCTATAGTTACAATAAATAATCTATCAGCTAAATTATTGTCTCTCCTGACTCTCATATCATGATCTCCCTCCCCCTCCCTGCATCTCATGCAGTTTAAAATCTGTATTTTTTTAAAAATATCTGCTTGATTTGTGATTTTGTTGTAAAATATTTAAGTAACCACCTAAATTATTTCACACCCTCCCCCAAAAAATGTTTTCCTTTCTTTTTTGTTCTCCTCCCCCTCTCTGAACACACGCAGTAAATTTAAAAACAAATTGTTTTTACTTTTTTTTAAAATTCTATTTAATCATAAAATATACATGTAATTCAAGGGTTAGAACAGCCAAACTGCTGAAAAAACTTTTGCTTTCCTTCTTCATATTTAGAAATCCCCCTCCCCCCCACACACACCACCATTACCATTTGGGGAGAAAGGATAGAGAAAAAATTTCAAAGAGGATGAAGATTTTAGATGAGTGGTACTTGTAAGAGATTATGTAGATGAGATTTTAGATCAATCATCTTGCAACAAAATACAGTTGAACCTCGAAAATCCAGACATCTAAATTCAGGAAATCTCTAAAATCTGGACATTTTTCTTGATTTCAATTTTATTAATTTTTAAAATAAGACTGCTGTATCTTTCATATTTCTCATCAAATGCAGTTAAATTCTTTCAAATATAAATACTAAATAAATAAATATAGTTATATTCTGGTATATTTTTATAATGATTGATCATTAATTAAAGACTAATTGTTACAAAAACTGGAAAGTTAAAAAATAACATAAAATTGAAAGACGTTGATGACTCAAAGCTTCATATATTTTAATTCTAATAAAATCACTAAAGTATATATTTATAACTAAAGAAACAAACATGCAATTTCATTTTCTTTTGATTAAACTGAAAGATAAACACACTTCATAGTCACTCTATTAACATCTGCTCCTTCTCCAACAGAATGATCAACTGAGTGACACATTGCCCTATGACCTTGATGTGCACATTTGCCAATCTGGATGTGTTTGTTTTAGTTTTGTTTCTTTGAAAAAAACTTAGAACGCAGTAGGAAGATAAGAAGACAAGTTTTTTTTGTGTGTGTGATCTTTTGACAAAATTCTCATTTTTTTTTCTCTTCGCAATCCTTTGCAAAATTTGTTTTTTTTTCAATTCATGATTGTTTGACAAAACTGGCAATTTTTTCTGCGATTGATTGACAAAATTGATTTTTTGAGACGATAGTTTGTCGGCTTGTCAGCTCTGCGGCTTATACAAGAACTTTTTTACTGTACTGCTTGATTTAGGGGTGCAGGCTATATACTGGATGCGGGCTATAAGCCCGAAAATATGGTACTCATTTTAATGATGCTGTGTGAATATATCGGAGACATTGATTCGTTGCTCTCACATCTGTTTTTACTTAAATTGCTGCTATTATACCATTTATGTTTAGAAATTAGCAATATTTCTATTTTTGCACAATTTAAGGTAGTTATTGCGATATATTACCAATATCAATATTAACTCATTAATATATTGCGATATTAAATTTTTGATATCGTCCAGACCTATTCCACACATTCTTATTAAATTTAAAAGAGATACACATAAGCATATATTATTTCATCCATATGGCACATAAGCATATATCATCCAGCCGAAAACGAAAGGAAAACTGTGGAAGAAAATCTGTATTTATGCCAAGGTCAGAACAATGCTTAAAGAAAATCTGTATGGAAAACTGATTTGTAACTACTAAACAGATCAAATCAAATCTCAAAGAGTCTGATGTTGTTGTGTCACAATGATCTGTACAAGAAAACTATCAGCAATGCATTTCAAGGGCTTTAGACCAGCTAAAAAACCAAAATGAACTGAAGCAATGAAAACGAAACAGCTGAAGGGGGCTACAGATTTTAAAAACAAGACTTTCACTTTATTTAATCCCCAAATGCATGTCATTTACGAAAGCAAAATTTTTATTAGGATTTTCTGGTATGAGTTCGGGGGAAAAAAAAAAAAAATACCAAATTGGAAAGACTGATAATTGTTCCTGACATTGCACTGATATGAGATTCTGATTTGTCTTTGAATAACCTATCAGCCCAGAAGTTTGTATATGCAGTAGTGAATCACTCTGTGTGTGTGTAAAAAGTTTAAGGACAGCAAAAATTTTGGTAAATTGAAAATGCGACAAGTGAAATGGTAATTTAATGTTGATCATAAAGTGGTAATACTAATATAAAAGTCAACAGAATGTATCTGTATCCTTTTTATAGCGAAAAAATCATAATTATGCAAAAAAACTATCTTTGACTGTGTAAAAGTATTTTTTTTTATAGAAATAATGGTATATATAATTATTATTAAGGATCAACCGAAACAGGTTTTTAATGCGGAAACCAAAACTGAACCCGAATTTCGGAGATCTTCCTATTTTCGGCCGAAAGCTAAAATGAATATGTACAAAAACTTTTTTAAAGTTCTTAAATTGTATGTATTAAACAAATCAATACATACATAAATATATTATTAATTAATTATACATATTTATAAAATATGCATAACAATTAATTATGCGTATTTATGAAATATACATAATATTAATTAATTATATGTGTGGCCCAAATTGTGTCTCTGTGCCTTAGATCCAAAGCTTTTTTTCATATAAAATAAAACATAATTAATTCATCAACAACACAAAGATTTTCATAGAAAATAGTTTAGTTTTATGTATACACACCTCGATTTATCTTTTATAATGATTTCTGTAAATGATCATCTGTTATACTAGAACTTTCTCAAAGAGTATTTGAAACTCTTCTGCAGTTTCAAACTGAAAATTTTCGATTACTGTTATGTCTGCTGCTTTTAATGAGCACGTAAAAAAGTTTAGTTATGTATGCATTGCTTGCTTTATAATTTGCATTCACGTCTTGAGTCGGTCATGACTGATAATTACAAACAACGAAATTCATAGCAATAAATAATATCATTTGAGCTGGCCGATAAAGCTCACATCAATGAGAAATGTTGAAAATTTCTGAAGGAAGAAACGAGATTTTGGGAATACTGATAGTTTCGGTCCAAAATCTGAGTTTCGCCGAAAACGAATTTTTGGCGAAACTCAGATTTTGGACCGAAATTCAACCAAAACTATTAGTATTCCAAAAATCTCGTTTTATAAATCTCGTTTTAAAAGACAATTTGGGCCCCACATATAACTAATTCATATATATATATAATAAATATGCATAATTAATTATTATGCATATTTAATAAATATGTATAATTAATAAATAATATATTTATGTATGTATTAATTACTTTAATACATACAATTTAATTACTTTAAAAAAGTTTTTGGAGATATTCGTTTTCGGCCATAAATAGGAAGATCTCCGTAATTCGGTTTCAGCATTAAAAACCTGTTTCGGTCGACCCTTAATAATAATTATATATAACATTTCTATAAAAAAAATACTGGTGTCCTTAAAGTTTTTACACAGTCAAAAATAGCATTTCTTTGCATAATTATGATTTTTTTGCAATAAAAAGGACACATATACATTCTGTTGACATTTATATTAGTATTTCTACTTTATGATCAACATTAAATTACAATTTCACTTGTTGCATTTTCAATTTATCAAAATTTTTACATTTTTTTGCTGTCCTTAAAGTTTTTACACACACTGTATATATATACATATATATAGACAGTGAAACCTCTTACAATGGTCACTCCGAAGAATGATAACCTCCGAATATCGGCCATGTTTTAGTGCTACCAAATCTCTTTCATGGAAATAACTTTACACTAAACCCCCGAGCAACAGCCACCCAACAACAATTTTTTTTAAATGTTACAACTACAACTGAGATTGCGAAGAATGTGGAGGGGAATTTGCTTATTTGACGTCCTTATAATTTCTCTACTAATCTGTAGCGGTTGCTTAGTGTAGACACTAATATTTGTTCATAATAAGGTGTGGCGACAGGGGGAGGGGGGAGGGCAATGAAATTTCACATTTGCTGGAAAGGACAGAGTAACCAAGCAGCAGTCATTTGTACCCTGTTTGAATCATGTAATAAAATTTCTTGTCTATGTGTAGCACGTGCTTTTCACCAAAAGAATGAGTTCAAAGCAAAATTTTTTAACTATAAATGATAAGTTGAAAATTATCCAGGACAGCAAAAAAGATGTAAATGAACGAAAATTAGCTGAAATGTACAATCACAGAAGGACACAAATAAATGACATTCTGAAAAAAAAGTGACTTTTATTTAGAAAAGACGTTTCAAGGGGTGCATTTGGAATCTAAAACTAGACGTTGAAAAACTGGTTGTGATGAGATTGATAAGTTGTTTTTGGAATGGCTTTCGAATTGCCAAGAAAAATCTCCTAATTTCTGGACTAATGTTGCAGGAAAGTGCCCTAGAAATTGCACAGAAGTGGGGAGTATCCAATTTTAAGGCCTCTAATTGTTGGTTGCAAATGTTTAGTGCCATAAATAACATATTACGGAAATTAAATGGAGAAGCTGCAATTACCCCAATAGAAGAAGTTAATTCTTGACTACACTGCCTGATTTAATAGCTGAGTATGATCCCTAGGATGTGTATAACTTTGATGAAACCGGTCTGTTCTTTCTTGCTATTCTAGATAAAACTATGTCTGAAAACTGATGTTTGTAGAGGAAGAAAGATTGTGAAAGAGAGACTGGCAGTACTTTTATGCTGTAATATGGTGGGAAAATTTTAAAAACATGTTATAATATTTGCCAAGCCATGATGTTTTGAAAAGATGGACATAAAAAAAAACTACCTGTCATGTAGAAAAATAATAAAAAATCTTGGATGACAAAATGAATTATGACTGAATGGCTAACAGAGCTCAATAAAAATATGCAGAGACAAAAACACAACATCCTGCTATTCATGGGCAATGCTAAATGCCATCCTACGGATATTTACAGTAATCTAAAAATCGTGTTTTTGCTACCAAATGCTACTGCTTTCTCTCAACCATTAGACTGTGGAATTATCCGAGCATTTAAATCGCACAACAGAAAAATGTTGATGAGGAAATTAGTTTCTAAGATGACAAATGCAACATCAGTAAGTGCTCTAATGAAAGAAGTCCATGTGTTATATGCCATTGACTGGATTAACATGACAGTCAAAGAAATTAAAAGCTCTACAGTAGAAAAATGCCTTGCAAAAGCTGGAATTAAGATAAGTATTTTTCTTTTTGAAATATTTCCTTATTAGCTCATTTTTATACAGCTGTCAGTTTTTTTTTTTTTTTTTTTTTTTTGTTAATTCTGACTACAACTCTGTATTAAAATTGCAATTTAATTACAGATTTCTGCAAATCAGGAATCTGAAAGTACAGAAAAAGTAATAGATGATGCTGATTTAAATGATACTTTAAATAGAGCTGGAATGACCATGAAAGCCAGCAGGTACGTGAATGTAGATAATGATTTAGCAGTTTTTTCTACTTTTAATATGAAAAAACTGATAGAAAGCAAAGTCGATGAGAATAAAAATGATGACAAAAATGAAGCAGAAGATAATATGGAATATTTCACAAAATTGCAGCATAAAATCATATTCTGATGTTCTTTTTAGCTTCAGGGAAATTAAAAATTTTGCACTCAATCAAAATAACTAATTGTACAACAAATCTGTGAAAATGATTATGTATTTAGAGAAAGAGTTATGCTAAAAAAAATACAAATAAGTTATTTCTTTAGTGTAAAATAATAGTATGTGTTTTTTAACTGTAAAAATAAAATAATTTTGGTCAGTTATTTTGATTTCAATGTAATGTTATTTTGAGCTTTTAAAATGTGGAACCTCTGCAGTACTGTCACTTTATCGTGCTCCCAGTGGTGGCCACTATTCAGAGGTTTTACTGTATATACATGCTGGTCAAAATAGAAGTTTATATTACACTGTGATTGAGCAAAGCAATTGAAAAAATTTCCATGTATCAAGATTTTGTGATGTTACATACAAAAAATTAAAAAAATTGTATAATAATTGCTTGATGCTCTAATATTATTTAATGAGAATGTTTTTACATGCTAATCATTTTGCAAATACACTTTTAGATTCCATCCCGGATGAAATTACCATATCATTCACAGAATATGCTGACATATTAATAAAAAAAAAAAAACACAATTTTCTTTGTAATATAGCTGCTCTGTAACAAAACAAATTTAAGGATTATAAATGTTTAATTAAACTAGTTCGCAAACAAAGATAAAAAAGCAAACTGAATCATCTAAGTCAGTGTTTCTTAAACTTTGGCATCTCGTGGACCCCTTTGATATGATATGCATTTCGGGGACCCCCAACAAAATTTTTCTTAATGTAATATAAAAAAAAATTACTTTAATGGCATACATCCTATTTATTTTCATTACAGATATTCCGTATTTACTTGTTCAGAAAAATCAGAGGTATTAATAAGAAAAATGTCACACATTTTAAGACAGCTAAAATATGCATACTATGCATACTACTATTTCCCAAGAAAAGGATGCTGCTGCTTTTTTTCTATGAGATGTGCAATGTCTGGTTCAATGTTTGAAACATGTATTCAAAAGTTTGCTTTGACATCCAGTCTGTTTCTATATTTGTTTTTTATGAGCACAAGGCCGGAGGAAGTCTTTTCACATAAATATACTGTACGGGAAGTAAATGCTTGATAGCTTTATCGGCTAGTTCTGCATACGTATTTTTCTCACACAACCAAAAATTAGGAAGGATATTCACTTGAAAAGCAATTTTCATGTAACCATCACATGATAATTCTGCAAGTTGTTCCCTTCTCTAAGAATCTTAGGGATTCCATTTCACTAATGTCTTGGAAATGAAATAGATCCCCACTCATTTTCTGACTTTGTGGGAGAAAAATACAGTTGGAAAACTTCTTTCAAGTTCTTCCAGGTAGACAACAAAATTTTCAACAATATCAAAGAAACTTGTATCACCAGAGGTTTGAAAGAAATCGAATAATGTTGGGGATTATTCAAAATTATTATTTATAAGTCAATTTGCCATATTTTTTATTGTTGCTTCTACTTAATCCTGGACTTTGAAAATATGTACCAATGTTCTTTGTAGCCTTCATTCAGCTCATTCAGAAAACTGAAAATATCTGTCAAATATGCAACCTTGACAACCCAGGAGAAATCATTGAAACATTCTTTCAAGTGGCATTCAGAATCCAATAAAAGTAGACTTACTTTATCACGTAGTGCAAAAATGCGACTTAAAACTTTTCCTTGTAACAGCAACCTAATTTCAGTATGCAAAAGTAACTGTTTGTTTGACTCCCAATTTATTTGCACAGAATTTTAAAAAGTCTAGAATTCAATGGACAAGTCGATATAATTTACTACTGAAACAATTTCGTCAAATGTAGACTTCAAATCTCCAGGCATTTTTTTTGCGATCAGTGATTCATGGTAAATACAACAGTGTGTCAAAACTGTGTGTGGTGTTTTATGTTTAACCAAGCTGATCAAACCACTAATAGACCCACTAATAACTCAAACCCTATCTATTCTTATTCCCACTAATTTTGATCAGTTTATTTCTTTTTCTTTTATGAAACTGTGTAAACAGTTGAATAGCACTGCACTTGTTATGTGAGATGGAATGGATTTGCAAAAAAAAAAAAAAAAAAAAATCTTTATATACCTTACCACTAAATTCATAATGAACGAAAGCTAACAAATACACATTATTGGAAATGTCTAAACTCTCATCCACATGTAATGCGATATAAGGACTTAGTTTTACACATTCAATTAATTGACTCTCAATATTAACTCACTACCGTTTTCACCTTGTTTTCGCGTTTCTTGATAAGATGATGTATCATCAAGTGATTGCTACTATTACAACATGAAACAGAATGCATGCATAAAGCGCACTGATGAGGAAAAAATATTCAGTAAAAATGTTAGGTTTGCGCAGAGGTGAATTCAGAGTGCGGAGCGAAGGAGGGAGTTGGGGTTCACTTCCCCAGCATTGAAATGTCTTCCTCGAAATACTTAGAATTAAGTTTTTATTTTATGATTAGAAGTTCTAGTCCTGCATTGATCCACAACAACAGCTGCAGAAAATCCTGCCTAAGAAAAGGACTGAATTCAACAGTGGGCTTGAGGACCCACGCCTATAAGCTCGTGGACCCCCAGGGGTCCGCAGACCACAGTTTGAGAAATGCTGATCTAAGTAATTCTTACAAAACTGCACAAAGATTCAGTAAGAGTGATGAAGCTGGTATTGAAAATCTCTGAATTACAAAGAGGACTGAAAGGATATAGACAAAAGGAATAGCATTAGAGGCCAAAACCCTCTTTACAGTACTTATTAAGAACAAAATTAGATTTCCTGGCACTGTACTTTAAAATCCTTATTTTATAATAAGAAAAATTTCCACTAAATTTTTTCAACAGTTTGAAATTTCTTTGCCTTTTCCTCAGAATTTTCAAATTTCTCAGAAACTTTAAATTTCCCTGACCTTTCCTCAGAAATGGTAAATTTCCATGACTTTCCCAGGTGGCTAGAAATCCTACTATCCAACATAAATTTCAAGTTCTTTAGACCAGCTAAAAAAACAAAATTAACTGAAACAATGAAAGGTAAGCAGCTGAAGTGGGCTAGAAAGCATAGAAACAAGACTTTCTCTTTATTTAATCCTCAAGAGTGTGTTATTAAAGAAAGTAAAACTTGCTATTTGGATTTTCTGGTATGAATTTGGCATTTTTTAATAAAAATTCTACCAAACTGAAAAGATTGATTGTCGTTTCCAACACTGCATTGCTATGTGATTATGATTAGTCATTGAATAACCTATCCAAACCAGAAGTTTGTAGATGCAGAAGTATATATATGTACTCTGTATATATATGTTGGTAAAAATAGAAGTTTATATTGCATTTAAATAATTTTCCATACACTCTTATTAAACTTAAAAGAGATACACATAAGCATATATTATTTCATCGAGCCCAAAATGAAAGAAAATATATCGAAGAAAATCTGTATTTACACCATGGTGAGAATGATGCTTAACCCATTCAGGACTGGCATCTTTTCATGAATTTTATTCATTTGGCACCACTTTTTGTTAATTATTTGAATTAACTTTATAAATCGTGAAAATGTCGTAATTAAATAAAATTAATTTTACTTTTCTTTTTTTTACTGGTATCAAACTCAAGTGTTTTAAGTGCTTTTTGAGGGTGCATATATGCACCCATAGTCCCAAACGGGTTAAAGAAGATCTGTATGAAAAACAGATTTGCAACTGCTAAACAAATCAAATCTCAAAAAGTATGATGTTGCTATGTCTGAAAGATCTGCAGGGTGTCTATTCCAGCTGAGCTACAAATTTTCCTGGCTTTCCCAGGTAATCCATACTAATAAAAAAAATTTCCTGGTATCGAAATTTTGTGATGTTAAATACAAAAAGTCTTAGAAGTTGTATAATAACTGCTTGATGCTCTAATATTACTGCATGAGAATTTTTTTTACATGCTAACCATTTTGCAGATACATTTTTAGGATCAGATTCCATCCAGGATAAAATTATCTTATCATTCGCAGAATGTGTTGACATATTTTAATAGAATAAAAAAACAATTTTCTTTATAATATAACTGCTCTGTAACGAAACAAATTTAAGGATTATAAATATTTAATTAAGCTAGCTGCCAAATAAAGATAAATAAGCAAATTTAATCATGTAAGAAATCCTTACAAAACTGTGCAATTGAAAATCTCTGAGTTACAAGGAAGGACTGAAAGGGTGGTAGACAAAAGGAATTGCATTAGAGGCTGAAACACTTGTTACAGCATTTATTAAGAGCAAAATTAGATTTCCTGGTGCTGTACTTTCAAATCTTAATTTTATAATCAGAATAATTTCCATGAAATTTTTTCGAATGTTTAAAAGTTCTTTGCTTTTTCCTCAGAAATTTCAAATTTTTCTGCCTTTTCTCAAAAATTTCAAAATTTGTTGACTTTTTTTCAGAAATTTCAAATTTCCTTGTTCTTTGCACAGAAATGGTAAATTTCCATGACTTTCCCCTGAGTTTACCAGCCCATAAAAAATTCCCTGACTTTTCCAGCTTATCCAGGTCACTAGAAATCCTGCTATCAGATATGAATTTCAAGTTATTTAGAACAGCTAAAAATACAAAATTAACTGAAGCAATGAAATCTATGTGGCTGATGTGAGCGAGAGAGAATAAAAAAAGACTTTCACTTTATTTAATCCCCAAATGTGTGTCATTAAATAAAGTAAAAACTGTTATTTGGATTTTCTGGTACGAATTTGGAATTTAATAAAAATCCCATTATATTAGAAAGGCCAACTGTTGTTTCCGATAGTACATTTCTGTGATTCTGATTTGTCTTTGAATAATTTATCTGACCCAGAAATTTGTAGAATCAGTAGTGAATCACTCTTTACTTACTCATTCACTCACTCACTCACTCACTCACTCACTCACTCACTCACACACACACACACACACATACATACACACATATATATATAGGTCAAAATAGAAGTTTATATTGCATTTAAATATTTTTCCACACATTCTTATTAAACTTAAAAGAGATACACATAAGCATATATTATTTCATCCATATGCAGACCTGCCAACCTTTGAAAATGAGAAATCATAGCACACAAAATTTAAATTAATCTGGAGGGAGGTTGGTTGGTTGGTTTTTCGTGTTACACAGCCATCTTTTGACATTCGTAAAAGGAATAAGGTTTCAATCTTTGAACTCAATATAGTAAATTTTTTCCTTTGAAATTTTTTATACGATATTTAAAGTTTCTTTTCGTAGCGTTTTTTTTTTTTTTTTTTTTTACATTTGTAAAAGGAGCCTGGTTCCAATTTTTTAGCTCAGTGCAGTAAATTTTGACGAAATTCGGGATTTTTTTTTCCTGCGATCATTTCAGGATATTCACAATTTTTTCGTAATCGTAATTCACATTTTTCTATCACGATTTTATCACGATATCCGAATTTTCGAACTAATGGCCAATTTTTTAAAACTTTCGGAAATGAATACTTTGAAATTTTGGAAATTTCGCAACAGAATCATTCCTGAAAAATATGCTGTGCAGCATAAAAATCGCAACTAGAAACAAAAAACGCGTTTGTGTTTTTTGCACAAAAATCGTAGTTTAAGACAGATTTTCGTAGCATCGTAGTTTATAGGTCCAAATCGTAGCAACTACGATTTTTTCGTAGCAGTTGGCAGGTCTGGAATATATTCCATTATTATTATTATTTCATAGCTCAACTTGTTATTATTAAACGATGAAGTATTTTTGGAGGAAAAAAATTGATGGTGTCAAGTTTCTACAATTGACATTGGCAGATTAAAAAAATTTAGAAGTGAAGTGTGGCCCATCTGTTAAAATGTACCATCACATAAAAATTTTGTGCTGGAAAGCGATAAATTCTGCATGAATATATTCCATTATTATTATTATTTCATAGCTCAACTTGTTATTATTAAACGATGAAGTATTTTTGGAGGGAAAAATTGATGGTGTCAAGTTTCTACAATTAACATTGGCAGATTAAAAAATTTAGAAGTGAAGTGTGGCCCATCTGTTAAAATGTACCATCACATAAAAATTTTGTGCTGGAAAGCAATAAATTCTGCATGAATATATTCCATTATTATTATTATTTCATAGCTCAACTTGTTATTATTAAACGATGAAGTATTTTTGGAGGAAAAAATTGATGGTGTCAAGTTTCTACAATTGACATTGGCAGATTAAAAAAATTTAGAAGTGAAGTGTGGCCCATCTGTTAAAATGTACCATCACATAAAGATTTTGTGCTGGAAAGCGATAAATTCTGCATGAATATATTCCATTATTATTATTATTTCATAGCTCAACTTGTTATTATTAAATGATGAAGTATTTTTGGAGAAAAAATTGATGGGGTCAAGTTTCTACAATTGACATTGGCAGATTAAAAAAATTTAGAAGTGAAGTGTGGCCCATCTGTTAAAATGTACCATCACATAAAAATTTTGTGCTGGAAAGCGATAAATTCTGCATGAATATATTCCATTATTATTATTATTTCATAGCTCAACTTGTTATTATTAAACGATGAAGTATTTTTGGAGGAAAAAATTGATGGTGTCAAGTTTCTACAATTGACATTGGCAGATTAAAAAATTTAGAAGTGAAGTGTGGCCCATCTGTTAAAATGTACCATCACATAAAAATTTTGTGCTGGAAGGCGATAAATTCTGCAAGAATATATTCCATTATTATTATTATTTCATAGCTCAACTTGTTATTATTAAACGATTTAAATTCTATTGTTGATAAATTCTGCATGAATATATTCCATTATTATTATTATTTCATAGCTCAACTTGTTATTATTAAACGATTTAAATTCCATTGTTCTGTTATTCTGATTTAAATTCCATTATTTCATAGCTCAACTTGTTATTAATAAATGATGAAGTATTTTTGGAGAAAAAATTGATGGGGTCAAGTTTCTACAATTGACATTGGCAGATTAAAAAAATTTAGAAGTGAAGTGTGGCCCATCTGTTAAAATGTACCATCACATAAAAATTTTGTGCTGGAAAGCGTTAAATTCTGCATGAATATCAGACCTGCCAACCTTTGAAAATGAGAAATCGTAGCACACAAAATTTAAATTAATCTGGAGGGTGGTTGGTTGGTTGGTTTTTCCTGTTACTCAGCCATCTTTTGACATTCGTAAAAGGAATAAGGTTTCAATCTTTGAACTCAATATAGTAAATTTTTTCCTTTGAAATTTTTTATACGATTTTTAAAGTTTCTTTTCGTAGCGTTTTTTTTTTTTTTTTTTTTTTTTTTACATTTGTAAAAGGAGCCTGGTTCCAATTTTTTAGCTCAGTGCAGTAAATTTTGACGAAATTCGGGATTTTTTTTTCCTGCGATCATTTCAGGATATTCACAATTTTTTCGTAATCGTAATTCACATTTTTCTATCACGATTTTATCACTATATCCGAATTTTCGAACTAATGGCCAATTTTTTAAAACTTTCAGAAATGAATACTTTGAAATTTTGGAAATTTCGCAACAGAATCATTCCTGAAAAATATGCTGTGCGGCATAAAAATCGCAACTAGAAACAAAAAATGCGTTTGTGTTTTTTGCACAAAAATCGTAGTTTAAGACCGATTTTTGTAGCATCGTAGTTTATAGGTCCAAATCGTAGCAACTACGATTTTTTCGTAGCAGTTGGCAGGTCTGCATATGGTACATAAGCATATATCATGCAGCCCAAAACAAAAGAAAAAATGTGGAAGAATTTTCACAATAAACTCATTTACTAAATCAGCAAAAGTAAAACAGTGAACATTAAAAAAAACTTACCTAGTTGAATCACCCTTTTTATCTCTAAAATAAAAAAAACAAGTGGTGAGAAAACTTGTATGTGTATATAATGAAAATATACAACAGTGTCACAGACAAAGTTTTGGTGGGCTGCGGAATGATTGGCTCAAGATTTCCATGAATATATTGTTAATATTATCTGTTGTAAAAATGTAACAAACACCACAACTGTTATATTTTTAAAGTAATAAAAAATCATGAAAGATTAAAGATAAATAACTTCATGAAAAGGCAATGTTTTGTTATAATTGTGCAAAGAGTGACTTGAGACTAAAATTAATATGCTTCAATTCAACCTTGATATAGACTCTTTCATTAGTGCAAAAAAAGGTTATAAATTATAGTGAGTGTATATCAAACTGTATTAAAGGACATCTTTTTGGATGCAAAATAAAAGAAGATTATGTTTCTTTATTTATATCACATTATTATTAATATGATTATTCACATTTGGAATACCTGTAACTGATTTCATGTATGCTTGTGACGTATGTTTGGTGTTTTCACATATAAAAGGAGAGCTTTTATGAAAGCTTGCTTTTTCTGCATGATCTGCTTGATTACACAAAACCCTCAATATACCTACATACTATGTAGGTCATAAAAAAAAAAGTTCAATCTTTAAAGTAGGTTGCTTAACAATTAAGTTTGGGAACTATTGATCTAGAAGATAAATCAAATACCAGGAACAAACTGTGAAAGAATGTTGATCAAAATATTAAATATTCATAACAGCATTATATGACTCCTTTCTTTGTTGGGCAGGATTTTTGTTTAAAATATAAAATCATACAAATTTGAGGTTCATTTGAAAAAACAGACCCCCCCCCCCTCTCCATTTCAAGCTCCACATGAAGTTTGTTTAGAATGAGTTTAGTTTAAATATATAAAATCATATATATTTAGGGTTCATTTGCAAAAAAGTACTGGAACATCCAGGCCTAGAAGTGACTTTCTTCGAAAATATTATAAGAAATATAGGAATTGTTTTGAAAAAAAATATAGGAATTTTTATTTATATGTAAATACACCTGCACATGTTTTAATACACTTACATATGTATTAACATAGACGTAAACATTGTAAAGACTATATCAGGACTATTTAAAGTTCATTCCTGACTATTTCATGATTTTATAACACTCTTCAGGATTAATATATTAGTGTTTCAGTAGTTGTACACATTTTTTTTTTTTTAAGCTGTATTTTTAAATATTTTTTTACAATTATTTTCTGAATCATAACCCCATATAACATTCACATTTATTAATATAAACATAACTGAAACAAAGTTTACTTTACTTTAACCTTTATTTTTTAGATATAAATGATTTTTTTGCAATAAATTTATATAAAATGAATTACATTTGTTTCATCCCTATAGAGCAAAAATTCATGCAACCGATTGACAAAATTCGAGATTTTTATCAATGACCAATTGAGAAATTTCACGATTTTCAGCAGCGACTAAGAAAAGAAATTTGCGATTTTTTGCCATAGGTGATTAACAAAATTCTTGAAAAAAAATTTTCTTTCAGCAACCAACAGACTAAACCTGCGTTTTTTATTTCAATGACTGATCGACTTTCTTCTGAGATACATTGACGAAATTAGTATTTTTTCTACACCTTTTTTGCAACTGACTGATGTCAATTTTTTTAAAGCGACAAACTGACGAATTCACAATTTTTATCAACAAATGATCGCAACATTTCAAGATATATTTCAACGACCAACTGACGAAATCAGCGATTTTTTTCTGCGACTGATTGAAGAAATTCACGAGTTTTTGTGGTAACTGAATTAGGAAACCTATGATGTTGAGAGTGAATTCCAAAATTTACGATTTTTATATACGACCTATCAACAAATTTCATGATATATTACAGCAGCAGGTTGATGAAATCAATGAATTTTTAACGCGACTTTTGCGGAATTCAGCCAAATTTAAAAAATATATTCAAGGAAAAATCATCCAGATTGCGGAACTTCTGGGTCTAAATAAAAAATAATCACAAGGTTGGAGGGCTAGAAAATACAGGAAAAAATATGAAATATAAGAAAAATAGGAACTTTTTCAAATTTATAGGAATTATTAGAAAAATAGGAGCGCTGCTAGGCCTGATCTTACAGTGCACACCTGGGTGTGCATATAGTTAAAATTTCTAGATGCCATCACTATTTTTTGTCATTATTAAAAATCTTATTGTCCAAACTTGTTGAAAGTTTTTTCAGTCATAAATATAACTGTTTCGCAGCTCATGTAAAAATTTTGTAAAAAAATATTGAAAACTTTAGCAGGATGAGGACTTAAAGAAGTTATTATTAATGGCTTGAATTTAAGTAACAGGATTTTATCTTTCGTTACAAAATGTTGCTTTTTCACAAAAATATACAATGCTTGTGTATAACTTTCGTACTAAGATATTGATATTTAGTTGTAAAAAGCAGTGTTTTTCTTTCTTTTCTTATGAATGGAATGTATGGGAAATTTTTTGAAATTCGAACTGATTATTTTCTCCCTATATTTTATAATTTCTGAATTATGAATACAGTAGATTCCCTCAAATCCGCAAACGCCTGAAATCCGCACATAATCGCAAATATAAACAATGAAACTTTCAATTCAGATGCAGGGGCAAAATTACAGAATTTTTTAGTTTTATATCATTCTATATATATTTTAATATGTAATTTTCGATCATATGACTAAACTTGTGGTTTTTCATGAAGGAAGTATAAATTTATTTCTGAAAAAAAAATCAAGATATTACTGATATCACTAATAATCACAATCTTTTTACCAAATATATTTACGTAATAATCAAGCTTTTCTGGCTATTAAGGCTGGTTAAACCTGAAAAAAAAAAAAAAAAAACTTCCTTACTTTATGATTTTGAAGTGAATTGGGTGCATTTAAGAGGAAAGTTTCAGTGAATAATTCAAGGAAAATGTATGTCATTTTTATTATGCATATTTAATTATACATTATTAATTATTTACTTGATCTTTACATTTAATAATTTAACTATTTTTTTTAAACTAACTTACTTTTTATCATTTTATTTTATTACTAAATTAGATAACATTTTACTATTTTGTAAACATTCATTATAATTTTTATTACATTATTACATTCAAATTACTGTTTAAAAAATGTAAACAAAGCAATGACTAGAAATCCGCAAAATTCTAAAATCTGTGCAACCTTTGGTCCCAAGCTGTGCAGATTTGAGGGAGTTTACTGTATAATGTTTCCGATGACTATGTGTAATTTTCATGTTGAAATAATTGATATTTAATTGTAAAAATCAGGGCTTTAACCCCTTGGAGGCGAGCATCACATATATGTGCTGCATAAAGTGCTCAGAATCCTTGATTATTCCTACCAGTTATCTTTTATTATAAATTTTGCCTTATTTAATCATGGCATTTTCCCGATTAAATTAGGCAAAAGTTTCTGTTTTGAAAAGCCGGTGATAAAAGATTAAAAATTCTATAAAGGTGCTCGTTGCGAAGGAGTTAACTATTTATTTACATATTTTTTTTCACATTGAAATCCTAAGTGAAATTTTTTTATTTTCAAACTAATTATTTCACTCCCAAATCTGATTATGCCTAAACCAAATCGATATCCGATCATTAACTAAAGGGTTAGTATATAGTATTAAAACTTCAGAGCTATTGTATAAAATTAAGTGTATGTTTTTAATCAAAATGTGTATAATGTTAATCCTTTGAGAAAATGAATAGAAAAAATGAAAAGAGACTTTGGGAAAAGAATATTTTCAAAGTATTAATTTTCGTATTTTTTGAAATGGTTTGCAGTGTTGGAAAGAGAATTAGAAAGAAGGCACATGCTGTTAGATATTTTCTTTTTTATATATTTTGATTTTTAGAGTCAATGCATTATTTAAAAAAAAAAAAAAAAAAAAAACCTGAAAAATGGGAGGGAGGGGGAGTCTGGTATTTTAAATATTTAGAAAAACAGTCACTATAATCTAAACTCTGAAATTTTTAGGAACATCGTTCCATTAAAACAATGTTTTCATAGCCATGTGTGAACAAATCTTGAAAAAAAAAAAAAAAAAAACCTTGGTATTTAGTGGTAAAAGGACTCATAAAAAGGCTTTTTTCTCACTTGTCAGTAGTTAAAAAGAAATAGTTCTAGTCCAAATTCTGGGTTTTTCAGCAGTTAGAAACATGATGGTTATGCACCTCATGTGAAGAATACAGATATCTAATTGAAAATTAAATATGCTTTCTTCTTGTTTTTGCATCAGTTCTGTTAGCATAACAAAAAAGAAGTTCTTATCAGCTGAACTCTCCAAAATTTTAATAGATTATAAATATACAGTTGGCTCTCATTAATTCGAAATAGGATAAGTCGAATCTTCACTTAATTTGAACTAAACATGAAGTCCCGAAATTTTCAATGGCAGAATCACGTTAAAAATTTTCACTTATTCAAACTCATTTTCTCTTGACTTCGTTTAATTCGAACTAATGAAAATTCAATTTTTTACTTTCCCTTACTTTCTCACAGATTTTGGATCCTTGAAATAACTTTCTTTCATTTTTGACTGAATTATTCTGAACTAGTATACATATAATGCCATACATTTGATATCCGCTTTCTTAGTGCCCCGTCTGTCCATCAATGACACCTCTACCCCTTCTTCCATTGTGCTTCTTTCTAATCTTTTCTCTAGCATTTGACCCAGTGACATTCCGAGAAATCCACGTGGTGGATATCTGTTAAAGATAGGAGAAACTTCTTTTCAAAAGTAAATAATGAATAGGACTAAGCAAACAACAATTGATAAATTTTGTCAGAGTGATGATAAATAGTGTAAATAATTTCTTAAATTTTCATCTAATTTCAGGCAAGAAAATTATAGTACAATTAATAAAAAATTTTAAATGCAGTTGTTTTATACTGTACGAGGGTGGTTCAATAATTATTGTCCTGAGTGTGTATAAAATATTTGTACTACAATGGTTGATGTGGAATATTGAAGTCTATTGTCTTAGATGCCTATATGCTCAATTTCTGAACCGTAGCTGCTATATTAACTAATATTTTTGTTTTAGGTGTGAGGTGGAACCTAGCTTGAAAGGAGGGGGGTTGTTGGGAGGAAAGGCTGGTATGGAGCCAGACCTGAAGTAGTTCTGTGATAGATTTGTGACAGTGGATGAACGCCACTACATCACTATGATCCCAAGTCCAAACGACAGTAGCCACATCTCATTCACTGTCACTCTCCCCCCCCCCCCCTTTCAAGCTAGGTGCAACTTCTCATACCAAAAAGGAAAAAAAAATGTTAATATAGCAGCTACAGTTCTGAAATTGAGCATATAGGCATCTAAGACATTAGGCTTCAATATTCCACATCAACCATCGCAGTACAAATATTTTATACACATTCGGGACAATAATTATTGAACCACCCTCGTATTACTAATTTTTATGTTTTATTTATATTCTTTTAATATTAATAATTAGTTTGTATTTATATCTTTTAATTTCATATTAAGTCATATTCTAACGATAACAGCCGAAATAAATAAAAAAAATATTATAACATTAATTCCTTTGTAATAGTACCCCTTTAAATATGTTTTTCTCTCATACTTTTCATAATTCGAACATTTCTTGTGGTCCTGACAAGTTCCAATTAACGAGAGCCGACTGTAACTGTATATGAGCCCTCTTTAAAATTTCATGAAAAAATATGCAGATTTAGTAGTGA
This sequence comes from Maratus speciosus, assembly GCA_963932465.1. Lineage (NCBI taxonomy): Eukaryota > Metazoa > Arthropoda > Arachnida > Araneae > Salticidae > Maratus > Maratus speciosus. Next base: position 338,877,618 of record OZ010787.1, on the reverse strand, counting down.
AAATAAGAGGCAAAGGTGAGCAAAACCGTGCTGAAACACCCTGTTTTTTTATGTGTTTGCCAGATATTTCAATTATTTATTTTGTAAAAAATACTATTTGTCCGAACATTTCAAAAATTTTGTAAGTGATGTAAATCTGGTCTGAAGAGATGCTCTGAAAAGGCTGTGTCAAAACATGGACATTTCGTCACTGTAAGTGAAGAAAAAAATATAGTCTCTGTGAGATGCAAAGTGAAAAGCAGTTGCAAATTTTTTACAGCGTTAAAATTCGTATTTTTGAAAACTGATTGCACAGTCAAAGAGAAGAAGGTCTCGGCATTATATACATGTTTTTTGTTAATTGGTACCTCAGAAATTGCGCACTAAAGAAGCAATGCTGTATCATAGAAAAAATTCCCCTTTTTGAATTTTTTTTTTCAGAGTTAACAACAATATTTTTGGAACTGATTGTGGTGTTTGAGATGTAGTCAGTGATAGAAATTGGGAAGTAAAAGGTAGGCATCAAATGACGACTACTGTAAAAATCTTAGGCATCAAATTAAAATTTTTAGTTGCAATTTCTAAAATTCATATTTAACATTACGGTAATACTCTATGCTATTTTTTAGAAAAGCCCAAATACTGGTTTTTATTTAAAATTATTGAAGTTATTAATCTCTAAGATTATAATAATTTATAATAATTGAAACAACTGTAAAACTGATGTAAAAAGCTTTTCTAATTGCTATATTTAGAAATTAATAAAAAAGTACACTTAATCTGTAAAACAAAATTAAAACTTGGTAACGTCTTAGCAAAACAAAAACAAAATTTTATTCAGTATTGATAATTATGGTTGAATTTAGTTTAAAAAAACAAAACAATGCATCTACATTTGAATCAAGGGGTGACTCTGGGTTAAAAAAAAAAATTCTGAAATTCACGGAAGATTTTCTGAAAGGTTACAGCAAAGGGAGAAAAGTTGGGACACCCCCCCCCCCCCGTCGCTAATTATGTGTTTTGTCTGTGATCCTTAGGTGAAATTTGAGTTTTTTTCGTGATACTTCGATGAAATTTGTGTTTCTTTTTTCGTGAATCATCGGAGAAACTGGTTTTTTTTTTTCACGATTCTTTGGCAAAATTTGCATTTTTTCCACAATTCTTTGATGAAATTAGCATTTCTTTTTGTGATCCTTTTAAGAAACTTGTGTTTTTTTTTTTTTTTTTTTTTTTTTTTTGCGATCCTATGACAAAATTCGTAGGTTTTTTTTCTAACCTTTGAAGAAAATTGCGCTCATTTGACGAAATTCGCATTTTTTTCAGCAATTCTTTGAAGAAATTTGCATTTCTTTTTGCAATCTTTTAAAGAAATTTGCGTTTTTCCATGATCCTTTGAAGAAACTTGTGTTTTTTTTCGCGATCCTATGACAAAATTCACGTTTTTTTTCTGTGATCCTTTGAAGAAACTTGCATTCTTTCTGCAATTCTTTGATGAAATTCGCGTTTTTTCACCGACTCTTTGGCAAAATTTGTGTTTTTTTTCCATGATCCTTTGGCAAAATTCCCATTTTTTCAGTTATTTGGTGAGATTCCCGTTTTTTTGCAAACCTTTGAAGATTTTTGCGTTTTTCCGTGATCCTTTAAAGAATTTTTTTTTTTCACGATCTTATGACGAAATCTGCGATCCTTTGACGGAATTTGCATTTCTGTCGGTGATCCTTTGAAGGAATTTGCATTTTTACTGCGATTCTTTGACGAAATTCCGATATTTTTCAGCGATTATTTGGTGAAATTCCCATTTTTTTCAGCGATTATTCGGTGAAATTTCTCTTTCCACAATTTATTTAATGAATTTTCCATTTTTTCCACGTTTATTTAGCAAAATTTCCATTTTTTCCACATTTATTTGACAAAATTCCTATTTTTCCTGTGATTTTTTGACGAAATTCACTTTTTATTGGGGATCCCTATGCCAAAATTCGCATTTTTTTCTCTGATTCTTTGGCGAAATTCGCATTTTTTCTGTGATTCTTTGAAGAAATTCACATTTTTTTCCGTGATTCTTTGAAGAAATTCCTATTTTTCCTGCGATTATTTGAAGAAATTAATGTTTTTCCATGATTCTTTGAAGAAATTCATTTTTTTTTACTGTGATTATTTGAAGAAATTCGTGTTTTTTCCGTGATTCTTTAATGAAATTCCCATTTTTTCTGTCATTCTTTGACGAAATTCCCATTTTTTTCCACGATTCTTTGACAATATTCCCATTTTTCTCCTGATTCTTTGATGAAATTCCTGTTTTTTCCACAATTCTTTGACAAAATTAACATTTCTGTTCATGATCCTATGATGAAATTTGTGTTTTTCCTTGATCCTTTGAAGGAATTTACGTTTTTTCACGATCCTTTGATGGAATTGGCAATTTTTTCAGCGAACGATTGACGAAACTGATTTTTTCACATCCATTTGTCGAAATTCTTGATATTTTTTATGTCCGAATTTTCGGACTGATGACCAATTTTTGTAATTTTTGGTACCAAAAGTCTAATAAATATATATTTTTAAAAGCTAGGCATCAAATTTGATGACCGAGAATAATTTTGCAGTCGTCAAATGCAATTATTTAGTTGCATTTGACAACTAATGACCGCTAATTTCGAACACTGCATACAGTATGATAATTTAGAACATGTCTTTTGTTTTTAACTAAACCATTTGGTTTGGCCTATGGAGGTTAATCAAAAAATGTAAAAAGAAAAACTCGGGCATTCGTTTTTTCATTTCTTTCCACTGCGTAAATCTGTGCGTATGCACCTGCCAATATTTGTAATAAAAGATCGCTTGTTTCATGAATTTTTAATTATTATCTCAGCTAATTAAAAGAAAAAGAAAATCTGAGCCTCAGGTGCATTAGGACCTGCTTTAGACTACCCTCATCTAAATTTTTAGACTTGTATGTATGGTAGAATTCTCTAGCCAGGACATACAGATAGAGAGAAAATTTCTTTTATTAGTACAGATGTTTACAGAGGGAAGCTTTTGGGATAATAATTTGTTCTTAAGCTTCTTCCAATATGGTCTAACTTGACAGTATATGAAGCCCTTGATTATAATGTTTCTGTTGATAATGATCTATTCCTATGTGATATTTCTGCCTGTTGCACAGTTTAAGCTGGATTTGTGTTTTTTTATTGACCATTTTCCTAAATTCATGAAGTTTTTTTCAAGATGTTTACTTTTTACTAACGTCATTTTAATGTTTCATGTTAGTTTTAATTAATCAAGTTTACATTTGATATATTATAATACCCAGTTCGCACTGGATACTTAAGCTATCTCAGTCCAATGAACTCTCTGAGAGAATTCCACAAACTCTCTCAGTCATTTTCAACTTTGTTCGGTTAGATATAGGCACTACCACTCAATCTCGTTGGCTATAAAGCTTCGCTTTTACCGATTGGCTGTTGCAGCTGGTTTTATATTAAGCACATGCGCATATTTTACATTTGTTCAGATCTTAGACACAATGATGTTCACTGAGTTATCTTAGGTCAGATTTTCTATGTGAACAGGCATTCAATTCCAGGAGGGTAGCACTTCAAAAATGGAAGTCTGCAATATCTTAAGTATCCAGTGCAAACAGGGTATAATATTGTGAATAAAATTAGATAATATGAAAGCTTTCATAAATTTATTTGACATCACTCATCACTTTGGAAGAAAGTTTTTTTTTCTAAGTTGAATTTCTAAGAGAAGAGAAGATCCACGCCATACACACCTTTTTTTACTACATATTTTCTTTTTTTTTTTCAAAATCAATTTTTCCTTGCATTTAAGAATCTGAATATGAAATTTGGTTTAATTTCTTTTATTAGTTTTAGCTGCAGATGTCACCAAACAGCGAAAATTATTTTATAACAACCCTGCATTTTACAATTATCTTATGCTATTTAACCCTTTGAAGGGCTGTGATATATTATTTTTACCACTTAGTTTTAACCCTCAAATGCCAAAACCACACTAGAATTTGGAGTAAAATTTTGCTTTTATAATTTATGTCAAGAAAAGCTGTACTTACTTTCAAAAATTTTTTTTACTAAATTCTGTTATTTTTCAATCATTTTAACATTTTTGCAACAAAAGTACTTTGCCCCTGAATTAGTTAAGCTTCTAATAGATGTGAAAACTTTAAACAGCATTATATTTTCTCAACAAACTGTAAAAATATACATAGTAAAAACTACAATTTTGAGGCAATATTTCATAAAACTGAGCAGTAAAATAATAAACATTTAAAAATGTATCAACTTACAATCTATCTCTGCTGCAACACATGATACAAGTTAGAGAAGTTGACAGAATACCAACAATAGCAGTTGGAATAATAATTGATACGATGAAATCAAAGACAAAATCACGCCTTGGAAAATTATTTAACTGTGGACTAAAGTCTTCACTTGTCAAAGAAACTGATGAAAATGAATGCTCAGAATGTTCATTACTTGATTCAGATCGCCTTAGGTTACCTTGAGATACCTAAAATAAATGAGAAAAATAGTGATTATAGACTCATAAAATGCCAGAAAATTTAATACTCAAACAGTATATTTATATAACTTATAATGCAAATTTTACATTAACTTCAAAACATCAAATTATAAAATTACTGAATTTTTTTTTATAAGCATGAAGTTATTTAAAGAAATTACAAATTCAGTAGTTAAAAGAAATTTCAAATTCTATACTTTGCTGAATGCGTATAGCCATTTTCAGTATCATAAAAAATCTGAAGAGATAAATTTGTGAAACAGAGATAATCAGTATTTAGCATGTCACTCAAGTTTTACCCACATAATCTAAATACAAATGAACAAATGTAAAAATACATACACTTAAAGAAAAAAAAAAAAAAAAAAAAAACAGAATTAAATGCATAATAAAGATTTTGCCAAACAGTAATTTACAAAGAATTCAGTAATGTTCCATTTTCTTAAACCATTCAAACTTCATAATATATATTAGAGTTTACCATACAGTTGAAGTCTTTGAAAAACAAAAATGTATTAGTGTGTGGAAGACTTATTAAATAGAAGATTCACATCCAACAAGCTTTAATGATATGAAGAGCACTTTACACAGATAATAAACTTAACAGCAGAGCTTTGCCAGTCAACTAAAAAATTAACTAGAATTTAACTGTCAAAACATTGGCAGTGAAAAAATTCCCTGAACCTTAAGCAACTACATAGTTTTTGGATTTAACATCATACTTTCGAAAATACATTCCTCACTATGCTAGAATAGCAAAACCCTTAAGTGATTTGTTAAAAGCAGGAAATATATTTAAATTTAGACCCATTGAAAAAGAAGCTTTTGAGACTTTCAAAGAAAGCCACCAGAAAGTAAGCACCCTGGTATTGCATATATTCAGATGCAGTGCTAAACTAGAGTTACACATAGATGCAAGTGCCACAGGTTTTGGTAGTGTTCTAGTATAAGATGACACAAAAACTTACACCCCATTTATTACATGAGCCGCAAAGCTATACCTACTAAAGCGAAATATTCAAACTATGAATTAGAAACACTTGCTGTAATTGAATCAGTGAAAAAATTTTGTAATTATTTGTTGGATACAAAATTCTAAATTATAAAAGACTGTTCTGCATTTCAAAAGACACTTGATAAGAAAGACTTTATGCCCACTGAAGTGAAAAGTGTTACCTTTAAACTGGAAACTTAAGAAACATGACAAATCATTTCAACATCAAAAGTACGCAAGTGCTGAAAAAGTTTTAAATTTGCCAGAATCAACACCTTTTGCAACATGTTTGAAAAAATGTGATGAAAGTATGCTGAACCACTTAAAAAATATTTTCAACTGTGCATATTATATTGCAAAAAATAATAAACCCTTTTCAGACATTGGAAGTATTTTAGAATTAGTAAAAAAGATGGGTGTAGAAATGAGAACAGAATACAATAATAGAATACAATGTGCAGTATTTGTTTCCAATATTGTAGAAGTTATTAGAAAGGAAAGGATTTCTGAAAAAAAGAATAAAAAACATGTTAGACTATTTGTTAGATGCTTCAACTGACAAAAGTAGTGTTGAAAATGTCTTACTGTATCTTCGATATATTAAAAATTATGTGGTGCAAAATACATTTCTATCTACAGGGTATCCCGAAAAGGAGTACCTATTTTTAAAAACGAATAAGAAACAAATGAATAGAGTTATTAAAAAAATTCTTGCAGGAAACGGTTGTGTGAAGTCTGGAATTTTGTTTAGACCACTTTATTATGATAGTTCAAAATCTGACTGACAGATGGCGCTACAGCACATTTTAGTGGCTATATGAACAAACGGAGCATACGTGAAGACCAGACAGAAGTAGACGTGGAGGGTGAAAGTCCAGTAGTAACCATTTCAAGGGAAACAGCAGTTGTCACTGCGTAAATTCTTCAAAATGGTGTATTTGTTGAAAGAGAGAATTTTCATTGTTTTAGAATATCACCGATTGGGTGAAAATTTCCCATCAACAAGAAGGAGTTTCCAGAAAAGATTTAATATAAAGAAAGGTCCGCTGCCAACATGTTATTGTGATGAATGGAGGACACATTGAAAATATTGTCATTTAATTTTCAACTATTGCTGATGAATGCAGTAGCTGCAGTGCCATCTGTCGGTAAGAATTTGAACTAACATAATAAAGTACTCTAAACAAAATTCCAGACTTCACACATCCATTTACTGCAAGAATTTTTTTTATGTTGTTTTTTACATTTGTTGCACATTTAAGTGTTTTAAATGTCGCAAAAGACATAAAAAGTACTGCTGTTATCAATTGCATGTTACAAAAACTATATAAATTTTAAAATTCATCATGTAAATGAATGAAAGAACTAAAACAGATTTCAGAAATTTTAGAAGAAGAGATTTTAAAACTGCAGTATCTTCATACTGTTGGGTGGGTTGCCAGTAAAGTTGGTGCATTAACTGCTCTTGTTAAAGACTGGAAACCTATCATAATTCATCTAGAGACTATTGCTACTAATGAAAAAGGGAATGCTTCCACAGAAGCTAAAGGTCTTTTGAAGAACTTAAAAAGTTTTAAATTGATTCAAATAACACATTTTTTGTTATATTTTTTGATAATTGTGAAAAAACTTTCATTTTCCAGAAAGAAGACATTGTTATTTCAAATGTTCAGCTATTTGTTAAGAAAACTGTAGTTTAGTAAATTCAAGTTTGTTATCAACTGTACCAGGTCACTATGAAGACATATTCATTAAAAATACATCTCTCGAAGGCATGTTTAAAGATATAGAATTAACTGGATTTTGTGAGTCCACTAAAGTTCACATTGAAGGTACTAAAAAGAAGCTTATTCATGATGCTTCAAAATATATATTAATCAAATGCTTACTATAGATGAAAATAGTGTTGGAATGTGCACTAAAATATTTGATACATTTTCCTGGCCCAGTGGAAAAGTACTTCAAGATTTTGGAATAAAAGAAATAAAATTATTATTAAATCATTTCCAGTAATATTTTGTCACATTAAATGTTAATTTGGAAATAACTGAAAGTATTGCTCTTGATGAATGGTACAAGCTTAAAGTAATGTGCAAAGACATGAAATTTAACAAGTTTCACTCTACCTAGACATTGGAAAATTTAAATGATGTATTATTAATAAGTTTAAATGGAACTTCTGTAGAAGCATCTGATCCTACAAAAGCAGTTCAATGCTGGTACTTTACATAAAAAACAACAAGGCACCTGAGCGGTCATAAACATCATAAAAATTTAAAAGCAAATGGAGACAAACAATAAGTTAACAGCATTGATTTATGGGATATATTATAGTCCTTGAAGTGCATTACATATTTGTACTTTTGAGGTGTTTAAAGAAGTTTTTAATCCTTTTTTTTATATCAATATTTATAATTTTATGTAATTTTACTTTTTTATACAAGAAAATTTTATGTCATGTGTCAAATATATTTAATTAAAAAGAGTAATTTGTGTTTACGACTATTAACTTACACTGTAATTTTATTTTACAAATTTGTTATTGATAGTAACTGGCTCCTAGATTTAAAAAAAAAAAAAAAAAAATTATATCCCTGACTATGAACTAGAGAAAGTTTCATGCAATATTTTGCGAAGAGCACAGCTAACGGCAGACACTTTGAAAACTGGTTTAAATAACCTTGTACATTTTTGTTTTCTAAAATCATACTCGTAAAGAAATTAGTGTACCCAAGTATAATGCATAGGTCTGTTTATTTTATTACCGATAATTTAATTGTGAATAACTTAGTACAATTCTCCACATAATTTTTCTCATGTTTTTTATTATTAAACTGTTGCAACTTGTTTTATAATTTCATGTATCCATACAATCATGTTACATCGGGTTTCCAGTGTAGTAAACATTTTGTTGAATAAATTCTGTAGTCCAGTCTCAAAGCCCATTCAATAGATGATTCTATTATAAACAGAAATATATTTCATTTGCATTTTAGAAAGATAAGCAGAAAAATAAACATGATTGACCTACAGGTTACAATCATAGATTAATAGACAGTCCCTAATTTTGCCGAGATTTTGCAGTTTCAGTTTTGTGGAAAAGTAAGCTAAGTCACGATTTTTTACTTTCTATAACTCTGTGGCTTCTGACTATTCAAACCAAACTTTTTGGATATGATTAAGGATGCAATAGAAATCACTTTTGTAAGTGGGTATTTTTTTCAATACTGAGATGAATAAAAAGTAAATTTTGAATTTCGTAGGAAAGAATCCCCATGGAGATGAAAGCATACTCTTTGGATTCTCTACCTTCCTATAAAAATTATTCTAATTTACATTATTTATCTATCTCTTAAACTTATAGAAACAGACTGTGCAACCATCCTTTTTTGGACACCCTGTATATATGTTCTCCTTTATCAAGTTTTACTGTATTTAACTGCTTTTAGTTTGCTTTACTTACATTTTAAATTAGTCTAATTATTAAATATCAAATCTGAACTATCTAATTACCATATCTATTAGATATATTATCTCATACATCTGAAGTTCAAAAGTGAAATGATGTTCATGTAAGTCATTGAAATTGCAGAATTAATTTATTGTATTAATCTAAAATTTATAGAAAAGTTATTAGAATATAAATATAAGAAATAAGTATGTAACATATGTACTTACAAGTCGAAAGCTACACCAGTCAGTCAGAAGATTTCGGCTCCGAAATAATCTTTCAACAGATGTTTTTTTATAGTTACGTGGACATGGCGATCTGTTCCTTAATGGAGTTACCTCTCTATCTAAATCCTCCAGATCTTGAGAAAATGCATAAGGTCCACCTACTCTAACAACAACCCTATAATGGTATCACATTTTTAATATATACTGAGAAACCATCATAAAAAGAAGTAATTAAAGAGGCAAAAACCCAGATAAATGAAACAATTACCCCTCTTTTTCATGAGGGTTCAAGGGTAAACGTCCACCAACATCAAGAGATGATACAACTTTTGTCACATAAATTTCTTTGCTTTCTTTCCATAATTCACTTTTGAAAAGTTCAACGAGTTTTTGCAATCTATCAGATCTAAACATGTCTTCAACATTCAGATTCAAAAATTTCATTTCAACTTCATGTTGGGCTATACCTACAAAATGAATGCAATTAAATAGATAAGAAACAAATAAATCAAGTAACTGCTTTTAAAAAAATGGGAAATATTTAAAGAAATTGAGAAATGCCAAGAACATAAAATTTCAATGATATACTAAGGAAACAGGATAAGCTCAGATAATGAAAATAAAAAGACTGAATTTTCTAACACCACTATTAATACATTCATTACATGCTTTTTTTTATTATGAAAATGTGAAAATGAAAAAAACTAGTTGCTGCGACCTTTCCCAATAAGAGAAAGATTAAAATCAGATTCTTAAAGAATTTATTATTATTTCTTTTAAAAATTTTATAGTTAAAATGAAGTTTTTTTTTTTTTTTTTTTTTTTTTTGGGGGGGGGGGGGAGGTGTAGAGGCACAAGATGAAAAGAATTGAAGAAATTCCATTATTTTCCTCTAGCATCTTTTTGACAATAATTTTGGAAATTATTAGCTTCAAAATTGGATAGACTGGTTGTGGTTTAGCATACTTGCTGTTTAGATATACAACAGATCACTTGTTATTTATATCCCCAGTAACAGAATTTTCTGAATCAATCTGCAGCAAACTAAAATTTATCTGTGTCACGAAAATGCTAGACCAAGCTTACTATCATAAGAAATAATAGTAACCCATAAAATAAGCAAAGTTTGCATTTACAAAGAAAATATAAATAATAAAAAGATAAAATGAATCTAGAATATATTTTAGCATTTTTTTAAGCTCAGCATTTCTTTTTAAGCTATTAATCTGCAAGGTCTAAAATAATCTGCAGCACCTACTGTCATACTGCACTGCTTCTGCTACTGGGATTATACACTTATTTACATGTCTTTTGGGAATATGAAATGTGCAATATGCATTCTATAAAGATAGGAAGATATTTTGTTCAAGAATAAGGTATATGTGACACCTATATTTGTTTTGTTTTTAAAAACTTACGCTCATATTTTATTGACTGCACCATATATGTAATAATTAATATTTACATAACACATAATTAATTTCATGTAAAACAACAACTGCATAATGAAAATGATATTAGATAATGGTTAAAATCATTCTTCTCCTTTTCTTCCAAACTACAAGGTAGATTTCAACTTTTGAAAACCAAATTTATTTGCTTTTATATAAAACTCATCTTTTAGAAATAAAAAAGCTTCAACCTTTTGAAAATCAAGTTTTCTGAAAACCTTCTTTTCAAGATTTTGTATAATAGAAGTCACGTACAACAATAATAATAATAACAACAGAAATCAAGTATAAATCATATAGATCAAGTGTAAAATTACTTTTAACAAGCAGTACATTTATGTTTGTGAAAATCTTGTTAAATGAAAATGGATTAACTACATTCCATAACAAAAGCAATTATAATATCAGTTATGAAATCATCAGACAATGGCTTCTTCTTTTTCTTTTAATTAATTAATTAATTTTTTTAAACTGTGTTTTGCAAAAGACAGCAGTGTTTCAGGAACTAGAACAACTGTCAAAAAGAAGTCAGGCTGATTCAAACAGGAATAGATTAGTAAATATTAAATCCATGTTCTAGAGCTGTAAGAGCAGATCCAGTAGGTCAGGTTACAGGAGGATCACAGCTATTAATGAAAATGTGTTATTTTGTAAATTTGTCTTAGTTCGAGGAAGTGGGTGGGTGGGGGAGTAAATTTGATGCTAAAATTTTGGAATTCAAAACTTCAATTTATTCTGAAGAAAATTAAGACAACACATTGTGTAATACAGTTTCAGAAATAGCATTTTCATCAAATTATAAATTTCACCAGCAACAGTCAAGAGCAAAGTTTTAAATGATGTGAATTCCCATCAATTTAAAATTTTAATCAGTTTCCAGGAACAGAATTTAAAAATATAAGAATTCCTTCCAGCTGTCAAGAATGTGTTAAAATACTGAGAAATTTACAAAACTTGCTTAGTCATTACAAATAATTATTGCGAGATATTACAGGAATATAAGAATTTGCATACTTGATCGAGATTCAACTCTGAGATTCATAATTTTTTGGGATGTTTCATAAGTATTTTTATTCAAAGCAACAATCTGGAAAAAGAAAAAAAAAATCAAATTAACAAAGTCATAAAAATGTGAAAATTGCTAATTGTAAATTAAAATAAAATAGAAAAACTTAATAATCAAAAAGTTATATTAATATTCTTTTTTGATAGATACTCTAAAAGTTAAAAAAGAAGACTATGAGCTAGACAAATCATAATTTTATTTTAATTTCAGCTGCTTTTATAGAAAAAATTAAAATCTAAACCCAGTAAAATGAATTAATATATTTAAAATCTAAAATACACAGATGAAATAAAAAATAATCACTATAATTCTTGGTAAAAATGAAATTTAACAATTCAAATTTTAAAAACAAACTGGGAATAGGAGGAGATCATCATAAATATACAAAATTATTGAAGTTTATATATAAGGAAAGTTTCAAATTATATAAAACTGCAATTACACAACTAAAACGATTTATAATTATACAACATAAAATAATTCAGACAAATTACAATTATACATTAATGTGCATCTCAAATGTATAAAATTATACAAAACTACAATTACACAATTTACAATTATACAAAATAAAATAATTCAGCCAAATTAAAATTGCACATTAATTTGCTTCATTCCTTCTTCTGAATATCATATTAAAGAACTTAATAGGTATGATTAGTATTCAAAGTACAACCCTCATCGCTCAAGCTTCCCTCTCCCTCCCCCCACACACACCTTCCAAACAAAAGGAAGCATTTTTTTTGCGATCCTTTGATGAAATTCACATTTTCTTTGCGATCCTTTGACAAAGTTTGCATTGTTTTTGGTGATCTTTTGACAAAATCTGTGTTTTTTTTTTTCACGATCTTCTGGCGAAATCTGTGGTTTCTTTTTGCAATCTTTTCACAAAATATGCATTTTATTTTGCAATCTTTTGACGAATTTTACCATTCTTTGACGAAATTGGAGATTTTTTTTCTGTGAACAATTGACAAAATTGACTTTTCTTGGCGACCATGTCGAAATTAGCCATATTTTTTTATGTCCAGATTTTTGGACTGATGACTGATTTTTTCTTAATTTTCAGAAAATTCGGAACAGAATCATCCCTGCTATTGTTTTTTCTTACATTCGGGAGAATTGTCGATCTGGACACCATAAATTCTGAATGAATTTCATCCTTTTTCTCCCTGGCATCGATCTTTCAACTGTTGCATTTGGCAAGTGGTGTACACTAAGTTTGGCAAGTTTGGACAATAAAGCTAATTGCCATGTTTTAAGTGTTACTCAACGATGGGCGAGTGCTAATTTTGTACTATACCTAAAGGACTCATAAAAAAATTCTTATGCATTCCTTCTCCAATATTTTGCTTAAATGATGCGGTATAGTACATCCAGGCAGGGTTGCCAGTTTGGTCTTTTTTTAAATTCAGAAATTCTGAATAGTAATGGTGACAGACATTTATAACTTTATTTACTGACAGGTAGTTTGTGAGTACATAAAGGAAAAATTTTTCTTTCAGAATTTCCAGTAGGAATACAGAATTTCTGAAAATAGGCCAAACTTGCAACCCTGGATCCATAGACATTGCCGAAAATAATTTCATAAAATTTTTAATAAAAGTAAAAGCAGTCTTATTTGTTAGAATATTTAAACAATTTATTTAGTATTTCATTAACATAAATAATACATCCGACTGAAAAGTATTTATAAAATTTGTATTAAATCGCAACTTTAAATTAATGATTTTCACTTATGAGGACAACTTCCACACCCTCCTAAATTTGCTCATTTTTTAATATTAAATATTTTTATAACTAATCATAGAAATTTCATGCAAACTTATTTCTTGATTTATTTGAAGATCAATTTGACAATTAAAATGTATGGCATGTTCTCTACTTTTTTTTAACTTTTGGCTGACTATACACAATGTTCACTTTACCATTCAAACATCATCATTCAACAATTCCATTTGTTTAACTGCTTGAGAAAGATAAAAACTGCAAAAAGTTAACTTGGTTCTTGTGATATGTAATTCCTCCATTGTCAACAAATACTATTTTGTGTTCAACCATGACTTATTAACTCCTTCTGGATAAGTGTCATGTTTAGGTGCCGAATATATATATATATGTATTCTGCATAAATTGAAGAAGGAAGCTTTAATTTCTTTGTTCGTGAAAGTATGAATTACACATTATGTGAAAGTACATTGTGTTTATTATAGTTTATTTGTATTAGATTAGTGGTGATTGTTATCAACATTATAATAACTGCTCTAAATAAAGACTTAACTTAGAATTAAAATAAAGGGAAAGATGTAGAATACTATTCAAATATATACTGGCACTGAACTGATTCCTTTACCCTTTTCCAGATGAGCATCTAAGATATGTCTTTATTTTTTAGTACCACTATACTTTCCAAATAGTAATCTTCACTACATTTAATCACAGAAATTCAGTGATTAGATAAGGGGGAGGTAGAAAGTATAACATAGAAGGTATAAAGTAGAAAGAAGCCTACAAAGATATTTACAATTTTTTGATACAAATAGAATAGAGCCAAAATGTAACTAGGTCAGTTTCAAAAAACTGTATGAAAGGGTTACATTAAACAGAAATTATTTTGTAAAGTGGTGGTGGTGGTGGTATTCGTTATGGTCAATTATCAGCATGAGGGATATAGGCCAATTATCTCCAATAGGATATTTCTAAGGGAACCTAACCAGCACTTATGCAAGGTCCAAAAAATATCATGGAAAACTCTGAATACCTAGTTAGGACAGTGTAACGTGCTTTTGAACACAGCATTTCATCTACCAAATTTGAGAGCAGAAACCCTCAATTGCTGGTGGGCACACTTTATGAAGTGTTTCATAAGTAGAAACTCATTCAGTATTTTTTGATGAGAATATTATATACTCTGGACATTTTTTAACCTATTTGCATCATTTGGAAAAGTAGAAAATGAATCCATATCATCCCCCTCCAAATATTGTATTAAATAGGAAATAGTTCAAAGCATATAAAAATCTAAAAACCAAATAACAAACAAAAGAATCAATTTTTTTTTTAGCTCAACAAAATTCATAAATGCCATATCCATGGAAGCATATATCTAACACTTTTGATATAAATTAGCTTTGTACTTAAATTCTTTAAAGCCCAAATCTTTAAATTTATACAACATTTATTTATTGTAATGTAGCGGCATCGATTTTCTAATTCCAGGGATCTGCTTAGGAAACATTTAGGACCTTCCACAAATTCTTTCATCTTAAAACAGGACCCTTCAATTTTTAATCTTAAAAATAGACCTTTCATAAAACTTTCCCACCTTCAAACAAAACCTTTTACAAATTTACTCATTTAAAAATAAAATCTGACCTATCGGAAAATAGCTGAACTTATCAAAGAGACAAAGTAGTTTTTTTACACATAAAGGCTAGATACACAGAAATATAAGAAAAACTGTTCACAATTTCATAGAAACAGGACAATGTGAGAAAAGTCTGGACAGACCCCTGAATTCATGATTTTTATATTTTAAAAAATATTACTTTTCTGTTGAGACAAAGGAAAATTCTCTTTTTTAAACATGAAGCTGATGTTGCTATATATGATAGATAAATGTTGAGTAAACAAAAATACTTAACTGAAAAGTTTGTGCTTTAAACAATTTAAGTACAAAACTAATTTATGTGTAAAAGTGTCAGACGAGTTCTGGTTAAAATCTTATATATAAAAAAAAAAATAAATAAATAAAAGCTGAGCACATATATGCATCTTTTGGTGATACAGACAAGGCAGATTCCATGCATGTATGCACTAATGATACAAATGGGCTACTAGTGAATGTACAGTTATGAGGTGGGAAAAAAGTATATCCTGGTCTCTTCAGTTTGCCGCAAAAAAGCATATAAAAATGTGACTGGTAAAAATAAATTAGTAATAGTGCCTATTAATTATTACTATACGTACTTTTTATATAGGAGGAATGTAGAAATATAAATATTGTAACAAACTTTAAAATTTTCAATACTAACATTTAATTTTGATATCATATTTAGATTCTTTGGATACTAAACAGGAAGTCATTTGGCCAAATAGTTTAGGAATTACGCTGGTTTTAAGTTTGTAACTTAAATCCATTTTTAATCATTACAAAGCAGGCAATTTTTTTAAGCACAACTCAAAAACCACTTAGCAGGAATGAGCTGCAAATTTGGATTTGCATATTTGAAGCTTCTAGAAATCTATTTCTGTTAAACAAATCATAGGTTATTGTCACATTTTAGCTGTAATTCAGATCTGCAAATTCAGATCAGAACTCTGATGTCCAACTCCTACTATTTTTGTAAGCTTGGAACTAAATTAAAAACAAGCTATGCCTCTAATGTATATTATAATAGCACATATCATGTGATCATCCACAATAGATATGGGGCTGACTGCATCACATTTCAGAAGTGAATTGGCCATTTTTTCTCACAAGTATTTTTTGGAAAAACTGCATAAAATTTACCTTTTTAGAAAGATTGAAAAAAAAAAAAGTTTTTTGAGAGATCAGTTCTATTTAAATATGTATATATTTTGAGATATCTTCAGTTGAAATTCAGCTAACCATACAATATCTCATTCCATCAAAGTAACTGATTCATTCCTACTGTGATTCAAAACTTATTTATCCTACTGAAAAACTAAGGGGAACAATACGAAAAGACGTTATAAGTGTGAAACTTATGGCTTTTCCATGCAAGAACATGTGTGATATTATTTGCCTGTAAAGCAGAGTTTATCATTTACTGTGTTGTGAACTTTGATCTATTTTTAGAATCTCGGATAGGAAGAATTTATGTCATTAGATTTTTATCTTTTCTGCTTTTGGAAAAGTATTTTTCCAGGAAATAAAGTTCTTTACTCTGGTTTCACAATTTATATTGGAATATTTCGAATGAATTAATGATGCATGCTTTACATAATTTTTAATTAAAGAAAGGGAAAAATGATTTTTTCGATTATTTACATTTTGGTCAGAAATTAAAGTTCTACTATAGATGCAAATAAGTTTGATGGACATCTTAATAATTATTTTTACTCCAAGAAGAATACTGTAATTGCATCCTATAAACTTTTTTACTGCGTACTAGTAATAAAAAAAATTAAAGTGTTGATTGTTTTGTCCGAAATTAGAAAAAAACTTCCTAAGGACTGTTTCAAAAATCAAGAAAAGAATTTAGTAAGAGATTTGTTGGTAATCAAAATATGGATTTAGCAGTTAAAGAAAAGTTATTGATTCTGATTTGAATTTAACTAAACAAACAGAATATTTCTGGACAAAAGTGAGAAACAGGTACCACTAACGAAAGAGGGTTAGTGAAATCAGAAGTTGTTGAATGTATGAAAGTTAATTAAAGAAGAAAATAGTTGGAAAACTAATTCTAGAAATGAGAATAAAGAGAAGCAGGATTATCTAAAAATAATAACTCTCATTCAAAGTGTAAACCGAAGCATGCATTTAGAAAATGTCCAGCATGGGATAAAATATGCAAGGAAGATAAATAAAAACTAATTAACTTTGCATTTACATGTAGAAATAGGAAAATGAAGTCAAAGATAGTTCTAGTATTATATCTTCAGAGATTAATGAGTCTTTAGTGTTCAATTCAGTTAATCACATGAATAGCTTAAAATCTGAACAGAAAGAAACTGTCCTTGTAAAAATTTTTGAAACATCATTCAAAATTGATGCTAATTTAGAAGTAAACATTCTTTCCGCTAGTACATTTTAAAAAATCTGCTCCAACAAAAGTTAATAAACACCAATAGACATTTAAAGTCCTATACAGGGCATAGTCCTAAAGCTATAGAAACTTATAAATTACAGTATAGTTTTAGGAATAGAATTCATGTAATTCATTTTTATGTTATAAATCAAGAATCAATTTTTTTTATTAGAATTGCAAGCATGCAATGAATTAAGTTTGATAAATAGAGATGTTGCTAAAAAGATACACTATAATATAGCCAAACATTCTTGACTAGAAACAGGGGGATAGATTTTATTCATTTGGAAAAAAAAATTATTTATTCGTAGTAGATTATGATTCAAAATTTAATGACATAAGAAAAATTACTCAAAAAACTGCTAATTCTGCCATAAAACAAGTTTTCAGAATGCAAGGAATAGCAAACTGTTTACACTCAGACAATTGTTCACCTTTTCTTCAATATTTCATTGAAAAATATAAAAATATAATATTGTCACCAAAATTTCCAAATTCAAACTGAATGGTTGAATGTGCTATAGGTACAATAAAACCAATGACATTAAAAGTTCTGAAGAATATGGGTGATCCTAAATTTGGCATTGATCAAGTAGAACAACACAGCAGAATATCCAGTACAAATCTTATGGGGAGAGCATTGAAATCTTTAATACCTACTACGAAGAATCTCTTAAAATGGATCTTCAGAGCACAACAAGAATATATAAGAAACTACAGAACAACTAGAAGATTCATAAGCACTTCAAATATGTGATTCCAAATTCAATCCCATACCTTATACCAACAACTAGTTTTAAAGTTAAGCTTTAAAGAACATCCACATTGCAATCTGTTTTGTAATGATTAAAATTGAATTTAACATTAGGTGTTCCACACTTTAAAACTTTATAATTCCTAAACTAATTGATCAAATGACTTCCTGTTCAGTATCTGAAGAATCTAACTTTGATATTAAAATTAAATATTAGATTGGGGGAGGTTTTTGTTAAGCTTCAGCTAATTTTGTCAAGTCGATTTTCATACAGAGAAAATTTTGGAACCTTGCACAGTTGTCCCAAGCAAAGTATGCTGAAATCTAACCTATGAACAGTGGTTCAATCTTCCTATTATTCAGCAAGCTTGTTAATTATTGAGCTGAGTCAGCTCAGATAAGATGAAATGAGCTAACAGAATAGAAACTTGAGTTTCTGTAGCTTAATATTACAAATACCACAAAACTAAATATTTCTATACAAATGGCACATTTATTTATGACCTTTCAAAACTAGGAAGATTAAAGTAAAAACAAAGAACTTGTTATCATACAGTCAACATTTCAGATGGCTTTTTTTATTTTGAATAATTATCAAACCTTATCTTTAAAAATTCTGAAAAATAGATTTTCTTGCCTTTTTTTTAATCTAATTTATCAACTTAATTAAATTGAATTACTCTTGATGCTATTCAAGAGATTACTACAGTCAAAGTTCAGTATATGATCATATTCATAAAGTGTCATTCCACTTTTAGTAACATATTTAAAAAGCCTTAGTAAATTAAAAACATATAATGTTACTCTGATCATAAGATCTCAATACACATAAAATTATTTCCATACTAGGGTGACAAAATATTAAAGTTTTACTGCACTTCAATTTCTTAAAAAATCAAATTATGATCATTAAATGAACATATGAACAATGTACAGTTTTGCTCTTTATTTTAATGTAAAGAAAATTTAGCTTAGAATTAAGAAAAGTTTATAATCAATTAATTTTTTCATTATTTCAATAAAGTTTTTAACATATTTTACTTCAATTTTTATATTCCCGGGTTCTTCAGCAGATCCATAAAGATATGCTTCACTTTTATTGGCAGGATGACTACAAAACATCCAGGAAGGTAAATCAGGCATATCTAACAATGAAGCACTGTACTCCAACTCATCACCTAACATAAAATATCAAATATACAAACTAACTTAAAACAATATCAAAAAAGTAGATTAAATAGAGACATTAAGTTTTAAAAAGAAATATCACTCTAAAAACAATATGTTAAAAAAGAAATATTAAATTTTGTTTTATGGAAGTTTTTGTTTTTCTAAAAAGGGAGAAATAAAGTTTTATTTCGTGCAATTTCAAAGAAGTCTAGTTCGAGCTACAAAGTTTTATACAGTTCCACTGCTAATAACTAAAGATCGACTGAAACAGGTTTTTAAGGATGAAACTGAATTTTGGTGATCTTTCTAGTTTCAGCTGAAAACGAAAATGTCCAAATTTTTTTTCAAAAATAGTTAAATTGTATGTATTAAAGTAATTAATACATACATAAATATTCATAATTATTAATTAATTATACGTGTGGCCCAAATTGGCTCTCTGTGCCTTAGATACAAAACTTTTAATTTTCATATAAAATAAAACATAATTAATTCATCAATGACATAGAAAGATTTACTAATTATAAAAACTTCATTTAATTTCTTCTGCGGTTTCAAACTGAAAATTTTCTATTACTGTTATGTTTGCAGCTTTTAATGAGCACGTGAAAAAGTTAATTATATATGCATTGCTTGCTTTATAATTTGCATTCACGTCTTGAGTCAGTCATGACTGATAATTATAAACAACAAAGTTTGTAGCTATAAACAGTCTCATTTGAGCAGATAAAGCTCAAATCGAAGAGTAATGTAGAAAATTTCTGAAGGAAGAAACGAGATTTTTGAAATACTGATAGTTTCAGTCAATTTTTGGTCCTGCAGAATTTTCAGCCATATTTTTGCTGAAAATGAATTTTTGGCAAAACTCAGATTTTGGGCCTAAAACGAAAACGAATTTTCAGTCGATCTCTACTAATAACCGATTCAAATTACGATTTATGTTTAGTCACAATAAATGAAGATCTTTTATTTTTAATAGTATTTTTATTAAGAATGCAACATGTTCGATAATTTACAAGGTTGTGTTCCTAAGTTATGATATTATATGAAGAGCTCAGATGATAAAATTGGTATGAGACAAAATTAAAAAAAATTGAGTTAATCATATGATTAAAGATAATCAATGGTTCTCTATTATCTGTTAAATTATTGTTTGAAAAAAACCTAATCCTCATAGAGAATTTAATTGATAAAGGAGGCATTTGACAATAAACACAAATAGATATTTGGAACTTTACACAGGATGACTACAGAAATTGTGAAAAAAATAGCTCCCTGATTTCCAAGATATATCTTTATCAGATTTCCCTAATTTCCTTTATTAACAATACACATATGGTATTTTTCAATGTATGTGCTTTGTCGTATAACACACTTATCCAGCTTGCTAATAACTCATTTGGAAGAAAAACATAAAAATTGCACAATCACATCCTATTATTTGCTTAAATATCACTTGTTTAACAACAAATCAGTCTCATTGGCAAGGCAAAAATGCAAATATTTTTGTATATTGGCAGTTTTCCCTCATTTTTGAGTATTTTTACAAATATTTCCTGACTTTTCTAGATTGACAAGCCTCCCTGATTTCCACATTTTCTCAAAATGATGATTGTGTCACTCACCACCTTTATCATCTGAACTCTTCATATAAAACATGCTTTATATAATATCACAATATATGAGATTACCAGTAAAATCTATTTCTTTATAATCTACAATTTTATAAAAGTTCACATATTGCTTGTAAGTAAAATTGAAGTTAACAATGCAAATAATGAGCATTAAGAAATTATAAGAGCACTGAAGCATTCATGAACTGCTGAAAAAAACTAATCACAATTTAAAAAATAAATTTTATTAAAATTTATTAATTTTTAGGGTTCTGTTTTTAAAAAGTAAAAATGGAACCATTATAAGATCACTCCTGTGTCTGTCTGTCACAGCCATTTTACTCGTAAACTATGGAATGTGGAAAGTTCAAATTGGGGGGAAGTAATAAAGATTATTGACCCATATATTTCCGGATTATTAAACATTTACAAATATTTCTTAGTAAAAATGTAGAGGGGCTAATTAAGTTACTTGAAAAAAAACTTTTCTTTGTACATCGTGTGAAAGCATTTGTAACACAGGACTCAAAAATATATTTCTTTTAATTTTAGGTACTATTATATTTTCAGAGGATATACTTGAAAATGTAGCACAAAAATATGTCCCCCCCCCCCCCATGTATTTCCGAATCTACTGAAACTAAAATTATGAAAAAATTAGAGGTAGTAGAGGTTAAGCTAAACCTTGCAGGAAAATTATAGCAATTACCCCAGGTCACATGATTTTTGAGAAAAACGCATTTTTTCATTACACACAAACTTCGATTTGCAGGCATTCAGCAAAGGTGTTGAGGAGCGTTTGAGGTACCTATTGTAGCAGAAGTATAAAAGCATTGTTGATGATGAATTTCGAAAAAAATCGTCGGTAATTAGCCGAGATATTAACCCTTAAAGACGCGGACAGTTTGGACATACATAATGACAGGGGCAGCATACGCTATGTATCATCGACTTTTAAAGCCCAGATAGCAGCTTTTAATGATATATTTGTGTAATGCAATACTCAGTAGCAGTATAAAATCAATAAACATCAAATTGTTAACAAATGGTCAAGTGCGAGCATTACTCGCGCACAGAGGGTTCCGTAGAATAAATATATGAATATGTAATTGTATTATAAAAAAAAAAAAAAAAGTTGCTAAAAGAATACTAAGACTTTGTAAAAAACTATACAACGTAGGGCTGGGTATAACTGTATATATTAGAAAAGTGTAAATATGTATACCATGAAAGTTCAAAGAGATATGGAATCTAAATAATATCAAATATAGCTATTCGTATAACTCTTTTTTTAATATTATCCTAATCTGTTAATGAAGAACTTAATTCGGTACTGACAATAAAAGCAGTGCATAGTTAAACTTCATTTGGCATTTCATGAAACTAAATTCAGCATAGTAATAACCTATATTTCTACAGTGTAGCTAAACCAAAACCTTTGTTCAAAGTTTAAATTTGGCATTGTGCTAAGTGCGCTTCGAATTAAGGTCTCAAAGTTGCAATGCCGCTTTGGTCAGTGCCGCGTTTTTCCAGATAGGTGTTTAATTAACTTTTAAAGCCACTCGAGGCGTATTGAGAGATATAATCAATGCAAACTATCACGAATTCCACAGTATTTATGCGATTCATTCTAATTAAATCTTTCGAGGGCAAAGCCCTTAAAAAACGGACACTTAATTTTAATTCCAAAACAGACAAATGGCACCAAGAATATTTAATTAAAATTTTCCTTTTATCATGTACGTGAAAAAAAGCAAGTTCGAATTTTCTAATAAATTCGTTTATAAATTCTGGTGTCAGTTCATTATTTCATAAATTTATAAATAGAATTACCCCATGCCGGAAAGGATTAAGTGGTCGTAGGACTCTTAAAGCTTCAAAATTTAAGAAATTTTTTATTTTTTTAGATGTTAAACTCCTATCTTTTCTGAATATTTTGATATAATTGTTTCCTTGAAATTCCCATTAGAACAGAAGTTTTGGCTTTTAGAATTATACCTGCTCAATAGCTAAAGCGGCGTTTCCAAAACTTTAAAGTCATTAATTTTCAAATGGTGTTTTTTGGGCATAATGCGCAGGATACCTCAAAAACTTCTGAATATTTTTTCATGAAATTTTCAAAACATATATTTCATGTTAGTCTGTATAAACTGAACCTAAAATTTCCTTTTTATTGTTCAAAAAAATATTTTTTTAGGTGATTTTACTGTTGAAATTTTCAGAATTTTGTATTAGCTAAATGCAACATTGCATTAAAAATATAAAAATGCATTAAATACAAATTTATTTAAGTCCAGGGAAATTATTACAATTTAAAGTATAAGTAAGCACCAAAATTTTCATTCTAGTTGCAATATTTATTTTGTAATCCTGTGCGTAAACTGTTATGCCAATTTTTTGTTCGACAAATGTCTAATAGTTTCGAGCCCCCTATAAATACTAATTCTGTATCTTGCAATTTTTTAAATACATGAAACGAAAGAACATACTTATATCTTTCATCCAAATTAAAATTGTGTTTTAAAATCATATACATTTTAAGACATTAAATGTTGAAAATGGTCTTTTTTTCATTTTTTCCATTTTTTAGAGTCCCGAGACCCCTTAAATTAGTATGTTTTTAACAATTTGATGTTTATTGCTTTTATACTGTTACTGGACATTACATTACACATATATATCATTAAAAGTTGTTAACTAGGCATAGAGTACGCCATCCCTGTCCTTGTGTATGTCCAAACTGACCGTACCTTTAAGGGTTAATATCTCGGCTAATTACCGATGATTTTTTTCAAAAATCATTATCAACAACGCTTTTATTCTTCTGCAACGATAGGTATATTCAGCGATGCTTAACAATTTTTCTGAATGCCCGCAAATCGAAATTTGTGTATAACAGAAAAATGCTAATTACTCAAAAACTATGTGACCTAGGGTAATCGCTATAATTTTCCGGGAAGGTTTATATTAACATCTACTACCTCTAATTTTTTCATAATTTTAGTTTCAGTAGATTCGGAATTAGATGGGGGGGGGGGGGGAACATATTTTTGCGCTACATTTTCAACAATATCTTTGAAAATATAATATCTAAAATTAAAAGGAATATATTTTTGAGTTCTGCGTTACAAATGCTTTCACACGATGTAAAAAGAAAAGTTTTTTTTCAAGTAACTTAATTAGCCCCTCTACATTTTTACTAAGAAATGTACTTCTTAGTAAACTATATTATTATTTACTTCAGAATACCCCACATGGTATACAGAGAAAAGATTTTTTTCTTCAAGTAGCATAATTAGCCCTTCTACTTTTTTACTAAATATATTTATGAATGTTTATTAATCTGAAAATATGTGGGTTAATGGTCTTTACTACTTTCCCGAATTTGAACTTTCCACGTTACATAGTTTACGAGTAAAATGGCTGTGACAGACGGACAGACACAGGAGTGATCTTATAATGGTTCCGTTTTTACTTTTTAAGTACGGAACCCTAAAAACAGACTAATTTAATTAGAATTAATCACATAAATACTATGGGAGTCGTGGCTAGTTTGCATTGAGTGTATCTCTCAATACGCCTCCCGTGTCTTTAAAAGTTAATTAAAAACATACTTGTAAAAACGGGGCACTGACCAAGGCGTTGCAACTTAGCGACCTCCTTTAGAAGCGCGCTTAGCACAGTGCCAAGCTTAAACTCTGAAAAAGTCTTTTGGTTTAGCTACACTTTAAAAAGAAAAGATTATGACTACGCTGAATTCAGTTTTATGAAATGCCAAATGAAATTCAACCTCTTGTGCTGTATGATGTACGCAGCGTACGTCATGCTATTTTGGCCATTTCCGACAATGATATATGGCTGATTTTTTTTTAAATTAGACATTCCAAACTCTCACCAGAAAGTTTTAACTCTTATTTTTGCTTTACAAGATGATTGATTTTCCATAAATAAAGGATAAGAAAATTACCAATTAAATTTTTGCGATGTGAATTCAAAATTTCTAAAAAAAATCTGCCAGATGCAGCAACATTGGTGGCTAGTGCCATACATCCATTAACAGCGCCAGGGCGCAAGGGGTTAAATATGAATTACTTTTATTGTCAGTACCGAATTAAGTTCATCATTGGCAGATTAGGATAAGATAAAAAAAAAATGTTATAAGCAATATTTGATATTATTTAGGTTTGATATCTCTTTAAACATTTATATTATATATTTACCCATTCATACTTTTCTAGTATATGCAGCTATACCCAACACTATGATGTGTAGTTTTTTACAAAGTCTTATTATTGTTTTAGTAATGATTTTTTAAAATAATACAGTTAATTCATATATTTATTGTACGGAACCCTCTGAGTGCGAGTAATACTCGCACTTGACCGTTTATTATTTTCTATAAACTAAAGAAGTGATTTGTTAAGAAATTTTAAAACGACCTCAGAAAATTTACAGATTGCATGTCAATTAAGAACCATCATAAAGTCCATGAATTAGTATTTTGTTAAGTCCTTAACAGATAAGTGAAGTTTCAGGTTTTGATTAGTATTATATTCACGATTACTTGACAATACCACAGGGAAAAGAGTTATTGAAAACAAGGTGAGAAAAATTTTATTTTATGGGGGTGCTGGTAAATCTGGAAGAGACATTACCATAAAATCCTCATTGTAATGCCCTGCCTCCTTTTTTTCAAAAGCAAAAACAGTTAAATTTTGGAGGAGGCTTATAATTAAGATTTTTTAAAAAAGTCATTTAAGAACCTATTTTTATCATTAATTTAGAAGTAAATAAGATAAATACAAGGATGAGAATCTTCCGTATCTTGGTAGATTTCTGCTTTAAAAAAGTATAATTTAACCCCCCCCCCCCCCACCACCACTTCCCAATAACATCCTCCCAACAACAAAACCTTTAAGCAAAATTTAAATTTTCTAATTTTGTTTTCAATTTTTTCTTCTTCATAATTTTATTGTAACAGTAAATATTGAATCATCTAACACCCCCCCCCCTTGAAATTACTACTTTGCCCTTTGCCCCCCCCCCCCCCCCAATGTCTGGTACCAAACATGCATAATTTAACCTTAACTCTTTAATTTAAAAATTCTTTCTGACCTATTTAATACTCTTTAACAAAAATAAATAAGTAATCTATCACCTAAATTATATAAACAGCGATTCAGCAGTGCATCACCCATCTACTAGTGACATTTATAACTGATACATATAAGACACACCAATCATGTAAAGACATTCTGTTAGCAGCATTCCGTCACAAAAAGGTTAATGTCTTCTAGAAAGTTTTCTACGAATATTATACAAAAGGTTCATCCTCCTAGTGCTGTGAATTCAAGTGTGCAACAAGAAAGTCGAAAGTGCCACAAGTGTGGTCAAGGTGGTCACTTAGGTACTGTAATGAAAAGTTTTACATTAAAAAATGTGTAGTATTATGTTCCTAATATGGTGACAAACCTTGCATCTGTTAGAAAGTTACCTGAGTAAAATTTTAAAGTAAAATTTGGAAAATGCAATGCTGTAATTTTCAAACCTTATAATTCTCATTTTTTAAGAGTTCCTTTAGTAAATAAGTTTTCTTGTATTACTGCTAAATGTATTGTTAATGAATCCTGTGCTTATGATGTTAGAAATAGTGAGTTAAATAAATTGTTCTAATGACTTAGTGCTCAGGCATAAACATTTTGGCCATTTAAATGCTAAAAACTTCGTAAAATTTTAGAAATCAAACTATGTAACTGGATTTAAAAATTTATCAGGTGAAATTGGGTCATGTGAAGTTTGTAATTTAAGAGTACTGGATAATTAAAGAGTACAGGAGAATCTCATCATGTCGTAGATGATATTAAGACAGGTAGCATTTTAGAGTTAGTGCACCTTAACATTTGGGGACCAGCTGCTGAAACTTCTTTAGGTGAAGCTAGTTTTTTACTGAGTTTAGTTGATGATTTTTCTAGGTATTCACATGTATACATTCTTAAACATAAAAGTTAGGCATTTGATTATTTTAAGCATTATAAAGCTTTATGCGCGTATTCCTGACAAACATTTTTCTCTTGTAAGTCTCTTTCTTCCACAAATTTGCGAATGATGGCTAGATTTGAAAAACAGGTCAAACATGTGGGCGGTTTCTCTCTGGTAACTGAGGGTGTCACGTGATCAGTATTTGTGGGAGCTTCGAAGCTCTCATAAGGTTGTAAGTCATTCGTAAAAAAGATGGCAGACTTTGCAGCATAGCATACAGAGCCATGTGACGCTTGCAATTTCTGTTTTATTTATACTAAATAATTATGTTATAGTAAATTCTGTGTGGCAAATACATAATAGAATGCACAGATTTTATAAATCACTTATAGTTAGGACCTCAATATAAAAAATAAGGGGATATTCATTTAAAATACAGGTATGTGAAATGTTTTTCAGTGTTATGTCATCTTTTGATATATTGTATTATCAATAATGACTACTTAACATTTTTTTTGTACTGCTATAAAGCCTTTATTTTACTTCTCGGTTATTACTAAGATAAGATATACTATTAGAATCTATGTGTTGATAGTTTTGATTTTTATCTCCGAAAAGTGAAATGCTGTCGCATCTATTAAAAAATATTTGTTTACTTTTTATAAAATTATGATATTTATACAGTTTCTAGTAATTTAATAATAATTTTTTTTATCTCTTTTCGTTACTAATCCCCAATAATTAGATTTGATGATGCATAATAATGAAAAAGCTGACACATTAATTGCTGTATTTAAAAAATAAGTTTAATTTCTTATTTTTCTGCAGTAAGCAACTAGAAAATTTCTATGATTCATGGATAGTTGATTCAATGATGGATCCAAGGGGGAGGTCACTGGGGTCATGATTCCCCCCCCCTCCCGGGAATGAAGAAAATTTCTAAAGGACATTTTAAAAAGGAAATATGCATTAAATTCTTCCAAATTTACCCCTTGCTCAATAATGAGAATCTTTCTGACTCTTTAAAGCTCTACTCAAATCCAAAGTAGGTAATTTCTGACACATCCATGAAGTCATTTTTAATCTCAGATGCAAGACATTTGCAAGTGCACTTATTCAGAACAAATATGATTTATTAACGTTTTTCATTTTTTGATAAAAGCAAAGAATCTTTCGGGAAACCTCGGTAAAATGTGGAGTTTTAAACTGAATTCCAGACGGCGATAGCCAGTTGCTCCCTCATGATGACATTTTTGTAACTGTCAAGCCCTAGAAATTGGATTAAAATACACAATTTCTGAATGATTTTTTGCCTTTATAAGGAAATGGGAAATTTTATAATTCCTTGGTATCTGAATAAAATGTGTAAATTTTATATTTTTAAGAATGTTAACGTAATTTTTTAGTATTTCCGAATGAAAATGACTTCCCAAAAGTATCAGAAATGTAGCCATTTTGGATATGGGAACAGCCTTTAATATAAAAATTGCTTATTAAGAGATGCGCCCCCCCCCCTTCCCCCAACCAAAAAAAAGGACCCATGACCACACCCCCCCCCTCTAAATGGAGGGCTGGATCCACCCTTGAGTTGATTTTCGATAAACTGTAACATATTAATTTGCTCAGCATTTGATGTTAATTTTGAAATAAATTTTAAATGCACACATAAGAAATAAATTTGATAAAGTGTAAATTTGTAAAGATACTTTTATTAATTTTATACTGTTTATTATCGAGATTTTATTTTTTTCAACTTTTCTGTAATGGTGCAATAAAGAACTAAAAATATATCTGATTACATAGTATGAATAATCGAAAAAAAATGAATAAATCAATTCTTGAAACTATATTTTGACATTTATAAATATGTCTTATCTAGAAAATTGTTTTGCATAATACAACATGCTAATAATAATAATACACTGAAAACATTTCACATTGTGACTGGTTGAGAGTACATACGAATATATGATTAAGTATTGATTATCATATTTAATTCACATAAGTCAAATATTATTACTTATTTAGTTTAAGGGAGAAAAAATAAATGAACCTCTCTGCATAACATCTAAGACAAAATAATAATAATAATAGTAAAGATGATTTGTCAGTGCAAATACAGTATTGACAGGTCTATAGCATAAGCTTACTATATTAATTATATGTAGATAACACTTTTTTTAAGAGTTTGAGAAATGTTTTCGAACTTTTTCACTAGCATAAACAGTTTGTTGTTTGTTTAAAGCTCTGAGCTTTTTAAGATTGCTAAATATATTGAAAAAGATACTAATTAAGAGACATTGATAAATATGAAATTTAATGTTTAAAAACTCTACACATAGCACAAAAGAACATTTATTTTTCTTTAGTGTTCCCCTTCATTTGTATAAAATCATTATAAATAATATGAAATGAGATTGTGTAACATAAATAAAAAAAATCAGTTTCAATAATATTTTTAATTCACAGTTAGCACATCTAATAAGTAAGTTTTAAAAGTGACAAAAATGTTAAATTGATTTAAATTGGGGGGTGGGTGTCTTGTGAAAGAATACAATTGCGTAGAAGTAGATGTTGTTTTGGCTTGAGCCAATGTACATTATTCTTGTTATAAAATCCAATTTAAAAATTACAAAAAAAAAAAAAATAACAGTAATAATAATTAATTGATATAAAAGAAATTTTATAATAGAGCTAATTATAAAGTCTAGTATAATCAGCTAAATGAAAAAACATGCAACAAAAATAAACTTAACATTGAGCTGTTTCAAAACTTTACAAATAAATTAAAATAAAAGGAGAGTGAGAAAACAAGGATAACAATAACACATACTGTTATTATTTCTCATTTTCTCTATCATTTTTTTGGCACCGGAGAAGAAGATCCGATTATGAAGCTTTAAAATAAGTGCAAGATAAAATTTCTCTAAATATTTCAGCCTTTCTTTGCATTGATTTTTAATGATCATGTATTTATCTTAGCAAAAAAAAAAAAAAAAAAATTTCATATGTATCTCAATTTTAAGTGCTCTCTCTGGTTTTTAAACTTTTAACGCCCCCACCCCACATCAGTTAGCCAGTATATATATATATACTTAAAATGAAATCACATGTCTAAAAATTCATACAAAAATAATACAAATACAAAATAAATAATACAAAATTTAGTCATAGAAGCTTGAAAATGCAAATATATATAAAACGTTATACTATACACATATATATATTAACATATATTTTTAAACTGCAGCTATTATGATGCCTATATTAATTATTTAAGTGGGACACCGATTTTTAATTCGTATATTTTAAAAATATTTTATTTAGCAAAGTATATGTTTATCTAGCATGTCTGATATTCATTAATCCTGCATCCAGAATCATTTTAAGGCATTTTACATCCTTGCACCTGATTGCTGTTTTGGTAGTTCCAATTTATTAATATATTCTTACTATAATATAATGTACTAATCTGTTGTTTATTTTTCTTAAATGTCTTTAATTGTGTGAAAAAAACCATCATAGAAAAGCTGAGACTTTAAGCTAGAGAAATAAAAATATTAATATGCGATATGAGCTCGTTATTAAAATAATCCTTGGATTTTAAATATTTTTAAATTTAACATTTAAAAGAAATATTCTTCAACTGGTCAAGCTAATTCAAAGCTACAGAATTAGCCTGGATGACTTGCTAATAAGACAGCACTGAGCGCATGAAAAATTATTCAAAACATTATATTTTGTCCCTTTAAAAATTGATGCATCCTCATTGGTTAAAACATGCTAATATTCGATTAAAAATCGATTATCTTATTTTAAAATCGTATGTGACATCATCAGTTATGGAAGATGAAAGATGTTTGCCAGGAATCGCGTCTTTGTGTTCTTTCCCTTTTCCTCTCGTAAACCCTCCCTTCTGCAGAATAGCTTTCACAACTTTGCAGACATTTGACGTGAATACGCATGTTAGTTGAGAAACAGATCACCCATGCAATTAAAAGACTTCGCCTTGATTGTGGTAAAGAATTTTGCTCTAATCAATTTGAAAATTTCTTAAAAGATGAAGAGATTATACACGAGAGAACAAACACTTATTCGCTGCAGATAAATGGCATCACAGAACAGTATAATCACACTTTAATTGGGGGAGTTAGAATAATGTTAATTCTGGCAAATTTACCTAAAGGATTATGGGCTGAAATGGTTAATACTGTAAATTACTTAAAAAATAGCTTCCCTCATACAAAATTGTATGGAAAAGCTCCTTCGAATGTCTGGAAAGGTAAAAACTTTTCAGTTAAACACTTAAGAGTTATAGGAAGTACTGTTTACATATTCCTAAAAGGTATATCATAATAAATTAGAGAAGCAATCTGAAAAAAGAATTTTAATTGGCTATGCCAGAAGCACTAGAGGTTATAGAGTATGATTTCCAAGAACAAAAGTAGTACAGGAAAGTAAACAATTAAAAATTATTCAAAATCATTTTATTTCAGAATGGGTTAGTGACTCCAGTGACAGAATGGTTCAGTTTAAAGTTCAAGATGACCCAGTTGAACATACCTCTTGTTCAGATTGGAAGAGAATTGAATAGGTTAGAGAGTTTGGAAGTTCAGCAGGTCACATAGATGATTACTACTATCCAGAATCAAGCGTTAGGTTAAGAAAAATAATGAAGTAAAAGATTATTGCAAGAAAAAGGGAATAAATTTTAAACCTCGTGAATTTAATATTAAACCACTTAAGACTAATTCCCTCCCAGCTTGAGTTTGAAAGTCTTCCCATAATAAAAACTGATGAAGAGGATTTAGAATCTAACCCAAAAGCACATTATGTGGAGATAAAAAACCAAAATAACTTTAGAAACTCCCAAAACCTCCCTGAGAAAGAAGAGTGGTTTAAAGCTATGAGTTACTCAACTGAAAATATTAAAAGATAGGGAAGTATATGACCTTGAGAGCCATCCTGAAAAGAGTAAAGTTCTTAGTACAAGATGGGTACATAGGGATGTGTCAAGTAAAATGAAAAGTTTTAAAGCTAAGTTAGTAGCAAAGGGATTCTGACAAGTTGTGGGGAATTGATTATTTTGACACATTTTTACCTATCATAGCTTTTCTACTAGTTACATTTTTCTTTGTTGTGCTTGTGGTTCTCAAGGGATGGCTCAGCCAACATGTTGATGTAAAAGATGTATATTTATATGCAAAATTAAATCAGAAAATCTATGTTGAGCAACCAGAAGGTTTTTGGAAAGTTAATGAAAAGTATGTATGGAAATTTAACAAAGCATTATATGGGCTCCACCAGGCTGGGCACGAATGGCTTAATGAATTAGACAAAACTTTTAATGATTTAGGTTTTGATAAAGTATTGGATTGTAACTGCATATATGTTTATAAATTAAAAGTAGTAATTCTAGTTTATGTTGATGACGTAGCTATTTTTGCAGAGAATGGGAAAATATTAAACAAAGTAATTCAATTAATAAAATCTTAATTTGAAATAAAAACTCTAGGAGAGATTAGAAATTTTCTAGGAGTTGAATTTGAGCAGCGTGAAGGGTCTTATGTACTGCACAAAACTAAATATATTAAAAAACTTGCAGAGATTTTTAATGCTCCCAGAATCAAATGCAAATTATCATTAATACCAGGAGCAGTGTTAAACTTAACCAATGAGGGGGAACAAACAAACTTCCCTTATAGATAGTTGTTAGGTTGCTTATTATTTTTAGCTTCTAGAAGTAGATCAGACATTAAATTTTCAGTTATTACTTTATCTCAGTTTTCTAATAAATCATCATGGGATCACTGGAGAAATTTTGTGTCAGGTTTTGCAATATGTTATTGAAACAAAATAATTGAGTTTAAATCTACCTAGGATTTCAAATTTTAATATTAATGACTATATTGATGCTACATAGGCTTCAGATTTAGTTGATCGTAAATCAGTTAGTGATTTAGTAATTTTTTTGACCAAGTACCTATTATTTGGAACTATTCACGACAAAAATGTGTTGCTTTATCAAATAGGCAACCTGAGTATGTGATACTGTCAGATTCAGCTAAGGAACTGTGTTGGTTAAAAAGAATAATAGATAATTTTTCTTTTTTGAATTTATTAACTATGTATTATGACAATCAAAGTACTATCAGTTTTTCTAAAAACAATATAGAAAATACAAGAACCAATTATATTGACACGCATAGTTATTTTGTAAAGGAAAATATTGGAAATTTTGAATTTAAGTATGTATCTGGTAAATGTAATGTTCCTGGTGTAACATTCATTGTCATTAACACATGGTATAATGTCACCAAAAGCATTGTCTAGTGATATATTTTTCTATTTTAGAAAATGGTTGTTGGTTATACAGAAGACCTGGAGAAAAAGGGGACATTTGTAGGGTTAAAGTTATATTTTCTCCTCTCTGTAGTGTTTAAGTATTTAAAGAAACTTAATTTTAGTAGCCATCACCATATAAAAGTTTGCTTCTATTTTAAGTTTAATTTGTTTGCTAAGTACTATCTTAAATAATACTTATATCTTAAACAGTTATTAATTTCTAATGTTAAAATTCTTTACTGCACAAAATATATTTTATATAGCATATAAATCCAACAGTTTAAAACTTACAGCAAGTGTACATGCTTGTTTACCTTTTACAGCATGTGGTTGGTAGTG
The DNA here is from genome assembly GCA_963932465.1 of Maratus speciosus. Taxonomy (NCBI): domain Eukaryota; kingdom Metazoa; phylum Arthropoda; class Arachnida; order Araneae; family Salticidae; genus Maratus; species Maratus speciosus. The sequence goes on along the minus strand of OZ010787.1, from coordinate 338,843,928 downwards.
AAGTTAACTTTTTGTTACTTTTAAGTTAGCTTTTTTTCATTGGTTGTTTTCTGTGATGCAATTTTGACACAGTGATGTTCATTTTGTAGTGTGTGTGTTCTACACTTATTGAAACTTATGTTTACTAATTTGGCAACATTATAATAAAAATGTTTACTGTATTTGGAGTATATATTTGGGAGTGTTAGATATGTTATATATACGTGCAGTTTATTATCAATGTTTTTTTGTGAACTCTTTATGAAGTTTTTCAAGCTACTACAATTTACTTATGACACATTTACTTATGTTGTTTCTTCAAGCAGATGTTATATACTTCAAGTTTTCAAATTTAATAAACCTCTTTGTTTCCTTTAGAAGGTGTTATAATTATTTAAGACTGAATAAGTTTTTTTTAATTTTCAGTAGAGATAACGGGAGTAGTTATATATACATAGTATATTATGTTTTAAGTTTTTCATTTACTAAATGAATTTGATTGAAAGGATTCAATTAATTCTACAACTGGCTTAAAAATTGAGATTTTTTTTTTTCAATCCAAATCCAAAACACATCATCTAAAAGTTTTCTCTTTAGCTGATAAGCTTCTTCACTAACTGCCATAATTTGTAATAAAAACTTATATTTTATGCTTTTAATCCTGTACATGCTTTGTGATAACAGTTCCCCACTATAAGCTAATTTTTTCATTATTGCTTTCTAAAAGGTTGCATAAAGGTGTGTCTTATTGGTTCTTTTGTGTACGTTAATGTATCCCAGTATTTCTACTCATTTCTCCATATGGCTGGGTACTGGTGTAGTCTAGTTTTTTCATCCACCGTTGGAATATGAACACCACGATTTTTTGGTTTTTGGAGTACATTGCTGTTTCCCTTTACAAAATACTACAATTGATATGATGCACATCCAACTTGTATTTCATACTACCACTTTGAGAATGGAAAGAAAACTTTTTTCTGCTCTCATATGGTTCATATTAGGATGGCTTTTATTTTAAAACTTTGATGAAGAAAGATTTTTGAAATGTATTGCATTACCTTCTTTTTTATTGTTTACTTAAGAAGTATCTCTCTTTGGTATTATGAGACAAAACTTTAGAAACCTTTATCGTTTGTTATGTTGTAAAGATATTTAGAAAAAAAATCTCTATTAGCAACAAACTTTAAAATGGCTTGAGCATTAAAGTTTTTTACAGGACATTATTTAAAGATTCTACCAATTCAGGATTGTGAACACTGTCACTGCCGCAATTAAAATAATTGTGAGGTTTACGACAGTGCAAATGAACTCCCCATTTAGTTTTTCCAGGTAATTTCAAGGAATCATTTTTCTTTTACCTTTTTCATCTTGAATTCGACTGGACACGACATGTGAATGGTTACTTCCTTTAATGGTCCTCACTATATCAATTACATTAGTTAAAAAAAATGCTAATTGACTAGCATCTTAAAATAACAGAACATAGTAAATGGAAAAGATTTGCAAGGTCACTCAATTGGACAACATGCAAGTATTTTTCTTTAATTAAACTGAAAGCTGCTATCATATTTGAAATATTCTAAACCATGACTACAATAGTTTTTTAAAGATTATGATATTTTACAACCAAATATGAAAATACCTCAACTTTTGGGCTATTCTAGACCTGGGTTTATACCCCAAAAATAAATACCTACCTACTGGGTATTTACCCTTCCCACATTACTGGTAACAATAGATAAATAATCAGTCATCAAAATTAACCTCCTCTCCCACAAAAAATCTACTTTACTCAGGATGGGTGGGGGCAGAGGTAAACAGTTTAAAATTTATAATAACAATTAAGGTTGTTCTTAAATCAAAAGAAGCTACTTTCTGACATTTCTGAATTAATTTTTGTTCAGAAACGCCAGAAATTGGCAGGTGTTTTTATTCAGGAATTATGTAATCGAATGATATTCTCTATTTTTTGGTAAAGGCAAAACATCTTTTAGAAAATGCTGTCAAAGTTGGCATTTTAAATAGAATTTCCAGATACAAGTATGGGAAAGGAGAAAGACCTGTTGTCATGTTACTTGACAAAAATCACTTATAACTTGATAAGAAATTTATGTATAAAAAAAAATGAAAAATGCCATTCAATACCAAATCGCTTTAATGCTCAGGCATGCCAATTTTATACCTTTATACATTCAAAAATTAATAAGAAATATTCAGATTCATCGAGCAGCAAATTTCTTAAGGTTAAAAGGTTAAACTTGGTGTGCTTAGAATCAGGTGTAGGAGGTACAAATGGAGAAGCTGAAATTTCAGGGGGGGAGGGGAAGATTTAGATGATTGATTATTAAGTGTTATAAAAGAACATTTTTTTTTTTAATTTTGTGTGTTGGTGGTGGGGGGAGGGATTTTAGAGAGTGGTGGCTGCAGATCATTTTTTTTAAATCAGAAATAGAAATTTAGAAGATTCTCACCCCTGTAGTTACTCTTTAAAGTAATTAATGATCAAAACAGTTTTTTAAATGATTTTTTTAATTTAAATTTTGATTATAAGCCTCCTCCTTTTGTAAGTTTGTGCTTTTGAAAAAGGGGACTTATAATCAGAATTTTATGGTAAATACTTTTCAGGTAAAAATTTAACAATACCAGAATAACATTTATAATAATATAAAAGTATATTAAATAAGTAAATAATATAAAAGTATATTATTATTTATAAAAGTATTATAATGATATAAAAGTAATAATAAGTAAATAATGTAAAAGTATATTATATCAAGGTTATTTTCAGTTTAAGGTAATAAATAAAATAAAAAAACAAATTTTTTTTGATGTGATTAAAGCTAATAGGAATTTTTTTCTATAAATAGGTGAAGATGACAAGAGGCATAAAATCCACTTTAAATAATGCTGTAACAGAAGGAGGGGAGAAGTAACAACATAGAATTAATACTGGTTTTAACTAAAAATAGATGTACTAATGGAATGGAAAATTAGGTACCATAAGAAAACTCTGGAAACCATTTATGATTTACTGCAATAAAAAATGCTTCAGACAAATGGACTGTTATAGGATCGGGAATGGTAATACCTAGAAAAGGATAAAATACATAATGTAAATGAAAATAGCAAACATTTACAACATCAGTAAAAGACAAATGTATAATATTGCAATCAGTGCTGCAATTGTCTTAAATAAACCAGAAGGCATATGCTGCAGGCAGAGGATACATGCTATAGCTTTACTTGAGAAACAGAAGGTATACAGCATATATACCATTGTATTCCCTTCACTATAGATTTGTATGCAATAACATGCTAGAAACACAGACTCAATAAAAGGAAATAAAATCACCTGAACAAGTAATAGAATATCTTTATTATATTTATATATAATCTTTTTAATAGTGAACTGCAGAGATTCGTAAATAAGTGCTCATGACCAAAAAAAAAAAGACATTATAGTAAAATTAATACACTGTGTTACAAAAATTGTTCTTAAAGTATGGATTTAAAATAAGAATGGTTTATACAACCTTCTGAGAAACATTTTAAAAGTTCCAATACTAATTAGAAGCCGTAAAAAGAAAAAGAAAATCAATTTTACACAAGAGAGGCTTAGAAAATATACCAAAGACCAATATTTACTTCGATTTGTCATACTTTTAATTAACATTAATTATTCCACAAGCCCACAATCTCTTTCAGAAATGGATTATATTAAATAAATGAAATTTTTCATTCAATTTTAAGAAACTGTCAATTAACTATTGATCTTTAACTAGCAGACAAATGTGACAATTTTTCATTATTAAAACAATTTAATGGAATTTATTCATTCAAAGCTGTTTGAATTTTAAATGCTAACTATGGTCTGGATTTTTCTACCAGTACAATGCCTTATCCTACCTCACATTTATTGCAATAGATGAATTAAACATTTCTAATAAGTTAGTGTTTTTTCAACTTATATTAAAAAACTGTTCACAGACTGGTTTACATTTTGCAGCATTCTTTTCCTTGGACTTGATTTTGCTATAAGAATTTTATTTATAGATTTTGTACCTTATGTGATCTCACTTATTGCACAGGAAAGTTTTCCTGAAATGGACATGAGTTAATTAAGACAATACACTCAAATCACCTTATAAAGAAATTGAAAGTACTTCAAAGCTCTTTATAATATGCTTTAATTTAAAATGTTATAATGAATTATTTCGTTAGAATGATGTAACGAATTATTTCGTTATACAATAAGAACTCCAATTACCTGGACTAATGTGGTCTGAATATAATCTGAGTATGCAGAAGACCGGATAAAACAGACAATCATAAAAAAAAGACATTAAATTACATAAAGATTCTCTTAAAAGGGTCATTCTCAGAAAAATCAGGAATTTGTGTTACTGGTTTTTATTACAAAGAGTAAGGTTTTAAAAAGTAATTTAAATATATAAAACATCTTAGTATAACTCATGGAACATATAAAAGTTGCAAGTTTAGACAAAAATATTTTAATTATTGTTTAAATTCTGTCCACAGAATGTGATGTCACATCCATGGACTGTCACCACTTGCTATTTTGTTTGTTTACAGGTTTATATTTCGTACACCAAACAAGAAATTAACAGTTTAGACTATATTTTAGATTAAGAACACATTTTAAAAACTTCTCCCAAAACTTTAAAGTTAAATTTAATTTTCATATATGTTTAATTGTAAGATTAATGTTTGTAACCAGAGAAATAGATCGCATCTGTGGACAGAAGACAAAGTGCCAATAAATTCTTCCAGATGGTAGCACCATAGTATATTGGTTGAAGAATCAACACTCAAGCAGCCATTTTGTTCAGTGATACAGAAACAGGAGCGTACTTTTTGATTTATTAGGTTATATTTAAAGTTTTTCCTCTTGATTTATAAAAAGTCGAGATCAACTCATCACATCTGTGGCACATACAGATTTAAAATAATCAGGTAAGATAATAAAATAATTGAATAAAATCATGATATTAGATGTAAAATATTTGTTTTTCAACTTCCATACCATAACTTCAAAAGCGCATGTTCTTAAATATAGAAAATAGTTGTTTTTATCACATCCGTGGACACAGCCTGTCCATGGATGTGATTTTAATACAAATTTGGTTGAAATTTAAGCATTGAAAAAATGTATTTAAGACAAAGTTAAAACAAAAACTATCGGCAATTGATATACATGTTTTATTTATTCATTTTGTTATTTTTTTACATTTTCTTGCTTAATTATGTAGATCTTTTTAAAAGATTATTCAATCAACACTTGCAATGTGTGGGAAATTTGAATTTTAAAACCATTTTATGTGTCTGCCATTTTAGAAAAAGTTTTCAAGTTCATTTGGGGCATATTTGAAAATTTATACCTGAATGCATTGTCTGATTTTTACCAAATCTTCAAAAAAGGTAGTACCCAATTGGAGAATTTGATGGAAATCATGCCTTTTTTGTGTCATACTTGATGTCATACGGTTGGTGAAAACTTGTGTGGAACGCTACAACAATTATCCAATTCAGATTATTAATGAATTTGAAGATGAAAAAATTAAGTATGAGCTATGGATAACAAAAAAGGTGAAGATTGAGACTAAAAATGGATCTTAAATCAAACAAAATACATGCAAATAGTGTTCACTCTAGGAAAAAAAGGGCAGGGTGCTAGCCACAAAAAGGGCACAGTTGAAGCTGAAAGAGGGCACTTTTTTCAGCTTAAAAGGGCATTGTTTTTTCAGAAAATGTAGGGCCGAAACTAGCCTTTTTTGCACCCGGGGCAAACATGGATTTTGGTGCCCCCCCCCCCCCCCTCCTCCGCAAAGTATATTTACAAAGAAAATTTTATTAATTTTCTAATAGCCAACATATTTTAAAATTTAAATTATGTAATCATAAAATATGTAATACTGAACTACTTTAATCTACTTTGTCAAATATTGATTCATTAAAATCTTGAAAACGGAATTGAAAAAAATTCTGCTTTATACAGCATCCTTATGCCATATCCTTAGATTCTTCTGTGCTTTGGCATACCCCAGACAGGACGATTTTAACAAAATAGGGCTAAACATGGACGTGAGAAAAATCAACAACTGGCGCCTGGGGTAGATGCCTCCTCTGCCACCCCCCCCCCCCAGTTTCGACCCTGAGAAAATGTAGATCTTCGAAACTGATATAAGAATTATACATTACTACAAACTCATCATTGTTTATGCGCACATTTAGTAACAGATTATATATATATATATTTTCTTAAATTGATATTTCAAAGATCTAGGTAAGTAATTTTGTTTCAAATAAAAAAACTAAAAAATTATTAGTCCCATAAACTAGCAGTTTTAAGGGTAAAGCAGGGATTTTAAGGGGTAGTAAAATTTAGATGGGTGACCAATTAATTATTATTACAATAAATCACCAAATATAACTTAAAGATCATAAGCTTTGTGAGCTGTGAAGGTGGGGGCAAAGAGACAAAAGCGATTTTTTTTTGGGGGGGGGGGGGGGTGAGTGAGGAGGTTGATTATATAATGAATTATTTATCGTTAGTAAAATTTTAACAATTAGGACAGAAAAAATAAAAGCCTTTAAATTTCGTATGTTTGATAAGAAAGAGAAGCAGAATTTAGATGATTGGTTATTTATTGTCACAATGAAGTGACAGAGTTGCAAGTAAAAAAAAATTAGAGTTTTAAATATTTTAACCTTCGAAGAAGGAGGGAGGCGGGAGAAGAAGAGGTAGATTAGATTGGATGATTGATTATTCATACTTTATTTATAATTTTTTTTTTTTTTTTACTTTATACTTAAAATTTACAATTAGAATAGAAAAAATTATAATATTCTAAGAGTTCAAATTCTTTTATAATAAAATAACAAACAAAACAGAAAAAGTAATAAAGTAAATAATTTTAAATATTTAACTGAACTGTGGGGCTGATTAACCCTTTATGCACCAATGGTACTTTAAAGTACCATTAAAATAACTTGTTGTAAAATTAATGTAATAAATCGATTAATAGTAATATCGCAGTAAGAAGTGTGGGGGGGGGGGGGGGAGATTTTTCACTGGTCTACATACTGAATACATTATTAAAGTACACTGAAATCATGCTGTAGTTTTAAGAATCTCATTTAAAAAAATTAAATCCCCTTTTATGAATGTTCTACCGATAAGTTTGGTTTGCACATCTTTTTTGGTGCATTGGAGGCTTTGACTAAATTCGCTATTTTTCGCGAACCTGTTACAAAAATCGTGTTTTTTATGCGATACTTTGACGAAATGTGATCTTTTTTTCGAGATCCTTTGACAAAATTCGGCTTTATTCCGCGATTCTTTGACGAAATTCACAAATTTTTCGCGATCTTTTGTCGAAATACGCTATTTTTTCGCGGCCCTTTTACGAAAATCTCGTTTTTTCTGCGATTTTTTGATGAAATTCGCTATTTTTTCGCGATCCTTTGACGAAATACGCTATTTTTTCGCGGCCCTTTTACGACAATCGCGTTTTTTCCGCGATATTTTGATGAAATTTGTGCTTTTGCGATCCTTTGACGAAAATCGACATTTTCCCGCAATTTTTTGACGAAATTCGCTATTTTTTAGCGATCCTTTGACGAAATACGCTATTTTTTCGCGGCCCTTTTACGAAAATCGCGTTTTTTCTGCGATATTTTGATGAAATTTGCGCTTTTTTTGCGATCCTTCGACAAAAATCGGCTTTTTTACCTGCGATTTTTTCATGAAATTCGCTATTTTTTCGCGATCCTTTGAAGAAATACGCTATTTTTTCGCGGCCCTTTTACGAGAATCGCGTTTTTTCCGCAATATTTTGATGAAATTTGCGCTTTTTTTTTGCGATCTTTTGACGAAAATTGGCTTTTTTCCGTGATTTTTTGACGAAATTACGCGTCCCATGGACACGTAATAACTATTTTTTTGCGTCCCGTCTCCGATTTTTCGCGTGATTTACGCGCTATAGCGCGTCCGCTAAAGGTCAAAATTAGCACTAGCCACCGGCCACAGGGCCAGTAAATGAGAAAAAGTGGCTAGTGCAAAATTGTCTATCAGCGGCCACCTTCCGGCCACTTTTTTACAAGGAGAGAATAAAATTTTCTTGAATTTTATCAAGGATTCTACTTCTTTTGGTTCTAATATATTTATATTAACATATTTATCTGGGCTATTCAGTTTTAGATTAATACCTATAGAAACTTTACTGTTTAGTATTTTTAAATAAAAAAATGGCCACTAGTTTAAAGAAAGTGGCCACTTAAAAAACTAGTCCTACCAGCCAGTGGCCGCTAATGAAATTTCCCAGTTTTGACCTATAGCGTCCGCGGCATCGCTTAAAGCGATCGCTGAGAACGACTCCGGGCACATTTGACTATCTTTGAAATATGAAGGGCGCAGTTTGCCGATTTAAAAAACGGCAGGGCGCGTTTTACCGATTTTAAAAGGGGCAGGGCGCTGCGCCCTTCAAAAATGGCCTAGCGGGAACACTACATGCAAAGAAGAAATAAATTGTACTAAGAAGGAACTAGTTTCGAAGTTTGCAATGCTAATTGGACAGTATAGGCAACATGTGGACAATATTAAGCATCAATATCAAGTCACAATGAGATAAAGAAATCCTTAACTAAAGATGAAGTTTTTGTACACATTGATTTCTCAGAAAATTACTAGTGAAGAGATTCAATCTGTACACTTTGGAAGTTCCAGGAAGCAGGTGACGTTGCACACTGTTATCTTGTACTATAAAACTGAAAAAGATGAATCTTTGCAACACAAGTCTATCTGTATTATGTATGATAGCAAACAACATGATCCTGCGGCTATATGTGCCCACTTGAAGCCTGTTTTTACAGAAATAAAAAAAATTATCCCTGATCTAAAAAAGTACATTTTCTGAGTGATGGTTCTAGTACACAGTACAGGAATAAGATGTTTTACTTGGCTGCAACTTTAGTTGCAAAAGAGCTGCAAGTTGAAAGCCTTCATTGACATTTTTCTGAAAAAAGATATGGGAAAGGGGTTCCAGATGGAATAAGTGGATGTATGAAAAGGTTAGCACACAGTATTGTGGGTCATGGGAGAGATATTCAAAATATAGATGCTCTTGTGTCAGCACTTAAAGAAGTAGCACAATAGAGATTCACAGAAGTTATTCTGAAGACATTGAGGAGTTGGATAAGCAACTCCCTAATAACATACAGACATTCTGAGGTACTCTAAAAGCATATGAAATTGCAGGAATAAAAAACACTAAGACAACGATTCAGGTAAGACGGCTTTCCTATATGCAGTGCACGGCTGAACAAACTTGCAATTATTATGGGATTGGAAACATCAGGATTGATGATACAACAACTATCCAACATGCAACTTGAAGGCTGTTAAAAGTGTATGAGGTGTAATCTAATGAGGAATTTGGAGATTATCAGACCCAACAACTATGTAGTTGTTGAATTTATATCAGAAAAACTCCTTATTGAGCATTATGTTGGTATGATGGAAAGAGTACAATCTCACGAAGAGTTCATTGTAAATTTTATGCAAAAGTCGACTGGAGTTGGAATTTTTTTTTTTTTTTTTTTTTTTCACATGAAACAAATTTGGAAAGTGTTGATAAAAGTGCTGTGCTTAAAGTTTTCGAGTAGCCAGAAATAAATAAACGTGATCAATATATTATAGTCCATTATAATTTGTAAATTGTCTTGCAATTTTTCTCCTTTATATGAATAATGTTTCTTACATCGATTTAGTTTTCAATTATGTAATGGTAGTAAATTAATAAATTTAATTTCATTCGCTATATAAGCTCTCTTATTATTTCAATCATGTGTGTGTTTCATTATCCCAACTATCTGTGTAACAAATTGTCATATATCTGTGCACTGGGTGTCACAGTGTAGGCCTGGTTGTCACGTCCGTGGGTCTGGTTGTCACATCCGTGGACATGACTTTTATTTAAGGTTAAAAAAACTTAAAATATTTACATGTTTGATCTGAACAGCTATAACAGTGTTATTACTTTAGGTAAGATCTAACATAATTCTAGGTATTTAACATGTTTGAAGAAATTTTATTTAAAAAAAAATCAGCAATGAAATTCCTGATTTTTCTGAGAATGACCCAAAATCACTTTTGTTTAATAAAAAAAAGCTAGGGCTTTGTATTCATATTAAGCTTTTATTGCAAGCCAGGGATGCCACTCAGAAAAAAACAAAAAAGAGGAGATTATCCGAGAAAGTAAAATTTATGAAATGTTTCACATTTATGCATGAATTTTGTGAACTATATTGTATTGAATAATAAAATAAATACATTGACAAACTTCTTATGTTAAAATGTTTTATACTATTTTCAGTAAAAAATTTATTGCATTTGCAAAGTTGAATTGAAGAAAATGACAACATGTACAGTTTTATAGACAGACACATTAACATTCTTTCACACAAATATAGAGTTTGATTTTCATTTATTCTAATCAGAAGCAAATAGCATAAATATTAAATATATTTAACCATCATGTTTATATGTGCAATAAACCATAATTTAATTCAAATTTAAGATTTTCTTCATGACCGACTATGAAATTGTGACATTTGACGAAATTCGAGATCTTTTCAGCAATCGTTTGACAAAATTCGCAAGTTTATTCCGTGATTGTTTGACGAAATTCTCGATTTTATTTCATGATCGTTTGATGAAATTTGCGAGTTTATCCCATGACTGTTTGACGAAATTTTCAATTCATTTCTGCACATGAATGTTTTGACTCATCAGGGAGATGATTTTAACAGGTTTTGTTATTCATCTAAAAAAGACTGCACAAATTTAAAATATGAAGATATTTTATTAAAATCACCATCTCCACCTCACCTTGTGACAGTAAGAGCAGACTTTTCTCTTGACAAAGAAATTATAGACATGTGTATTAAAAGAATGGCAGTGTAACTTTTTTTTTGAGAAAATAAAAAGAATAAGTTGTATGTTGGATATACTTCTACTATTGTGTAAAGATATATAATATATATTTTCATAATGTGTAATTCTTATAAAATTAAGATATTACTTCTAAAAAAGTAGTAAAAATATTATCAAATTTTAACATTTGATTTTATTATAATTAATGGATAACAAAAAGTTAACTATATATATAATATATATGTATACACATACAATTATAGAACAAATTTACTACATTCTTAGTATTAAGAAATTTTTAAATACTAAGCAGGGGTCGATGCAGGCAAAATTTGGGGCCTATTTAGGACGCCTTTCACAAAATTCTATTTAATAAAATGAATGGGGCCCTTCACAAAAATAAATTTAATAAAATGGGGCCCTTCACAAAAATAAATTTAATAAAATGAGCCTCTCCACAAAAATGAACTTAATAAAACAGGCTCTTTCACAAAATTCCTTTTAATAAAAACTGTTTTAAAATGTGTAATTTGTAAATAAAACTAGGTCACAAAAAACAAGAATTTTAGCAAGTGAATTTAAAGAAGTTTTTGTTAATAAATTCTTGGTTCGAATTTGAGTAGTTTGATTTCAACTTTCATTACAAAATTTTTCACAAAAATATAATAAAATTCACAAAAATAACTGTTACTTTTCACAAAATGGGCCCCAAGAATAAAAACCTGCATCGACCCCTGCTAAGCATAACTTAATTATGGAAAGATTAAAACTATGTAACCTATGTGTCAACAATGTCCAAAATCTGTAACTTACAGATCTACGAATTAATTGCTTTAATAATTAATTTTCCAGAATAGTTGCTGTCTTTTAATGTTTGTGTATAATTTTGTAGACTTATACACTATGCTGTTAAAAAGAAAAAAAAATAATTGTCCTTAAAATCTGAAATCTAATTTAATATGTTTGCACGTGATGGCAGCACATACTATGTAGTACTACTACTTTAACTTGGTAGTCTCGTGGTGTTCTAATAAAATTTCTTACTAAGATATATCAATATCCAAGTGTTTTGGCAAATGCATATTCTTTTTCTTGCAAAATACTTCCACTAACGTAATTTTTGGAAGAAATGCCGCAGCGTTTATGTGTTTTAAATTAAAATTTCACACGATGCGGCGTTTGCAACTAAATTTTTTTTTCACTCGCAAAAATTCAGATACCAAAGATGAGAAATTTCATATTAATGATATTTTTAAAATAATGTGGGTGAGCTGGAAGATTCAGAACCAGGCGAACGAAATATATTGGTCCTGCCTGGGCTAAACTTTTAGCATTTATGTAAAAAGTTTGGCCCACCCAGCCAAAAAAAAATCAATTAAATCAAGCCTGTGTCCGGCGTAACCAGATTCCATTTTTGATAGAAAATCAGATTACTTCTTAATCAACATTATCCTACAATAAAATTATTTAAGATATATTTTATACATACTCATGCAAACATTTTGCAGCTTAAACTAGTACATCCATAAGCTATGAAATATGGAATGGCAACATTATTGATTACTTAGAGAAATTCATTTAAATGATGACACATTAGAAAAAATAATGTAGTTTAAAATGGAAGAAAAAGATTTAAGAAAAAATAGTTTTGAAGCTCTATAAAGATTTTTTTAAATATATTTCTCTATAATTTAATAAAATGAAATAAATTTCTAAAGATTTCGTCAAACAAAAGAAAAATTTCACTTATTTTTGCAAAAACCTGGTGGTCTAACATGGCCCCGAAAAAAAAAAAAAAAAAATAGTTCTCCAGTCCCGGCTCGGATTAGCAAGAAACTGCAGATAAAAATTAAGCTCGAGCGTGGTCTGCCACAAGTCTAATAAAAACAGATTAACCAGGTCCATGCAGATCTCTAATGTGTATATTTTAAAAGAAAATCCTATACAATTGATTTAAAAAATATTCTTAGGTTACATAAGACAAATTAGTGGATATAAATTTTTAAAATGTTTAATATTTCATATTTTCTAAGAAAATATAACTATAAGAAAATATTCTATTAGTGAAAAATGTATTTTTCTGGAAAAAATCTATTTTCTTCCCCTCTATCCATAACAAAACAATAGCGGGTAAAATCAGGTTACAAGATCAAATGTTGGACTCTACTCTGAACTGCAAGATCCGGATTGTATCCCATCCGAATCCGAAAATTCTGCTTAAACTCAACTCGAGGACCCGATGAGCAGTGACGTAGCCAGGATTTCGTTTCAGGGGGGGAGGTCCAGAATTTTTCCTTTAGGTTATATATATAGTAAAACCTGTCAACATGAAATCGCAAATATTGGTGACAATTCCGTTTTACACAGGCTTTTGTGTTATCAGGTGTATTTGTATAGTATTATTTTCGATAGCACAATGGAACATTTCTGTTTAAAACAGAATTCCGCTATAGGCAGGTTCCTTTTTTACAAGTTTTGTATATATATATATATATATATACTTATTTATGTCATATGAATAGAATAAAACTTGTCAAAATAGTAATTATCGATAATAGAATCCGGTCTTTAGGGCGATTCTGTGGAAAGTGTCACACACGTAACGCAGGCTTTAATTTGCATTTATTCAATTATTTATTAAATTTTAATGTTAATTCTGATTTTAAGTGGTATGGTAAATAAGTTATTAGCATATTTTTAAATTTAAATGTGTGGCAATAAAACTCACAGAAGTATATCATTTAATTTCATTACTCAAAATGTGCTTTTTTTCTACTTCAGAAAAAAAGCACATTTTGAGCATGAAATTAAATGATATATTTCTGTGAGTTTTACTTACACACATTTAAACTAAAAAATATGTTAATAACTTATTTACCATACCACCTAAAATCAGAATTAACATTAAAATATAATAAATAATTGAATAAATGCAAATTAAAGCCTGTGTTACGTGTGTGATTCTCTGCATGGAATCGCCCTTTAACAGAAGTGTTACATGGTCTTAATATGAATTGCGATACAATTAAATTTGTTAAAAATCTGTCTGATAGGGGATTATCGCTCTTTAGTGAAACATAGTGAAACCTGTGAAAGCAAAATCTTTCTATAATGGAATCCTACCTCAAATGGAAGAGTTTCAGGATAAATTTAATTAAATCAAGTTTCACATTACATAACATTTGCCTACAATAAAGTTAGGATCAAGTGGTTAAGTTTAAAACAGCAATGTCTATGTTTAATTTCTTGCCATTGAATTAAGAACTAGTGTTGTAAATAGATATTGGATAATGATTTCCCATAAGTGTGAATCGCGTGAGCCGTTAATTCCCCATGGGAGATAAGGGTTTATAACTTTAAGGAAAAGATCTTGCATTTTCTGCTACAGAAACTAGTAATGTAAGAAGCACACACATCAAATACAGTTCATGCTGGAAAAAGTGGTTTTGTTACAATTGTCTAATTCAGACATAATTCTTTTGGCTTCCTATGTTTCATGCATTATCATTTTTGATACCATATTCAATCTAATAGTTGCTTCTAATATCTGGTCGTCTGTAAGGAAGTTAACTTTTGTAATAAGTTTATTTGTGATGGATTAACACTTTTTGGAAGTATTAGGATGTGTACAAAATAATGGTGGTTTCCTGTTATGTACTTCCCAACCAATTTATTTTAGATGTTTCGAAACAGTTTTAAAGCATTCTCCAAGTTCAGCAGTAAGCTTCGGACTTTGGTACATAGATTAGCTTCAATTTATGATTTCGATTTCTCATTGTTAAAAACATGATGTCACTCGATTTCGATTTCTCATTGTTAAAGACATGATGCCACTCAAGACCACCTCCATACACAAAACTCTTATTACCACCATGAAATTTCTTGAAGCAATGTTACACTGGGCTTTCAGAAATAGAAATTGAAGTCAAAGATAGTGTTGAATACAGACATTTTTTCCGGGTGGGACTTAATGCAGCTCTGGAAGAGACACTTTGCAGTCTTCTAGACTATTAATAAGCATAAAATCCCAAATATTCCGATTGCACCCTTAAACAACTTGACATGAGGACCAAGAACCTCATCTCTGTATATTTCAGCATTCACAGTTGCACTGGTAAAAATGTGTTGGTCACTGCAGCCATTCAAAGTGACGCCCGTCCGTACCATGATTCCACCACCTTTGTATCGATGCCTTTCACTGGATGTTTGCAGCCTTATTGCGTGTGATTTTCTCCCTCCATATGGTAACACGTCTGTAGTAACTCTCTCAACAAAATCGACCACTCATTGGTAAAAAGAACTCGGCTCCAGTCTGTGGTACTCCAATGACGATGATCTCTGCACCACTTTAACCAGGCACATTTCGCTACCGGAGTTAGTGGAATACAAATCATTGGTTTTCCTTGCATGCAGCCCTTTTATATGTAGCCTGACACTCACAGTAAACCTGGATAGTCAAGTTCCTGTTGCTGCAGCAAACTCCCTTGCTATCTGAACTGATGCCAATTGCCTATTTCTTTCAGAAATCATTGGCAAATAACGGTCCTGAGAGCATATTGTGGCACGTTTTTTACCTTGACCTGGTTGTCTCTTGTCTGTGCACATTATACCAGTGTGAGTGTCTTTAAACCATTTCCAGATTCTTGATATGACACTTTTGGCTATAAGTCTTTACAGACCTCTGAGAGTGTCTGTCCTGCTTCCATTCTCCCTATTGCACACAATTTCTCAAAATCGGTCAAATGTCTTCTGGACGACACATTCCACCTACTCGGTGTTGCATTCAGACACTTTTCTCCGGGAGGGATTTCTGTGGCTCTGGGGTGGGGACATTATAGAGCTCCAGGGGGAAATTGTACTTTTTGACCATTGAAAACACAAAATTTCCAATCTTCCAGGGGAGCATCTCATTGCTCCTAAAGGGAATCCCCCCCCCCCCCCCCCGGGCCACCTCCTGAATTCAACAATGCACCAAATACAAGCGAAAATTTTACCTAATCACATGTACAATCCTTGAAATTAGACTTCAAATTACCCATGTGTACTCCTTTTCACACGTGAACTGAAAAAATGGGCTGAGGCTGAAAAATTTGCCTATTTTTCTGTAGCAAAGGTTAATCCCATTGGACTACGTGATAACGTTGACATTGAGTTACCATCCAATCACCTTTCATTGAAGTTCTCTTAACAGAATTAACACAAAGCTCTTTTTTATGGTTGTTTCTTTAATTTTTCTCGCCAGTGTATTTTGAAATTGGTAACAAATAACTAAGTTACTTTGTAATTGCAGGCAACAGATTTAAAGTGATTGTTAATATTGTCTGTTATAAAGTGTACAAAACTCAACCAATGTGAGAAGTTTTATGTTTAATCTAGTTACAGTAAATTTGTGTACATGAAATAGCAGGTATACTTGCATAGTTATCCTTCCATCTCGGGATATTAAAATGTTTTCATTTACGAGAGGATTCTGCGTTTACATAAAACCTGCCAAGAAGGAATCACAATTGAAACAAGTTTCATTTCTGATAGGTTTCGAATGTTAGCAAGCATAAATACACTGGTTTCCAAAAATTAAAGAAAAACAACAAAAGTTGCGATTACTCAAAATGTTACAAATAGATTTTAATATAACTGAGCCACAATGTACAACACATAGTAAGGTATAAAATAACATTAAACGAAATTACCAGACGATTTTGGTGCTGCAGAAATTAACACAATTATAAAATAAAGTAAATAAATGTGTCAGTTTGTTATAGGAAAAGTACCTTTAATATGGAATATGATCACCCCTAGAAGCAATTCAGTACATACAGCGATGTGCCATACTGTCAAATATGCGATTGATAAGTTCGCTGGGAAGTGCGAGCCATTGCTCTTGTAAAGTAATTGTAAGTGTGGCAAGGGTCTGAGGAGGGGGATTGAGAGCAGCGATACATCTTCCTAAAGCATCCCAAACATGCTCGATGGGATTCAAGTTCAGTGATAGAGCTGGCCATTCCATGTGCTGAATTGTTTGGTGCCGAAGATAAACTTCTATGATGTGAGTCCTGTGTGGTCTAGCATTATCGTCCTGTAACAGGAAATCATTACCTATTGCACCGGCATAAGGGTTCACATAAGCATCGAGAATGTCATCCCTATAGAAATGAGCATTCACAGTTCCACATGGAAAGACACGGAGGTCTGTACGTTGGCCCAAAGAGATACCATCCCAAACACAGACACTGCCTCCTCCATAAGAATTTTTTTTACGAATGTTTGATGGATGATAGCAGGTTCCCTGTTACCTCCAAATCAAACTATGCCTACTATCGCTTTGAAGACTAAACTGGAACAAATCCGTGAAGAGAACATGCCTCCATTGATCAGCCATCCAGTGGACATGTTAACATGCCCAATTTAAACGTTCCCTCTGGTGACATGAGGTGAGTGGCACAGAAATGTCTCATCGCATCGCGTAAAGACCACTTTCATGAAACCTTCTACATATAGTAGACGTTGATATCAAGCTTCCAGTGGCTGCAACAAGGGAGGCTCTATGATGAGAGGGGGTTGCTGTGCTATTCCTTCGTACATATAACCGCAAATATCGGTCATCGGTGCTTGTCATAGCTGTTGCCCGTCCTTGGCTAAATCTTCTCGAGGCCGAATCAGTGGTTTGAAATTGTTTCCAAAGCCTATGAACAACAGAAGGACTCAAATTTAGCCGTCTGGCTACCTCTGTCTGACTTTGGCCTACCTCCAATCTTCCAATAGCTCTATATTGCAGCTACACGGACAAATGATACCTCAAGATCATATTAATGAATTGGCTATCTATGTTTTCTTATCTCATAATTACTTTGACACCAGCAGCCGTACTCTCTAGCATGCATTTTTATGCTCCTCATGGATAACGTAATCCGATTGCAGCGCCACTAATTTGCATTTTGTAATTTTATTCAGCATCTTTTAGTTAGCAACATATGCAAATTTCATATGGATAAGTTAATTTTTGAACAAATTATCGCTCTATTTGTGATTTTTCCTTAATTTTTTTAAACCAGTGTATATAGGTGAAAACTGGGAAATTTAGTTAGTAGCCAGTGGCTGGTTGACTCAGTTTCATTAGTGGCCACTTTTTAAAGTTAGTGGCCACTATAATGTTTCAAACTTTCTTGGCATCTAGATAAACTATAATCGTTGTATACATACATATTTTCTATAAATCAGAGTTTTATACCAGCCAATTATTCATGATAAGAATAGGGACACAGTTGAAATTCAAGAAAATTACTTTAAAACTACAAAATTGAGTTATCATATTAATTTTTTTAGAATATATTTTTGGATTATTTGTAAATGTTCATAAACACAATTATCAATCAGATTACTGTTACTTTCTTTACATAAAAAGTTAGTAACTAAATCAAAATTCCAACAACTAGGTGTATACAAAAAAAATAAATAAAACAAAACACAATAAAATGCTATTTTGATTTTATTTAATAATTAAATGTGTTATTAACATACCATATACATTACATACAGTTGAAATCTAAGCTGGTGAGTGTATTTCGCAGGATTAAACAGTATCTCTTGCAGAAAAATAATCTAACTGATCAAACACATTGAAGATATTGTAATGTCCTTACCCTTTAGGGTCCATTTTTCTTTTTCTTTTTTTCAATTTTGAGAACAAAATTACTTTTATTTTAATAATCTTAATCGTAGCTATCCAAATAGATTTACTGATATGATAATAGGTTAAGAGTTTTTGGAGACGTTTGGAAAATCTCGTATTACAAGAGGGTTTAACAGATATTACAACGTTATAATGTTTTTTGTGTTTTACCAGACGATTTGTTCAGAAAAGTAACCTATATTTTAAATTTAAAGAGTGAAATATATGCATAAAATAAATTACTAAATGTCCAAACATAAATGAACTCATAATAAGAAAAGCATAGCCATATACTATCATTACTATGTGTAGATAGTAACAAAAGTAATTTTTAAGACAAAACAATACTTGATGAAAAGATATGCACTATTAGTAGTAAACCAGATCCGAAAGGGTTAAAATCCACTTGCATTTGCATCCAGTGAAAAAAAAAGGAATAAATTATTTGAAATACATGTGGAATCAAAGCTGATGAATATATTTTGCATAAAACTATACTTCTTGAAAAAATAATCCAACTGAAGAGCGAGCATGGCAAAAAACTGAAATATTGAAATTACAGCTAAATTGCTGCAATCTGCTTGCATCCGGTAGGAAAAGGAATTAATCAGTTTGCTAATTAGATGTAATCAAAGTAGAGATGCATATTTCCATGAAAAAAGTTGTATTTCAGTTGGTGATCGATAACAGATTTTTTTTATCGTCACTTGGCGAGTGGCGACTATAGTGGTGATCGATGACCGATATTTTAATCGCCACTTTTACAACTTTAATCGCCACGTGGCGAGTGGCGACCGCTAATTTACACCTATACCAGTGTATATAGTGTTGTTTTCGTCGAATTTTGAATTGTTTTCCTTTGAGATAGGTCATATTCACACATTTTACTATAATGCATTTATGCTCTACAGAGGTGTACTATAGCAACCAGTTTCCAACCTAGGATACGCATACCCCTTGGGGTACGTGGCCAGTCTGCTGGAAGTACATGAAAATAATATCTTTAATGGCAGAAGTAACAAAAATGGTTAGAAAAGGTCACAAAAATGTTAGAAATGTCAATGTAATTTGCACAGATTTATTATATGGTTGTGATAAGACAGTTACTAATGAAAAAAAGCATTTTTACGTTATCTCGTTGAATGGAGGGGGACGTGTTTATGAGAAATGGAGATACTCAGAAATGAGAAGCCTAAGAAAGGGGTATGTGAAAGAAAAAAGGATGGGAAGTGAGTACATTTTAGCAGTTTTAATGGATACTGTGAAAACGGAAAGTTTTTAGTCCCGGCGAAAAACATACCTTTGAATTATACCTTCTAAGACGAACATCTGTCTAAAGCGGAATTCTTCACAGATTCTTTGTGATACTATTTCAGTAAACCAGTTCTTCATTCGAGGGGGGGGGGGGCTATTCCAGACCCCCCCCCTTTCTTTGGCTACGCATATTTCTTGTAGCAAGTTATTTCAGCTTTTACCATTTTAAAACAAATATTCTGCATCTTTTGGAAAAAAAAAAGAGTTAACTCGAACGAATTAAATTCCAACCCGAACTGAACATTTAAAACCAACCCGACCCACGATGGAAAGAAAAGTAAAAACGTGCTAAACCTGACCCGAGTTTTAGTTGGGTTCGGGTACTATCCAATTACCCGACTCAATGCAGGATTCAATTCTGCACCAAGTGATTGAAATAAATATAAAATATAACTTTGGAATGTTCATGCAAGAAGTACCATTTTTAAAATATCTACAATATCGCTATATATTTTTAGAAACGACCATGAAATAAAACAAATTCAATTGCATTGTTAAAATATCTTATATTTAAGAAACAGCACAGAGATGGTAAGTATTATTTTTTTTCTGCTTGGTAATCATTTCGTGTATAAATGCTTTTAAAGCAAAATCTTCTAATTGAAATCTATATTTATTTCTTTGAGATTGTGACAGCTAAAATGTTCCAAACAGAGCGATAGAAGAAGGGGGGGGAAATAGTTTTAGGATTGCACGTGATATCTTTTCGTAGTGGGTAAGAATCATATAATGTTTATAATCCTTATCGCTCTACATGCAAAGAAATAATAAAAGTAGGTAAAAAGTAGTAATAAAAATAAAAAATTTCATATTTTGGTGCTTGTGGTTTCTAAAATTCAGTTTAATTAATTCTTTTGTTGCAAAATCATTCCCGATATACCAAGCTAATATTGCAATTTAACATTCGCGCCATATGCCAGAATTTAAGCTGCAGATTTAATGCAATTTTAGCTAGTTTTTCATATTTATATTAAATAAATCATATTAATAATTTTGAATTTTGTATTTAAATTATTTATTTCTAATTAATAATTTCATGTTTATGATTTCTTAATTCAGCTTATTAATGTGTTTCTGTTTAGCACGTCATTCGCGATTACCGCGGAAATTTCACATGCAGCGTTTATGACCATTTCTTTATTTTTTTTGTGTGATTTTTTGCGATGTGCCATTTCTTCCAGAAATTACGGTAATAGGGATATTTTTAGATCTTGCATCTTTAAACCATAAAAATAATATTTCCTCCACATCTGAGTATTTCATTGTACGTATATGTTTAAACAATGAGAAAACTGCACAGTTTTATATTATTTCAAGATCTTTTAATATTGTGTTGACAGTGCTACTTGGAATCCCAAATGTTTTCGCTACATCACTTTTTTTAAACATTATCCTCCATGCATTTTATAATATAATTTCGACTTTCTTTTCTAAACTCAAACATTTTCATTTGTCAGACATAGCCAGTGCACAAAGAGTTTTAAATATTAACATGCGATAAATTTACAGGAAAAGCAAATGTTATTGAAATCGGTCATCAAATAATAATAATAATAATAATTAAAAAAAAAAACATAAGCCAGTTCAGCTAAGCTGTCCTTTTTTCTGGCTGTTTTAAAACACTGCCCCTCCCCCAAATCTTTTTTGGGAGTATCAAAAATATGTGATTGGCCATAGAGAAAAAGATACACGGTTACATCATGGAAAAAAATAGCTAATATTTAAGAAATAAAATTCCATTTCCAGCGCTGTTTTTTAATTTTAAAAGAAAAGTTAAAAATTCACTGTATATCGTTTTTGTCTCACTTTTCATGCTGAAATTCTTTTTGTTATAAATATTTCGTTACATCGTTTCGAATTCAGTATTCTTTAACATACAAATCAAATAAATGATTGTGAGCTTTTTGTTATATCGTGCATTTCGTTACATCGTAATTCGTTATAAAGCGCTTCAACTGTATTTCAGTTCTTTCTTAGTTGGTAAAAAAATTAATCTAAAAATTATTGAGTATTTTCACTGATTAGATCAGCTTATAATTTGATTTCTGAAAAATCTTGTTTAAAGTTCATGCTTATAAATTAGGAGCGACTGATATAAATTGAGTGGAAATTGTAGTGATACGTATGAACGTACATTCTCGCGGACTCTTAGTAGCATTCATATGCAATATGGGTTTGTAAGAATATACAGAATAATATAGTTCTTTTCCTCCCAAAAACCTGGGAAACCTCTGCTTTTAAGGAAGAAAATGATGCTCTCCAGTAAATTTCTCAGTTATTATAATTATTAATATAGACTTTGTGCTCAGGAAATCCGAGAACTGTGCTACCAAAAACTTAACAACTTAAATAAAGAAATTTTTGATAACGACTTGATGCTTAAGTACTAAAATTATTTAGTATAACAATTTTGCGACTAAATGCGGTCAGAAATTACGCAAAATAAATTATTTATTAGACGGATTTTCTAAAAAGGCATAAGTAAAATCAAATTAGCAAAATTATAAAACTCACTTGCTGAAACTAAAGAAGAAACTAATGGAATAATTAACAAAGCAAGAGGCATCTTTCCCTAGATTTACGGATAAATGTAAACAAACACAAATCTAATGCCACGACAACTATCGTTGCCACCTTTTAATACTAATATTCTTAAGCAGCATAGGGTCTGTTCAAGATGCACCGTTTATATACCCATACAGTTTTTGTTCACGAATGGCGCCCGAGTTGCGCGCGCGCGAAAAGAACACAGGATCATGGAGTGGGACTTTATCATGGATGGAATAAACGATAGATATAGAAACGATTACTAGTATTACAGCGTCTAGAATACCTAGTGCAAAAATATGCTATCCAAACAACGCTAAAAATTTGTATCCCTTAAATGTGCGACGATAATGCTAAAATACCAAGTGTCGATCGCAGCGAGGTCCGCGGGATTTTCGTATTACATTGTATAGACCATAGATTAACATCCAAGATCGGACATTCACATAGAGCGTAATGGTAATGCGATTGCGATCGTAGCGCCCTTAGTGACAATGGGGAAGAAACTCCCCATCCTTGTAGTATGCTTATTATTATCTACCTTATTGTGATCTTTCTTTTTTTAATGTTGCATGTTTACGTTTTCGATAGAATCTTATACTATGTTCACACTACGATACTTAAGATATCTTAGGCCGCCGAACTCTCTTAATTTTGAGGTGGTACCCTCCCGGAATTGGAAACCTGTTCACATGGAAAAACTCGCTTAAGATAACTCAGTGAACGTCACTGTGTTGTTTGCGCATGCGCTTAAGATAAAACCGCCCGCAACACCCAATCAGTTAATGCGAAGCTTTACAGCCAGCGAGAGTGAATGATCGTGACTGTCTCTAGCCCGAAGAAAGTTGAAACTCTCTCAGAGAGTTTGTGGAACTCTCTCAGAGAGTTCGGAGGTTTAAGAGAGTTCCGATAACGCAGTGTGAACAGGGTATTACACCGATACATGAACATAGAATAGACATTCTATTTTATATATCTATTCTATGTTCATGCACGGATATATTTTTTTTTTGTTACATGATTAGTGAAAGGTTTTAAGTGCAACGAATACTAGGTAAAAATTTCGTCTTGAATGCTATATATCAAAAGCAATGGTGTAATATAAAAATATACGAAATGTTGAACTCTACAAGTCCCAGAAAATTTCATAATTATTCCCCTTTGGCAGGAAAATTTTTATAGCTCGTGTTTTATTAATTTATGAAGTTTAACGTATTAAACAATCGTTACAATAATCTTTTAAAATTTATGCATTTTCACTTCCTTACAGATAAAATAAAAATATTGTTTTTAATGTAAATAACGTACAATCAATTCAAATATGTTTATAATATTAACATATAAGAAATAATAATAAAAATATTACAGATAGGGAAAAATTCCTTTCGACAAACTTTTAGAATTGTATAAATCTAAAAGTTAAAAATAAATAGAGGTACTGACATTACACTCAATAAAATTTTATTCGATATGAATAAATTGACACAGTACCTGAATTTGAATATTTGCATTCTTAACAGAATTTTCTGGCGGCTTTCTTTTATATTATTAGTCTAATTATCACTTTGTAAGTTAAAAATGAACAATACAAGTACGGTATAAAAAAAAAAGCAGCTAAATAAATAAAGCAAGCATGAATAGAATATCGTCTGACACCTGCTTCGTTTTAGGAACGAATAGATATTCAAACCATAGAGGATAAACATATTTCTTCAACATAGGTAAATTTCGGAGGTTTGTTAGTTCTTCCTCCTTGCCAATAGTGACGCTAGTACTTAGAGGAAGAATTGAATAGAGAGCGAATCCCATTGTTCTCATCCGTCGAACCCTGATGCACTCATGTCGGAGATTTCATCGCCGAAAGGGTGTCATTTTTTGGCGGTGATCCCTTTCTTGGCAATTTTCTGTTTTCATTCTCGTGATAAAAGAAAAACTCCAAAACGAACGCAGACGAAATAGGTCTTGGTGGGATGCGGGAAAAACCGGTTTGGGCCGCATTCTCCCCACCATCACGTGATGGTGGGGAGAATGATATGTGCCTCAAGAAAAGGTTGCCATTTCTGCGTCCAGTTATATTAGAAGTCTATGCGCTAGTACTGTTGCCATTACAGATTTTCCCGTAAATGTCCCATCTTGGTCCTTAATCTATGGTATAGACTAGCAATAACTTGCAGTTGTAGAAAATATCTTACAGATGTCGCTGCGATCTGTATATTTCAGCAGCATCGTTGCACATTTAAGGGATACAATATTTTAGCACTTTTTTAAGTATTACACACTGTTAAAAATATCGTGAAAAATTACTTCTGTTTTTAAAGGCTATCTATTTTCTGACCAGTGAGAACGCTACATAAACGCCTATGGAACGTTCTCATGGAGGATATTCCACCTACGTTTTGATCACGTGGTCAAGTTAAAAACTTCTAGCGTAAAGAAGGGAAGGCGCCGTAGACGTAATGAAAAACCCTCGCCAGCCAGTGAAACAATTCATGCGGAAAGCAGCAGTAGCCTCCCTTCTTATCAGTTAGAAGTTCTTTGGGTAAATTACCGGAATCACGTGACTTTTTTCAGCCTCGAACCCAGATTTGGAATAAAGTCCATTGGTCAGAAAATAGATAGCCTTTGAAACCTGAGGTAATTTTTCACGATATTTTTAACAGTGGCAAGGATAGCCAATGGAGGATATTCCATCTCCGTTTTGATCACGTGGTCAAGGTGAAGACTTCTAGCGTAAAGAAAGGAAGGCTTCGTAGACGTATAATGTAAATGCCCGCTAGCCAATGAAACAGTTCATAAGGCAAAGCAGTAGTATCTTCCCTTCTTATCAGTTAGAAGTTCCTTGGTTAAATTATCGGTATCACGTGACTTTTTTCAGCCTCGAACCCATATTTGGAATATCCTAAATTTCCAAACTATATATTCTTGGCGCTATACTATTATACTTGAGCCTGGGAGTAATAGAGCAGTTCACATCCATAGGCGTAGCGTGACCAGAAATTTTGGGGGGGCAACAAGGTCGTACTAGGTAAAAACGGCGCCCCGAGCGAATTTTCAATTTTGCGCCCCCCCCCCCAAAAAAAAAAAAAAATCTTTCTTTTTGTGATAGGTGTAATAAAATTGATAAAGTGCAGAAACAAAAATAAATTCTATCGAATAAATATTTCGCGTTCATTTTGGAACTTTAAAAGGTTTAATTTTAATTTAGGAATTCAGAACAACTAAATAGCATAAAAGAAAATTGCACTTATTTCTTAGAGAATTCATGGTGTTTAGCGACAGGGGAAAAAACCGATCAAGAGAGACAAAGAAATTGCAGCGTAAATTTAATGCCTGGGGCGACCGTTTCTTTAGCCCGCTCTTTGCACGTCCCTGGGGGGCACACTAGAGGTCTGCACAGACCCCAATTCCAAGGCCCAGGCTCAGCCCGGCGAGAAAATTAAAAGTTCCACCCGGGCCCGGCTCATTTATATTTTCACAGTTTACGACCAGGGCCGGCTCGTACAAAAATCAGTGAAAACAAGCCCGGCCCGTGAAAAAAATCAAATAAATCAGTCCCGGTTCGGCTCAACACAATTTCTCAACAAAATTCCGATTTTTCTTAATATAAAATTGCAGGGCCGCCACTTGCTACTAAAAGCGACTATTTTCAGCATCCGGTGGCTATGACGACTATTTTAGGTCGAAAACCATTAAAAAGCGGCTATTTCAAGAAAAAGGCGTCTTTTCCGGATTTCAGTGACTATTTTTACTGAAAATATTTGATCTTTTTCTTCAAAGCACCTATAAAGTCATCTTCCCAATCACACTTTTTCAACGGTTGTTTGAAGAGATTCGCGATTTTTTCCGCGACGAATTCAAAAATTCTCGATTTCGCCCCCTCCCCTTCCAATCTATTGACGAAAATACTTACTTTTTTTCCGAGATCTTTTTATACAATCGTTGAAGGAGATTTTGCGATCTTTTCCGTGATCCTTTGCCAAATGTCGCAAATTTTTCTACGTCAGATTGACGAAATCAATTTTTTTTCCGCCACCACTTGTCCAAATTCGCGATATACATTTTCCGCGACCGATTGATGGTAGTTATTATTTGTTTTAGAGATCTTTTGACGAAATTCCCGATTCTTTTCCAGATCGTTTGTCAAATTCGTGATTTACTTTTCATGACCGAGTTATAAAATTCGTGATTTTTTGCGCGATCATTTGGTTAAATTCTCAATTTACTTTTACCAAATTTGCGTTTTTTGCCCGCGACCATTTGACGTAATTTGCGATTTTTTTGTGATCGTTAGACGAAATTCGCAATTTTTTGTCCATTCTTTTGACGAAATTTGCGATGATTTATCCGCGACCGAATGACGAAGATTGCCATTTGTTTCCGTAACATTTGGTAAAATTCAAGATATTTTTTACAGTTGTTTGAGGAGATTCGCGATTTTTTCCGTGACGAATTGCAAAATTCGCGATTTTTTCCCCCATCGATTAATGATAATAGTTATTTCTTTTCGCTATGTTTTGCTACGATCGTTGAAGGATATTTCGCAATTTTTCCTATGACCTATTGCAAATTTCTCGATTTTTTGGGAGCGATCGTATCACGGAACTCATAATTTTTTTCCGTGGATCCTTTACCAAATTTCGCGTTTTTGTTTTCGGCGATCGTTTCACGGAATTCATGATTTTTTTTTATCGCGATACTCTGTCAAAATTCGCGAATTTTTCTGCGACAAACTGGGGAAATTTTTTCTCCGCCACCACTTTCG
Organism: Maratus speciosus; assembly: GCA_963932465.1. NCBI lineage: Eukaryota > Metazoa > Arthropoda > Arachnida > Araneae > Salticidae > Maratus > Maratus speciosus. The sequence continues at coordinate 338,816,703 of OZ010787.1, read as the reverse complement.
AAATTCGGGATATGTATTTTTTCCGCGACCGACTGATAGTATTCGCTGTTTGTTTCAGATATCATTTGACGAAATTTGCGATTCTTTTCCGCGATAGTTTATCGAAATTCATGATTTTCCTTTTAAAACCGACTTACGAAATTCTTGATTATTTGTTTGAATTCTCGATTTTTTACGCGATTATTTGACCAAATTCGCGTCGTTTCAGGGGTGATTCTGTTCTGAATTTTCCGAAAATTTGAAAAAAATCGGTCATCAATAATAAAATTCGGGCATAAAAAACTATCGCGAATTTCGGCAAATGGTCGCCGAAAAAATCAATTTCGACAATCGTTCACAGAAAAAAGTCGCCAATTTCTTCAAAGGAACGCAGAAAAAACGAATTTCGCCAAAGAATCGCAGGAAAAAAAGCACAAATTTCTTCAACGGATCACGAAAAAACGCAAACTTCGACTGGGAATTGCGAAAAACACACACATTTCACCAAGGGATCGCAAAAAATGCAATATTTATCAAAAGATCGCGGAAAAGCGCGAATTTCGTCAACAGATCGCGATAAAGAAACACAAATTCTGTCAAAGGATCGCGAATTTCGCTAAAGGACAGACAAAAAACGCATAATTGGAGCCGGGAGATTTCCGCCCTTTCCCTCCTCTGCTGTAACCTTTCAGAAAATTTGCTGTGAATTTCAGATTTTTTTTAATTACTCAGAATCACCCCTGTCGTCTTTTTGACCGCGACCATTTGACGAAATTTGCAATTTTTTCTCTAGGTCGTTAGACGAAATTTCGCGATCTTTTCGACGACGAATTACCAAAATTAGCATTTTTTTCCGCCGATCATTTTATGGAATTCACAATTTTCTTTACACGATCCTTTGTCAAATTTCGTGAATTTGTCTATAACCGATTGACGAAAATGATATTCGGTATTTGTTTCAGAGATTTTTTGACGAAATTACTGATATTTTTCCACGACTTTTTGTCGAAATTCGTCTTTTCATTTGTCGACTGACTGAGGAAATTCAAGGGCAAGGAGGCAAAAAGAAGTGAAAATAGGGGGATAAAGGCAGGGGCAACTGTATTAGCCATGGCACCCTGTGGGAGATTTTTTATTGTACCACTGCAGATGCTATACTAATTTTTCTTTCTCTTAAAGGGTTTTACTAAAGCATTTTACTTTGTGCACTCCTTCCAGGGCCGAAACTAGCTATATTTTCACCCGAGGCAAACATGGATTTTGGCGCCCCCCTTCTTCCTCCACAAAGTAAATTTACGAAGAGAAATTTACGAAAGTTTCTATTAGTGGACTTATTTTAAAATTTAAAATGTGTAACAGTAAAATACGTAATAATATTGAAATATATAACCAGCTTTGTCAAATATTTATTCATTAAAACCTGTGAAAGAAATCGAAAGGAAACGGAAATAATTCCGCTTCATACAGATTTCCGTCTCAGAAGATATAACTGTTGGTATTATTTCTGTTGGAACCATGCAGTTTTTTTTTCATTTAAGACAATATTCTATTATAGACATATTTCATTTTTCTAGATTTCACTGTTGTTGTAGCATTACAAATTATTACAATTGAGGTACTTTAATGTCATTGTGATATGAGTCACATTGTTTCAGGAACTAAAAAACCAGGATTTACTTTACGCATAAAAATGAATTCCAGATTGTAAAATATCTTCCTGTACTATCTACACCAATTTTGTGGAATTATCACTTATATCGCTCTTCTTATTTATAGATTGATATGTCTACATACTTTCCTCAACTTTTCAAATTTAATTTTCAAAGCTAATTTTCAAATTTATATATGACTCAAAACAACAACAACAAAATTATTAAATTTTTACTTTTATTTTGTGAATTTTCGACCGCTTGGTTTTTATTGTCTCAGTCAGTCGCCTGACCTCACCCCATCTAAGGCCAAATATGGCGATATGCATGTAGAAAAGTAATTATAAGAAAAAGAATGGAGTTATTCATTTCCTGTCTTGTATATTGTAGGAGAGTCTTTTTATCTATTCGACAATTTTAATGCACTTTACTCAGCTTTTCTTTTTGTTTTTTCATCTAAAAAATTTTTTTTACACAAATTTCCCGCGCACATATATATATTGTATAAAACGGTAAACCAAATTTTCATCTGGCGCCCCCTTCGCGTGGCGCCCAGGGCACGGATAAGGGGCATCCCTTATCCACCCCGTTCGCATGGCGCCCAGGGCACATGCCCCCTCTCCATCCCTTATTTTCGGCCCTGACTCCTTCTCCCGTTAGTTTTTATTGTCCCGGGCAGCCTGAGTGGGGCTTGTTGAGCTAAAGCCAATTGGTAGGCCTCCCCACCTAGCCGAACTTGTCCCGGGCAGCCACCCGATCCCGCCCATATCAAGACAGGAAAAATGAAAGCTCAACACTACTCAGGGAGAGAGAGAGGAAAAAAAATCGAACAGTCTTCATGGAATCTTTTCATCCGAAAAGTCAGAGTCAAACAAACTCTTCATTTGGCGCCCCCTTCGCCTTTCGGTACACTTAGAATTGGAGAATGAATAATGCCTAAGAGAAAAGATCTTTTTTCCAATTCATTTACAGTCTTCTATCATAAATGAATCTTTTTCATATATTTGTAAATTTCAATGCATTTGGTTCAGTTTTACTTTTGGATTTTCCGGCTGTAAGACATTTTTATGCAAATTCAATATAAATACGTATATATTTTTGTATGTAAAGACAAAAAAAATCTTCATTTGGCGCCCCCTACGCTTTCTGTTTTGGCGCCCGGGGTGTAGAAGGTTGGGGGGGCACACGCCCCCCCGTGCCCCCCCGACGCTACGCCTATGTTCACATCACGTGACTTTTACCGGAGAACAATGAAGAAAGCTGTAGGACACACAAACAGAAAAAGCATTGATAAAGGTAGCGATAGCTGTCCTACAGTAGCAGCGAAAACCTGTTCGTGACGTCACCTTGCATTCTGTTTGTGTGTCCTACAGCTTTCTTCATTGTTCTCCGGTAAAAGTCACGTGATGTGAACTGCTCTATACCCTGTTACCACCACAGAAAAACATATCTAGATTGGACATTTTCATGGAATAGAATGGTAACGCGATCAGTGCCTGATTTATGGCAGGGCATTCGGGCACAGGCCAGGGACCCTGATTTTCAGGGGCCTCCAAATGTTGCTGAATGTTTTTTAATTATTGTTCAAAATCTGATGTAGTTTTACATTTCATTCTACATTCTATTGGGTTGATGTTGTATTTTTATAAAATCGCATGTTTTGTCTGAAACATTCATATTATACTTTATTATAGTGATTATTTTCTTTTATCTTTATCACTTTAAAAACATATTGTACTTTTGATTCTTATTTAATCCTGTTCCTGTTCTTGTCAGATTATTTGGGGGTTAGTGAGCGTAAGTCGTAGGCCGCAGAGCCCTGTAATATTTTAAATAATTGTAACTTGGTTTTATTATAGTTCAAGAGCCGGTAGCACAAAAACCTATGTTATCAAGCACAAAAAAAACCTTTATTTTATGGGAGAGTAGAAGTAGGGAAATCTATTGATCCATGTCTGCCGGAAGGGAAGTAGCGCATAAGCTAAAAATTAATACCACTAGTGGTTGACTCGTAGGTTTATCATTGTGTTTGTCCTATAAACAAAGATATGAAAACATGGAGGACTGGGAGCAGGAGAACACAATGATAAACCTACGAGTCAACCACTAGTGGTATTAAATTTTGGCTTATGCACCACTTCACTTCCGACAGACATGGGTCATTAAATTCCCCTACTTCTACTCTTCCATGAAATAAAGGTTTTTTTCTTGTGCTTGATAACATAAGTTTTTGTGCTGCCGGCTCTTGGACTATTATTAGTTGTTGCATACTTTATCATTCCAGATATACCGGGTGTCCCAAAAATGACTGATGGATTTTAAAATTCAATAACTTGCAAACGGTGACAAATATTTAAAAAATTCTTGCAGGAGGGTTATGTATGATGCCAGGAGTTTTTTTACTGTGATTCTTGATTTTAGTTCGAATTTCAAACAATAGATGGCGCTGTCAGCGATTGACGCTCAGTCGAGGCCGAAACTGACGTCAATCAACATTGATGCGAAGAAAGGGGATTAAGGCTATGGAGTGGGACTCATTCGCCAGTATAATTTTGCTCTTAGGGCCCGATTCTGAACTCATTCGATATGATTTCAATGAAGTGCGTTGTTGCCATGGAAACAACAAATTCTTCGATTGTGGAACACAGCGTTAAGAACTGGGCATGAATTTAAGAAGTAGTATTCGAGTTCGCAGGCGATTTTACATTGATGAAGTTTTATTTTCCCGGATTAAGTTACTTTTTATGGTCCGATTTAAAGTATGTTTTATGCATCGTATTTTAAAACTAGGTGAAGAGAATTAGTATTTTTTGTTGTTGTTAAAAATTTCATAACTTTTGTTACATTCCAATAAATTTTAAAGGATCTCAAGACTCTTAAAACTGGAAAAAATGAAAAAAAAAAGATCATTTTCAACATTTAATATTTTAAAATGCATATGATTTAAAAACACAATTTTAATTGGGTTGAAAGATATAAGTATTTTCTTTCCTTTCATGTATTTAAAAAAAAAATCAAGTTGCAGAATTAGTATTTATAGGGGGCTCCAAACTGTCAGATATTTGTCGAGCAGAAAATTGGTATGACAGCTTACGCGCAGGATTACAAAATAAATTTTGTCACTAGAATTACTTTTTTTGTGCCTAATTATACTCTAGATTACAATTATTACCCTGAACCTAAACAAATTTGTATTTAAAGTATTTTTATATTTTTAATACAAAGTTGTATTTAGCTAATACAAAATTTTGAAAATTTCAACAGTATAACACCTAAAAATTTTTTTTGAACAATAAAAAGGGTTGGATTGGGTTGATTTTTGACGGCCAATTATCTACACGAGGGATATAGGCCCGGGGGGAGTGCCCTCCGTGGGGGTCTTTCTAAGGGAACCTAATCCGTATTAACGCATGGAAGATCCACGGCTCGAAGAAAACCACGAAAACTCCGAACGATTAGGCCGACGGGCGCGATTGGGATCGAACCCAGAACCTCCCGTCTACCAGCTTCGAGAGCAGAACCTCTCGGCCACTGGTGGGGCCAATAAAAAGGAAATTTTAGGGTCAGTTTATGCAGACTGGTATGAAACATATTTTTTTAAAATTTCATAAAAAAAATATTCATAAGTTTTTGAGATATCCTGCGCGTTATGCCCAAAAACGTCATTTGGAGAAAAATGACTTCAAAACTTCGGAAATGCCGCTTCAGCTAATGCGTTGGTATAATTCTAAAAACCATAACTTCCGTTCTAATCGGAATTTCAAGGAAATAATTATATCAAAATGTTCAGAAAGATTGTAGTTTAACATAAAAAAATTTAAATTTCGAAAATTTGAAGCTTTAAGAGTCCTGAGACCACTTAAGGAAGTTCGTCAGGTTTTTATGGATGTTGGATAATAATCGTGAAAATGGTTATTAGTATATTGTTGTTCAAAATGACTATACTTAAAAACAAATATTAGAAGTTACCTTGTTTAACCCTTTTGAATAGGGGTATTATATCGTTACATTAAAATTAAAAAAATAAAATGAACGCTAGTTAATTAAAATTTTGTTTGACAGTTTGATATTAAAATATTGTACTACATGCAGCTTCATCTTGATGTTTGATGAAATAAAACTAGTAAATATTTTTTATCTACATCCGTTTTAAATAGTAAAAATATGTTAAAAGAATTCTTGGAGTTTGAATTTTTACGCTTTGGCAACTCTTTCTACACACAAACGCTAATATGGATATATTTTTAATAATGCAGATATCAATGATATCTAATGTGATAAACTAAGTTCAAATTAAATTTGACAAGTGTCTAAAACTTAGTAGTACTTAAATTATTGAAGGCCACAAACAAATTTTTATTGAAAATTTCATCTTGAAATAAATTAAGACGTATTTCTAATAGCACATTTGTTCGAATGCAATTGTAATTTTAAAGCTCTTTAGTTTATATATGTTTTTTTTAAATTCATGAATCGTTACAATCAAGGCTTGGCAAATGCGATCGCCACTTGTAACCAATATTTTTTACTTGACGACCAAGATTTTTAATCTGGCGGTTTTTGTAGTGTTAATGAAAGAACAAAGTGTAAACGGCATTTTCCATATCATGCACAGAAAACGGCATTCTCTGCTGCTCTAGCCATCTACCATGTCACATCATGTGATTAGAATGTGGGAAGAGGGTGGGTCGTTCTTGCGCGTTGATACAACAATCAAAGGATTGATTTAATACAACAATCTAAGGATTGATTTAATACAACAATGAAATCGCTAAGGATAAATACCCCCCCCCCCCCTCCAAAAAAATGTCCTTCTGATCTTCAGGGAAATTTTTTTCCATTTACTGTGGATGATAATTCAAACACTAAACACGTATAATTATAGAATATTCTTCTTTAAATAAAGTTATTATTCTAATAGTTAAAATTATCTCTCAATCCCCACCCCCCTGGGCCACTACTACGAAATTTCTCTGAAAAACTGTTAATCGAACCCTCTTGCAAAAAACATTGGTAAACAACCCGTAAGAACGATCCACACTCTCTCCCACATTCTAATCACATGACATGACATGACATGCTAGCTGGCTAGAGCAGCAGAGAATGTCGTTTTCTGTGCATGATATGGAAAATGCCGTTTACACTTTGTTCTTTCGTTAACACTACAAAAACCGCCAGATTAAAAATCTTGGTCTTCGAGTAAAAAATATTGGTTGCAATTGGCGACCGCATTTCCCAAGCCCTGATTATTACGATTCATGAATTTTTTTAAAAATATATATAAACTCAAAAGTTTTCAAATTGCAATTGCATTCAAACAAAAAGTGCTATTAGAAATACGGTCTTAATTTATATCAAGATAAAATTTTCAATAAAAGTTTGTTTGGGGCCTTCAATAATTTAAGTACTACTAAGTTTTAGACTCTTGTCAAGTTTAATTTGAACTTAGTTTATCACATTAGATATCATTGATATCTTTATTATTAAAAAAATATATGCATATTAGCATTTGCGTGGAGAAAGAGTTGCCAAAGCGTAAAAATTCAAACTCCAAGAATTCCTTTAGAACATTTTTACAATTTAAATAGCAGATGTAGATAAAAAATATTTACTAGTTTTATTTTATCAAACATCAAGATGAAGCTGCATGTAGTACAATATTTTAATATCTAACTGTCAAACAAAATTTTAATTAACTAGCATTCATTTTATTTTTTTAATTTTATTCCAACGATATAATACCGGGGGGGGGGGGGGGGGATATATACCTTTTGTTTAAACCAAAAGGGTTAAACAAAGTAACTTCTAATATTTGTTTTTAAGTAGTTATTTTGACCAACAATATACTATTATCCATTTTCACGATTATTATCCAACATTCATAAAAAGCTACTGACGAACTTCCTTAAAAGATCTAAATTTTTTTAGAATGTAATAAAAGTTATGAAATTTTTAACAACAACAAAAATACTAAATCTTTTCACCTAGTTTTAAAATACGATGCATAAAATATTCTTTAGATCGGACCATAAAAAGTAATTTAATCCGGGAAAATAAATTTCATCAATGTAAAATCGCCTGCAAACTCGAATACTTCTTCTTAAATCCATGCCCAGTTCTTAACGCTGTGTTCCACTATCGAAGAATTTGTTGTTTCCATGGCAACAACGCACTCCATTGAAATCATATCGAATGAGTTCAGAATCGGGCCCTAAGAGCAAGATTGTGCAGGCGAATAAGACCCACTCCATAGCTTTAATCTCCTTCCTTCGCATCAATTCTGAGTGACGTCAATTTAGGCCTCGACTGAGCGTCAGTCGCTGTCAGCGCCATCTATTGTTCGAAATTCGAACTAAAATCAAGAGTCACTCTAAAAAAACTCCTGACATCATACATAACCCTCCTGCAAGAATTTTTTTATTATCTGTCACCATTTGCAAGTTATTGAATTTTAAAATCCATCAGTCATTTTTGGGACATCCGGTATGAACTTGTATAGGAAAAGATCATCACCATCACACATAATATAAAACGTCTACTAATTTATATTTCATTATTATTAAATAATTATTTAAAAGTAAATTAATGATTATCACATTAAATTTTTTAATGGCTATTTTAAAGTAATTATTAAAGTTAATAGTGGTTATCTTAGTTGGTAGCATTTTCAATATTTTTACTCAAGTCTCCTGTAAGCATTGGTGCAAGCCCCCCTCGCCCTCAGTATCCGTGCCCGGGGCCCCCAAATTTGTAAATCGGTTCCTGAACGCGACGACGATCACAGCACCTGTAGTGACAAAGGGGAAGAAACTTCTTATCCGCGGAATATTTTTGCTATTGAGCTTTCTATCTTCATATGATATTTCTTTAATAAATGCTTACGTTTTCAACAAAACGTTTTTCTTTTCTAATTTTATTATGTGTGTGTAAGTAATGGGTTTGCAGCATCAGTAAATAAATAAAAATAAGCTAAAAATCTAATATTAAAAAAAAAAGAAATTTTTTTTACAGAAATAATAAAACTTTTGTTTTTAATGCAAGCGTTTGAATTTGAATAAAATTTAAAGGGTAAAATAGTTGTAGTCATGTTGAGTTAAAATATATATACTCGAATATATATTGAATGGACCTTACTCGTGTGACGCCAGTCGCGGGTATGCAAATGAAAAACACCAGTAGGCATTAAGGCTCCTATAATACCCTAGTACGCATGAAGAACATTTTAAAACCGCTCCTCCTTCGTCCAATAACCCTTTTTCGGCGGATATATACCCACAGAAGCGTGGCTGTTGCCATTCGTGAGTAAAGTCCACTGTCTTTATGAATAAGTGGCATTTATCGTTATCTTTACTACCCCCCCCCCCTTTTTTTAAACTTATATATTATATGATCTTTGCTAATCCAAATTTGAATTGTATTATCGTAAGGTATGTAAATTCGTAATGATTTTTAATTTACATTTTGTATTTTCTTAAAAATACGAGGCCTGTAAATTAAGTAATGGCAACATAGGCATAAATCAATTTTTAATGAACTTACAAGTACAATTGCATTACATTCCTTCTATGTAATCACCAGCAAAGCTTATAACCTTTTGCCAAATGTCGGGAAGCCGTTGTAGACCAGTGGCAAGGTGATGATTGTTGATGTGAACGCCCGAGCGCCCTACTACGTGGAGTACAGATGAAACGTCATGAAATCGGTGACCTCGGAGGGGTTCCTTCAACTTCGGAAACAGATCGAAGTCAGTAAGGAGACTGCTCAGGATGTCAATCTGCTCTTGAGGAATGGAGGGCCGACTTGTGCGTTGCAAATCCGCAGTCTCATTCCGACCCGAACGAAATGCTTGAACCCATCGTGCTACTGTCCTATACGGCAAAGCATTTGTGCCAAAGGCTTACACTAATCCTCGATAGCATTCTGTTGCATTTTTGCCACGGGCAACCTCGATTTTAAGCCACGACCGCTGATCACATTTTGAAAACATGCTTTAGAGCGATGGAAACGAAACTTCTCACTTTAACGCCACACAACAACTACCCTTCTAAGCAGATCGACTGTTTTTTGCACTCTACATATCGACAACAGCACCACCTCACCGCTCCCATATCCTATTTGCGCATGCCCGCCCTTCTGCGATTTCAAGGTTAAGTTGCCACTATTTAATTTACAACCCTCGTAGAAGAGAGAAGAACAATTTAACTACACTTTAAATTTTAAAACCTTAAAAAATCTAGATTGCATGTATGAAACATCGTTGACAGCGGCGAACACTAGATCTCTACAAACAATTGATGTGCAAACTGACAATTAGTATTTATCCAATCAGAGACAAGCATTCACGCGAGGTAGAGCGTCTTCACTTCACAAGGTGATGTGTACGTTTTTAAATTTGATATTAATACTCGCATCTTTATTATTATTGTTGTTTATAAGAGTTGTCTTACTTTAAATAATATAGTTATAACTTGAAAAACTGAATCAAAACAAACACCATAACGTCTGAATGATTATGGTATAAAAGAATGGCTCTTCAGCGAGTCTGAATGCGTATCATTGAATGTTTCTTTTAATAAAAGTTAATTTACTAATATCACTGAAGTTGAAAACAGCATATCTTTTCTTTAAATTAAGCTCCTTTTTTAATTTGTATGTGTTTCGGCGTATAATAGAAAAATAAAGGGTGCATAGGAATGTCCATTTAACCTCAAAATGCTTGCGAACGGAGATTGCTACAGCTATGCAAGTGAGGTAACGGTTTAGTAAAGCGACAACGCCCGATTTAATGCAAAAGACAGCAGCGTTCCTAGTGGCGAAATTTGGAAGATAGCCATTGCAAATCGAAAACGAAAAGAAATAGAACAAAATTTCCAATTAGAAAGTTTTAGAGCATCAATTAATTAGCACGAAACGAAATTTGGTTTACATGGATAAGATAAATCTTCTCCTGTATACCCAAAAATGTCCGAAATCGATGAACTCCATTTTGTGTAAACGTTTGAATGGAATACCCAGAGGTATGAAGAAATACTCACAATTTATTGTATAAATACTTACTTACCTCAATACATTTTGATAACATCACAAAAAGAAAAAAAAACTGTCTTACAGTGATAAAAAGTTAATATTCAGTATGTTCGAAAAGTTCGCCATTGCCAACGATACACGTTTGTATTCATGAGAGTAATTCTGCATGCACATTTCTCAGCATGGAATGTCTATTGTAAGCCTCTTCAATACGACGACATAGATTCAACCCTTTAAAGGGTGGTGGATAGACGGCCTAGCTATCTGATTTTAAAAACCAAAATTGACAAATGGCACCAAGAATATTTTAATAAAATTTTGCTTTTGTAATAAGAGTGTAAATCAAAGCGATATAAGTAAGCGTCCTATCTTAAATGGGAGAGATAACCGCAAGATTAAAGGCGAGGTCACATCAATCAAGGTCGCACGCCACGTAGCGGACGGGGCTAAACTACAGGAAGATGCCTAACTGTTTTCTTACTTCACTTCACACCACTAAAATTATAAAGTTTTTCCACCTTGATTAATAGCTGAAATGTCTCTGACAAGACGAAGAAAACTTCGTAGTGTCCAGTGCATCTGGACGCCCCTCTCGTTACGCCATTATTTTGAAATAAATGTGGTAAACAAAATTCAGTTCCATGAGTGACTAAAGATTTAGAAAATATGCGCAGAGGGTAGATATCCTGTCATATATGACGTCACACTAAAAGCCCGTTTATGTGGATTATCACCCCGTCTACAAGATGGCGCAACTGTGTTGATTTACGCCCGATTCCAGTATTAAGTTTGTACGCTTACTTAAATCGCTTTGGTGCAAATTAGCGGGTTTTATTTTCTAAGAATATTCTGGTGTCCGTCAATTATTTCATCATTTTACGAACGGAATTCTTCGGCCCCCGAAAGGGTTAAACTAAAATTTGAAATGCATTAGAAATTAAATTTTTACGGACATTACAGTACAGTACAACGCCACAATCTGCAATTGCGCACTGCTACATTTCCGAAATGTGAATATGCAAACTAGAATCGTCGCTCATCGATTTCGGACAATTTTGGCTATACAGGCGACGATTTATCTTATCCGTGTGAAATTAAATGTCATATTGTACTAATTAATTGATGCTCTAAAACTTTTTTTCTGGAAATTTTGCTCTATCTCTTTTCGTTTTCGATTTGCAATAGCTATCTTTCAAATTTCGCCACTAGGGGCGCTGCTGTTGTTTGCATTAGGTCGGGCGTAGTCGTTTTACTATACCGTTACCTCACTTGTATAGCTGTGGCTCTCTCCGTTCGCAAGTATTTTCAGATTAAAGGGACTTTCCTATGCACCCTGTATATATATATATATACATATATATACTTAAGAGTCATTCCATATAAGAATCACCCAGAATCGGGGGTCTGTGATTAAAGGGTAAACCGATTCATGTGATTTTTTTTCTCAGAGAGATGACCATTAGAACGAAATAAATCCGGAATATTAATGCCGTGGGACCATTGGTTTTCATTTGGTGGGGGATCAAAGGTCAGAGTGCCGCTTGAAAAATTGAATTTTTATGTTTTGCATAGTACTCTCATATTATGCATTGAAGTTATCCCACAAAACAAATTGCATGGTTGTATTATGTAGGGTTGGCCCTTTGCTATTCAAGTATAAAAATTATGGGATATGTGTAATGTGGTGAGCTAGGAGGCTTCAAAAACTGACTTTTTTTCGAAATTTTACTATAGTTTTGACACATGTAGCTCTTTGCATTGAAATCATCCCATCATTTTTAACTGCTGAATGCTTCCCTATGATGAAATGAAACACAGAAAAGTAGGCCCCACCATGGGCAGACTTTAATGCATTCCTAAATTTTATGCCAAATTTCCAAAAAAACATACTTTTGCTTATTTTAAGTGAGGTATATTAGACATGCATTAAAGTCAGAAGCTTCTACAATAATAATAGAAATGTAGAATAACTATTCACCTTTCAAAATCACCAAACAGAATAATGGGCACTAAAGCAGTTTTCAGTGGGTAATGGAAATTGCATTGTAATATAATTAAGAAATACGCTATCACGACTATAGTCTTCAATTATTGCCAAGAATAAAAACGCTTACAATTATTTCTGAAATGCATATATTTTTTATTCTAACATGAATTTCCACATGTATAACAATAAATATTTTTAATATGTTTTTGTTACAGGCAGTGAAGATGCTTTAATGAAGTGAAAAAGAGCGTGTAAACTAGATGATGATATAAGCATAAATCAAACACTTTGTGCGAATTTTAATACAAAAGTTAAAATCTTTAACAACGATTTAACGCACAAATACGTACAAACACGACACATAAAATCCCATACCATCGTTTCGAGGATTCCCGGATCCCCGTATGGAGGGTTCCTGCGCAGTGACTCCTTTTTTTCAGTTACAGACGTGTGAAAATTATTAGAATAATTGTGAAATTTATAATAAAAACTTGTTATATTAAAGAAATATTTAAAAAGTACTGATACATTTAATATTTAGTGTGCATCCTCTTGTTTTTTATTAAAGAAATGATAGCATACTTGTCTTGGCATACTTTGTATGGGTTTTTGGCAATTAATTTTTATTTTGTTGTCATGATGCCAAATTTGGATGAGTGTTTCTATCAGACTAGTCTTGTTTGTGGTGTTGTATTTCTTTAGTTTTTTCTTTATAATGGCACAAAGGTTCTTTATGGGTTTCATATCTAGACTGTTTCCAGGCGATGAAAATGTTTTCTTTAATTAAATTAAAGAGATGAAACATCACAAACAAGAATATTCTGATGGAAAAATTCATCCAAATTTAGTATCATGACAACGAAATACAAATTAAATGCCAAAAACTCATACAAAATATGCCAAGACGTATTGAACCTTTAATAAAAAACAAGAGGGTGTGCGCTAAATATTAAATGGGTCAATATTTTTAAATGTATTATTTCTTTAATATAACAAGATTTTAATGTAAATTTCACAATTATTCTAATAATTTTCACACGTCTGTAGTTCTGGTTCATTATGTCATTTCTTTAGGATATATAAACTCTTGTTTTCACCTTTTTAATCATTCCATAAGACAGTACTCGGGGCTGTAACCGAGGGGTTCTTCGAACCCATTTTAATTCTCGTTTTTTTCCCCCTCACTGGGAATCCGGGAATCCTGGAAACGATCGTATGGGATTTTTTGTGTCATGTTTGCACGTATTTGTGCGCTGCTACAAGATCAAGTGGATTATTTCCAGTTTCTGAAATTATTAGGCCGAACGATTTGGCATGGTACTGGAAAAAAATAAAAACAAATGCACCTCCAGAAAATATTTCTGAAAAAGATCTCATAGAAAATCGAAGTGGAACTACACTAGAACTTGAAGATATGATTTGTGCAAAGCACAGATACGAATTTGGAACATTTTGGGCACCACCTCGCTATTGCCAACATCCTGCATAATACTCCTCCAATTGCGAACAAACCAAATTCTGAGCACAGTGCTTCATATTTCAAAAATGTAGAAGGTCTCAAATCCATGCCCTTTCTTAACCTTGATTTTATGATTAGGATAGCGAGGTGGTGTCCAAAATGTTCCAAATTTGTATCTGTGATTTGCACAAATCATATCCCCAGTGATGTAGTCGTAAAAAAACAGAGGGTATACGCTATTCGCACAGGGTATACGCTAAAATCATGATCGTCATGCCTAGGGTATACGCTATAGCTTAATTTGAGAAACAGAGGGTATACGGAGCTTCTTAAAAAATCCAGAAGGTATACGGCGTATACCTGCGTATACCCTCCACCCTTGCATATCCTCAAGCTCTAGGGTAGTTCTACTTCGATTTTCTGTGAGATCTTTTTCAGAAATATTTTCTGGAGGTACTTTTTTTTTCATTACCATGTCAAATCGTTAAGACTGGTGAGTTCAGAAACTGGAAATAATCTACTTGATTTTGTAGCAGCATATGACCCACAAGCACATTTATTTGATAACTTGCATAAGGAATATTTACCCATGTTAAAAGTAACTTTTAAAAACAGTTTTACTTTCAAACAGACAGTATGCAGCAAGACTGAAGTAGTCATCTGGTTTACATGCTTCTTTTCACTTCATTAAAACATCTTCACTGCCTGTAACAAAAACATAATATTTATTGTTATACATGTGGAAATTCATGTTAGAATAAAAAAATATATGCATTTCAGAAATAATTGTAAGTATTTTTATTCTTGGCAATGATTGAAGGCTATGATCGTGGAAGCGTATTTCCCAATTATATTACAATGCGATTTCCATTACCCCATGAAAACTGCTTTAGTGCCCATGATTCTGTTTGGTGATTTTGAAAGGTGAATATTTATTCTACATTTCTATTATTATTGTAGAGGCTTCTGACTTTAATGCATGTCTAGTATACCTCACTTAAAATGGGCAAAAATATCTTTTTTTGGAAATTTGGCATAAAATTTTGAAATGCATTAAAGTCTGCCCGTGGTGGGGCCTACTTTTCTGTGTTTCATTCCACCATAGAGAAGCATACAGCAGTTAAAAATGATGGGATGATTTCAATGCAAAGAGCTACATGTGTCAAAACTATAGTGAAATTCCGGAAAAAAAATCAATTTTTGCAGCCATCTAGCTCACTGCATTACACATATACCATAATTTTTATTCTTGATTAGCAAAGTGCCAACCTTTCATAATATAACCATGTAATTTGTTTTGTGGGATAACTTCAATGCATACTATGAAAAATACTATGCAAAACATAAAATTTAAATTTTTCAAGCGGCGCTCTGACCTTTGACCCCCCCCCCCCCCCCACCACCACCAAATGAAAACTAATGGTCCCACAGCATTAATATTCTGGATTTCTTTCTTTCTAATGGTCATCTCACTGAGAAAAAAAAATCACATGAATCTGTTTACCATTTAATCACAGCCTGGGTGATTCTTATATGGAATGACTCTTAAAATAAGATGCCATTTTATCATTTATTTTTAGTAAATTTTCCCTTTAGAACTGCAAAGAGTTCATTTCATTTAGAAATTAAAAAAAAATATGCTATATTTATATTTAGTTTTCACATTATTTATTAACAGATTAAAAATACAATAAAGTTGTTATGAAGTTGTTACTTCTATAGTTTAAAAGTTCCAATGTCCACTTGGTATTAATTTAATATTTCCATTCTGTGGTTATAAGTAATTCACTTAGTTTCCTATTTATTAGTTATTTTACAATTGATTATAAATATGCCGTTGATTTCGTTATACCGATACAGATGGCTTTGCAGAGGAGTCACGTTGTGAACTCTGGGAGTAGTGGCTAGCCTTTCAATTCCACTCTCTATCCCTACGAAGAGCAGAATTCATTTTTATTTGTAGTTGCTATCATAACTTCTCAGTATTGTTTGATTTTTATTCAAGACATGTTGATTTTAAACCCATAATGTTTTTTTTTTTTGCTTGCAGTTGTTATTTCTATAGCCCAAAAGCTCTAATAGTCCAAGAGCCGGCAGCACAAAAATCTATATTATCAAGCACAAGAAAAAAACCCTTTATTTTATGGAAGAATAGAAGTAGGACTAATGATCCATGTCTGCCGGGAGTGAAGTGGTACATAAGCCAAAAATTTGTACCACCAGTGGTTGACTTGTAGGTTTGTCATTGCATTTTTCTGCTCCCAGTCCTCCATGTTTTCATATCTTTGTTTGTTGGACAAACACAATGATGAAGCTACGAGTCAACCACTGGTGGTATTAATTTTTCGCTTATGCACCACTTTATTTCCGGTAGACATGGATCATTAGATTCCCCTACTTCTACTATTCCATAAAATAAAGGGTTTTTTCTTGTGCTTGATAACATAAGTTTTTGTGCTGTCGGCTCTTGGACTATAATGTCGATTTGGTTTTAATTCAATATTTCTATTCTGTGGTCAGAAGTAATTCACTTAGTTTCTTATTTCTTATTTATTTTACAATTTAACATAGGAAGATTTGTGGGATAAAATGCTATGATATGCAAGAAGCGATAGTCCAACTGTGAACTGTGTGCAGTAGTGAATTGAGGGAACAGTGACCAGCCTTTCAATTCTACTTTTGACTCCTTGGAGACGAGCGTCACGTATACGTGCCGCATAAGGTGCTCAGAATCATTTGTTATTCCCACCAGTTATTTTTTATTGTAAATTTTGCCTTATTTAATCAGGGCATTTTCCCGATTAAATTAGGCAAAAAATTTTCATTTTGAAAAACCGGTGACAAAAGAATAAAAATTCTGTAACAGACGCTCGTCGCGAAGGGTTAAAGCCCACTATAGAGTTTGACATTATGTGTATATATATAAGTTGATTATACTGAAAGTTTCTCTTCAACTTATCCTTATGTTCTGTAAATACCAAAAATTTAGAACCTTCTCTTTTAAAGTCAATAATTCTATCTCCGCTTGTCGCAATATAGAGGCTGGCATTCCACAGGGAAGTGTAATTAGAACTTGGCTGTTCAATGTATATATTAACGTACTATTCGTAACGGCATCTCCTTAGAATTATATGCGAATGACACTATCATACTGTTCAGAACCATTTTATTGCACATTGTGATCGAAAAAGCCAGCCCTGTCTTCATGTCTTTTTTATCTGGTGGCACATAAAGTAAAAGGAGCAAAAAGTGCCGCCATGGTTTTCTCAAAAAAGCCTATCTCTCTCGACATTAACCCTTCCCTTAACGACGATGATATACCCTGGGTCACCTATTACAAATGCTATGTGTTTATCTGGATTCTAAATTAAACTGGGCTACGCAGATTTGTGATGCACTCTCCAAAACTATCAAAGTCCGGTGTTCCCTCAAATCGTTGTTATCTTAGCATAAGTGTCAGCCAAATTCGAATACGTTATTACTATATAATTCATTTATCAGATCAAACATGACATACGGGTCTATTTTGTGGGGGTTATGTCTGTGAAACTCAGATGCGGAATTTAAAAACTTCCAAAAACAAAATATTTCGTAGGATTTGTAAGGCAACAAAGTTTGTCCGGAACGACGCAATATATGCCGATCTCAATATTAGGCATATCTGGCAAGTTATAAAAAAACTTAACCTAAACTTTGATGGAGACAGTTTTCAGATACCCAACGATACTTTGAGATCTATCAGACCTTAGAGTGTTAACAAGGCTGTTGTAAAGGAAAGACAATTGTCATCTTGAGCAGATATGAAGACTTTGCCCCAGCTTCCAAAAGAAGGAGGAGAGAACACCTTAAACGCATAGGTGAGGACTTCGAAATTCTAAATGTAAGCGGTTTTCATTAAAAACAAATTTCTGGCATTTATCTTTTAAGATCTATACTTTATGACGACTTCTAGCCTATTCATTGGGCGACGGTAATATTATCTTTCCTAATATGAACCCTCGATAAAATTGTACATATTTTGAATGCGCTCTAAAGTTTAAAAAAATCTTTTTGCATACATTTGATATTGCATTTATTCCTTAGTTTTTAATTTAAAATATTGTTTAGAATTATGATAAATTTAAATGAAATTTCTTTTTTGTATAGTCCTGATTTGCTTCCCTTTGCTATGTTGCTGTTCTATCTTACAGGCATTCAACATCTCGCCAGATTGCAGACATTCAATTGGGAAGAGTTTGCTCCAACCAATCCGAATATCCCGCATGATGTTTTTTAACTAAGCCAACTGTCAAAGCCCAGCCAGGTGTACTGTACCCCCATTCTGCTCAACTTGGCTGCTTTCCTGCTTTTGGTACGTTAGCACTGAGATGAACCATGGACTTTCTTCAAGTTATTATAATTCCCGCTTCGACCATGTAGGACCGATGCGAGGCAAATGTGGGCATAACGACTAGCATCAGCACTCAAGATGCTACATGCTTTGACCTTTGATCTATCTCTACGAAGTGGATCATTTAATTTATTTTGTAGATGGCAAAAGGTTAGAGAACGCCAGACGTATCCGTTAAGACATAGAAATCCGTTGAGCGTGTTTCGTACGTGAGTGGATAATTCCCAAACTGATTGCCTTGTGTTCTAGAAAGCTTTAAATAAATCATGAACATTGTATATTTTTTAATTAATTAAACATAGAATTTACAAGCAAATTGCTTTAAAAAAATAAAAATAAAAGAAAGATTGGAGAAGTTCGATAAGATAGAATAAATGGTCAAGTGCGAGTATTGCTCGCGCTCAGAAGGTTCCGAACAATAAATATATGAATCGTTAACTGTATTACTAAAACAGATTGTTGCTAAAAGAATAATAAGACTTTGTAAAAAGCTATAAACATAGGGTTGGGTATAACTGTATATACTAAAAAAGTGTAAATGGATATACCATGAAAGTTAAAAGCATAGATGCCAACTTGTACGGATTTTTCATACCACTAAAATTTAATAGAAATTTTTGACTTATTTAAACGTTAAAATTTCTTGAATTATGGGATTCAATTAGCTAAAGGTTACTATTAAATTTTAGTGGTATGAAAAATCCGTACAATTTGGCAGGTATGTCAAAGAGATATGGAACCTAAATAATATCAAATATAGTTGTTCTGTATAACTCATCTTTTAATATTATCCTAATCTGATAGATTTTTAATTAACTTTTAAAGTCACCCTAGGCGTATTGAGAGATCCACTCAATGCAAACTAGTAGCGAATCCCATAGTATTTATGTGATTCTTCCCAATTAAGTGGTCTCAGGACTCTTAAAGCTTCAAAATGTTAGAAATTTTGATTTTTTTAGATGTTGAACTCCTATCACTTCTGAACATTTTTACATAATTGTTTCCTTGAAATTCCCATTAGAACAGAAGTTATGGCTTTTAGAATTATACCCGCTCAATAGTTGAAGCGGAATTTCCGAAAATTTGAAGTCCTTTTTCTCCAAATGACGTTTTTGAGCATAACGCGCAGGATACCTCAAAAAATTCTGAATATTTTTTCATGAAATTTACAAAACATATATTTCATGTTAGTCTGTATAAACTGAACCTAAAATTTCCTTTTTATTTTTAAAAAAAAATATTTTTTAGGTGATTATACGGTTGAAACTTAAAATGTTTTTGTATTAGCTAAATCGGGGAGACCGGAGCAAGATGAAGAGCGGGGTAAGATGACGAATGTCTTAATTTTTTTGTTTTCCACTAGGTGGCAGCATTAACTGGACACTACTGGCTCTCCTATCAGCCGTTCGTTAAACAATAGTATCGAGACACTAAATTTGCCATTTTTGTGTTTGTTGAGAAGCTTTGATTGTTTACCGCTGCCACGTTATAACTTTTATGCATGTGTAAATAAGCTCTGCTACAGATACAGGTAAGATATATCGTTTCTCTTTAATATTTATGAGTAACTTAGTTTAAATACTACCTATTACCATGAATAAATGTCAGTTAATCGCCTTCCTTCATGGCAATAAAAACGAATATTTTTAAACAGGCAGTCCGGGTGTTTCGGAATTTATTAAACTAACTATGTTGAGCATTCTATTTAAATCCTGTAAACGCTTGTTTGTCTATGTGTTTGTCCGCGCGACCTTGTGCTTCCATCTCCTCTGGGGCTAAAGGGTGCATCGGATCAGGGGAGGTGTCGTACGAAAGGGGGCGACCAGAGGAAGCACACCCATCAAAGAAATGTTAGAACAAAGGGAAAATAAGAAGGAAGAACAGGAAAGTTTTAAAAAACAGAGAAAAGAAGCTCGTGAAGATAAAAAGGGAGTAAAAAACACAAACTAAGTTCCTGTAGGCCTAAATCTATTAAATCCAGGCCAAACAGTCCAGTTGCATTAACTTCAAAGGATGGGGTTTTCAACTTCAAAGGATGGGGATGATGTCCTGCTTGTGACGAGGAATATTGTGACCCACCAACAGAAGAGTGGATACAGTGCTGTAAATGCCAAGAGTGGTGTATGGGGAATGTTCCAATTATGAAAATGGTATTTTTGTTTGTGACTATTGTGAGCTGCACGACTAAACACTTCAACATTCCGTTATAATGCATTATGCTTAGTTTGATACTTTGTAAGATGTAAAAACACAGTTATCATTTGTTAAACCATGTAACATATTCAAAAGATAAAATATGTTCAACCTTTTTCAGTGTTGTCATCTTGCCCCAAGGCCAAAGTCATCTTGCCCCAGTACTGGGGCAAAATGACGATTTGTCACTGTTATGAAAAAATAAAATTATCCTTTATTTTTTTATTTGAAAAATTAAATGGTAATATATTTAATACTACAAAGGAATGCTCTAACAGTTCATGTAAAATTAATTTTACGATACTTAAAAATAAATTAATAAACAACAAAAAAATTTAATACAGTCATCTTGCCCCGGACTCCCTTACAACTTTGCATTAAAAATATAAAAAAGCTTTAAATACAAACTTATTTAAGTTCAGGGTAATTATTATAATCTGCAGTATAAGTAGGCACCAAAATTTTCATTCTAGTTGCAATATTTATTTTGTAATCCCGCGCGTAAGCTGTTATGTCACTGCTCGACAAATGTCTAACGGTTAAATACTAATTCTGCGTCTTGCAATTTTTTAAATACACGAAACGAAAGAACATAGTTATATCTTTCATCCCAATAAAAATTGTGTTTTAAAATCATATACATTTTAAGACAGTAAATGCTGAAAATGGTCTTTTTTTTTTTTCCAATTTTAAGAGTCCTGAGACCCTTTAATTTAGTCTGTTTTTAACAATTTGACGTTTATTGCTTTTATACTGCTACTGGATATTAAATTGCGCATACAGGGTGTGTTCACAAAGTTTCTAGACCTGTCTGAGAATACAAAATTTATCAAGCATTTTTGTACAGCGAAAAGCTTTTTCTAAAAGCGGTGGCTTTTGTTCTTCGAAATATGACCTTTGAGCATCAACACACCGCTGCCAGTGTTTTTCCATTATTCATAGGCTCCTTGGAAGTCTTCGCTCACAAGCCTGTTGAGGGACCTCGTCGAAGCTGCCTGGATCGCTGGAATCGTGTCAAATAGTTTCCCTTTCAGGTCTTTCTTGATCCCGGGAACAAAAAAGTCGCTGGGAGCAATGTCTAAACTGTAGGCGGGCTTGCAGCAATATTGCCACGTTAAACTTAGCCAAAACTAAGTGGTGTTGAGAGGGCGCATTGTCGTTGTGAACAATCCAATCATTTCTGATACCTGGGCGGACGCTCCGGACTCGATCCTTCAAATCCTCGATCATGGTGGTGCATTCCAGCGTAAAACTGACCTGACCCGGCACGTCCTCCCAGACATCAGAGACAACTGCATTGTTCACCACGACAAGGCGCCCTCTCACATGTCGCTCGCAGACGCCAAAGTTTTGGCTAAGTTTAACGTGGCAATACTGTCACAAGGCCCCCTACAGTCTCTACCTCGCTCCCAACGACTTTTTTTTGTTCCTCCGGATCAAAAAAAGACATGAAAGGGAAGCAATTGGACACGTTTCCAGCGATCCACGATTCCCGCTTCGACGAGATCCCTTAACAGCCTTGCGCTTGAAGACTTTCAGGCAGCGTATGAATATTGGAAAAAACGCTGGCAGCGGTGTGTTGATGCTCAAGGGTCATATTTCGAAGAATTTAAGTTCACTGTACAAAAATGTTTAATAAATTTTTTATTCTCAGACCAGTCTTGAAACTTTGTGAACACACCATGTAGGCATTAACAGTTGTTAACTAAGCATAGAGTACGCCGCCCCTGTCATTATGTATGTCCAAACTGTCAGTATCTTTAAGGGTTAATATCTCGGCTAATTACTGACGATTTTTTTCGAAAATCATTATCAACAATGCTTTTATACTTCTGCTACGATAGGTACCTCCAACGGTGCTCAACATTTTTGCTGAATGCCCGTAAATCGAAATTTGTGTGTGACAGAAAAATGCGATTTTCTCAAAAACTATGTGACCTAGGGTAATCGCTATAATTTTCCTGCAAGGTTTAAATTAACGTCTACTACCTCTAATTTTTTCATAATTTTAGTTTCCTTAGATTCGGAATTAGATGGGGGGGGGGGGAAGCTATTTTTGCGCTACATTTTCGACGATATCTTTAAAAATATAATACTTAAATTTAAAAGGAATGTATTTTTGAGTTCAGCGTTACGAAAGCTTGCACACGATACCCCACACGATATACAAAGAAAAGAGTTTTTTTTTTTCAAGTAGCTTAATTAGCCCCTATACATTTTTACTAAATATATTTATGAATGTTTAATAATCTGAAAATATGTGGGTCAATAGTCTTTATTACTTCCCCCAATTTGAACTTTCCACGTTCCATAGTTTACGAGTAAAATGGCTGTGACAGCCAGACACCGGAGTGATCTTATAATGGGTCCGTTTTTACTTTTTAAGCACGGAACCCTAAAAACTAAGTTCATTTTAAAATTAAGTATTTTCATTTTAAAAATCGATAAGCTAATTATGCAATGCTTATGAATGGTACAACATTTACACACCGTCAATGTGAAAAATATAAATCTCGAAAGATATTAAATTTGATAAATCCTCTATTACAATAACAGGTGTATGAGCATTTTGCGCACGTAAAAACAAAGACATCAGTGGATTCCACTAACTCGTTGTATTGGAACCTCTAAAAATATGAAAATTTTTATAGACACAAGCAGTAAAACGCGTGTATGAACGTGCACCTGTGAAAACAGCAAAAGATCGGTGGATTCAGCTTAATCGTTGTATTGAAATCTCTAAAAATATGAAATTCGTTAAAACCGCGATAACTATGACGCATATTAAAAAAATCCCATTACATAAATCAGTAATATTGTTGTACATTATATTTATAACTTAATTAAATATATTTAAAAATGAAAATATTCTTTTTTTTTCAAACTTTTCGCTGGCGGGTTTAATCCTTAATTGCATAGTGATGTAAATTTCCATCACCTTTTTATTTAATTTTTAATACATAAATTAAGTTCTTACAACCACTATATTTATATAGAAACATTAATCCTCTAAAAATTACAAAAATATGCTACTAAATAAAGTTAAAAATCTATCTTAAGATTTCTGGTGTCTAATCCTTAATATAAAAATAAAAAACACAATTCTAAAAGAATAATTCATGCAATTAAGGGTTAAAAAATTTGAAACAAACGACATAACACTGAACCTCCACGAACTCATACCGAGCTAGCTTAAAACACAATTTTAATAAAAAAAATTAACGTATTTTCCCTTTCAGCACCTCCTAAATAAATCGAATTATTCACTTAGTAGGGATAGAGATTGAAATTGAAGTGTTAGTGAAATAGTGCATTGAGATGGGGAAAATCAAATACGAGGATATGATAGATTGGCCAAAAGTTGCTATCGTGTTTGGGCCTTCCCAGCACCACACAGTAAAGGAAGTTGTTCAATTTGTCGGTGTATCGAAGCGAACTGTCCAGTATATCTACAAGGAATGGTTTATCACTAGTTGACATGAAACACGGCGTCAGAACTATGGTCGGTAAAAGACACTAACCCAGGGGCGGACTGGCATAGTTTGGCCCACCCCGCTAGAATTATGCATTGGTCCACCAATCGACAACCCCATTTTTAAAATGTTTGAATACTGACTATCAACACGACCCTTTGCTATAACTCTATGAAGATGACTTAACCCCAATTTAAGACATATTAGCATCTTGTAATAGTTTATTTTCAATTAGTAGTAATTTCATCGAGAAAATAAATCTTGTAAGCGGGGGAGAGGATAAGTTGCTTAATTTTTAATTATTTTTTAAACATGTGAAACTTTAAACAATTAAAACTTGTACACGTAACAAATAAAAAGTTTTAAATTTCTTATGGGAATTCTGTTCAGATATTTTTATTCTTTGTATTAAAAAAATATTTGGTCCAATGGCGAGTCAATTGCGCTGTCAGCATCAACCAACGATATCGTTAGAATAGATGTTGGCTGGCTACTTGTGAAGGGGCTCCCAACAGGAATAGGGCATCGCTGACTCTAACCTATAGAGAACATCTAGGAACACCCACCCCTTACCCGGAATTCGGAGCCAGGCCCCTTTGCGTGGAAGGCAACATGTTAGCCACTATGCCGTCGAAAAAAGTTTAGACTTGTCTGTACAAATGCATTGAAAATTTTATACTGGAAAGAGTTAGTACTATTGAAATTGACACACACACATTGGATAATTTGCTATTTAAAATATCATTATATTTATTTGTACATTTTATTTCGTTATTTGAAATTATCAACATATATGCACTTTGTATATTGATTATAGTTTGTTTAAAATACCAATATAGCACATGAAAATTGAATAGTTTGTTTTATATCCTCACTACTAATTTGAATGTCAGATATTTGGACAAGTCTTTAGAACTTGGGGCATGTCCAGCTATTATCTTATCATAATCGTAATCAAAAGACCATTCAACACTGATTAAAATAAAATCTTCTAATAGTTCTTGTCCTAGAGATGAACGTATGCAGTTCTTTGTAATTTTAAGTTTTGAAAACACTCGTTCACAAGACACTTGAGTGCATGATAAAGTCAATAAATACTTATAAGCTATGTATAAGGTTGGATAAATACAATCATAGGCATTCAAGTCGCTCTGTAATTCTAATGCACAAGCTAGGCATTTTTTACATTTCTTATTAACTTTACAGCGATTCTGATCATCTTTCATGAGTTCTTTTGAATCTTTCGTTTCTCTGCAGTAAGCGGCTGGAAGCTCGCTACGTTAAAATTTTTGCTGCAATAGCGACTGATTATAATCGGCTTAGTGCCGGGAAAATTGCAGCAACTCTTTTCTGACATAGTCTTTCTTGACTTTTTCCAAGTCAGACAGATTACTAAGAGATTCTTCAGCAAGTTCATTTAATAATTTAACCTCACTGAAGCAGCGAAGATCGAACCAAAAAATGTCTTTCATGAAATAGTCATTTACACGTGTATTCAACTGCTGAATAGTAGGGTGGAACTTAAGTATAGGATAAAAAAAAAAAAAAAAAAACTTTTTTATTTTAATGTGTAATAGTGAAAACTTTTTTCCTTTTTGTATGTCTAAACTATAGGCTGAAAAGGTTTTTTAAAATTAATTTGTTTTCCGGTTCTTCAAAGACGTCAAAGTTTTGAAATTTCAGTATAAAGTAACTTAAAGTAAACAACGTAGCTGTTAGCTCATATCTGCTTATATTAAGCAAATATTACCCAGAAGTCACCCGAGGAGGTGGCTAAATATCAACTTCCGCTCTTCTTACCTCCCTTTATTATGAATTAATTCAACTGGATATCCAACCTACTGGCTTATAATTCTTCTTAGGCAAACTTCGTCATTACACTGCGGAAAAACAACTTTCCCAAGATAAAGCTATCTCTGCTTAATATCTATAGACGGTTGATGTAGCTCGCGAGACAATTTTGACACACATTTCCACTGTTTAAGTACGACAAGGAAAATCTAAATTTCTTCATCCGATCAGCCCGTCAAGACAGGATTAATTTTTAATAGTCTATTAATTCAATATGTTCGCATTTTTTCAAGTCGCTTTCCTATCTGTCCAGAAAATCCTTTAGTACCCGTAGTTTTCCCAACAAAATGTTGAAATAAGTGTCAAAAAAAAAGTTCATTTGCATGTAATAAGCAAATTATCCATTGTAAAGTTTTAACAGTCCGATGTTTTCAAAACTTCCGATGTTTTCAAAACTTCAGATTTACGTCTTACATTGACGGCGGTTCTGTTTCGCCTAATAAATTTCGAACTTGAAATGTCTGTATTAATATTTTGAAAATGCACAAAATTGCAGTGGCTGTATTAATATAAGAAGAAGATGTCAATGAAATATGACCAATATATTTTGATCCTGGTTTTTGAACTGAGACCATGTGTTCTTCTTTAATGATTTTTCGTTATACTTTTTCCCTTTGCTTGAGTTATCACAGTGTTATCCTTTCTGCCACCAAAATACAAACCTTAACTCATTTCGTCTTTCTTGTTCTTTCTAATTCTTCTTTTTCTTTTCTCTTTGTTTTTTGAAGTCCTTCTTTCAGTTACTTTTTCTTTATTATCATCAGAAATACCCATATCTTCTAAGGTGCCATTTTCAATAATATTTGCAGTTCTGTCTAATACTCCAGTTTTTTCACCTTGTTGATTGTCAGATTCAGGTTTAAAAGAACTGCCGATTGAACTAATTCCTTCCGAACTATTGTTTTCATTTTGCGAGTCATTCAATCAAAACATAATTTTTTTGTTTTAAAATAACTTTTTCTTTCCTTGATATTTTCCTTTTCAAGTCTTGCTACACATTTTTTTGTAGTTTTTATATCTATTGATGCTATTGCCATCACCCCATCTCTCTTTGGTCTAAGAAAGTGACGTTTTTGTTCTGATAAACGATATTTAGTGCATTTACACAAAGAAAAGTTTTTTGCACGATTACCTAACATTTTGCAATTTTATATCGGATGTAGGATTATTCTTTCTAATCTTAATATTTTTTTTCAAATTTTGACATTTCTGATGGTAGTCTCTAATCATTTTTTATGATTTGTGTATCAGAAACTATTGGAATTGAAGGTCTCAGCAATACACTTTTAATTGTATCAGCAACAGCTTTAGATGTTTCAGAAACAGCGTGTTCCAGATTCCAGCTGTCATATTTTAAGTTAAATTGAACCCATAAATAATGTTTCATAACATCTTCATATGTTCGCCAAAGATGACAATCCAATGTTAATTGTTTTGGTTCGCAAAATATCAGATACTTCAACAATTTTCTGGATTTAGGCACGTTTGCAGACATTGTCACATTTGGCACCGACTGTTTATTGAAAAATAATCGAAGAAACTGCTAACACGCGCTAAATCGGACAAACTTGTTATGAGTCGCAGCCAAATAAATGAGAGACAGTGAAAGCCGACGTCCACTACGTTGGCTTTTACAAAAGTCAAATAAAGTGGGGATATCTTTTCCATGGCACTCAAACTAAATTATTCTCTTTAATACGGGACATTAACACTTCATCAATATAATTTTTCAAAATATAAATTTAACAATAAGCTTAAAACACTTTTCATGCAATTACTGGCTTTTATTAGTTTTCTAGGAAAAATCAGACGCTTTGAGGAACCGGAAAATATCATTTTAAAATTAAAGAAAAAATATTTTCGTTTTATGGAGTTAAAAAGGAAAAAAATAATCGCTATTAGAATATACAATTCGATACTTCGTTTTTTAGTTCCACCCTACTGAATAGCTGTGTCTAAGATGACATTATAAACGTTTACCTTAAATACTTTTGACGGTGATCTGATTCAGAAGCATTTTTCAGAGCCATATCAAAATTATTTCTTTTGTGTATCCGATTGGATTTCAGGGTTTGGATTTTGTTAGCAGCAGTTAAGTTGTCAAGGCCGCTTATCTGCAGATACTTCTATGTAGGCGTATATATATTGAATAGGTTGCTGAAAATGGTTGCTATTAATATATACTGAAAATTGCACCAATTATCAATCAGTGATCTTGCCGAAAAGATACATGTGACGGAAAATCGTCCGTTTCGGTGATACCTTGTAGGCACTTAAGCAATGTTAAAAACTTATGTCGATCTTTAAAAGGATTTTAAGACTCGCCAAACTTGCTGTTAAGTGCTTGATCCTTATTCCACCATCTGGTAGCGTTTACTTTTTGTAATCGGCGAAAATGTTTATTTCCACCTACAGACTCCATATTCATTGAAGTTCATACCTTCATTCGCTTATATGACTCTGAGCTAAACACGGCTGTTGCTTACATTAAGTCCAAGATGTCCGTTGTCAATTTGCAACATTCTGTCGCATCTGACCAAGTTTAGAACATGTGCACATCAATGCACATGCTGTATATATTTATTTTACTTTTTTCAGTTTTGCCTGCAGACCTTTATTATATCTCCCACTCATATTTGCTGGACCATAAAAAAAAGTGCCAATTATTTGTGAAGAAGGGAGTTTAAAGTTTAAAGTTCTTCTTTTACTTGGGGATAAAGGGCTTCCTTTGTTGTTTTGAGGCATCAACCAATTTTAAAAACTAACCTTCACTTTACCATGCTGCACATAACGAACACAAAGTTCCAACGGCTCCGTTACCGATATATGTTGCGTGAAATCTACTTCGATACTGAATTAACTTGACTGTTTCACTTTATTGGCAATGCTTATTTGGATCTGAATGGATAGATGAGTAACGTATTTATAAATGATTTGGACAGGAATGCAATAAACGAACATCTTCATTGCCATTTAGGATTTTCATTTTGGTCTTCTTTCTGCTCTATTTTAGTCTTCTTCATACTTTCTGATGATCTTCTTTCTTAGCTTCACTTGATAGCCTGTGCTACATAACCGTGCAAAGTTTGATCATATTTACATAGCCGCTTTACCAATTCTAAAAAATTGTTATGTTTAACGTCTCTACTATTCATGTTTGTTATGTTTAACGTCTCTATTATTCATGTTTGCCATTTTTAACGTCTCTATTATTCATGTCTGTCGCTGCCTCCACTCGTTTTTCTCTATAAGCTAATCTTTGCCTCACAAGATTCGATTCTTGATCTGTAGATCATCCCTAAATATGTAAGCTAATCTTTCCTTATCTTTTGTTACTACGCAAATGTCCACAGACAGAGACAGACCTATCCCACCGAACAATTTCCACGCTTCACTGACCATATGGGCCTTTTATTTTATCCCCTATCTCTCGGCTTCTATACAAAATGAGTAACTTGCACAGTTCCTCCAAAGATTGCTGATGGGAGAGGGAAAGGAAAAATTAGGACTTACCCGATCAAAAAAGGAAAAAAAAAATGCTTCACGAGGGAATTTTTTTCTTTTGAGTTTCACAATTTTATTTCAATTTTATTGAAAAGAAAAAAACTCAAAAAAATTATTATTTCTTTTGGCCCACCCCGCGATCGCGGATTAGCGGGGTGGGCCAGTCCGCCCCTGCCCTAACCTAGGGATGAATGTCACGCGATGTCAATGAAAATCAGTTTAAAACCCGACAGGAATTGCAGCATTCAATGAATGAAGGTTTATATCAACTTGTTTCCGAGTAACTATTGCGAAGAGAACAAGATGCAATGATCATCTGGAGCAGTGTACCATGCAAGAGGCCATTAGTTACAGCGGTGCATAAATTGGCAAGTCTGCAACGGGCCAAAAAACACTACACGTGGACATAGTATAGTTGACTGGAAACGTATAGTGTGATACGACAAATCAGAATTGTGTGCTTTGTTGAGTGATACGAAGAAACGAGTGCTCCAATGGCGAAATGAGGCCCGAAGCATGTCTAGATGTAGTTTAAACAAGAGGTTGTTCTCTGATGTTACGAGAGTATTTTTTGTACTATGACCTAGGAACACAGACTAAGGTGATCATGAGCATGGACAGACTGTTTATTGAAACAGTCTCGATGATCAGGTGTTCATCCCTTCATTCGATATCTTCATGATGAGTATGCTATGCATATTGTGACTTTCCAAGATTATAACACCCGTGTTCAGAGTGTTGCATGTTTATGTGACTGGTTTGATGAAACACGTGACTGAGTTTGATGACTTATGTTTAAATGTTACCTGACTGAGAAATCCTAACACATTTCAATTGTTATGCTATACCACCTGATCTTAACCCCACTGAAAATCTTTGAGACTAATTGGAACTGCGAATAAAACGTTAACAAAAGTATTCTTGCAATTTGTTGGCCTTATCTGATCTAGATCTGTAAGTGGTGCCTCGTAATTTTCCATTTCTCTCAAAACAACTTAAATTGACTGCAGGCAAAAATATTTTTTTCAGAATTCTTTTTAAAGAAATATTTAAGATGAAGGTGTTTGAAAGGTATATCGACCCCGAGCCACAAAAGAAAATTTAAATTAATTTTTCTTCTATGATCGTACTGGGTGTCCCAAAAAGGACTGACTGATTTTAAAATTCAATAACTTGCAAACGGTGACAGATATTTAAAAAATTCTTGCAGGAGGGTTATGCATAAGGTCAAAAGTTTTTTTTACAGTGATTTTCAATTTTAGTTCGAATTACAAACAATAGATGGCGCTGCGATCAATAGACTCTTAATTCAGGCTCGATTTTTGGTACTTCGTGGCCCGGATAATACATTTCCATCTCCTTTTTCAGCATGAAACAAGAGAAAGGACCAGAAATCGAGCCTGTATTTAGCGACTATTGCTTACAGCGCCATCTGCTGTTTGTAATTCGAACTAAAATCGAAAATCACTGTAATAAAACTTTTGACCTTATGCATAACCCTCCTGCAAGAATTTTTTAAATATCTGTCGCCGTTTGCAAGTTATTGAATTTTAAAATCAGTCAGTCCTTTTTGGGACACCCGGTATTTATTAAAACACAGGAAAGCCTTCAGACACTCAGAGGGTTATTATGTCAGTTGGATATAGCATTACAAAGATTTCAAAGAAATGTGTTTATTTTCCGATAAAAGTCGTTTTTTTCCAGGGAATTTAAAAGGAAATAGGGAATTTTGAAAATTACCCAAAACTGGGAAAATTCAAATTTTCAATATTTAAAAAAAATGATTAACATTCAACGTTTATATTATTCATATAAAAAGATCGATTGATAAGTTGCTTAATTTAAATTAAAATACAACAAACAATAAAAACTAGCACGTTTTTAACTATTTCTAGGCAAAACATTGAAATAAATAAGCTATACAATTAATTATTTTTTTTATATAATTTATAAACAAACGATCATTCACCATAAGGATATACGTTTTATCTAAATCGTTAATCTCGTTTAATCTCTTTAAGTTAACATGAAATTATGTTATGAAAGACATTAAAGGAAAAATAAAGGAAATTATTTAACAGCAAGAAAAGCAATTTAACTATAAAAAATTATAGATACGCATATTTTAGCTTCTTTTACATATGAAAAACTACTAGTCTTACATCTAGACTATAAATAATACAAAAATACTGGAATGTAAGCATAAGCCATACAACAATATCTGAAAACCTGAAAACTTTTTATACTATAAAAACAAAACTTTTATTTCCAGGAAGTCTTGAATTTGTCCCTAACCCTCCCGCCAATTGCAAAAATTCCTCGGATTTTTCTTTTGCCCTTTATGCATCATGCATAAGGGGCATTCTCACAATCTTTTCATTTTTATGTCCCTGAATAATAATTTTTATTTTAGTACATGTTCTTGTGTTTTTTTTTTAATTTCATATACTGGGGAACATCCCATTGCATGATTGCATAACAATATTAACGAGATAAATAAGTTTTGGACGATATTGGGGGTCCAAATACCAGGAAAATTCTTATACCGTCCCGTGTCCCTGATGCTCATTTTTAAGTTTGGAGCTGCCTATATAAAATGGTTTCAATAAAAATAATTCGATGTAATTTTTTTCCGAGACTGGAACTATTGTTTTATATAAATATGTAGCAAAAAATTAACCTGCACACATTTTTAGGGTTGTTATTATTTTTTAAACTCTGTCACTGGGTTTTAGATTCCTTACCGTCCATCTTCTAAAATTATACAGAAAATCACTTCAGATGCAGGCACAAAAAATTTTCAAAATTTTTCTCATGCAGAAGTATGCTCGAGAAAAAATGTCTAAAATTCTTTGACAGGAAATTTACTGCAGAATTTAAATATCAATTTCAAGCATCACGGCTTTATTGGTAGTCTTACCGTCCCCAATGTTTATTCCTGCACTTTTTGAGGTAAATTCATTATTATTTTTATTTAATCCAATGTAAATAACTGTTTCTAAAAACCAATGAACATTGTGGCTACCACTTACCACTTAGTCCACGACTTGACTAAAATAGGTGGTAATTTTCCTTACCGTTTCATGCTTACCGTGCCTTTTTTTTTTCCATTTCGTCCCTTTTTTCCCATACCGGCCCCCTTTTTTACCTTACCGTCCCTTCTTTAACACCCCTTTAAGACAATGTTATACCAAAATTTTGTACTAAAAATACTACATTGTTATTATTTCTTATTTGAATGTCCTGTGGGTAATATGCAAATTCCTTATAAGTAAAAATTTACAAGAAAATAAAAAAGTTTTAGTGGTAAAATCGTAAGGAAAATTAAACTCGCAAGTTTAACATAAACCTCAGTTAAATAAAAAAATTTTCGCTGCTGACCATTTTTTCTTTATTTTGAATCATTAAGGCATTCGTCTATCAGATTAAAATGTTATTTTAGCAAGTTTAATTTCACCAGATTTTTATTCTCGAAAGTCAAAAGATTGTGAGAATGCCCCATAACCTTGTGAATTCTCTTCCTCGCCAAATCCAGGAGATTTTAAAGACCAAAGATGATCTATTGTTGGTGCGTGAGGAGACCTTAAAATTGCCAATTATCTGCGTTTGTTAACTGTGTCTGTTGGAAGTATAAAATGCATTTAGAGTAAAACTTGTAAAAATGAGACCTGTATATAACCGAAACCTGCTTTGAAAGGAAAAGTTTTACCGTCCCAACGAAAAATACCATGTTATTTTACTTTCTAAGACGGAAAACAGTATGGAACTGGATATATTTTCCCTGGTGATTCCATTTTCAAAAGTTTTACTGTATATTTTTGAAAAAAAAATACAAAAAACGTTTAACAAATTCCCCAAGTATTCTTGTGCGGAAGTATTCTCACAGAAATAGAAATGGTCGTGAACTTTATGTATCCTCCGTTCTTGATTTAAAATGGGCACATCATTTATTTAATAAAATAAGCTTTTAACTGATATACAGGATGATGATAAGAATTACAAAAAAATCGTTATCGATATATGATCCTCCAGACCCTCTCAAAGAAATGGAATGCCATTTGAGATGTGGCTATTTTATGGGATGGTATCGAGAATAAGGTAAAGAACAACAATAGAATTCTCAAAGTTACAGTTAGCGACGAATTTTCGAAAATTTCAAATGGCAAGTCCCAATTTCTTTCATCGCAAAATGATCTTCATAGTGAAAACCATAAATAGCGTTAAAAACTAATTTTAGCTGTAGAAATGTCGATATAAAATAAACGCAAAAGAAACAATTTCGTATGGGCTGAAAGAACAAATTGATGACATTGTCATCTACCGCCATTTTTTGTTTCGGTGGTCGCAGGGTCACAGGTGATTGAGGTCAAATACACCTCAATCGATTTTCGTCTCTTGGGGTGTTTAAAATTCTAGGTATATACGTCACATTCGCTAAGTGAGTCTCACATGAAAAATGCCATCAAACGCGAGATTCTACGTAGTCTTTATGCCGTCATTTATTACTGCCCATAGTCTTCCGCATGCAATTTTTCGTTGTCGTGAACGTAAACATTTAAAAATTTTGTAATCCGAGAAAAAATATTTGTTTTATGTCGCCTATGCGGACTCATTTGTTTTTCTTTCTTATTGTCTTTGCGTTTGTTTTATGTCGCTATTTCTATAACTCAAATTAATTTTTAACACTATTTATGGTTTTTCACCGTGTAGATCATTTTAGAATGGGAAAAAATTTGGGTTTTGTCATGTGAAATTTTCGAAATTTTGTCATTGTATCAGTAAATGTGAGACCTCGATTTTTGTTCTCTAACTCATTCTTGAGTCCATGCTATAAAATAATCACATTCCAAATGATATCCGTTTCGTTGAATGGTATGGTAGCTAGGGGCTTATATAACGGCAAAGGTTTTTTTGTAATAACCCTGTATGTAAAGTATTTGAGGAGATAATTACCACACATTTCATATCCTACACTAAATAAGTGTAGCATTATGAAACAGAACACTGTGTATTTGTTCTTATCTTACAACAATTTTAAGGATATTATCTCTGAATCCATATAAAATAAATTAAGCACCAAATAATGAAAAGACGATACGAAAACCTACATATATCTTAAAAGAATGTGAAAGATGAACTAAGATATGTAATTTTTGTGTTAAATTCATTTGTTGAAATTTTATGCTCAAAAAGTAACGTTTACCGTAGAATAACCTATCTCCACAATGAGTACTTTCGCTTTGTGCTACCGATAGACCCATTTGTCGCTGTAATACTTTTTGCAGAATTTCAGTGGAAGTTCGTGATAAATAAGTTTTGACCTTTTTTCCCACACCAAACGTTCCATTTTATAATATTTTCTAATTTTTTAAAAACTGATTCCAAGTTTTAAAAAGTTCCAGTCGCTGTTGCATCACTAACTTTTTGTGAGAGTCTTTTGGAATTTTACTAATTTACTTAAAGATTTAAGCCCTTCGCAACGAGCTTCACATATACGTGACATATATGGTGCATGTAATCCTCAATTCTTCCACCAGTACTTTTGAATAGCAATTTTTGCATTATTTAATCACAGAACTTCTGTGATTAAATTAAGCAAAGATTTCTATTTGGAATTTCTGCTGTTGAAATATACTAAATTGCGTATTGGACACTCGTCGTGAAGAGGTTAACCCCTTCCGGCGCAGAGCACTTCCACTGCTAAAATGATTACATGAATGAGTGACACAGGAATTTAGGAGCAAATTTATTTGGAAATAAGAAAAAGCTATATTCCACATACATAATGAAAGGAAACTACTTGTACCAAAATTCTGGTGCCTTTGTGGCATCTGGGAATAAAGTTGGATGATCCATGTAATGGAACACTGAGCCACATAGGGTTAAAGGGAATTTTAAATTTATTCGTTGGAGTAAAATACTGTTTTAAAGTTTTTGAAGAATGTCAAGTAATTGAGAATTTCCTATATTCAGAATATTGCCTTGAAATGCGTCTGGGGCATGCAATACAATAAAAGAATTATAATCATTATGGAGTACACACCACTTGCCTACCCGGAGGAGAGTTGCAACCAGAAAAGGACTTTCCAAAAAAAAAAAAAAAAAACTATTTGACAACACAGACTTCTATTTACGATTGTGCCTACTATTGCAGAATCAAGAAGGACATTTTAAAGACTCAACTCTTAAAAATAAACGGTCAAGTGCGAGTATTACTCGCACTCAGAGGGTTCCAAACAATAAATATATGAATTATTAACTGTATTATCAAAAAAATCGTTGCTAAAAGAATAATAAGACTTTGTAAAAAGAACTATACAACGTAGGGTTGGGTATAGTTGTATATACTACGAAAGTATGAATAGGTATACCATAAAAGTTCAAAGAGATATGAAGCCTAAATAATATCAAATATTGGTATTCTATATAAATCTTTTTTTTAAATCTTATCCTAATCTGTTTATGATGAACTTAATTCGGTACTGACAATAAAAGTAGTGCATATTTAAACTTAATTTGGCAATTCATAAAACTAAATTCAGCTTAATAATAATATTTTCTTTTTACAGTGTAGCTAAAACAAAACCCTTGTTCAAAGTTTAAACTTGGCATTGTGCAAAGCGCACATCAAAAGGAGGTTTCAAAGTTGCAACGCCGCTTTGGCCCATGCCGCGTTTTTCGAGATAGGTTTTTAACTAACTTTTAAAGACACGTAGGATGGCGTATTGAGAGATCCACTGAATGCAAACAAGTCGCGAACGCCTGTTTTTAACAATTTGACGTTTATTGCTTTTATACTGATACTGGGCATTGCATTACACAAATATATCATTAAAAGTTGTTATCTGTGCTTTAAAAGCCGATGGTACATACAGTACGCCGTCCCTGTCATTATGTTTGTCCAAACCGTCTGTGTCTTTAAAGAATAATATCTCGGCTAATTACCGATGATTTTTTTCAAAAATCATTATCAAAAATGCTTTTATACTTCTGCCACGATAGGTACTTACAGCGCTCCTCAATACGTTTGCTGAATGCCTGCGAATCGAAATTTGTGTGTAACGGAAAAATACGATTTTCTCAAAAACTTTATGACCTAGGGTAATCGCTATAATTTTCCTACAAGGTTTAAATTAATGGCTACAACCCCTAATTTTTTTTTATAATTTTAGTTTCAGTAGATTTGGAAATAGATGGGGGAACATATTTTTGCTCTACACTTTCTACGATCTCTCTCAAAATATAACACCTAAAATTAAAAGAAATGTATTTTTAAGTTCAGCGTTACGAAAGCTTTCACATGATACCCCACATGATATGCAAATATAAGAATTTTTTTCAAGTACCTTAATTTGCCCCTCTACATTTTTCCTAAATATTTTTGTGAATGTTTAATAATCTGTTAATATGCGGGTCAATAGTCTTTATTACTTCCCCCAATTTGAACTTTCCACGTACCATAGTTTACGAGTAAAATGGCTGTGGCAGACAGACACAGGAGTGATCTTATAATGGTTCCGTTTTTACTTTTTAAGTACGGTACCCTAAAAAAGTATGTAATGAAGGATTTTGTACAAATTTCTTAAGATATTTGTAAATAAAGGTCTTGTAAAATAATAGCCTTGTGGTGCAGTCTTGTGCACAGCGCCATTCAAGCCGTGCATTAGATTGCTCTTCTAAGAAAATGTTGCCTAGATAAATTAATTTTTTTTTGTAAAATTAAATTTAATGTAAAAAAAATATTTTCCCAATTTAAATAGTTTCTAATTTATCAATGGACAAATATGTTGAGTTTGAAGTAAATAACACTAAAGTGAGTTTTTATGTGCTAATGCACGTATTTATTTATATAAGCAAAAATAAATAAAAAAATAGAGAATGAACTCATAAAATCGTAAATGAATAGAAAATATTAAAGAAAACAAACATTACACATCATCATATTTTCACAAATTTCATTTTTGGATGAGTCATCCCTTCATGTGAGACATCATATAAACTTAAAACTTTTCACATAATTCCTCTCTTTCATAAAAATCTCGTGGCAATGAAAAAAAAATCTAAAGGTAATTAGTTTTAATGGAAACTGACTAACCATCTTTGACCAATATTGGGCGGCCCGGGTTTGACAGATATTGGTCAGTATTGGATTACGACATCGATCAATGCAGATAATCAATATTGTCTAATATTGGAAAAATGGGTTAACAGTTTAACATTGCTCGATCCAGCCTTGCTCGACATTGTCCGATATTGCAAAATCTCCGTTTATGAAATTGGCCAGTATTGTTGTGCTACTGGGAATTTTTACTCATTTTTGATAAAATATTGTATTTAGGAAATATTAAATAAATTGCTCTGCAAGATTTGTTATCTACCCTGTATCTGGTAAAGTTAAGGAAGCCCAATTTCTGTTAAAGCTAATTTCTGCCTTCCAAATGAAGTTAGAAAAACGAATTATTTTTCTTCGAAATGAACAATACATTCATGATTGAGAAGAAACAGGTGAATGCAAAGCAAACAAAGAACTAAATGTGATATGAAACATTTTGTTTTTTATTTGATATAAAGATATGTAGGAGGACATAAACCTGCTATGCCTCAGAAACGTTTGATTGCATGAAAATGAAATGCTTATATACAGTTTGAAAATTGTGCTACAGCTAACAAGTACGATATAAACATTCATAATGTGGCTTGCGTACCAATTTAAGCCTCTCAGTAAATTGTAACATCTTTTTTGAAATCTTGTTTCTGTGAGAACTGTTTTAAGGCACTTTTCACTTAAGGACTTAGGAGCTATTCAGTGTACTAATACAAGTTACTGGATATCCAATCTGATGTGCTGCTGACACGATGATAAATACCAGGCTGATATTGCTTGGCACAAGAATAACCTGCTGATACAATTCCAACTAAATACCAAACTCCAAAGTGGTTGATCATAAGAGGTCCTCCTGAGTCACCCTGCAAAATTGAAGTGAATAAAGTTTAGAAAAAGCTTTGAAAATTAAATAAAATAACTAAAACAAAACAAAAAATATATAAATTTTT
The DNA here is from genome assembly GCA_963932465.1 of Maratus speciosus. NCBI lineage: Eukaryota > Metazoa > Arthropoda > Arachnida > Araneae > Salticidae > Maratus > Maratus speciosus. The sequence continues at coordinate 338,778,137 of OZ010787.1, read as the reverse complement.
GGAAAGCAGATTGCACAAAAATATTAAAAGTATATAGGCTTAATTATTTATTATTTAGTTTGCAATGAATGTAGATTTATTAGTTACATAGCAGTTTTATTAAAGTTTACCATTTACACAGATATATTTCCCTTTTGGCGGATGTCTGTTGATGTAATTGTAGATTTTATTAGGTTGAGCAAAAAATTCTGAGAAATTTTATATCTAATAGTTACCAGAATTTGTATCGTATATAGCAGTACTAGTGGTATATTTATAGGAGTTCAGGAACTTTGGCTCCAAAATGCCTGTTGAACAGTACGGTTTGCGTGTGTTGACCCGGCATTATTAGAGAAGAGGCCAAACGATTTTGAAAGCCGTCGATGAGATTAATGAGAATGAAGGTGCTGGTAACGGCGACAAACTTAGCCAGCAAATCCTGAATCTGGCAGAACGGTGGCAAAAGGTCGTGGACTATGATGATCTCTACTTTAAAGAATAGTCCTTGTTGCTTTTGTTGTTAATTTGCGCATAACAACGCAACTTTCACAAATTTCCCAGAACGTTTTGCTCAACCTAGTAATATAACATAACATTAAACAACATAACATATAACAACCTAGTAATATAACATTCAATATATAGAGTGGGCCGAAAGTCCTTGACATATTTTAAAATGCAATTAAAAAAAATGGACACCAAGATACTTGGCGATTCGTTCTTTCCCCGAAATCGTCTCGAGAATCAAATTTTATAGCACGTATGACGCTACTCTTTTATAGAGCCACCTGTGAACTGAGTTGTCCAATTTTTTTTTTCACAGTGAAAGAAACCGCCGGAAAAAAATCCATCTACGACAAAATATAATTTTATCCATTTCGTCCACTTTTAGTCAATTAGAAATTGTAAGTTAAAATATATGTGCAAGTTTTAATTAGATGGCTTTATCCACTGTACTAGAGTGCATTTATAAATAACAAATTGGCGATATAGGGATGAGGTGCATTCTCAAATTAAAGTGTTGGTTCAAATTATGGCAACCCACAATCCGGAACTTGCAGATATTATCTTGGACTTTTTCGATAAGACGAGTTAAACAAGTCAGAAAAAAATAGCTTGGCAATAATGGCATGATCACCAAGATATATAGCAGTTCATTTTTGTCCAAAATCGTCTTCATCAATAGTCTCCAGAAAATTTTATTGCTCGTATGTCTCCACTTTGCTATGAATAAAGGCACTCTACACTGTAAGTCTCACAATGTGAAATGCACGTGTATTTGTTCATGAAATACATTTTAATCTGCAACTTTTTCTCAGTTAATGCTCTAGATCAGCGCTCCCCGACCTTTTCTCTTTCACGTACCCCTTTTTTAGGCTTTTCATTTCGGAGTACCCCCATTTCTCATAAACATGACCCCCCTTCACCCTCTATTCAACTAGATTAGGAAAATATGCTTTTTTTCTTTAGCAATCTTCTTATAACAACCATATAATAAATCGATACAAATTGCATTGAAATTTCTAACATTTTATTTATATTACAGTTAATATTGCTTTTTATAATATTATCCAAACATTAAGAGAAATCAATGTAGCATTAAAAGAAATTTTAACTATATTACGGGGATTATTGATAACAACATTGCATTATGATATACAAATAATCAAAATGGAAACAGTAAAGAATATTGCATAAAGATTAATTGAAGTTTAGTTTAGTCTAGTCTTTTGTCTAGTTTAGTGTACCAGGCTCTACCTGATTGCTTCAGTCCATAAATTCCTTTGTGGAGTCGACAAACTATCTTCTCTTCTTTCTTACTTGCCCTTTCTTTGGAGAACTCCAAACCTTCTGGGGGCTCAATGTAAATTTCTTCCCCAATGCTTCCTTGAAGGAATAAAACAACAGCATCAAGATGATCAATGTCCCAATCATAAAGAGTAGATATGGCTATTAGCACCCTTAATGTTTCATAGCGTACAACTGGAGAAAATGTCTCTGTGTAGTCAATACCAGCTCTTTGGGAACAACCTTTGACGACCAATGAGGACTCCCATCAGCACCGTGCTTGATTTTAAATACCCATTTACTTTTAATAGGTTTACAGCCAGGAGAAAGTGACACGAGTTGCCATGTTTTGTTTACTTGTGTGCATCTAATTCTTCAGAAACTGCCCCTTTACATTTCACAGCATCTGCATGATTAAGAGCATTTGTATAAGATGTTGGAATATCAGTAGTTTGTTCTGTCTCATCTTCGAATACTGTAGATATAACATGACATTGATGTTGTTCAGATGATGTATCATAATCTTGCAGATAAGATGGCAGTTTTATTTCACGTTTAGATCTTCTGAAACCAACATCACTATTGGATTCTTCGCAAGGTTTTGCCGGGGTGTCATCTTTAGTTTCTGAATTTCTATCGTCCAAATCTAAATTTATGGAAACATCTTCTTGTGGCTTCTGATATATAGGGAAAAGTATTTCTTCTTGATAAAATTCTAGACTTTGCTCGTTTTCTGAGGCACATGAGGGAGTACAGTTTTCTGTTTCTAAGAACATTACATCTCTAGCTTCAGTAATCTTGAATGTGTTGGGATCCATGAGTCTGTAACCTTTGCTTTCTTGACAATATCCAACAAATATCATTTCTTTGGCTTTATAGTCCCATTTCTTGCGTTGACATTTGGGTATATGAGAAAATACTTTACATCCAAAAATCTTCATACGTTGCAAATCTGGCTTTTTTTCGGTCCATGCTTCAAAAAGAGTTTTAAAATTTACAGCAACAGTAGGACTTCTATTTTTACAGTAATTTGCAGCGTTTATAGCTTCTGCCCAAAATCATTTGTCTAGATTAGCTTGACTGAGCATAGCACGTGCTCTCTCGACAAGTGTGCGATTACATCTTTCAGAAATTCCATTCTGTTCGGGGGTATATGCAATATTTGTTTGATGAACGATGCCTTCTTTTCTAAAAAATTCTTTAAGGGGTAGGAATTCTTTACTTCTATCACTACGAACCATTTTCAACTTCATGTCTGTTTGTTTTTCGATGTAAGTTTTCAACAAATTTTTGGTAAACTTCATCCTTGGTTTTCAGGAAACTGACAAAAGTCATTCTGGTTTTATCATAGGCTGTAAGGAAATATCTTGCACCTCCATGCGACATAATTTCCATTGGTCCACATAAATCGGAGTGGACAAGCTCAAGAATTTCTTTAGCTCTTTTGGCTGTTGGTTAGGCTTTTGATTAGGAAATGGTTTTCGATGATTTTTTCCTTTTTATACAGGACACACAATTTTCGGAGTAATCATCAAAATCTATGCCATTAGCCATTGACTTCAAATTTTTAAGTCCAAGATAACTCAAGTGAGCAATTCTTTTATGCCACATATTGATAGATTCATTTTTCGAACAAATCAAGGCTGTGTTTCTTACAGTATCTAGATAGTTTAAAGTGTTATCTTTTGAAGTACCCGTAGCGAGAATTTTTCTTGAGTGCTTGTCAACAGGGGCTGAGCTTGAAAATTTGATTGGGGGGGGGGGAGGACCCGTCATTGGCGCCCTTTCATAATTTTCATTTTCGCCCCTCCTCCCCACCAAATCTTCACCACTCGTGCTATCATCATGTCTCTTATGTATAATTCGTCTTCTGTAATGCTTTATACAATAATTTTCCTGATCAAACTTTTCAACTTTTCAAAAAACATTTTGCACTGTTGATTTGTTTATCTAATGTAGCTATATATCAATACTAGGGGGCTCTGCCCCCTGCAAACCAAGCTTGCCAACCCCCGTTCAGACACCGCAGAATCTAAAAGCACGCTAATTTGATCGGTTTTAAAAAGATTAGAAAAGATTGAATTATAATGAAAAAACCTATAGCGATCTCCCTGTAAATGGGTTTCCATTCAATTCACTTTGATTGCAAAAATTTAAGGCCGAATCAGTTGCTGTTAAGACATCCAATGGTTGTTTTCGTGTTTGATTAACGAAGATCTGTTAAACATTTGAAAAGAAGCTAAAATAAAATGAATTAAGTAAACAGAGTCTTTGCCTCCCGGTATTTTTTAACAGCGTTATAAAACGATTGACATAATACAATTTACTACAATTTACTGCTTTAACCCCTTCAAGGGCGGTGGTTCATTTTTGGACCACTTAATTTTAATTCTTAAATGCCGCATTGGCACCAGAATATTGGAATGAAAATTTCCCTTTTATTAAGTAAATGAACAAACAGAAGAAAACAGATAAACGGGATCGAGGACTCCAAGCGAACTTCCGAAAAATATGGTATAAGACAGTAATAGAAAAGCAGATAGTTTATGGTGCTGAGGTTTGGTACAGAGATTTGAAAGAACATGCACTTAGTAAATTAAGCTCATGCCAGCGATTAGGTCTTCTCACCATCTTGTCTACATACAGGACAGTCTCTACGGATGCATTGTGCGTACTAAACGGAATCCCTCCTTTGCACATTAGTTTAAGATATCTGGTTAAGAAATATGACATAATGATTGGAAAGGACAATATAAAATATGAGGATGTAGTAATAAAAAGACAGAATATAATGATTAATCTTGCAACAAATGATTTTCCTAAGTATACTGCAATACATAACCTACAAATCACAGATAAATCGGATGATGATATTAAAGAACAGAAAGTTCCCATCGTGTACAAGGATGGATCGAAAATGATAGCTGGCGTGGGTGCCGCATATACAGTTTATCTGTATGGTGAATTTATTGAAGATTTTAAAATCTCGTTAAATAAGATGAACTCAATTTATCAGGCTGAGTTGATAGCGATTAAATATGCTATTAATTGGTTTTTGGATACCGATTACAAGAAAGTTTATATATATACCGACAACAAATCTTCAACTCTAGCTCTACAAAGAAATTTTCCAGCAAATTTGATAATTAAAGAGATTTATACTAATTTGATACAGCATCCTCACAAGATTGTGATTATTGGGTGGACCCGTGCACACGTCGGAACCCTTGGAAATGAACGAGCATATACTCTTGCGAAAGAGGCTATTAATCGTGAAAATGCTAATATTACCGAGAATGTTCCTTTTCCTGTCACCTTAATTAAGAGAATCTGCAAAATCAATACGGTAAAGGATTGGCAAAGAGAGTGGAGGCATAGTGGTAAAGGTAGAGACACTTATACAGTATTAAATAGGGTGGATGAAAACTTTGTATGTTCAGGCCGGTTATTACAATATTTTATTACTGCTCATGGCAGCTTTCCCGAGTACCTGAAGAAAATCGGAAAGAGAAATAGCGACCTCTGTGACTGTGGTTATAAAGGGAATGTTAGACACTATTTATTTGGAAGATGCCCCAAAATGCCTTATTTTTTCTATTTTAATAACTCACTTACAGTTCGCCAAAATATATCCAGAGTTCTTTTTTGTAAAGAAAACTATAGAAAGCTCTGTGCTAACTATAACGTCCTTAATGAATTGTACTCGTTCATAAGATACAAGTTTTAAATCTAATATAGGGTGGTTCTTTGGTCCTGATGCATGGATCGTCATCAGTTACTGCTGACTTGTTTTTAATAATACTCAGAATTCTTAAATATCATATATTGTGTCTGTAGTATGCTACAACCATTGTTTAATTTATCAGAATATACTATCCTATACAATTGTCAGATAGTGATTAGTATGTGGATGATGGTCTTTTAGCTGGGACTTCCTGTCTTCTACGGAAGATTGGGGTGCCATTCATTTGATGATCTGAACGTTGGTCATTGTGGAAGTGATATATGCTTTTAAAGAGGTGCGACATTGGTGCTGCAGTGTTCCAGACTTTTGGAGATGGTAGAGGGTCATTGAAGTGGACCTTTTACTGAGTTTCATTTTCGTGATGTTACATGACTATGGATATTGAAGTGTAATGACTGAATTTTGAGGATCGTCTTCTCTGACTCTGTCTGTGAATGTGGTGCGTTAAGTTTGGGACTTTGTATAGACATTATACATGAACTATTTATCAGTATAGACTTTGATACGCCACTGGTTGCATGTTACCCATAAACATGCGAATTATGTTATCTTAGTTTAATTTTGTTTTTGCCAGAGTTGCATGTAACCTCTAAACATGCGATTTTTGTTCATTCAGGTTAGTTAATCTTAGTTTTTATTTTATATTATATTTGCATGGAACCTATAAACATGCGTTTTTGTTAACTTTTGTTGGCATAGCAGGAATCTATGCTGCACAGGATTGCGCTTTTGTTTTTCTATTTTATTTGATTAAATAATTGCCGTTGGTAAGCCTGTTCCGGTGGATGAGGTGGAGCTGGATTGGTGGAGAGGGTTTTCCCGCCAGGACATGCGGTCCATTAGCCTAACGGTTGGCGTCCTGGCTGGGTGTCCAAGTAAATGAACAAAAAAAAATTTCCGTATTTCAAAATTTGTTTGTAAATTCTGGTGCTATTCACTGATTTCAACATTTTACGAATAGAAGTACCTTGCCCATGAAAGGGTTAAACGCATATTAATGTATTTATTATTTTAAAGTTTCCTTTCTCTTTTAATATTCACGTGTAAATACAATTTTCAAGACGTAATTTTCAATATTTTCCTGCTTTTAACACGTACTCATCTAATAGTAATTTGAAAGTTTTTTTTTCTGTTTTTAATAGTCACGTGTAAATAATTTTTTAATCGTAAGGAAATATTATTCTTTGCGCTGTTTTTAAAATTGAAAACAATCTCTATAATAGGATAAGTCGCCAAATATTATTCTATCGCCATCATTTCCCCTTTTCATAAGAAAGGTTTCCATTTTGATTAAAGAATAAAAGTTATTTTTTCGAATAAAACTACATAAAAGTTGCTATGATCGCAAAGAATTCTTGGTACTTTTATGCTAGCCGGTTGCAAATCTCGCCAATAGTTTTTTTTAACTCGCCAGATAGCATTTTTTTTTATTTTTCGAGTGGTAAATTAAAACGGTACTACTTGGTTATCCCATCGATCAAAAATCTATCGCCAGACTATAAGATTAAATACCAATAATGGTTGATCGTAAATGTCACATTCACTTGACTGTAAGGAAGTTATATGTGTTTACACCATCAAGTGATTTTTATTTCGACGTTTTATTTGTATTTTTATTAATGTTATACTAATTTATTTGTTCTTTCGTTATTTAAAATAAAAATTACGTCAATTTGTATAATTTGGTGAGTGGTTTGGCAATTTGTATAATTTGGCGATATTGGTCGGCGGGATTACTGAGTAGTACCATTAAAACATTAGTTTGAATTTGAAATTAAATGTCATGATTTGTTGCATTATTTAATCGGGTTTGGCGTGATTTTTTTTTCTTTACGACAATTTGGCGAAAACCTCGTTTTCGAATACCTGTTACATATGTATTTTTAAATTATTTTCTATTATTTTTAAACTGAAATAACAATAAATAAATAAAAAAATAATTAATAACTATAGAACAAAACAATTTATAAGATTTTTTTAATAAAAAGAAAATAAATGTAAATAAACATTTATTAATAAATAAGCAACAATGGCTGGGTTACCGTGTCAGGCAAAATAACGCCATTTTGGTGCCAATTAGGTACCCCATGCGTATCTGTCATCTGCACCGAATATTTTTCTTTTCGTTTCGTTTTAAAAAAAGGAAAGAAGTGAAAGCCATTAATTTTAAATGTTTCATTTTGAAATGAAAGTTTTGTATTAAATAAAATAACAACGAAATAGAAAAAAAAAAAAAAAAAAGCATTGTTTTTAGCATAGATTTAAGGGAGGCCAAACTGGTCGCCAAATTAGTTTAAAATAATAACCTTTTCTGAAATATGAAAAAAAAATATCTGTTATGATTAAAATTTGAGTTGCCATCATTAGAAAAAGTATTTAAAATGAGAAAAAAATTAATATTTCGAAAACTAATTCAAATTTAAAAATTCTAATACCAGTTTTGAGATCTGTGGATCAATACGGATTTTTGATGTTAATTTCGTCGCAAAGTATTCCATATTTTAGGAGAAATCGCCGTGAAACATAATCAGTTGTTTAATCAGTGGTTTCATAAATTCGTTACATTTCAGTCGTTTCATATATCCGTTTCATAAATTCGTTTAATTAGGATTTTATATATATAGGGTAGATATATTTTCAACAATATTAATTCACTTTCAGTTATAAATTTACTGTCAGCTGCATTTAGTTGAGGAAATTCTATAATTTCTGTAAGAATTTCCAGTTTATTCATGACAAATTCTATAAACATCAAACTGATGATAAAAGCAAAACATCAAATGAACATGTTTTGGAACAGGAAAATGCAACCAATAGTGAATGTTACCACAATGATGGGAATAGATTCCAAGCGGCATGATTGTCCATAATTGATGATATTTTGAATCTATTATTAGTTAAATATTCAAAACCAAATTCGGAAAAAAGAGCTCAGAAACTAGGTTCACCTGTAATTTTTTAATAGTAATTAGACAATAACATTCATCAACTCAGAGCAGTATAGTAAATAATATATTATAAGGATATAGTTGCTGTACAATATACTGTAGGGTAAAGTAGAGTAATGACGCTCAGAAGGGTAATCCCGATCACCCCATATCTCTAAACAAAATAGAATTAAAAACGTGCGATATGTACCGGCACCTAGCGAACTTCATCGTAAGTTCCCAGTAAGGATATAGTGACCGTCGGAAGCAAAGTATTTTTGTGGTCTCGCGTTATTAGTTTGCAGTTGTTTTATTATAAAATTCTACAACGTCTAACTTGAAGGTAAGCGTACACTCTTATTTTCAAATATTAATTTACTCATTATGTCTACAAAATATATACATTCAGCTGTACTTTCATGCTTTTATTTATTTTTGTAGTGCGTTGTTACGCCAATTATAATGCATTGAAAACCAACATGGCGATAACTGGTAATGGCGCTCGCGTCGAATTCCAGAAGTGTTGCCAGTGGGTAACTTTTTTAAAATTCAAATTTATTGATTAACACCACTTTTTTGAAATGTCAAAATTCCCCCGTTTTCACCTTAATTAATATGTCATTAAACAAGGCGAATTTTACGATTTCAAAAAAGTGGTGAAAATCAAAAAACCCAATTATAAAAAAAGTAGCCCACTATATGTGTAACACAATATGTGTGCATAATATATGTAAAGTGGGCGCAAAAAGTCTGCAGTGCTGTGAACAGCCCACACAATTACATATGTGACTTTTGTCTTACTTAAATGTTGTATTCAAACTCGGAGCGCGATTTACCTTACCATGTCGGGCATTACCGTTCAATCGATGGTTATTTAAATAAAACGATTAAAAAAATTCCTTAAACTTTTATGCAAATTAATTGATTGCAAACTGTCCCTTATGCTTTGAAGTTATACTTCGTTAATAAAATATTGATTTTTTTCTGTCCAAATTTGACTACCTATACATGCTTTTCCTTAAGTGAGCGCCATTCCCCAACTTTCCCCTACATTTTGGAAAGTTTACCGTCTGCCACATTTCGCAGACATTAATCCATTTGAATACAATATTATGCAGCAAATGCTTTTGAAGCCACTGAGCGCAAACCTGACACGGGACCGTTATACCTATGCTATGTAGTATGCTTAAAGAATTTTTATGGAAGTATCTCTTACAGCTGTAACTCCAATTTAATCTTGTTCATTTTTAGCATATTCAAGAAGTCTTATTCATAAGTGCATGAAATTTGCAAGCATTCTTATTGAGATGCAATGAAATATCGAACCACGTATTTCTATAAAGCAGATGATATTTTAGAAAAAGGTTTCAAATTTCATATTTTGAACCGAATTTAAATATAAAATAAATTGAGAACGGTTGTCTTCGTTTAGGAATTTATTATGACTCATAACAGTTTAATGTTTTGCTATAGTACAATATAAAACTGTGTAAATTATGAACTTAATTGTAACTTTTTCGAACCTTGTCTACAAATTGTGTCCACGCCCCAAACTTAGTTGGCACTGGGACAGTGTGTTTTGTGCCCATACATTAATTAATTTGGCCCCGGAAACAAGAAAGGAAAAGGAAACTACACGGTGTTGAATCTTAAATAAACACGGTCTTAAAAGAAACTGTTGAAATTTGAATTTAGTAAAATTGATCCCAAAACTTCTTTAAACAATTATTAATGCATAAAAATAAATTACAATAAGTTTTTAAGTTTTCCTTTCTCATGATTTTAAACTTTTGTATATCTTATGCAATGTATATAAATACATTTTTCTATTGAATATTTTATTTAGATGCAATATTTTACAACATATTATGATTTTTTTAAAGTAACCATGCATTTCCATACCATCTCTTGAATGTAATTTAAATTGTTTTCATATTATTCAAGCTTACGAATAATTTTCTCTGATTTCATTTAAACAAGAACTAAAAATCATCATGCATTTAAAATTCTTTTCGAAATCTTTATAACATACTCGCTATACATTTCCAAAAAAATACTTTTTCAGCAGTTATATATAATATGCATACAGAGAAGCTATTTTTTAGGTAGATTTCGTATGAAATACTACCTATTGGGATCGTTCCTATGTTGGAATTTCTGAAAAATTTTTGCAGATCTACACCGATCATGACCCCTAGAACCCAAAACCACCCTCAGTAAAAAACTTTATCTATCTATCTATCTATCTATCTATCTATCTATCTATATATATATCACTTTCTTCTGGATACGATAACTTTCATAATTCTGCACCAATCTCTTCCAAACTGATACATAAAATCAAAGGGCATAAAATCTCGGTCAAGTTCGTTAATGGGCAAAATCGGACCAAGGGGATGGAAATAGGGAGGGGATTTGTGAAAACCGAACCCCCCCCCCCATAACTTCTTAATTTTTGCACATATCAAATCAGTTTAAAGTATTTATTACTTCTAAAAATAGGGCCAAAATTTTATGTATCACAGATTTTTGATAAAGTTAAAAATGGGCTCAAGGGGCGCAAAAAATAGGGTTTTTGGAAGAAAAAAATTCATAACTTCGTCAATTCTCAAGATATCAATTCCAATTAAATTTATTATAAATCTGCTTAATATTATCTACAACTTTTATATTCACAAGTTTTTGATAGAACCAATTCGTACCGCAAAAAAAAAATTAAAAACGAAAACAAAAAGGGGGTTTGAAGAAGTAAAAAATTCATAACTCCGTCAATTCAAAAGATATAAAATCCCCATGAATTTATCATATATCTTCTTAATATTGTCTACAACATCTATATAGACAAGTTTTGGATAGGACCAATTCTTACAGCAAAAACAAATTGAAAATACTTAGCGGTTGAAGAAAAAAATCATCTATTGATTGGGTGTATTCAAATCCAAAATGCGTATTTTCTGACTCATTTTACAATTCATTTTTGCTCTCAAAGGCTTCCAATTGGTGCGTTTTCTTACTCAGAAACTATATAATGTACCGTAATGGTCGCTTTTTTGATAGAGGCAGAATAGATTTTTAAAAATGCTGTTAAAGTGGGCATTTTGAACCGAATTTCCCGAAGCGGATTGTGTTGGAAAAATGATTGCATTAAGGATGCACTCAAATCCAAACTGCTTATTTTCTGACTCATTTTTAAATTCATTTTTGCCCTCAAACGCATTTAATTGGTAGATTCGCTTATTCAGAAACTATATAATGTACCGCAATGATCGATTTTTTGATAGAGACAGAATATATTTCAAAAAAAGATGTCAAAGTGGGCATTTTGAACGGAATTTCCCGAAAAAATTGTGTTATCACTTTCTTTTGGACACGATAACTTCCGCAATTCTGCACAAATCTCTTCCAAACTGACACATAAAATCAAGGGACATAAAATCTCGGTCTAGTTCGTTAATGGGCAAAAGCGGACAAAGGGGATGGAAATAGGGAGGGTTTTGTGAAAACCGAAAAATCCCCATAACTTCTTAATTTTTGTACATATCAAATCAGTTTAAAGATTTTATTGCTTCTAAAAATAGCGCCAAAAATTCATGCATCACAGATTTTTGATAAAATTTAAAATAGGCTCAAGGGGCGCAAAAAATAGGGTTTTCGGGAGAAAAAAATTCCTTACTTCGTCAATTCTCAAGATATCAAATCCAATAATTTTATTATACATCTCCTTAATATTATCTACAACTTTTATATTCACAAGTTTTTGATAAGACCAATTCGTACCGAAAAAAAAATTAAAAATGAAAACAAAAATGGGGGGTTGAAGAAGAAAAAATTTCATAACTCGGTCAATTCACAAGATATAAAATCTCCATGAATTTATCATATATCTTCTTAATATTGTTTTCAACATTTATATAGACAAGTTTTTGAGAGGGCCAATTCTTACAGCAAAAACAAATTAAAAATACATAGCGGTTGAAGAAAAAAATCATCTTATTAAGGGTGCATTCAAATCCAAACTGTCTATTTTCTTACTCATTTTTAAATTCATTTTTGCTCTCAAACGCATCCAACTGCTAGATTCTCTTATTCAGAAACTATATAATGTACAGAAATGATCGATGTTTTGATAGATGCAGAATATATTTCAAAAAACGATGTCAAAGTGGGCATTTTGAGCAGAATTTCCTGAAGCGATTGTGTTAGAAACGAAAAATATTGCCCTACTGAGAAGATAATTGCTTATTAATCAAGTTTTAATTAATTGAAAGAAAAATAAAAACACAGTTCGCTTATAAATCTTTTCAAAAATCACGTCAGCATGTTTCATATTTTTTTTAAATTAAAAATGAATCTGAAAATGTGCCAGAAAATTTCGTGTTGTTGAGTATGGAAAAATATTTTTTTTAATATCGCCTTAACATGATTCTGATAAAACCAGCTATTTTATAAAAAAGGAAATAAAAATTCGTCAAAAGCAGACAGATAAAACAGTTAAAGTGATTTATATCTAATAATGATTTAGTTTTTGTTGGTGAAATTAGTATACTTAACTTCGAAATCTACCTCTGCCTGTAGGCCGGGCCGGCAGGGATTTTTTTAATTATTTTATTGCCATTTTAAAGTTTCGTTCAGATTAAGAAGCTAAAACGGATTAATTAAATGTATATGGCTTTGATTAACTAAAAAAATGTTTTAATCAATAATGGTAATGTATCAACAATTACTTTGAACGACTCTATTTAAAGACTATAACTGATACATGCATCAGGTGATGTATTTAATTTAGGGCAATCAAAAACACATAATGTATTTGAAAACGAACTTCAACAAAAAAAAATCTCACAAAGACAATCTGCCAGAGTATTTCTATGAAGCCCTACATCTCGTATGTACCATGCAGCATTTTAATTGGAAACATGCTTCAATCTGAATACATGTCTGATGCACGTATATGCTTTATTTTCAGTTTTACGCATTTCTTAAACACTTTTAAGCCTTTTTTATGCATTCAAAAAATTCATGCAAAAACATACTTAATGTCATCACAGATAGTTGTATACCTCGAAGGTGCTATGCTGCTTAATCCTCAAGTACTCGTGTTTTTTCTGTCGTGGCGACCATGTCGTCCAATGGTGTTTTGGGCGCAGAGTGACGCGCGCCGGGTGGTGCTCTTCCTTGGCCGGTAGCACGTGTCAAGGAGAACCGCACTGGCTTACGTTAATTCCACTTGAGGCGATGCACATAAGGGCTCCTCAGAGCTTAGACTGGCGAGGGGGTCTTGCCATAAGGCATGCTCGTTTTATACCAAACTTAAATTTTAAAGGATCAGACTAAGCCGACAAAATAAAAACAATTTTTAACAGACTTGGCTGGTCCGAGAATAGGTTGTAAATGTGTTGCACGATCCGATGTTAGTTTGAAAACACAATGCAGAAATAACATGACCTGCGTTGGAGAGTTTCACTGTATCTTAGTCCAGGCCTGATTTTTTCTGTCGGTTTGGGTCAGGTTGAGGCATACATTTTTTTTACGTACTCAGGCCGAGATGGATTTTGACTTTATTCCTAGGATATGTCGGGCAGGCAGTTTATTTTCGTAGAAGAATAGGGATAATGGAATCTTTGGAAAAATACTTTAATGAATTACGAGGAAATATTAAAATTTTTTTTTTTGTTATACAGCTTCGAAATTTATGATTTTTTTAGACATTTGTTATCTTTATTCTAAACTATATTATATTTTTAATGAGTCTTTATTTGAATGTAAAAATCTAAGAGTATTACGTACATATATAGTCTGAAATATTACTGTAAAAATTCCATATAAATATGTATGTAGGTAGTATTCTTTAAAAGAATCTTAATTTTATGTTAAGAAAAATCAGATTTTTTTTTCTGTAGAAATTGAGTAGCTCTGGGTTTTTAGTTTGCCTGGGTTTAGTTTGCTGGGTTTTGGATACCCCTTGCAATAGCAGTTGCTAATAAATTAACACTGCAAACTCGATAAACAAGTGTTTTTTTTTTTAACAAACACAATAAACCAATTGTTAAATTAAAGAAACGAGAAACAGTCTTCGTCATGTTATCCTCAGCAACTGCAACAAAAACAATTAATGTACCATTTTGCTACAGTAACATTTGAGAAAAATGTTACTTAAAACATGTTTTAAGAGATTTGGTTGTATAAAAGGCATTTCTAAGTAATTGGGGCTATTTTTGAACCAAAAAAGGCCTGGCACAAAGTAGCCTCGAAATACTAGTTTTCATGTTAGCTTTATGAAAATGTAAACATTTCCTGTCAAAATAAAAAGTTAAAGGAAAAACTATGATCACATATGGGTTACAGGTTATTAAAGGTAATATTTTGACACTTACCTTATTTGTAGCTCTTATACAGATTGTTTCACTATAGAAAATTTGGAGAGTTAAAATTTGCACACGAAAACAGTTGTTTACAAACACATCCAGTGTTGCCATTAAAAAATTTTAAATTACCCCCCAACTATTGAATTACCATATAGTAGGATATAAAATATTTGTCAAGGGCAAAAACTTCAAATTATCTTGTATTGTTTGTTCAATACAAAGAATAAACTTTTTTTATAGGATGGACCAAAGTAACTCCCGCAAGGACGAAAGTAGCCCCGGTTGACGGTATTGGAAAACCGTTCTAGCTCCCTTCGCCTCCAGTCAATTCGACGTCTTTCCACTTTCTTTCTATTACCAAGTGAACCTTCTGTGGCGCCTTACTACTTGAACATACAGGAGAGCTGTTAAGCCTTTCCTATCACTTTCAGTTCTTTCCACCTTTTTTCTACTACGAGGGGTGACCAACAACCAATTAAATAATTGTACTTCTAAGGGTCAAAATGCTCTTGCTGCACTGCAATTGATTACAGTTGATGTTTTCAGAATGTTTTCTTCCGCATGTATAAATTGTTTTTGTAAGGGAATCGAGGTAGTAATTGAAATCCTTTTTTTGTGGGAGAATAACGACGCCCTTAAAACTTCTGTGGTGCCCTACTACTTAAACATATTATAGAACCGTTCTAACCCTCTCCACTATCCAGTTACTTCCACTTTTTTAACTTCCTTTCTACTACTAAAAAGCGATACACAACTACTGAGATACGAAGCAAATAATTGTACTGTGCGTCTATCTTTCAATTTATTACAATTCCTGTTCTCATAATTTTTTCTCCCGCGTGTGTAAACTGTTTTGTTAAGGAGTAGGGTGGTAATTTAACCTCCCTTTTTTTGTAGGTGAATAACAGCACCCTTAAAAATTCTGCGGCCCTTTACTACTTAAACATATTATAGAACCGTTCTAACCTCTCCAGTCACTTCCACTTCTTTCCACTTTCTTACTACTACCAAGGGAGAAAAAAAAAACCACTGAAGGAAATAATTGTACTTATATCCTGCAATTGATTACAATTCCTGTTTTCAAACATTTTTTTTCCAGATATATAAATTTTCTTCGGTGTAGCGGAATATTAGAGGAGGAATTAAATTATATTAAATTAGATGTTATATTAGAAGTATATGAGCGGAATAGAGTTAGTAATTTAAACCCTTTTTTGTGACCTTCTGTGGAGCCCTACTACTTAAACATATTACAGAACCGTTCTAACCCCTGCAGTCACTTCTACTTCATTCTACTTTTTTTGAACTACCAAGACTGATCAACAACTACTGAGATAAGAGTAAATAATTGTATTTCTATCCTACAATTGGTTACAATTCTTGTTTTCAAAATTTTTTCTTCCGGATTTATAAATTTTCTTCGGGGTAGGAGTGGGGGAATAGAGGTAGTAACAAATCTAAAATTAAATACCTTATGCGAGTTTCGTATGTAAATAGTCACTTACTTTGTAATTTTACATTTAAAATAAAATTATTTTATAATTGTTACTACTAATGAACCATTTCTTTACGGGCGCCTGACGGACCCCGTAAACCTTCTTTGGCGTCTTAAACTTTGAACATATTGGGGGGAGGGAGGTTCCCCCCTCCCTCCCCAAAGCTACGTCCCTGCTTGTCAATTAATTTGCAATTATTAGCATCAAATACACTTAGGATATTTAGCTTCTTAGCAGGATATTTTACAGAAATTAAATTAGCAGTTAATTCAGGAACATATAAAAAACATTATTTAAAGTTACCTCCACAATTGAATCATTTCTTTTTATACTGAGTGTAACTGTTCCTTCACCTGCACTATGAATGATTTCCCTCCTGTTCTCACTGGACATGGGGCTAATTCGACAAAGTCTGTGAACCAGTCTCTATGTGATGTCATGTGTCTGTCTGTTCCAGAATCTATAATCCATGGTTCATCATTAGCTTTGATTTCAGTTTCTGAACATAATACCCAAGCTTCTTTTATTCTGTAATTGTACTCTGTTGATTTTTCAGACTTTACATCTCTCTTGTTTGCATTGCTGAATTTAGGCTTCCTTGATCTACAAAACTTTGCCTTATGGCCATTTTTGCCACATAAATTGCATTTACCATAAAATCTTGAATCATGGTTGGAAGTTTTAGTTGCATAGGCATTTCGTTCTTGATTTCCCATCTTAGCAAATTCTGAAAGCAACTTTTCGCAAATTAGATCTGTAGTCAACTCTTGAACACTATTTTCCAGAGCCATCGTTAAAAGACGAAAATATGTGGGTAAATTCGTTAAAATATTAGCAGCCACTGCTTGATCGGGGTATGTGGGAAGAATCGTTCTCATTTTTATACCGATGGAACGTATCTTTTCAGTATAGTCTGTCATATCTCTACAGTTCTCAAATTTTGTAGCAGACATTTCTTGATTTAATGTAATAAAACGATTTGAATTGTTATCTTTGTAGAGGTTTTGGAGTCTATCCCACATGGATTTAGCCGTTTCACAATTCAACAATTCTTTTTTAACAATACTGGAAACACTACTTACGATTGGGATCTTGCCCGACGATCAATAGCAGCATCTGCATTTTCTTTAGTGATAAAGATCCCGATCTTCTAGATGATAGCGTATGCTGAATTTCCATTCGCTATAATTAGCTCGACCTTTAAGTTTAGTTTTTCAAAGTTCGGAGGCACTGCACTTGGTATAGTAGCTGTAGACATCGCGCAACTTTAGCACTGTTCTTGAATTAGGCCTAACGATCGCCAAACGCCGCCGGTATAAGAAATTTTCGCTTCACCGAAATTTAAAAGACTATTAAGCGTCGTTAAAAGTTTACTAATATACGCGATGGGCTCCTGGGCCTATAACCTGTCAGAGTTAGCAGGTTATTAAACTAAAAAGGGTTTATTAAAGATAGCATCGTGTTAAGGATGAGATATACAGCTAACCACCAACATGAGGCGGGAAGAGAGATACATATAAAACGGTGTTGCCAATACAGAAAGGTAAAAAACTTACTACATGATGTTGCCAAACAGAATAAATATAAAATCACTTACTTTAACAAAAAGCTTACATAATATATGTTTTACATAACCCAGGCAATTTTAATGAATATCATGTTGTCTTTGTAGTTATTGGTGCAGTAAAAATGCGATTGCTTTCGAAAAGGCAATGTATAATTTTAAAGCTATCATTGTATCACTGATCTGAAAAGAAAGAAAACTATAAAACATTTAAATTCGTTTTCTGAGTTTCAAAGTTACTGCTTTATTGCTAATTAAATTTTGATAAAACAAACAAACAGAACAAAGAGACCCTTAGTCTATCGAACGTTTTCCAAAATTACTCTGTCTTCTGGGTCTTGATGTGTGCTAACTTGCCAAATTGCAATTACAGTGCATTGCATACTTTATAAATCATGTCAAGTAATGGGAAAAACTAATCCTAGATGTGTGATCCGTGAATTTGTTGTTATTATAATGTGCAAAATTACAGCGAATGTATGTGGAGGTTATTGGGCTGTCTCACTCAGATTTGCCTGAATTTCTAGTACTGATTCAGAAATTGCTCTTTATTTCTTAAAAGTAAAAAATAAAGAGCACGACAAAGTTTTACATAACACCATTAAGAAAATATCAACTGTGAACATGGGATAAAACTTCAGAAAAACACAGAAGTCTTAACGGTAAAACAGATGTTTGTACTGTAAATTATGCTAAAACAGCGTTTGTTCAACCCTCTCGCTGCGTAATTGTTTTATCAAAATAGCTTCGCGACGAGCGTCTTTTAAGAATTTTTATTCTTTTGTCACCGATTTTTCAAAACAAATTTTTTTGTATAATTTAAATGGGAAAATGCTCCGATTAAATAAGGCAAAATTTACATTAAAAAAATAACTGGTGGGAATAATCAAGGAGGGTTAATTAGACGAAAAAATGCATCCACGAGAAAATCTCGGGTTGCGCAGCGAGAGGGTTAATACTTAATTTCATCGTCTGTAAAGTTATATTTTAAAGTTAAATTCTATTGTTCTTAAATAATTATTTTTCCGCTGTGGTATAATTTTATCTTACTTCTTGTTATTTTAAAGTATATAAAATTAAAGCTAACACATTTAACACCCTTCTGTTGAATATCCAGTTTTATGGATACATCACCCAGAAAATATGTGATTGAACAGCATACATTTGCATAGCTTTACAGAATTTACTCATTCATAGTTTGAATTTCTAAGCATAATTATATAGTTAGAAAAATTCTCCCCTTTCAATTACTTTAAGAAGTCATTGCTTGAATCTGAATTTATAATTGCTTAGTAAAATGAGTTTTTCAGTTTACGCTCTAAGTAGAGGTCTGAAAGGGCCGGAATTTCGAGGCCCGTCCCGAACGAAAGCTATCTTGGCCCGGCCCGGTGTAAAAATTAAAAGTTCGGCCCGAGCCCGGCCCGGCCTGTTTACATTTTCACAGTTCTTGGCTCGGCCAGTACAAAAAATCTGTGAAAACAGACCCGGCCCGATTCAATTTCTACAAAAAACTCCATTTTTCTTGACATACAATTAAGATTCTTTTAATGAATATTACATACGTGTTTATGGGAACATTTTACAGTATAAGGTTAGTTGGGGCAACTGGGACATGATTTTACAATGTGACCCTGGAGCTTCTGACAATTCAGCTTCAAAAAGCTAATGTTCATTTCAATTAAAGCCTGAACTTCTGTATCTCTGTTCAGTTAGGTCCCCTCTATCAGACAGAAATGCTAAAAATTACATTTTAATATTTAAAAATATAAAAATATGCATATTTCATCTTTCTTTCTTCATGGGTCCAGTTGAACTCAAAAATGGGGTAACTGGACCAGGGGGGTCTATGTTTAACACGCGTTTATATTTTTACATATCGGATATCAGGTCCTGTTTGAAAAAGAGCAAACAACTTAAAAAAATTTAAACCAGGCAGATCATGTAAATTATATGTCAATAAACAGCGTTGTAAGGGAAACCTTTGCTGTCAGTGTGCCTAAAAAAAGCATTAAAAAAGTGAAAATATTAGATTTATTTACACCAAAAATATAAAACTTAAGTAAGTACTTATGTACTTTAGTATATATAATAAGTATAAAAGTCACGTGGGTATTTTAAGGAAAAAATAGCAAGGTAAATCTCTGAACAAAAGGCTACGTAAGTACTTAAGTATTTTATCTTTATCCAAGGGTCGCATTATATAGGGAAAATTTTATTGTTCCTTAAAGAAAGATGCGATGAAGATATTATTTTCAAAATAGTGGTAGAGACGATAAAAGATTCCCTATAGCATAGCTGCCAACATTTACGCTTTCCTCGTACCACTAAAATATTACAGTAAATGTTGCCTTATTTAATCGTCGAAATCTTATGATCAAACAAAACGAAAATCTCTATTAAATTTTAGTGGGAGCAAGAAAGCGTAAAAATTGGCAGCTATGTCTATAGAATGCGACCCCTGTGTATAGTACAATTTCAAGGTCTGGCTATCTGGCTTTCTGTGACAAGGTACTTGCATTCATAAAATGTTGAAATAATTTAATGACACCAATATTTACAAGAGAATCGATCTGAAAACATGTAAAAGTATATTTTCGCGTACTTAATAAAGGTTAAATTTTAACTATAAAATTCAGGTGCCAATGTGGCAATTAGGAATTAAAATTAAGTGATGCCATAACGGCATCACCGCCTCTCAAGGGGTCAAGAAATTTGGTTTGATACCACTCAATATGCTTTTTTTTAAAATTTCATTACGTTATTTTAATAAGGTATTCTATCATTTTCGTTATTGTGAGCAAAAACCAATGGAGAAATTTACTTCCCGTAGTAAGAGAAACACAAAAACAATTATTTATAACTATTGGGGTAACTGGATCCAGCATGGCCCAGTTACCCCGGATACATGTCCCAGTTAACCCATTCTTGAAACATTTATGGGGTAACTGGGACACCGGGCTTATATTTAAAAAATGAAGTAAATATGTATAGATACCTAATGATATTAATGTAGTTATATGTCTAATTTAAAAAAAAGATTGTTTAATAAAAGTACTTATAGTATTTTAATAAAAATTCGAGGAAGTTGAACCATATTTACGTTGTTTTTAAAAAAAGAAACGTAAATTTTTGACAACCTATCACAGCAAATTGAGAGTTATGATTAAGTTGATACACGTTGTTTTAGGAAGTAGAGATAAAGGGGCATTGCTCACAAAAGCTAAAACTTAAAAAAACCCAACAGTTTTTTATAAAATAGCCTATGGCCCAGTTACCTCGTGGTTCCAGTTACCCCAACAAACCTTACTTGATTACTATGTGTTAGCAGAACAGAAAACACACAATAAATAGTAACATTAATGATTACACTGGTCAACAAATTTAAATTTTTGCTCTGTCCTAAAACAGAAATTAGTTGTTTTTTATGCGGTTTTTTGTGCTGATTCCGAATCTAGTTTTAGATTTACTCCAGCACGTCAAGTTTGAGAGATATTTGCATATTTCAATTTATGCAAATTTAGTAAATTTTATACAATTATTTGCAAATTTAAGGTATAAAGCAATATCAGACAGGGTTTTTTTATGTTATGATTACTACCTAATTTACTTCACAAAAATGTTGTTTCTGAGATTATACTGACATGTGACTGTGAAATATTGTACCTAATTTGCATATTTTTCATGTTTTTCTAATAATGTTTCTTGACGTTCAAATATTTCTGCCGCACGAGTACGCTAATATGTTTCTAAACCAGTTTTTTGAGCTGATTTCAAATCTTGTATCTGTTTTCTTCTATCACGTCTAGTTTTTGAAAAAAGTGAAATTTTAGTTTTTGGTCAAAAAAGCCGGAAATAGCTTTTATGATACTTTGTATGATAAACTAGTTAGGATAGATTCTACTGCTTATTTTTTTCTTTTCGATTATATAAATTTATGTTTATGTTTCTGATATGAATCTGACCCTGTTCACCTTCTTGTCAATGAATTACACACCCCTAAAAAGCATCTTATATCAAACCTGTGTTAATGCCGTGCAAAAGTAGGAATTCATCTTACTCAAAAACTAGACATGGCATAAGAAAACAGACTGTAGATTTGAAATAAGCATAAAACTCTAGTCTAGAAAAACATTACGTCAATTCTGTGGCAACTATTTTAAAGTTGATAGTGATGTAAACATTACACCATTGAAAAATATGCAAATTAGGCTTAATAACTGATAAATAAATGTTAAGAATATGCAAATCGCGACATTTATCTGAAGCAAATAGTCAAGTAGTCATTATTTAGAAAATGTAATTAGATTTGACATATATTGTATCTAAAATTTGCATAAAATCGAACAAAAAAGATTAAATTTGCATAAATTTAAATATGCAAATTTCTCAAAACCTGGACCACCTAGAGATAAACGGAAAGCATATTCGGAATCAGCGCCAAAAACTGATCTAGAATCAACTAATTTTAGTTCTAGGACAAAACCACTGTTGTACAGTGTTACTTACTTTCTTAGACGTTTTAAAATTCAAACAAGAATTCATTAAAAAATTAATGTAGTTTAGAATAAAGGGTTGAAAACATGATAACTTTTGAAGCTGTATAATGAAAAGTATATTTGTGAAAATATTTCTCTGTCATTTTTTAAGACCTTTCTCAAATCCAAAGGACGTATTCTGCACATTTCTGAATTCATTTCTTTTCGGAAAAGCGTAAGATTGGCAGGTATTCTTATTAAAAAACTACGTAAACAGCTAATTTTTAATTTATTTTTAATTTAAAAGCAATATATCTTTGAGAAAACACTGCCAAAGTTAGCGTTTTGAATCGAATTTCCGGAAGCGATAGCACGGGAAAGAATAAAAACATACAATCACGGGACAAAAATATCTTTTATCTCTAAGTAATTTATCAGAAATGGAAAACGCTATTCGATTCCAAATCCCTTCTATTCAGGCCTTTCATTTTATGCCTTTACAGTTTGAAATGAGTCAGAATATGTGTCGGAAAGTTTCGCATTGTTCTGCAGTGAATTTGAGGACCACCTTAAGGTACCATGTAACTGTTCCAAAAATACAGAAATTCATTATCGTTCTTAATACTTTTACAAAACATAATGCCTGCCCTATACATCCTGAGGACGATTAAGACCAGTTTCGTCTCAGCACGACTATGTAGAAAAAAATGCAAGCCTGATCTCGGCCCGGCACGAATCTGCTGAAAAAATTAAACCCGGGATCAGACACCATGAAACTGTCCGATGCCGATCTCTACGATTTACATGTTACATTTCTGTATTAAGGTTGTCAAACTCGCATCGGCTCGTGACGTACATTTATACTTCTTCTGGCGAAAGTCATATTCATTGAAAATGGCTCATATTTTATCGGCTTCGTTTAAATTTTTATATCGGGCCTGCAGGCCCGCTAATTTTTGTTTTATCGGCCTTGCATGCCCGGTGTATTTTTTTGCCGGTCCAACCCGTTTATTTTGTTTGTTGGCCCGGCCTGTTGAAAATTTTGCTCTAATTCTGCCAGCCAGGGTACGGGCCTCGGGCCAAGCCAGGGTCCGTGCAGACCTCTAGCTCTAGGTTAGGGGAGACTAGGGAGGGTTGACCCACTTTTTACAAAATGATTTTTTATTTTTTAAATATTGAACATAGAATAAAGTTTTATATATTATTTTATTCGTTATACAATCAGTTATCAAAACAAAATTGCTACACAAGTGTAATATATAAGAAATTAAAAAAAATATTGATTTTACTCATGAGAAAATAATGGGTCAAGGCTCTCCACCTATGGGAGGCTTGACCCACTATATGGGAGGCTTGACCCACTTTGTTTTATATATTGAAATATTTGTGAAGAGAAATAAAATCAGTTTTAAAAAGCTAAATAACTGTATGCTACATGTTTTAATTATTATAAAAAATATCTTTGAAAATATGAAGCTTAAACAAACCTGTTTAGACGCAATCGCAAGTCAGAGGAGAAAATTTTTGTTTTAAACAGGATTTTGTCTGAGCAGGTATAATAGTGCAGCAGGTAAAATGAAACTTTAACATTTAAGACAGTATTCCGCTAGAGACAGGTTCAGTTTTCTTAGGGTTTCATGCATTATTATGCCCGGATTTAGTAGCCACCCTCCCACTTTTTTTGTCTCCTTGTCCTACTTTTTTTGACATTCGATCTGACAAATCTAGTTGTCACATAGTTTGGCTTCATCTCACTCTATTCATCATGTTGAAATTTGTCTACATACCTTCCTAAAGTTTTTCGATCAATGCTATGTTCTTTTCCAGCCGCATGAGTATTTAACTTATCATTAACATCTTTTAACCCTGTCAGGTTCAAAGTACTTTCAGCACTAAAATGTTGAAATAAATGACTGGAACCGGAATATACGAACAAACTTATTTGGAAATAAGAAAAAAGCTATATTTCCCATACATATTAAATGGAAAAGATTTTAGAAAATTCTGGTGCCATTGTGGCGTTTGGGAATTAAAGTTAAGTGGTTTCATAAACATACCATTGCCCCTGAAACGGTTAAGACTGCTGCTTTCATACATTCTCGTCTTATCTACTGTTTCTATTTACCTATTGTAAGTAATATTTAAAGGAAAAAAAGTTCCTATCAACTTTCCCATTTATATTTCATAATTTTTTTTTTTCGTGCATTGGATACTGTAGCAAATTTTCACATCTTTCTTTAATCAGTTTTAAACGTTTCTTTTCCATAACCCTATTTTTCTGTGGCTTTACAGAATAAATTTACTTTCAGTTTTATATATAATCATTAATCCCTCATTATGCACAGTGTATAATAAAAAGATTTCCAAAACCCCTTAATTAAAACATTGCCAACGGGCAATTTTTATCAAATCTGAATTTTAAAACAGTAGAAGCTCCGCCCTGTTCAGAAAGTTTTTTTTTTGTAAATTGGTGATCTCGATAGGTTCCCAAGTTTATGCATCGGTAAATATCGTTCAATGTACGAATTTAATATAAAATGTCTTACAATCTAAAAAAATATGGACAACACGATACAATATATTTTCTGTAAGGTAGAAGCCACACCCTTAGTCAATGATGTTTTTTGAATGAAAACGAGAATTCTCGTTTCCCGTCGTGAATGTGTTACGGAAGCCTTGAACATCTGGTCAACCCTCCCTCACATTGACTGGGTCAAGCCTCCCCACATAGTACTTTTCTAAAGAATAGCACATTGTTATGTTAAGCCTAACTTATTGTATAATCTTTATGCCTGCAATGAAAGCTCGATATGTCTGCATTACTTGAAACCTACTTACTTAAATTTCTATGATATATTTTATCTGAAAAAAGCTTACAAAATATTTCTAAAAAACACAACTTTTAGGTTGAAAACTCTTCACAATTGATTTTTTACAGAACTATTTCGATTATCAGCATGAAACAGAGTCTGTTGTTTGAGCATTCCAGCAGCTATAGTTGACACCTATTGATAAAACTCTGAAATTCTTTTAAATATGAAAACTGATGGGTGGGTCAAGCCTCCCGTATGGTCAACCCTCCCTAGTCTCCCCTACTTCGTGATATGTATTTATTCTTCAAATGTCATTCCTGGAAAGTTCAGATTAATTGTTTTAATGATGCTTTTTTATTTCTTTTGTTTAATATTGTTTGTTTAACTGCCGTGTTAAATATTAACAACAATTATACCTTTCTTTCTTAATTCAAAATAATATTACCTATTTTTGTGCCTTTATGTGTATTTACTGAAGCATATTTATGGTTTTTAGCTAGTACTTAAAAATTATTTTTACCTCTTTTTGCATTTCAAAATTATCTAAATAGCTCTTATGATACTATGATAAACATCTTTAAATATTTCGTTGTATAACTTAATTCTTTTCTGAGGTATAAAACATGAGACTCTGTCAGTCATAAATTATTATTAATTGTTCTTACGTGGTTACTTTTGAGTACCTCTAATTGTGAAAGCCTTATTTAAACGTAAAATATTACTACTAATTCTACGATTAAATAAGGTGAAATTTACTATCCAGAAATAGCGATATTCAAAAATGAGAACCATACGAAAGCAGCAGTATTTTGTAAGGCTTATAACATTATGTAAGCCTAATAATTTATTTCTAAATATATTACAGATTTTTCCTTTTCCGCTTCAAAAATTGTAATAATGTTGTAAACAAATCGTACACATAAGTACCATTTCATTACGCTAATGTAAATTAACCAAATTTCAAAAATGTTTGACACAAAGCTTTTAAAACTTTAAAATTTGTAACTTTTAATCTAAATTTCATAAGGTTATAAACTTTTTAAAACTCGATATTTTTTTCAATCGAAAAGCTAAGGTTGATTCTGAACGTGAACTGCGTCCCTGGAAATTGGCGACATTTTGTCACTTTGCGATAGTACGGTAGCTGTTTAAGGAGCTACTTCAGCCAGGCGAAAACACCCATTCGCTAATGTAAATGCAATGGGAGAAAATTTTTAAGATATTTCGTTTGCATTTGAATATTTTCAAATGATTTTTTTTTTTTGCATTCGATAGCTGAGGTAGATCTGTACAAAGGACGTTTTGCACTTTTTTGATTTTGTTTACAGGTATTTTTTTATGAGGACACTTTCACTTTCAGAACCGGTTTTGAAAGTGAAAGCATCCTCATAAAAAAATCTGCAAGCAAAATCGAAAAAATTAAAAACGGCCAGCATACAAATTTACCCCAGCTATCCAATGCAACAAACATTTTAAAATATTCAAATGCAAACGAAATATCTTAAAAAATTTCTTCCATTGGATTAACATTAGCGAACCGGTGTTTTCGCCTGACTGAAGTAGCGCCAGGGGGACGTCGGTGTAACGCCCATTAAATTATGATCATTTTTTGGATTTTCGAGAAAAAAAATGACAATTTATTTTCAAAAAGAAAACACCATTTTATTATAAAAACTTTGAACAGCAAATTTTATAAAAATAAAATCAATCTGATCATCAGAAAGATCAGAATAAGAAAATAATTCGCAATCTTCATCACGGAATTCTTGTGATTGGCGGGCACTTGCTGCTTGATGACGGCGATTCCGAAACAAACATGTTTTTTAAAATCTTAAATTAAATGTAGGAATCTGGAAAACCACACATTATCACAAAAAATTTCTATTATATATTTTTTAAATTTTAAAGTGAAATATAGAAAAAAAAAATGCTAAAGAGTTTCTTAGAAACTACAATTGCAAAAAATGGGAAGGATAAAGACAAATTTAATTATAATTTTTTGGATGTTATATATATATATATATATGAAAAAAAAACTGCATTTGGGATAACTCCAAAGTGAAAAATTATTTTAAAGTAAAATGTTAAGATGTTGCTGTAAGAAATTTTAAATTTGGTGTAAAAATAAATATTTACTTAACAAACAAAATGTTAATCTTCTTAGCACTAAAACGACCGGAAATTTTACTCAAGTTTTTTAAAAATATTTTACACCGGAATTTCTATTTAAATCTGTTTAGCATATTTGTTTAACATTTTTCTTCTATGTATCTTTTAAACTTATTTTACAAAGAAATTTCTGGTTCGAACCGAAATATATTCATATGGTAGGGGTCAAAATGACCCCTCACGGTCTTTTTTGTGTTAAAAAAAGTATTTTGAAATCTATTGAGGTCTTTTATTATAAGTGGTTCGAGAATAATGACATGTGCACATTTTTTTCTCTCTTTTTTTACTTGAAATTAAGCAGTTTCTTTAAATTTCTTCTCTTGTTGGATGCTTTTCGTCCACTGATATTAAAAAAAAAAAAAAAAAAATTCTTTTTGAGAAAGAATTTTATTAAAATACACACTTGGGTGTTTGTAACGCTAAAAAAAGGAAAATAATATAATTTTTGTTTTCATATTTGCCTGACAGTGTTCAATTGAAACGAAAGTTACGTGTAAATAAAAGTGTTACCGAATGTCTTTAAAAGTGTTCAACTACAATCGTACACTTCAAACCTTTATACACGATATACACAAAAATTACCGAATACATTCGATTTTAGACGTTTCATCGAATATCCAGAGAAGTAATTGACGAATTCCTTTAGAACTTGAGGAATATTAAGAACATACCTGATATTATATTTTTTAAGGAATATTTAATCATGAGGGCAATTAGGGGACCAACAACAAATAGAAGAAAAAAAATATTTGGGACCACACTGTAAAATATAATGCACGAAATTATCCGTAGCTGTAGCACAGGAAAATGTAAATATTCTACAACATTTGTGTTAATTTGTGTACGCACAAGTGCTAATTTGTGTTAATTTGTATAGCACGTATATTCAAGGAGATATCATGATTTTGTTTTAAGTCAAGAATTTTTTTATTTATTGCAAGATTTTAAACCAAATCTAACGTCACTTTCAGAAAATTTGACAAAATATAGTAGAAACAGCATAGTGTAATTATAATATAACTATATTAAATATTTAATGAAATATGAGCAGTTGTATGAGATAAATAGTAATTGCGCATATCAACGATGATTGCGCAAACAATACCAACGATTTTATTTTCATGATTTGGAAGTCAATGCTGTAGAGCACCTAATGTAAAGAGACCAGTGAAATATCTTGAAAATTCATGAAGGTATCGGCGAATTGCCGATCACTACCGAAAATTCAGTTCACAATATGTGATCTGAATTTCGGTTTCTTTCAAAAAATAGTTGAATGATAAGGGATTTTCCACAAATAGTCATTTTTTATTGAGTTACAACAAAGGAGTTAGTATTTAATGAATGACAACGATTAGCTTTGAAACGGATGCTTCGATTAGGATGGACCTTTTTATTTGCTGGAATTGGCTCGTTCTAGTGAGGTTTTTTTTTTTTTTTTTTTTTTTTTTTTTTTTTTTTTTTTTTTTTTAAACTAAAGCATCAATAAAAAATGAAGAATAAAAAAAATAACAAATGACAATGTGTGAAAAATCTCTCATCATCCACCCACTTTAACCCTCCGTCGGTCGCAATAGGCCAGGAGTAACAGCACAATTATTTCCGTTCTTCTCTCCGCCACTAGAGCGCGAAGGCTTACTTACTTTGAGTGTAAAAAACGAGTTTTTTACATTCAAATTAAAAATATTATCTCTTTGTACATCCCAATGAAGGTTACTGATTACTTTAAGAGCGTTAGAATTGCGTCAATTTATTGCTAATGATGATTTTCTAACAGGTGCCTGTCAGGCCCATTGCGCCCGAGCTCGGGAGTTGCGACAGACGGAGGGTTAAGAAAGAAACTGAAATTGAAGTCACGCTGTCGTCGATATCTTTCTGAATTTTTACGATATTCGACCAATCTTTTCTATAGAGTTGACTACCAAATCATGAAAAAAATCTTTGGTATCGTTTGCTGCATGAGCACGAGCAGTTAAAACTTATTTCGCAGAAATGCTCATATTTCAACAAATATTTAATGTATTTATATTCTAATTGTATTATGTTAAGTTTTCTGAAAGTGGCGTTAAATTTGTTTGAAAACCCTCCATACTATAAACAAAAAACTTTCGAAAATTTATTACAATTTTTAAAGAAACCTTTATATCGCCATAAATAAACGTGCTATTCTTACACAAATGAACACAAATATTTTGGAATATCCGTACAGTCATGTGCTACAGCTACGGATCATTTCGAATATTTTAATTTACAGGGTGATCCCAAATATAATTTTTTTCTTCTACTTGTTGTTAGTCTCCTAGTTATCCCTGCAATTAAATCTTCTCTAGATATTCGACAAAACGTGTAAAACGGAATGTGCCCGGTGAATTTTGGCTACATAGTGTAAATAAAGGTCTAAGAAAGCTTTTAAGGTTTCCTTTCTTGTCAAGGCAGATCACCGTTCATTCGAGATATGTTAGGAAGTCTGCTATGTGTTATGTTAGAAATTGAATATTTTTCATTCTATTTGTGTTTAGATAAAAAAAAAAAATAATAAGAATTATAAAGAAAATAAAAATAATATGACTTTTTGAGTTTTTTGGCATTTCCAAGTTTAAAAAAGGAAACCTTCAGATGCATAAAAATACTATTCAAGATAAGAAATGCAAGATTCGTAATCATAAAATTCGGCAAATGTTTCAAAACACTAGATTAAATCTTAAAAGCAATATCGATAAGTTAAAACTTGTTCTGTAAAGTTAAGATAAAAATTTATTATTGTGCTGAAAATGCGTTAATTAATTAGCTGATAAATGATTTATTTGATGCTGGGCATGAACAGTAAAGCTTAAAGATGAAATCGTTAAAAAGAAATAAAAGAAATTAGTGGCTTACCTGACACGAATCTCGACCTCCATATTCGTAACCAGCACATACCATCTCGTCAAAAATCACAATGTTAATGCCCCTTCTTCTGTGCCATCCTTCGCACACTTTATTGTTCAAAATGGGTACAGGAACATATTGAAGAATCTTTGGTCTCAGTTTAGAACCTAAATGAAATGCATTCTTTTTTTAGAGATGATAGCATTTCTGTAACAACTCTTATTAGTTATTTTACAACTGAAAAATAGAAAAGTTGATTCAAATTATAATGTATTATAAAGGTACATTGGTCATCAAAATTAAAGGCTAATGAGAAAAAATATGCTCGCTAAGTTAATATTGCAACCAATGCCCAATGCTGCAATTATTTATCTTAATTAAATACGATTGAACTCAAAATAGCACTTCCGCCCATACGTTAGCGTCGGAAATATGCAAATTAGATGATTGACAATGTGGTGCGCAATGGACGTATTTTTGAATTCTAGTCTGTAGTTTTGTTTAAAGTGAATGTGGCGTCTGAATGTGATCAGTATTCACTAGTTATGGCTCAAAGGCATCATTTAAGTTAAGGTCAAAAGTGGCGAATAATTGGTAGAATCGAGGAAGATCAAAAACAAATGGA
Organism: Maratus speciosus; assembly: GCA_963932465.1. Classification (NCBI taxonomy): domain Eukaryota; kingdom Metazoa; phylum Arthropoda; class Arachnida; order Araneae; family Salticidae; genus Maratus; species Maratus speciosus. The sequence continues at coordinate 338,747,323 of OZ010787.1, read as the reverse complement.
GGTCGCCCAAGATTTGAATATCCCTCAAAGTGTCATATCAAGAACTTCGAACCGCTTTTTAAGCACTGGATCCGTTGATAGATAGCCTGGTGAAGGGAGACCAAGAGCAACAACTGCATCCGGAGACAGCTTTTTGTCATTGTGACTCGAAGAAACCGCGAAGCGACTACAAGAGATTTTGTTTCAGACCTTCAGGGTGCCACAAGAACTCGAATTAGCCTTACTACTGCTGCACGAAGGCTTAACGAGGATAGACTGTACGCGAGAAAACCTAAAGTTTGTGTCCCACTCATTCCAGCTTCCCAAGGGGCCTGTTTAAACTGTTGACCTCGTCAAGTTCAATGGAGGCAAGAAGACTGGGCTCAAGTATTGTTTACTGACGAGTCCAGATATAGTCTGAACACTGATTCTAGACGTATTTTAATCTGAAGAGATGAAGGAAGACGCAACTTGGCCTTCCCTTGTCCGTGAAATATCCCGTTCGAGTCAAGTCTTCTTGGTTCCATTCATCATTACGACAGCAACAGTTTAAACAGGGCCCTTGGGAAGCTGGAGTGAGTGGGACACAAACTTTCGGTTTTCTCGCATACAGTGCATCCTCGTTAAGCCTTCGTGCAGCAGTAGAAAGGCTAATTCGAGTTCTTGTGGCAGCCTGAAGGTCTGAAAAAAATCTCTTGTAGTCGCCTCGCGGTTTCTTCGAGCGACAATGACAAAAAAAAACGGTCTTCGGATGCAGTTGTTGCTCTTGGTCTCCCTTGACCAGGCTGTCCATCAACGGATCCAGTGCTTAAAAAGCGGCTAGAGTTCTTGATATGACACTTTGAGGGATATTCAAATCTTGGGTGACCTCCATTTGTTTTTGACCTTCCTCGATTCTACCAATTGTTCGCCACTTTTGACCTTAACTTAAATGATGCCTTTGAGCCATAACTAATGAATACTGACCACATTAAGACACCAAATTCACTTTAAACAACACTACAGACCAGAATTCCAACATACGTTCATTGCGCACCACATTGTCAATCATCTAATTTGCATATTTCCGACGCTAACGTATGGGCGGAAGTGCTATTTTGAGTTCAATCGTATTTAACTAACATAAATAATTGCAGCATTGGGCATTGGTTGCAATATTAACTTAGCGAGCATATTTTTTCTCATTATCCTTTAATTTTGATGACCAGTGTAATGGCAAGTTTATTTGAGTGCATTGGCATGATAAAATATTTTGTGTACCAGTATTTCTAAATGAGCACGTTTGTACTTGTTTAGAGAGTATATGTATAAATTAGCCGTCAAAAAGTACGAAAATAAAAATCGTAAGATACAAGAAAGAAAAATCATGATGCATCAAGGCTAGATTATGAAACATTTTCCAACACATTCAGAATATTATAACGCAATTTCGCCGTTTAGTAAGACGAAAGAAGATATCTAACTAAACAATATGTAAAACGCATAACACATTTAAAAATCTAATTTCAAGAATTACTCTTTATAATCGTAAAAGTAATCGAGATCTATTCTGAAGCGCATTAAAAGGTCTATAAATTGGTATATATACTACACAATATGCTAAAATTTAGTTCAGTTAGAACCGCATAACACACTTGAAAGTCCCCCTTCAGAAATTTCCACCAATAAACGAATATGTACTCGAGATTTTTGTGTAGCCCTGCATATGATCTATAAAATTTATAAACACCAAGTAATGTGCAAAATATTAATTAAATTTACACACCAAAACTGAAAACACAATTGCAGCAATTATCGCTCATAGACAGTACTGTAACAGAAAACTTTTGAATGTATTTATTTATGTTTGAAATTGTCTAACGTCATTAAACTACATTGAAAACGAATTTTCCCCATAGACCATAATGTAACTGAATGCTTTTGTGTGTCACTGTAAACGAAATATAAATACTACACACTTCATTTTCAATAGCGAACATGACATAGTAAACTTTACCCTTTTGCGACGAGCGTCACGTATATGTGACGCACAGGGTGCTCAGGATTCTTGATTCTTCCTACAATAAAATTTGATTTATTTAATCAGACATCTCTGCGATCTTCCTATTTTGAATTACCAGTGAGAATAGAATAAAACATCTGTAAGAGACCATCGTCGCGAGAAGGAGTTAATAACATATATTAATTACATGACAATCCGAGTATATTTACGCGAGTTAGAGCATGGGCCAGACAAAAAGTCAAATACTTTTCAGCTATGCTGGGAAGTGCTAAAAAGGTTTCAACACAAAATGTCTGAAATAATTAAGAGATGGGGGTGTGAGGAGGGGATAATCAGTCCCTTTTTTTATTACAAAAATATATAAATTCTAAATCAATCAAAGCAAACTGCATGAAAGTATTAAATTAGAACCTGGACAAATTTAAATTGAAAATGTATATTAATCTTTTGATTACGGGTCAGGACTGGCAATTATTTTTATATTCAATTCTACCACAATTTGGATTTTTTTCTGGTGGATTTCTCTTGAAAACATCCTAGTATAGGTGTTTGGCAGAGAATATTTCTCAAAAAGGGGTAAGAATATAATAAAAACTAATCCACTGGGAGGGAAATGATTCAATCAGTAATGAAAGGGTTAATAGCGACTTTAATTCCTTTTTATTTTTGAACGCGTTTTTTTAAACTGAAAAAATGTGACAAGAAGTTTTAAAATTTTTACATGAAGTTTGACACAAAGAGAAAAAAAAATCGGATTTTGTTCAATGATTAATTTTTTACCCGTTCAGATCTGAAGAAAAGCTAACTGCATATATATAATATTATTTATCCCCAGAGAAAAGCCATGTTATATATGTTTTTAACAATGAAACGATGAAATTTTGCGATAAGTGATAAAATTTTTGAGAAAAATTATTAATTTATGTAGATTATTTTAAGTTTTGAAGGAATAATCATCCCAGACAATATATATATTCATACACCATATTTAAATTTAAAATGGACATTATAAGATAATATAATTCTAGTGCAAGCTCCTCCAATAATAGATCATATTGTCAGATATATTTATCACAGGTTATTGACTTACCGCTGCACATTGAGATCGCTGCACATTAATTTTGAAAACAACAAATTAAAAGTATAGAAAATCACCTTCGAAATACAACAAATTTTTCCATAGTTTGTATAAGGTCTCAATACTTATCGAATTCGATTTCTGAATTTTCTAAAGCATTTAAGGGAACTGAACACATTTAGCTCGTCCCAAAAAATAGAATTTTCAAATTTTATATTAAATTAAAATAATTTTATTTCTTAACATTTTTAAACTAAATTTACGTTTCAATTATTTTTGCCTTCGAAATTATCACACAAAGAATTCAGTAGATTTCTCTTTAATTCTACAGTTTAATTTTTTTTAAATCTCGTAATAGTAATTTTGATAGTATGCGCATGATAAAAAAAACCACTGGATAAAAGAATATGAAATTTGCATAACTTAGAGATGCAATATTTATCTTTAAAATGAATTAAATTGGAGATATTTTAGAAAATAAAAATACTAGGCTCGAAAATATTTTTAAAAAATCTAGTAGTTTTCAATTTCTACAGATTAGTTTTGAAATTTTAATGTAAAATAGTCATTTATTTAAAAGATTTTAGAGTCCTTGTAGTCTATAGAAAAATGTAATATTTATGACTTCTGAGCATTTCAAGACACTTCATAAGGTAGCTGTTAAGAAATCCTGCACGTAACATCAAAATTATCATTCCGAGATTTAAAAAAAAAAGTTTAAAATTTTTGAAATAAAGGAAAAAGTATAGAAATGCGCTCTTCTTTCTGTGATAATTTCGAAACACAAAATAGCTGAAATTTAAATTTCGTTTCAAAACGTTTAGAACCAAAATGGCTTTCATTTAATCTGAAAATTGAAAATTAAAAATTTTTAATGTGTTAAAGGTGCACTATCCCTTTAAGAATCAAAATTATTTTAGTATACTTAAGAATCCTAGGATCACATTCACAGTTATTTTAACTTTGGTATTAAATTGAAATGAAGATGAAAATAGCACTTTAAGGCAGCGGTGTAAAAATCTAGGCGCCAGCGGCCAGTTTCTCAGCGCTAAATTTTATTCGTTATTTGTAATCTAATATTTAGTCTACATTTTATGTAAGAATGCTAATAAAATTTAAGCGACGAAAACTAATAAAATTAAGTGGTGAGAGACTGCCCGCTGGCGTCTAGATTTTTACACCCCTGCTTTAAGGTATTCCACTACGTTTGACACCCTTTTTTAAAAAGTAGAGTAAAAATGAGTATAATGCTGATTATTTCAAATATAGCACCATATATAAAGACAATTTCCTTTGTTAACTGAATTATTTTAATGCATTTCTTTATTAATCTTTACAATTTTAAGGAAAAATAATGTAATATTTCATTTTTACCGAAAATTGTTCTCAGGACAAAGGTAGTGATAATTTACTGACTTCCTCCATAAATATACAACTTCAGTTATTAAAAATGTAATGAATTACAATTTAAGCCATGAAATAGAAGCTTATAGTGATATATTCATTCAAATTCTGATTTTAGGGATTTTTTATAACTTTTTGCACGTTAATTTATAAAAAATAGCTATAAAAGTTCAGGAAGTTTTTAGATGTCTAATCCAATAGTTTTTACATGTCCAAAAATACATAAATTGTAGTCAATTAAAGCTTTATATAAGTATGACCATAATTTTTGGACACAGAACGTTTTACGCAGCTGATTGTTCATAAGAACCATGCTTTTCAGAAACGCATTTGAAGTTTTTATTTCTGAAACTCCATTAGGAATATTTACTCTAATTCTTTAAAAAGCACGATATTTATATGCCGTATTTTCTTTAATATTAATATTAATATTAATATTATAAGTTATTTGTTTTTTATTAAGTTATTTAACTTCCGGTTTGAGAGATGAAACAAAAACAGTCATAACTACACTTTGAATGTTCGTACAAGGGAAAAAAAATTATATAGATAATTGTACATAGATAGTTCAAATAGAACAATATAATTTTTGAGATACTTGCCAAAAATTGGTTGTATAAATGTAGTGGAATGCCTTAACATAATTAAATATCAGGACAATTGCCATAACTTACCAGCTTCTAGTGCACCCCATCCAGCAGCAAATGCAACTGATCCCAAGAAATCCAAACCTTTCTCTGGCAGACAAATAGGTCTGATGTTATAAGTATATCTCACAGGTTTATCCAATACAAGAACAGCAACATCAAATCGGTCCGCTTGAGGAGTGAATCGAAATTTTGGATGGACTTTTACTTCATCGACACCATAAGTTTCACTTGGTAAGCCCTCTAGTTCTGAATTAAGTATATAATCTCCTAATGTTACCTTGATATTTCCAGGGTTATGCTGAGTTCTGCAAAAAAGTTTTAATCTTAAAATCAAATGTTTTCATATTTTAGGTTTTAAAGGTAACTTACATGTATAGAATGCAGCAATATGATAATGATTCAGATCGTTCCGGAGACAAAACAAACTTACAAAACATTATTAAATGGCATTTGAAATTAATAAGCGAAAAGCGAAAAAATTCTCACGAAAAAGATACTTACGGAAACTTACGGAAAAATGAAAATCTATCAAAGCTCTTTTTTATATATAGCTCGAAAAATTCTGTATTAAAAAGTAAAAGTTTATATCAAAAATATTGGGAAAAAGTGGAAAAATTTACTTAGCAACACAATGTCCAGCTGTAACTACGTGTCTCCATGCGACCAATGCTCCGCCGCAGCGACTTCCACCGACTTGAATAAAAGCCTGAAAATAATAATAAAATTATTAAACATATTTTTATTAATTATAATTTTGCGTTGGAATCTGTAAAACGCTTCAATCAATACCAGCCACGGAAACTGTCCAAATGCAGCATCTTCACCACCAACTATCCTCCTAGTTTCAGCTGAACTTCTGCCACAAGCTAAAATAAAAATTTCAAACATTATTACAATGTTAATTTAACCTAACGTTACAAAATAACAACCAACAAGTATTTTGCAGTGGCGGCTCGTGGTCGGCTTTCTAGGACACTATACACGCATGACTCCAACCTTTTGCTTTTTTGTTACCACTATTTAAACTAATATAAATCTTCTCTTTATTTAATTACAGAGTTTCTTCGTTTAAATAAAGCGAATATTTCTATTAAAAAATAGTAACACAAAAAAGAGCAAAAGTTGGAGACATACATTTAGAGTCCTAAAAAGTCAGTCACGAGTTGCCACTGGTATTTCGAAACATAGAACTTTATTATCACTCTTAAACTCATGCGTAATTAAATCGTTTTAATTAAATACAATGGAAAATGAACAGACAGTTAGTTAATTACAAACAGCAGCAGAAATACACAAATTTCCTCTTTTCCAATTATTAGTTAAGGCTACAAGTCAGTGAACTTCCCAATTCCATCCGCAAATGTCAAACCTATGGGCGTAGAATGCCTTCGTATATGTATAATATCTCCTCAGGAAATTAATATTTTTAAATTTCTTTTTCTATGTATTCTTCGTAAATAATGTCTCTTTTTTTTCTTAGTTGTCAAAGTATTTCTAAAATATATGCTTAATTTAATATTTTATGTGTTAAAAGTTAACGAGCTGTGAGTAAGATTTTAACATTTAAAATAAAATTAAGTATATATTTTCGAAATACTTTGAAAACTAACAAACAAGTGGATAAGTGTGATCATAGATCGTACAGAGGGTTTCGTTTAATATTCCTAAGTGCCCCCCTTGGGGGGCAGTGGGCAGATGGTCACCATGATTTTTGATGCGGCCTGATTTTTAAAATTTATGTTATGTTTTATAAGCTATATTAAAGTTTAAACAGATCGTCAAGTTATATTTCCTAATTTTGTTCGCGCACCTCTCTCAGCTCCCCCCCCCCCTCGAAATGAGACGCGCCATTCTTCTTTATAATTTTTTATCATGTGTTATATAGTATCTTAAAGTTTAAAACAGATAGCATTGTTAGATTTCCTACTTTAAATGAAATCGCGGTCTTTTAGTTCCAGATCCCACCACCTGGGAGTTCACTCTATTCTTAACAAAAGCGTATGTGAACGAAACTCCTTTACACAACCTAACAGTAGATATGTTACTCGAGGGGGTGGCGGTCTTCAGCAAGAATTTAAGATATTTGTTGAAATTACTATTCGGAAATAGTGGTAACTTAACTTTTGACATATTTATATTTAATAATTAGCATGTATCTGAGCACTTCGTCAAAAAACAGCACCTGAAACGATATGAAACGCAAAGGTAAAAAAAAAAAAAAATATTTCGCCCCTCCTCTCCCCCCACCAGCCAGAAATTTCACGCGCCATTTTTTATAAACTTTTTCTTATGTGTTATAAACTATCTTAAAGTTTCAAACATATCGCCTTGTTATATTTCCTACTTTAAATGAAATCGCGGTCTGTTAGTTTCACATTCCACTACGAGGGAGCGCACTCTATTCTTAACAAAACTGTATCTGAAAGTAACTCCATTAAACAACTTATCAGGAAATATGCTAGTCGAGGGGAGTGCCGGTCTTAACCAAGAATTTAAGACATTTGCTTAAATTGCTATTCGAAAATAGCGGTATGAACACTTATAAAACTTTTGACATTGAATTAGTAATAGTTATCTCATCACGCCATCAAAAAACCGCACGCAAAACAGTACAAAAAGCGCTGTTATACTGCCTAATTTTGTTCGTGCCCCTTACCCTTTCCTCCCCCTCCCAACCGGAATGTGACGCTCCATTCTTTTTTATAATCATTTAGTATTTGTTATAAATTATCTTAAAGTTTCAAACAGATCGCTTTGTTGGAATTCCTACTTAAAATGAAATCGCGGTCTGTTAGTTCCACATTCCACCACCAGGGATCGCACTCTATTCTTAACAAAAGTGTATCTGAACGAAACTCCTTTACACAACCTATCGGTAGATACATGGGTCGGGGGCGGTCTTAACCAAGAATTTAATATTTTTGCTGAAAATACTATTCGAAAATAATGGTATCAATACTTCTGAAATTTTTATCTGGCATAAGTAACATTTATGCTGTATCTTAAAAAAATCGGACACCGTTCAGAAGAATACTGCAATGAAACATCACGTGACTGCCTTTTAAAATAAGTACATAATAGAAATAAACCAGTTAGTGAAATTAGTGCCCCTCCCCCCTTTACCAGAATTTTCACGCGCCAATCTTTATTTTAACTTTTCTTATATGTTATGAACTATCTTCAAGTTTCAAACAGATTGCCTTGTTAGATTTCCTAATTTAAATGAAATCGCGGTTCTTGAAATCACGTGGCTTCATTAGGGTTTTTTAAATACAATACGCATTTGATAGAAATAAAACCAATTAATTAAATAATAATTAATATCTGAGCTTGTAATTAAGATAGGAGTTAGAAATGGGCATCAATGAAATCAGCGAAGAATTTCACGACGGGAAAATTTAATCTAAAAATTTGATATTTAAAAAGTTTAAATTTCGTATTAAAATATTCTACTACGGAAAACCGCAAGCGCCATCATGTCTGACACCTGCTTCCCGCGAAAATGAAATCTGTTTTCCTTGTCTTTGCAATTAAAGAAATTAAATTTTTATCGATCGATGTTTAGTGGATTTTTCGTGTTATACACAACGCAGTGAAACGATCTGTATACCAAATGAAAGTAGATTTTTTTTTGCGTATGTCTGTGTAAGTTAAAAATGTCTTGCCCAAAAACTTTCTGAGATACAAGTCGATTTAAAAATGTCCAGTACACTTTTTTGCTTAAAGCGCGCTCTGACAAACCTGCAATTTCGAAGCGCAGATGTGTAGCAACCCGGAGGAGAAATGAAAATATTTCAAGAGTCCGTTTGTACATGCATTCATTTTATACCGTTTCTTCGTTAATGAGACGTAAAATTGGGAGTTTTTAATTAATAACGTCCGTTAAGTACGACTTTCTCAAAATTTTATGATTTGTCGTTTGATCTCAGGTGTCCAGCTATAAGTATGCAAAATTTCAAGTCTCCAACATATATAGTTTCTGAGAACGGGCTCTGTGACGGACAGACAGACAGACAGTCAGAGGAGTGAGACGAATAGGGTTTCGTCAGATGAACGAAACCCTAAAAAGAGGCATCCTTAAAGAAGAGTATGCAGAAAAAAGATGTTAAAAACATTAATTTCCTGAGGAGATATTTTAAATATACGAGTGCATTCTGCGCTCATATGTTTATCATTAGCGATGGGAATTGGGAAGCTGACTGACTAACCCCCTTAAGAGGGATGTCGGTGTAACGTCTGTTAAGTTAATTTATGTAGGGTTTTTTTGGGAAAATAGGACAATTTATTTTCAAACGGAAATCCTCATTAGATTAGGCAAACTTTAAAAAAGAAATTCTATTAAAATAAAATTAATCTGATCACCAGAAAGCTCAAAACAAGAAAAAAAAATGATTTGTAGTCATCTTTTTTATTATGGGCACAGGTGATTGATAACGGTGGTTCAGAAATAAAAAATACAAAGATTTCAAAATTTTAATCTAAATGTGGAACTCTAGAACACCATTAATTTTGACAAAACGTATAATATTATTATTATTTTTTAAATTTTAAAGTGAAAATTTCGGAAAAATTGCAAAAGATTTTCTCAGAATCCTCTTTTGTCAAAATACCAGGATTATAAAGACAAATGTACTGGTTCACCAGATACGTACAGGTCTCATGTAGTGACTTCATCCGAGAGTGAAAGTCGATAGCTTAATTACTAAATTGTCTACGATGCCCGTCGATTCAAAAAACACTACTCTGAGAAAAATGGACTTGGTTTTAAAAGAGGTATTTATTAGAATTATAGAATTATTGCAACGCTTTATTTAATTGCACGTTAACCAAAATGGTGTTGGAAATAAAAAAAATGTAGAATATATATGTTTTTTATTTTACGAAAGTTTTACAGAGGCATTTCTCCTTAAATGACTTGATATGTAAACAATTCATCTAGGCTTGAAAGCAGGCTACAAAAATGTCGTTGGTGATGTCTCATTTCAGCGTGACATGACGTGGAATTAAATGTTTCTGTATGTGGGCTACTATAAGATAAATTAATTTTTTATTTACTTTTTAAGGCATAGCTAATCAAAAACAAGAAATGAACCATTAAAATTTAATATTATTCTTTAATATTAAGTATTTAAGGTGAAAGAAGAGCACCAATAAATGTTGCACGCCTAGTGAACGCTTTCTTTTAAGTGTTGTGGCAATTCCTCTCATCCCTTTATTACTGATTGATTAATGACGCTAATTTTTACTTTCCGAACAGATAGCGTAAGAAAAGTATGGTAATCAGATGCTTATATGAGTGTGCGAGTGAACACGATGGCTTCCAAACGGTATTTTTGATTGAGATACCATTTGGCAAATACGTTATAGACAACTGTGGCAGGGTCTGTATAGATTTTCGTACAAATTGAACGGCGGATTAGGTATTTCAATCATTTTTAAATTATTTTAAAACCACTTTACGACCGATTCTTAAGGGAAAATTATCAAAAAACCGTGAAAGAGCATAACCGATATATTGTGGCGATGTTTTCAAGCATTATTGGCTCGGAAATAACGTCTCCAGTTCCGACACAAGAGGTCCAGTGTTCGAATAACTTTATCAGAAATTTATTAATGCAGACTTTGATTGGAAATACGATTTTTTAAAATTAACCAAAAACTGTGATTAGCCTTTTAAAAAATGAAACAGCATCTATCAACCGAAAGTCAACTGGTGATCTAATAATTTACGAAAAAAAAAAAGGAATTATACGAAGGTATACAGGAAATCAGACTTTTTGTGCAACAGAAGAAGATAAAAGATAAAATGAAAAAAACTAACAACTTAGTATAAACAAGTGTAGTAGAAACAAAAAGGAAGTATTGGTTGGATTTTCGCGAGAACACTAAAGCTTAATCAGTAAAACAAAAAAGGTAGCGTTTAGCAACTTTTTATAGATATGATTTATATGTCCTCTCATACGCCCTAGCAGAAACGCATACCCGTTTCGCAATATATCAAGAAATAACAGAAAAAAATTTTGTCTTTCACATTTTATAGCCCACCCAACAACATCTAAATCAAGAACGGAACAGCCTTTTACAAATAATGAACTATCCAGAGACATTTATTTTTTTAATAAGAACATAGTTCCAGCTGTAAATAATCTAGGCCATATTCTAGTAAGAATACTCTATAGAAAGTTTCAGTCTTTAATACTCCAAATGTACAACGCTCTTTTACTGAAGAACTATTTCCCAAATTCCTAGAATTTAGGTAAACTACACTGAGTGGCCAAAAAATTAGACAGAGACACCCCTTATTTCAAAGTAAACCAGTCCGGCAGTAACGTAGAATGACGTAACAACGCGAAGTTACTTATATTAGGAACTCTTAGTTTCGTACGACGTAGTTAGCACGGAAGTTACAGTAAAAATGGGTAAGACGAAAGATTTAAGTGACTTTGAACGAGGGATTATCATCGTGCAAGAAGCGCTGGTGCCAGCATCTCTGAAACGACGACTCTTTTGGGATTTTCTCGCCCAGCAGTATCTCGGGTGTTTAGAGAGTGTCAGTTGAGAAATAAACACTTCAAGCGATAAGGATCATTCTAGTCGATAAAGTTATGTGAACGAGAGAGGTGAAAGGCGAGTGGCACGCATAGCCCGCAGCAACAGAAGGACAACAACACGACAAATCACAGCTGAAATCAATGCTGGTACATTAAAAAGCATATCCCAACGCACAACAAGACGGACTTTCCAAGGGATGGTTTTTTTCAGCAAGATACCACTAAGAGCCACTTTCGTATCACAGAAAAATAGGAAAAGATGTTTGTTGTGGGCGAAGAAATGACTAAATTGGTCATTTGAGGATTGGAAAAAAGTAGTCTGGTCCGATGAATCTCGTTTCCTGCTCCACACAACACTGAACAGCACAGCTTACCTCAACACAATTTCCAATCACGTGTACTTGTTTAAGGCTATAATGTTCCCTTACGGAGATGAATACTTTCAGCAGGACAATGCACCTTGCCACCGTGCTCGGTCGGTCTTAAATTAATTTGAGGAACATCAATTAGAGTTAAATCTGCTTCAATGGCCAGCTGAGTCCCCTGACCTCAATCCTATTGACAATTTGTGGGCGAAGTCGAAAGAGCACTTCAAAGCTTGGAAACGCCGCTATCCAATCTGTTCCAACTTACAGCTGCCATCATGTCAGCATGGGGAAACATTCCTCGGCAACGGTATCAGGAACTTGTTGACTCCATGCCAAGAAGAATATCGGCTGTAATCAGAGCTAAAGAGGGACCAACTTGTTATTAGAGGTGCCTTTAATTTTTTGACCACACATTGTACTTTCTTTCTTAAAAAACAAAAACCGAACATGGAAGCTTCTTCTTAGGTCTATTTAACTACTACCGGTATTTTGAAAAATATTTAAAAACTAGTCCTCAATAAATTGCTTCGTTAGAAACTCACAAGAACTAAATTAGTATCAAAATGTGGTTTTATACAGTCTAAATCTACACAATCGGCTTTTCAGGAAGCTTAATTTGACAGATATAAATGTTTATGTCATAACTGAAGAGCTGAGTGGATGAACATGTTATGTGATAATGCTAAGATGCTTTACACACACGCACCGTTTTATCGGTTAAAAAAAGGAGAAAAAATCGCCAAACGTTGGGAACATTTCCTTCAATGGTAACCTGGCTATTATGCTTGAATTAAGTTATTGCTGTTGAAAGGGCGTAGCCGGATAAGCATTGGAAACATGCCTCTTAATCAAATTTCCTGATTTTTTCACAGACGTAGCTACCTATCTGATAATCTATTTCCCTTATTTATCACCTTATAAATATTGATATTTTATGAGATAAAAATGTTTTTTCGATTTTTTTTAAAAACTTATTTTCTCAAAAACTACTGCACCAAATTTCATTACCATTAACTAAGGTTATATAGATACTAATGATGAACTGATGATGACTGGGAACTTTTGTATAATTTTCTGTTTATAAAAACTGTGTTAAACAGCGACAAAAATATTTAAAAATATAAAAATCATATCTTAACGTTATACGAAAATTACCATTTTCCTGTTAAAAATTCCTCATATGTGCACCTATATTATATATAAATGCCGAAAGTGTGCGTTGGGAATAACATATAAATATTTACAAAAATGTGTGTAAAAATACATACAATTCATTTAAAGGCGTTCTTTGGGGCGGAGCCAGTCAAAATCAACGTCAGAAGTATTTTTGGAATAAAGTCAGCAGACAATGTATTAACTGCTGTATTTTAGATTTCAATAAGCATATAGGCCATCTTTTTCAACATTATCGATACTTATTCGATATCGAAAACTAGCGTTTTGTATCTGAGATAAAAGAGAAAAATACATAAGCTAAAATCTTTATCAACGATTTAACGCACAAGTACGTACAAACCTGACATAAAAAAAATCACATAGGGTCGTTTCGATTATTCCCGGATCCTCTTCCTCAGTGCGAGAATAAAAAGAATTAAAATGGGTTCGAAGAACCCCTGGGTTATAGCTCCGAGTATTGGCTAATGGACTGATTGAAAACTCGGGGTCCAGTACGCGGGGCTATAACCATGGAACTATTAATAAAGAGGAACTGACATATCCTTAAAATAGTGAAGCTTCAACTGTAACCGCTAGCAAAGGGGTTGTTTATCGACGGTGGAAACTCCCACCAGTAGGTTTATATAGATATTTTAAACTTATTTAAACGCCTTATTTTTACAAAATTTCAGTCATAAATAGTGGAAGAAACAATTTTTCATTTTTACTGGTAGGAGTTTTCTTTGGTGATAGTTAGGCCCTGAGTTTCCGCCATATTGTGACAACCATGGATACAAACCGACAGTTTTATAAGGCATACTGACACCGGTAAAAACAAATAGAAATTTTTATGACATTTTTGAAAAAAAATTCCATGAATAAGACGCTTCTTTAAGACGAAATCTTCTATTCAATTTTACTGGTGGGATGCTTGACCTATCGGTAGTCAGAAACTGAAGAACCGATTTCAAAAAAGCAGCAGCCATATTGTGACAACCTCCTCAGTTACTTCACTCGCAACTGGTAGACAATACACTATATGTCTCCTCCTTTTTATTCATAACTCCATTGCTATAACCTAGACTTTCTTCGAACCCATTTAGTCCAGGCAGTAGGGGAATTATACCTAGTAAAATTAATGGTAGTACTAGAAATCGGCTTCCTAGATTTTTTTGGATCGCTGAATCCGAATTTGTAACTTCCCACCAAAATTTCCCCCGGCAACCCTTTTTATTGTTTTAGAGAAAAAGTATCTAGAAATTCAGAAAGTAGACAAAATTTCCAACAAATTAGATATATGACATTATTACTTAGGATGAAGGGGAAGGGGAGATCTGCCTCGGAACATGCTCGCGGTGCTGCGTAAACTAAGTTGCGCAATTCCACTTAACCACTCACACGTTTACATTCTCCCTCCCATCTCCCCTCCGAACTTTCTCTATAAGGTTTATTTTAAGATTTTTGGGTCGCTGAATCCGAATTTTTAACTTACTCCCAAAATTTCCCCCCCCGAACCCCCCCCCCACCAAATAGTTGTTTTTAACTTAAATTTCTTATTGTTTTAGGGGAAAAGCATTACGAAATTCAGAAACTTCAGAAACTAGACAAAATTTGCAACAAATAGGATATATGACATTATGAATTAGGATGAACGGGGAGGGTGAGGGCTGCATCGGAACATGCACTGCGGCGCTACGCGCACTAAATGATGAAGTCCAGGCAATAGGGGATTTTATCTGGCAAAATTAATGGTAGTACTGGAAATCGGCTTTTTAGATGTTTTTTGGGTCGCTGAATACGAATTTGTAACTTCCCACCAAAATTTCACCCGGCAACCCCCCGAAAAATTGATTTTTTGAAAAAATTTGGTTTTTGAGAAAAGCGCGCGGGGAATGTTCCGAGGCAGCCCCCTCTCTCCCCGTTTATCCTACGTCATAATGTCATATATCCTATTTGTTGCAAATTTTGTCTAGTTTCTGAATTTTGTATTGCATTTCCCCTAAAACAATAAGAAATTTAAGTTAAAAGCAACTATTTGGGGGGGGGGGAAATCTTGGGGGTAAGTTAAAAATTCGGATTCAGCGACCCAAAAAACTTAAAGTAAACCTTATAGAGAAAGTTCGGAGGGAAGATGGGAGGGCTAATGTAAACGTGTGAGTGGTTAAGTGAAATTGCGCAACTTAGTCCACGCAGCACTGCGGCGCATGTTCCGAGGCAGATCCCCCCTTCCCTTTGACCCTAAGTCATAATGTCATATATCTAATTTGTTGCAAATTTTGTCTACTTTTTGAATTTCTAGCCACTTTTCCCCTAAAACAATAAAAAATGGAATTTTTTAATAAAAACCTTTTTTTTGGGGGGGGGGGGGGCTTTTAACCAAAATTTGGGGGGGGGGTTGCCGGGGGAAATTTTGGTGGGAAGTTACAAATTCGGATTCAGCGACCCAAAAAAAATCTAGAAAGCCGATTTCCAGTACTACCATTAATTTTGCTAGGTAGAGTCCCTATACGGTCTCTATTGCCTGGACTAATTTTAATCCTTTTTTTTCTTGCACTGAAGAAGGAAATCCGGTAATCCTCGCAACGGTCGTATGTGATTTTTTATGTCATGTTTGCACGTATTTGTGCGTTAAATCGCTGTTAAAGATTTTAGCTTATGTATTAAAATTTGCACAAAGTGTTTGATTTAAGCTTAAAAGAGAAAAATATTTTTGCTTAGAAAACAACGACATTCTTCGATATCGAAATGTAATGACAGTTATTATAATGGCTTTTATTTAAACATTTTTCTCACCACTTTTAACGAAGAGTAATAAGAGTAAGTAGTTTCGTCATTTTTAAGCGCGAGTCGCTGTAATAAAATAAGTATGTTATGTAACTATAGTTTGAGCCAATTGCGCTCATTTATCTCTGAGATGTTGCCCGGTTTGGTTAGTCATAGATAATGATTTATTCAAGAGATATACTACTCGTAACTTTCGGTTTGTTTAATGGCAGATATCTGTAGCTATTTAAATCGAGGATAAACATTAGGGAAAATTGGTACATAATTTGAGTTTTAAAAAAATTCCAAGACCGACAACACTGGATGATGCTCTGTATTTAAAAATACATTTCTCTAATTTTGAGCCGTTTAATTTTTGATCATATAGTTATATCTCTCTATATATATATCAATTGATAAATATTAGTCTAAAAAATAGTGGAACAAATATCAGGAGGTTTAAAAGTACCGTAAAGACATTGCTAATTTTTTGAAAATATATTTATAAACATATACAGTGTTGCCAGTAGGCTACTTTTTTTAAATTCAGATTTCTTGTTTGCCACCACTTTTTTGAAACGGTAAAATTACCTCTCTTTTCGCCTTAATTAATCTGTCATTAAATAAGGCACATTTTACCATTTCAAAAAAGTGGTGCCAATCAAGAATCTGAATTTAAAAAAAGTAGCCCATCTGGCTACACTGAACATATATACAAACACATAGTCGGGTTGAGTGTTTCAGGCCTCACTCTAAAAAAAAGTGACATTTATGAGGGAAAAAACTGCTGACAATGTGTACTTAATCGTGTATATAATGCATTATATAATATTATACGTAAAAATAAAAAATCAAATAATACAATAGAGTACATATACAAAAGAAAAGAGAAAATGTACATTCTAGCTATAATTACTTTTCATTAAAACTGGTGATTTTTTTTCATTTAAATTGATTGTGATCACTGTCGTTACGGCATAGATGCCGTATCTTCCCTCAGCCGTTGTTGTTTTGAATTGTTTGGCGATTTTTTGTTGGCATGTTGGCGGTGTTTACGGATATGACAAACTCGATATGGAAACCCCGTGTGACGTGTGTGTTGTGACGTGTCGTGTTCTGGCAACCCCTGAGAAGCTTAGAATTTTGTGGATGTATTTTGATATCGTGTTCTATCGTTGTCTTTTTATTTTTATGTTAAATTTATTGGATGTATTTCATTGACTATAGTTTCTGTAGTCCGTTTAAACGCTATTGCTGAAGTAATTAAGAAATATGAGGAAATTTTGACAAGAAAGGGAGGTTTGTTTATAGCGTGTCAATGCGTATTAACCCTATTTTGGAAAATGACGGCGGTGTTATGAGAGATATTTTGTGCTGGATATTTCAAGAAAGCAGATGTCTGTTAAGGTATGTTGATAATTTTATGTATATTTTGTTGCTTTAAGAGTATTTTACATTTTGCGATTGCTACAAAACGAGAAATGCTGAATTTTGAGAATGCTATACCGCGAAAAATGCTGAATTCGGCGATGTTTTTTTTCGGTAAATGTGCGCGAAGCGCTCTTACAACTATTGCTGATTGCCACTTTAGGGAGTTTCGTTTTTTATCTATATTTTGCTGCTTTAAGAGTGTTTTACGTTTTGACATTGCTACAAAACGAGAACTGCTGAATTTTGAGAATGCTATACCGCGAGAAATGCTGAATTCGGCGATGTTTTTTTTTCGGTAAATGTGCGCGAAGCGCTCATTCAACTATTGCTGATTGCCACTTTAGCGAGTTTCGTTTTTTAGGTATATTTTGCTGCTTTAAGAGTTTTTTACATTTTGAGATTGCTACAAAACGAGAACTGCTGAATTTTGAAATGCTATACCACGAGAAATGATGAATTCGGCGATGTTTTTTTTCGGTAAATGTGCGCGAAGCGCTCATACAAGGATTACTGATTGCCAGTTTAGCGAATTTTGTTTATTATTTACATTTTATTTTCGTTTCGCCAAACATGCGTATAAACCGGTGCTTGGCGACATTTACTACTTGGCGGAAAAGGGGTTTTCACGCCAAGAAGAATTCCAAGATGGCGGCCGGGGGGGGGAACTTATGACATCTGTTCCGTCGTTACATTTCGATATCGAAGAATGCAGCTTTATCTATGCCAAAAATATTTTTCTCAATTGTTGGCTGCTATATCAAAAACAATTTTTGATATCGAAGCAGTATCGACAGCGTTGAGAATGATGCCCATGTGTTTATTTAAATCTGAAATACACAAATTCTGTAAGTGCTTATTCCAAATATTCTTCGAAAGTCGGATTTGAGTAGCTCCGCCCCAAATAACGCCTTTAAATGAATTTTATTAATTTTTACATATATTTTCGTAATGATTTATATGTTATCCGGAACGCAAACTTTTAACATTTATAAATAATGTACGTCCACATATGAGGAATTATTTTACAAAAAAAAAAAAAAAAAAAAAAAAAAATGGTAATTTTCGCTTAACCATAAGATATGATTTTAACGTTTGTAAGTTTTTTTATCGCTATTTCACACAGTCTTTATAAACAAAAAATTACACAGAGATTACTAGTTATACGTATTTGGTGTCTATATAACCTCAGTCAATGGCATGAAATTCGGTACAGTAGTTTTTGAGAAAATCAGTTTTAAATAAATTCGAAAAAGCATTTTTACCTCATAAGATATCAATAATTATAATTATAAGGTGATAATTGGGGAAATATATTATCAGATAGGTATCCACATCTGGAAAAAAATCAGGAAATTTGATTGAAAGACATGTTTACAACGCGTGGTAATGGAAAGACGATAAGGAAAATTATTGCGAATGCATTTATTACATCATTGAGGATGAAATATCGAAAATTACAGAATTTCAAAACTTATTTTTAAAACAAATTTTTAGCGCTTTTTGTGATGCAGATCACACTATTTATACTAGACACTGTAACTTGGGTAAACGAAATTGTGAAATACTCGGAACGTCTTTGTGGATTTAACAATGTTTACTCTAATATAACAAGCCTCTTTAAATCATTAAAATGACGTAATGATTTTACTTGAAAGCTTGCAAGAAATTTGAGTTTAAACGATCTGATGTTTACTCTGATGTACAAGGGTATTTTAAAATCACGAAATGACGCAAGTAGCACATTTCCCATAAACTTTATGTTATAAAATATGTGTTTTTGCTTTATTTTGATTGTTTTGTAAAAATACACATTTTTCTGCTTTTTAATACGTCGTTATTTATAAGTAGTGTATTACCCATGATTTAAAGTTGTCGACGTATTAGACAACACGCATAGTTGCCAACCTCAAGATTTTCCAAATACCAATATTTTTATCCAGAAAAACTTGTTTTGTATAATCGCGCAATTTATCGAATTACATAAAGCAAACATTGTTGTAACATTTTACTGGTAGTGAACTGGTACAAACAGCATTTTGGCGTGGGATAGAAAAGCGTGCCAATCTAAAAGTTGCCAAACACCCCTGCAGTGTCGAAGCACATCTGTTCAAAAACACTTGTTCATCCACTCAGCTCTTCAATTACCGTAATTTCGGGTGTATAGCCCGCGGATCAAACAATCGTGTTTCGACCCAGAAATTTTTTAAAATAAAATGTAACCTTTTAGACCACGGTAAATATTGGTCTTCAAATGCGGAATAAAATTTCTGGGTCCAAACTGAATTGTTTGATCTGCGGGCTATACACCGGAAATTACGGTATATAAAATTACTATCAATAGATTTCAAAAAGCTTTTGATATCCTTCCCTGGGATGCAAACATAGAAGAATTGGAGTTACTGCTGAAAATCGTACCTACTTAAACTTATTAAAGTCCTACCTAGCAGTCAGAGGAGCTTTAACCCTTTACAGCCTAGCGTAGCCTCAGGGTAGTAGCATATCAGCTAATACGTTTGTTGTTTGCACACCAGTAATTGTGAAGAGAAAGAGTAGCTTTCTTTGATGACAGAAACTCCGCGATAAAATAAGACAAAAATTTCTATTCTGAAAGAGTGGTATGAAATGAAATATTTTCATTTTAAACAGAAAAACAATTCCGGCTTTTATGGGTTAATCAATTGGCAGTTCTCAAGTTTCATACATTGGTTTGCACGGTGCCGGTCCATGACATTTCGCTCCTGGCGTTTCGGTCCCGATGGCATTTCTGTCCATTTATTTCCCACCATTTCGATCCCATTTTGGTCTGTTACAATATTATTTTATACTAAGCCTCATAAAGAATGAGTCGAAAGGGCCATGGAGTCTGGGACTCTTTATATGGATTCTAAAATTTGAGATTATTTGCATATTTTATGTGTCCTAAAAATTTTATGTAAGTGCTATAGATATAGAGTACAAAAGTTTTTGGTATGATGATCAATGAAATTCCCAGAATGACCATGTGCAAATTGCAAATACAGTGTTTTCATTTTAAGTACGGTACAGATAATGATATCGTAACATTAATTAATATGTGACTTTTCCATTCTCGTATTTCTATTTTCTTCTGAAGTTATAAGACGAAAGTATTTAATTCGTGAAAATTTTGTGACGTCTGTTTTTTGGTAGATTTACACGTTTTAGCATGCCCTCAATACGATGTGACAATGTTGGAAAACGTCTGTTTGTCTGTCTATATGTATGTATGGGACCCAAATTTTGAGTCCACTTTATCTCAAGAACTAATGAATGGAATTTAAGAAAACGTTAGATTCAGTTAGACCTTCATATAGATTGGTGATGATTAAATTTGGGTGAATATCACCCATCTGGTGACACTGCTTTGCTGCGTCTTTAACAATTACCGCGATAGCGATATCTATCTCAAGAACTAATGCACTCTTATTTCAAGAATTAATGCAAGGATTTTCATAAAACTGCATGTTCTTTTAGACCTAGAGATGAATAGATGCTGATTAGGTTTTGGTATATATTGCCTATAAGATTCGATGCTACGCTGCATTTTTCACGATTTCCGTAATAGTTATATAGAACTAATTCGGTTAATTCATCCAACTTCACATTTTGTTGGAAATTGATATAAATAGATGCTCATTAGGTTTGCGTGTATATCACTCAGCAGATGACGCTGCTATCCTGTGCTTTTCAGGATTTTCGTGATAGCTATATATCGGAATCTATGCAATAGAACTTTATCAAACAACATATTTATTCCATTATATCTTTGCACGGATAGTAATTCATAGGGTTTTGATGCATGTAGTCCAACAGGGTGTGCTGCGGTTTTCAAGATCTTTGTGATTTCATTATCTTGGCACCAATCGAATGGAATTTCATCAAACTTAATATTCAGTTAGACCTTGACATAATTTGGTGCTGATTACATTTTTGTGTATATCGCACAATTAGATATGCTGTTATGCTGTGTTTTTTACGTTTCACGTAACAGCTATATCTTAAGAACTAATCCAAAGAACTTCGTAAAACTTCATATGCATATAGAACATGGCACAAATTGGTGCTAATTATGGTTTCGTGAACATAGCCGAAAAGGTACCTGCCGTTTTATCCTGATTTGCGTAATATTTTTATCTCAATAATAACGCGTGGAATTTCATCAAACTGTATATTCAGTTGTACAATCGTGGAAAAAAAAGCAAACACCCCCTACTAACTATGCAACAAATTAGAGTAGAAGAAAGTTACTGGTAAAAAATGATTAGAAATAAAGTTTACTTTTATACTGTGTACATAAAATTTCTTAGGCGGCCATCTACAAATCAAATCCAGACTTTTTTTTAATGGCAACACCCAATTTTGACAATATATTCTAAATCTTCCGTTCAAATTATGCCTCGATACAAAATTTGAAGTTATTTGGATGGCAAGTTTTTAAATTATAAACTTTCAAAATTTAGAGCTTCTAATGTTAAATTACATTTTCATATTTTTATTGATATCTCTTGAAATTATAGTCCTAATGTGATAACTTTTTGTGTGGCTATAATATTAAAAAAAGCCAAACATAAATAAATTAAATTTGTAATTTAAAAATTTTATAATATGAATTATGAAATTAATATTCGAAAAAAATATGAATTGCAACTTACAATTTTTTTGATAAGTTTATATTTATTATGTCCTGCTTTATGCGAATTCAAAATTCAAAATTTTTCTTCCAAGCAGTTTTCAAATTATGCTTAAAAAACGTCAAAATGATGTTCTAAGGGGATGATGCAGAAAATCATAATTTGAAAAAGAAATATATTTTACTCATTTTATTGAAACATTTGGGCTGGAAGTAGTTGCAACACATTCAGTGAGATAGATGGTCATATTAGCAATAAATAATACATTAATAAAAGTGAATTAGTCATTCTGCAGCATTTCAACTATCGAGTACCGAACTTCAATTTTCATACAGCTCTTAAAATAGGCTCATTTTAATATAATTAATTTCTCTAAAACTAATCGTAGGAATTTCCAGAAAATATGTATTTAGGCTAATTGAAGGGTGTAGAATTTATTTATGGTGTCAAACTTGGGTATTTCTATTGAAAAAAACAAAAACAAAATTTGGGTTTGTTTTGATTTGTATATGGCCCTCTAAGAAAATTTTATATACATCATTTAAGAGTAGACTTTATTTCCAATCGTTTGGTACCAGTAACTTTCTACTACAATAATTGGTTGCAGTGTTAGTAGGGGTGTTTACTTTTTTCTCACGACTGTACCTTGATATAAATTGATATCGATATTACATTTTGCTGTATATCGCTCCACAGGTTTCGCTTCTTTGTTGTGTCTTTCAGGATTTCCGTGAAAGCTGTAAGAACTAATGCGCAGAATTTTATCAAACTGTATGTTCAGTTCAGCTTGTTATTGTTAAATTTTGTTAAATTTGGTGTACTTTGGCGTTGCTATTCTGTGTTTACTAAAATAACTATGTCCCAAGAATTAGTGCACAGAATTTGAACAACAGTCCCTTAAAAATTATTAAATTAATCCCTATTAAAATAGATTTTTAAGATTTCGGTTTTATTTGAAAGCGTTTGATTTATAATAACAAATGAAGTACTAAACTTAAGAGTATTTTATATTGTATGTATATGATCTTTGTCAGTGTTAATAAATTCTGAAATTTGTTTTATTAATACGTAACTCTCTACTGCTTTAACATAGTATATCTTTGCGAATTATGATTCACTGCTGTTTGATGATTAATTATTGCAATAAGGGAAAACACTTTACTGTTTAAATTTGAAGCAGATATACAACCACAATAAACAAATTTAAATGTAACAAAAATACTCATATAAAAATAGACGGACCGAAATGGCAAGGGACCAAAACGCCGGGACCGAAATCTCCTTTTGCACGAGTCTGTCCGCAGAGATCGTGCCTCGGTCCTTTCTCGTGGAGAGGCTTCATGAATAATCTGCTTAAATTTCTTAAGGAGGCGGGTGTCAGCTTTGTCGCTTACGCTGAGGATCTGTTAGTTACAGCAATCTCCCAAACAGAAGGCAAATAACTGGAAGGCTCAGTTAACTTTGCCTTCGATATAACCTTTCGCTGGGTAATTCAACACAATATTGAGATCTCCTAGCAAAAATCAGCAACTTTAACTTTTACGAAACCAGGAAAAGTTAGCAGGGAATCACTATTCAAGACTAACAATCTCTTACATCCAAAGGTTAAATTTCATACTTTGGAATAATAATAGATAAAAAAACCTCTATCATCTATTTCACATGTAAAATCAAAAAGGAGAGAAATAGAGGAGATTACTCAGAATCTTTCAAAGTTTTCCTGTTATAGAGGTAGTCTATGAAAAATAATCCTTAAAATTTAGTATATTTAAGTTCTAGAAAAAAAATAATATAAAGGTCTTCAGGATGGTTTTCATGATTGAAACCATCTGACGGACTAAGAATAGCATCCTCAATTCAGAAACACTGCTTGTTACTAATATTAAAAGCGTATACAAAGACATCAAGATCCGCGTTTTGTGTTCTGACAGGAATTTTATCATTACATCTAAGGTTAAAAATATATGCAACACCAACAAGATTATTAAGGCTGAATGTCCCGACAGAGAACTACGACGCAGTGTTTTATGTTTCAAAGTGCAACACCAATACAATAGACCCAAGGGAAAATTTGATGAGAATTCTTGACGAGGAAGAAATTAAGCAAAGCTTGCAAATATTCATATCGGAAGATAGAAACGGACATAGCTTCTGTATTTCATGTATTCTACAATGAACATCCAATTTTTATCCAGAAATTTAAATTACAAAAACTAAACAGTGTTTCAAGCGGAATTACTGGCCATTGAAGAAGCAATAATCGAAGTCATTTTCTCAAATTTAAATCAAATTCTGATTCTAACAGACAGTTTATCTGATCTTCTGTCTTTTGAGCACAAAAATTCTTCATATTTACTGGCAATAAATATCTTGCAGAAGCTACAAAAAACTTCCAAAATCTTCACCTCTCATGGGATCATGGACACACGGATGTCCTGGATAACGAACTTTCTGATAAGCTTGCAGAAGAAGCAAGAAGTATTCACGATCCAATGTTTCAACTCTTCACATTGCCGGAATCACCACTTAAAAAATTGTTCAAGCAATCAGCTCGTCAAAACTGGCCAGGTTAATGGGACAATGGAATCACAGGCAGATGTATTATTACCGAAAGTTAAAGAAAATTTTATTTTTCATATCAAAAAATGATTTATCTTTGCATCGAAGGCTAATTCCCAAGTTACCTAGCGAGATCTTGGAGATCACCATCTTCCCGTTGTGTCTGTGACCCAAATGCTACCTTTATAGACTACATTTTAGACTGAAACCTAATCTCGACTGTACATATAATCTAAGACAAAAAATTACACATAAATTTGTTTAATTGTTTTGCCAATGTTTTAGGGAAACCACCACTTCTACAAGTTATCATCGACTGCGTCCATCTTTTGGAAAACAATAAATTAATATCCCCCCCCCCCCTGCTTCAGAAATAGAATCGGAGGAATATGTGGTAGTAATTGATTCAGATGAAGATATTTATAAGGAAAGGGCAATTAACGTCACGGCTAGAAAAACGATGACTGGGAAAACTAGTCGTTTTTACGCTCCCTGTTGTACAAAAGGACTCAGGCAACTTGAGTGGTCTAAAAATAAGTCATTTAAGATACGATTGATATACGGCATAGACTCCTCTAAGATATACGGCTAACTCATCTGCGTTACGATTGATTTATGTCCTCCTGAGGATTCCTGCCATGATCGCAAGAATAAAACTGTAGTAGATAAATTGGTTAACGGAAGTGACTGTTTGAGAACATGTCCTTTCCTTACTGAACAGAACCTTCCTTAGGATACTAACAGTTCCATTGTATTATTTCTTTTTTTATTGACCTCTTTCTCATAGCTAAAATGTAAGCACAATATAAGAATTTGTTAATAATAATTTTGGTTAAGTATTGCATAAAACAAGAATGCGTAAATATTTTAATTTGGTAAAGTGCATGTACTGCATAAAAACTTGTTTAAAGAATTTGTAAATATTTTAATTCGGTAAAGTGCCCTCATAGTGTAGAAAGTTGAATCCGATAAAGTGTACGTAGAGCATAAAAGTTTGGTTAGCGTATTTGTAAATGGTTAAATTGAGTAAAGTGTATACATAGTATGATAGGTCGCATAAATTTTGTTAAAAAATTTGTTAACATTTTATAAAAGTATTTGTACGTATTGGTTTTATTTGTGTTATTAAGTATAAGCAAAGTATAGGTAAATTATAGTGTAAGCTAAGTATCGTATCACTAAAGTTTTTTTTTCTCTAAGAGTCATAAGGTGAAATTTCTTCTTTTTGTTAAAGTTTTCGTAAACACTGGTTAAAGAATAAGCATCTTTGGTTAAAGTGTGTGTACAGAAAAAAAGGATCTCTATATGTGTTTGTTTATTGTGGTAAAGATAACAGTATAACGACTTTCCCGTTATATATTCATTTATCCTCCTCTCCCCTCAAAAAATCAACTTTTAACCTTACTGGTTCATTATAAATTGTCGTTATTCTCCCCCCCCCCCTTCAAATAAAATATTTAGTTTAAATTTGACATTTTATACTTAATTTCATATGGCTTTAGTCTTTCTCTCCCCCCCCCCCCTCATACTACTGTAGGTTTCGCTTTTTACTTTTTAATGTTAGTTTCAAATGCAGGCATCATTTATCTCAGTCCTCTTTCACTTTCACACGGATAGAAATATATCTTAACCGCAGGAATATTCCGTTGAGATAAAAGAATAAAATACAAGTGAATGTTTTTCGCATCGCAGCCGACAATATGTAATGCATATTTTATGTGTAACACACAAATGCGCATTAGATCTTTCTCAGTCTCTTGGCTTGCAGTAATAATCAATTCTCACCCTTGAATTTTGTCAGATAAAAGCCATATGCCCCTTGCTGACTAATTTCAGCTGTCGGTAAATCTGTAACGTGCATGTAATATCACGTGTTAGCTATTTCTTTAAGCCACTCTCACTTACCACAGGAATGTTATTTATTGTAACCCTAAAGAGCCCGCCATGGCATAGTTTTTAACTCAATGTAAAACTTCTTGATTGCTTTGTCTACCCAATTTGTTTTTCGCCAAACATCTTACATATGGTTAACTAATGTTCACCAATCTGTAAGTAATTGTAACAAAATCTGACTCATTTTTGCTCCTGACCTCGAGCTAAGTAGACTGCAATTAAGCCCCGCTGTGGGCGTCAGTCATTGGGCAGTTATTGAAACTCTCCCCGTCCCTCTGTACTTTTTCACGTCCCTCCTTTAAAAAGTTCTTTACAATAAATGTTTAAGTCTCTTAAAGTATTGTGTTGGAGTTTCTTTTTGTTCATTTATGAATCTGGGTATACGAAATCACCGTTATATAAAATTGGTGCTGTTTGCCCATTTCTCCAACAATAATTTAAAAAAAATATACGGGGAGAAGTTGTTCCTTCTTTTCCGCTTATCAGCGACGCGAAGGACCAACGATAGATTTTTTTCCCACTGGAGTTGAGGTTCCTGCTCCGACTCGGCTCTCATGCTCCGGCGTTAACTCATGGGACTTTCCAGTGCCTGCTCTCGTCGCTCTAATGGACTTACACAATGTGCTTTTCTTGATGACTCTGCCCTCGCCTAACGAGATGTCCGCGCTGTGCCGTATTGGTCATCGAAGACGCTGTATCCAGAAATTGCGACTTTTATCTGCATCCCCACTTTCTCATCCTGCCTTCACTGAATTTACGCTTTTCTAGACTTTAGTGTTTTCGCCGGCCCCTCTACATCTCCGCGTCGCAGACTTTGACTCTACTCTGCTGCTAGATGACAGAGTGCCTCCCTCTTATCTTCGAGTCTGTCTATTTTTTGCGACTGTGATTCCCCCCGCAAAAAGAAAAAGTGACAAATAACTTGTGTTCCGATTCAACCTGTTGCGCCTGTTTGTGAAATAATGCCTAGGTGTGGAATATGTTTGTGGTTGCGTGTCGGCCTCCCCAGAAACCCATCTGTGTCGTCAAAAAATTAAAATGTTGAAATGTGCAAATAAAAAAAAGGTGCATTCCATCCGTGTGTCTGTGATAAAAAAAAATCATGCATGTGTTTCTACAGTGCTTCATGTAGTGTCGACTGGTGTTATGAATAACAAGTTCTGTGCAAGTTAATAGTAAAAAATTTCGAATTAGTTTGGTGCCTCAGGTGAAATCTTAAGTTTTCAAAAAAAATTTTCTTCAAAGTCCGTCAGTGACAGGGGTGTGCCATTATTAAGAAAAATAATTTTCCCTTTCATTTGTGGTGTGTTGCATCAAAAAAAAAATATCTCAGTGGTGTGCTGACATACGACATTATTTTGTAAAAAAAAAAAAAAAAGAAGAATGTTAGATAGTTCAGCATTTGATTTAAAAAAATGCTAGTTTGAACAGCACTTAAGGAGTACGAAAACAGGACGTTAATTTTTTTTTCTTCTTGTTTTCAAAATTTTCCCTTTTTTTTTCAGTTTGTCACTGATATCATAGTAATTTAAGAAAAAAAAAGGGCGTTGATTTTCTCATTTCGCCCTGTTTTCGTGCTCAAAATGCAGCTATGTACTGACTACAAAAAATAACAGAATACACCTTAATGTGTTTACAATATATATATATATATATATTTGTCACGTAGCTTTAAAAAAAAAAAAAAAAAATTCCACACAACACTTTTCAACTAAGTATGAATCGGGAAAGCTGTTAAATTAAATTATAAACTCTTAAAGTATTTTTTTTTGTCCTCTTTTCAATTTTAGTAATTTTTTACAGTTTCGTTTTCATGTTAATTTTCCTTATTCATACTTGTACTGTGTTAACAATTGCATTCTTATATCTTTATTTTGATTTGTCAGCTTGAACGGAGAAATTTTTCTGATCTAATTGTAAGATATAATTATTTGTGATTACATTTTTCTCCTTCCAGGCTGTTTTTGTTGCTAAAAAAAAAAATAATAATCATAAGTGCATTTGCGAGTTGAAATGATATTTTTATAGTACTTTTATTAATATTTCATTTATTATATTTTTGTGTTTAAATTATGACATACTTCTTATATATTTTTTTTTCTTCTGAGAATTTACATAGACATGCTACGTTCTTTTGTATAAATGATTTTTATGCATTTAAAACGAGAATTTAACCCTTTAGCCCCACTGGCATACTTTGAAAGTACACTTATTCTGCCGATAGGCAACAAAAAATTCTCTGCTCCAAGTTTTGCAGTATTTGATATTTTTATATAAATGTGTGCATATTACGCTCACAACGTTTGCACATTTGCACTTGTGTGTGATATTTGCACACTTACTCTCAGAATGTGTTGCTCCACTCTGACCTTATTTTTTTTTTTTTTTTTTTTGTATTCTAAACCAGAATTACAATTTGGTTAGCTGTTTTTTTTAATTTTATTGAATTTTGGACACTTTAATCCAACTGAATGTAGACAGAAATTTGACTTACAGAAATCTTGTGGTTGATACACTCATATTTTTTTTCACCCCTCCCCTTCATTTTTCCTTTTGTGTAATATTTATGCAACTTAGTGTGTTTATTTTATGTACATGCATTTTATTTCTGATAATTATAGTTTTTGCATGTTCACACCTTCTTAAAATACTAGTATTAGTTAGTTTGCATTATTGAGGGCTCTCTCTCTAAAAAAAAATATAATTAAAAAAAAGGATTTGGGGGACAACAGAAATTTTATTAGTTTACTTTTTACAATTTGGAATCCCAAGACGAAAGCAAGATTTTTAACAGAATTTGATATTGTTAATAAAAAAAAATCTTGTGGATGAAACCTTTTGCATTACCCCCCCTCCTCATTTTTTTTCTCTTTTGTACATACTTTAAACATTCAATTTATTCTGTTTTATTTTATGTGCATACATTTCAGTTCTGATAGTTTTTGTTTTGCATACTTGTCCCTTTTTGGAATACTCTTATTATTCAGTTTGCATTATTTGTTTTGCTCTCTTTAAAAAAATCCCCCTCCTGTTTAAATTTATCTGGTCAAAAAAAGTAAACAACAGAAATTAAATAAACACGAGATAAAAAAAAAAAAAAAAACGTTTTGGAGATAACAGACACTTCACCAGTTTATTTTTACAATATGGCAGCAACAGATGAAAATTCTGTTAGTGATTTAAATTACCCCATTTCTGTATCTCCATGGGTCGTAGATTATTTCGAAGATATATTAGTAAGATATTCGGATTCCATTACTAAGGAGGCCACAGGAATTCAAAATTCACTTAAGACCGAAAATGCTGCATCCTTGCCTGAAAATATTATGAATTTCCTTCAGATCATTAAATTCAATTTTCAGGTGCTTAAACAAAACTTTAATGTTCTAAAAGATGATTATTCCAAATTACAACAGGATAAAGATAATTTATTTCTTGTAAATCAGAAACTTGTAGAGAGATTACATGAAATCACAGCCCAACAGAAAAGTAAGGCGAAGCGTACTAAATGTAGTAAGACTATGGGTGATCATGTGGTAGATGTCAACAACAAACTCCCTCCATTTGCCCTAGATAAATCAACATAAACTGTCTGTTTTCATGTGTGTAAACACGAAAAGTTACCACAACTGGAAAATGATAAAAATGACGCATACCTTAACCCCGACCTACAAATTCAGGGTAAATGCAGTGAAAAAGTTACAGATGTTAGCAATTCTTCTCTAAATTCGTTATCCCCTGCTAAACTTAATATAACAAAGCCTATTCGTGTCATTATTTGTAACCTCCCTGAAAATTTAAATATTCCTGATATCTTGTTCGGTATTTCAGATTTAATCCATATACCTGAACCTGATTTTCCCTTTGTTAAAAAGTACAAGCTCCTACATGTTAATTCCTTTAATTGGATCTTTGAGCTTGCACCACAAGATGCTACGCAATTATTAAAGCATAGAGAAATTATGATACAATCAAAACCGTACCCTGTTAAACCATATATAAATGTTAGACGTTGTTTCAAATGTCAAATATACAATGATCATCTTGCAATTTCGTGTTATAATGACATCAGATGCTCTGTCTGTGCCTTGTCACACAGGGACCCTCAGTGTAGAAATCCTCCAAAATGTATTAATTGCATTAGAAATAATGAAAGCAACAACAACAACTTTGACATTTTTCACACGGCATTTGCACATTTCTGTCCATCATAAAAAAAAAAAAATTCATCAAGCAAAAGCGCGAAAAGGTATACAACTGCAATTCCTTCATATAAACCATCTCATGCAACTTCCTTTTTAGTAAAAAAATAAAAATAAAAAAAAGTCAATTTAACATACATTTTACAGGTTACATTTGTAAAAAAAACACACACACATTACTGTGAAGGAGTTACTATCTACGCATTTCCTTTTAAGCTTTTTTCTTTTCAAATACATTTACATACATATGTCAGTATTCGACAGTATTATTCATACTTAATTGAGGTTTTCAGTTACATTAAATTTTCTTTACTCTCATTTTTTTAGAGAAACACAAGTGTACAGTGGGTTGCTTGATCATTTGATTGTTTAGCGCGCAAATAGTCAAATGAATGACGAAATGGAACATTAGTGAAAATTTTTCTGATGCGGGTCATCAGACATTGTGATTTTCACATTTTAGGATGTTTTTGCTGAAGGTGTACACAGTAACACAACTTTAATCATTCTTCAATACACTAGTTATATTTTTATCTGCTTTTAGAAATTTGGATAAAATTTTACTTGTTTATCTTAGTTAAGTTTCTTAAGTTACATTTTAACACATAAGTAGCATTTCCTGGTTACATTTGTCCTTTTCGCTTTTCTTTACTAAAAAAATCAAGGTTACTTTTGTTCGTTTGTTTTAACCTTAGGCTAAACATTTTTGTACTTGTGATACAATGCTCTTGGTTCCATATGTACATGATGAGTTTTTGTTCATAGTTCATACAACTGAGTTCATAGTTTATTAGTTCATAGAAAAAAAAACTTTACACGAGTTCATAGCATTGCCAATTATTTGTGTACTTCAGGGACCAATTGCACTATCATTTTTCTTTCATGTCAATACTTAGTTCATAGAATTTTTTTTCTTACACATATTAGTTCATAGTTTGTTTTCTTTCTTTTGATTTGTTTTGCATATTAGTTCATAGCAATTTTATTATTTATTAGACACTTTAATTCATAGTAGTTATATTCTTTTGTTAGACACATTAGTTCATATCAATGTTCATCGTTTACACACACTTTAATTCATTGTAGTACTCTTACACTCTAAGTCAGTGAAATACTTGTTCACTTTAGTTCATCGCAATATTTTCACCTTTGTTCATTGAGGTACTTAGTTTGCTATGTTCACAAACATACAACTAAGTCGTTTAAATTTACTCTTGTTCACTGGCATACACTGTTTTAGTTCATTGTGAGATACTTTTTCTTTGCTTCGTTCATTGAAATACACATTTTTTTCTTTGGTTCATAGAGATACACTTACAATTTAGTTCATTGATATTACAATTTAGTTCATTGATATTTTGTTTGATAAAAAAAAACACACATTATACACAATTGAAAACATTTTGTTTCTTGGTTTCAACTTTACACATTAAGATATTTCCTTTTTATGTCTCATTATACCAGGAACTACTTTTGACTTCACATGATACTCACAATTTAAACATTTATTAAAAAGTTAATTTTTAACAGATTCTTAATTTTTCCTTTATTATTATAGTTCTTTTATGCCATGACATTACATGTCACCATCACTTTGTTTCACAACAAAGAATGCCCAGTTTACAGGATGCTACTCCTTCACATGCATTTTCTATAAATTTCAAACTTATGATGGTTTTTTTATTGTTTTCAACACATTTGTTTTGGTTTTCTACACGTACATAATTACACGTATTCTTTTAAATTTGGAGATTAAATAAAATCTCTGGTAAAGCTTCACTTAGACAATAAACACGTCTAAGATAGTATGTCGTTTCTTGTAATAACATAACTACACAATAACAGTAAAAAAAAAGTTTTTTTTCTTTGGTAGCATTAGTAACTTAATGCAGTTACACTAAATGTTTAAAACATTATCTAATGTGATACATACACATACAGTTAAGATCTTTCTTGATACAGTGTAAGGAATACAAATCTAGAGTTTAGTTTAAAAACAATTGCAGTTGTTATACTTACCCGATCATGCCACCAGTCTCTCCACACACTCCGACTGACCTTAATATGTGAGATTTTTATCTCAATTTTTTTATTTTTTTTAATTATCCCCTCTGAAGATTTGTTCCCGTTCAAAACTTTTGCCCTAAGGGTCCAAACTTCATTGTGTAGAGAGACAAAACACTCGAATTGATGTTTCAATTCAATAAACATACTTTTTTTATATCATACATCGACGCATGCTCCTTTGAAGATCAATATGATCTTTGGGGAGCAGGGACCTATGTATCACTTGATGTATGGGTCTCATAACTCCCACCTCCCCTAGGGCTGATGTTGTAAACAGATGCCATCACACTTGTTACTTAACAAGAATAAGGGCTACACACATTCATAGGCATGCTATAGGCATCCCGTTCTTTTGTAGTCCTGTGCGGTGTGCACGAAAACCAGTTTTCTACCTATTTTTTTGTATTTTTATTACTTCATTTAACTTTTATTTACAGACATACATATGTCTTTTATTTTCTATTTCATTTTAAAGTAATATCTGTGTCTTTTGTTGCTTGCATTTATATAATGTTATTTTTATTTTGAGAAGATAGTATAACAAGATACTAAAAAAAAAAATTACTTCTCTTATTTTGGTCCTGAAAAATGCTTGTACCAGCCTCTTAATCAAATACTAAAAAGCTATTTAAAAATAAAGGATCCTGTTAAATACAAAAATATTATTTGCTCTTTCTTGGAGACTGTTTGGGACTACTGATTACCAAGAAGAGAATTAAAAAGGCGCCATTTATCATGACCTGAAAAGTTTTGCTTTATGCAAACATTTAAAGAATTGCAAGCACACAGTTAATTATATATAAATATATATATATATATATGGAGACTTATCTTTGTATTATGTTATATCTGTTTTAAATACTTATATGTATGGGGTAGACAAGGTAATCTTCAAATAAAAAAAACTGTTCTACAAGTTTCACAGTTTTTTTTTCTGGTGGTAATGGGTGATATATATAACGGCTTTCCCGTTATATATTCATTTATCCTCCTCTCCCCTCCCCTCAAAAAATCAACTTTTAACCTTACTGGTTCATTATAAATTGTCGTTATCCCCCCCCCCCACCTTCAAATAAAATATTTAGTTTAAATTTGACATTTTATGCTTAATTTCATATGGCTTTAGTCTTTCTCTCCCCCCCCCCTCACACTACTGTAGGTTTCGCTTTTTACTTTTTAAAGTTAGTTTCAAATGCAGGCATCATTTATCTCAGTCCTCTTTTACTTTCACACGGATAGAAATATATCTTAACCGCAGGAATATTCCGTTGAGATAAAAGAATAAAATACAAGTGAATGTTTTTCGCATCGCAGCCGACAATATGTAATGCATATTTTATGTGTAACAAACAAATGCGCATTAGATCTTTCTCAGTCTCTTGGCTTGCAGTAATAATCAATTCTCACCCTTGAATTTTGTCAGATAAAAGCCATATGCCCCTTGCTGACTAATTTCAGCTGTCGGTAAATCTGTAACGTGCATGTAATATCACGTGTTAGCTATTTCTTTAAGCCACTTTCACTTACCGCAGGAATGTTATTTATTGTAACCCTAAAGAGCCCGCCATGGCATAGTTTTTAACTCAATGTAAAACTTCTTGATTGCTTTGTCTACCCAATTTGTTTTTCGCCAAACATCTTACATATGGTTAACTAATGTTCACCAATCTGTAAGTAATTGTAACAAAATCTGACTCACTTTTGCTCCTGACCTCGAGCTATGTAGACTGTAATTAAGCCCCGCTGTGGGCGTCAGTCATTGGGCAGTTATTGAAACTCTCCCCGTCCCTCTGTACTTTTCACGGCCCTCCTTTAAAAAGTTCTTTACAATAAATGTTTAAGTCTCTTAAAGTATTGTGTTGGACTTTCTTTTTGTTCATTTATGAATCTGGGTATACGAAATCACCGTTATAAACAGTACAGTAAAAGTTTTTAAAAATTTGATAGGTTAATAAATTTGATAGGATAGTCTTAATATACGCAAGACTGTAACAATTGTCACAATCACAATTGCGATTGTTAGTGTTGAAGTTTAAGTATAAGAATAATATAGAATACTGCATATATTAATTTTTAAAATTCTGTTTTGTATCACAGTTAAATATTGTATACCAGTTTTACTTCTCTGTAAAACAATGTTAATATAATGTTAATTTGTCAAATATATCTTCATGGATGGTTAAGAGGAGATATCTCACTGTTTCCCGATGGAGTTTTGTTCGACGGGGAGGGGGGGTGTATTTTCCGGGGACCCATTCACTTGTTTGTCAACCGCAGTAGTACTTTAGTCTTTACTTTCCGGCAGGTATACAAGTTAACACCTTTTTGGTAGGTCACCCTGTTCGAATGAACTTATCAGAAATTTATCTGAATCCTAGGCGTTTATAAAATGTTCATAAAGTCGAGTGAGGTTGCATCAGTTTGTTTAATTTAATTTAATTTAAATTTTTTTACGTGCGGGAAGCTTAAAAAAGGGAGCCTGTTTATATTGAGAGCTGAAACAACACATTACATTGAAATTTATATTTTTATCGATTCATATACAGTGAGTAAGTCAAACTCACTGATTTATATTTATTTATTCTTTATATACTACGCATTATTTTTATTTATTTGCATTTCATGTGAGGAGCAAAACCCATAGTGATTGCGCTGAAGTACCAAATTTTATTCGAATACGAATTTCATCTTATTTTAAATTCATATAAAGAGACGGACTCATTAATGCTTCTTTCTCTTTCTTTTTTAAAACCAATATCTGAAAAATATATTACAAAGATATTTTTTAATCATATGCCAAAATCACGATCCTTTCTTCACCTGCAAGATTTTATTATTATTATTAAACTATTTAGGTAAAATATTAACAAACAAATACTGCACATAATAATTATAATAGATAATTTTATTTTTTGTTATTGAAAATGGATAGTTTTTATGAAACATATATAGAAATCCGATCATATCATTTGTGTTAATAAAGAGACGAAACAACATACGATGTGTAGCTATTTAATAACGAGACTAATGTTCTCACAGAAGAACTGCGCATGCGCCAAATTCGTGGGAACATTAGTTGTGTAGCACAAAGCCTCTTGTATCGAATACCGCCTCTAAATTTTCTGTATTCTAATTAGTCGGGCTGTGACCTTCATTTGTTCTGGACCCTGTTTTAGAGTTTTCCCGGAAAAATGTTGAGTGTTTAAAAAGAGCAACGAATTAATGTGAAATTTCTTTTTAAACTTGGAAAATCCGCTACTGAAACGCATAATTTGTTAAGAGAAGTATACGGAAATAACTATTTATCACGTACGCGGATTTTTAAGTGGTTTAAGCGTTTCCAAGATGGCCGAGAAGACATTGAAGATGATATTCCCCCGGATCGCCCTTCCACGTCAACAGCGGAGAAAATTTTCTATATTCATGGGATTGTGTACCTTCACTGAGTTCCTAAAAGTCAAATTATTAATCAACATTACTACCTTGACGTATCCTTGTTCAACTCTAAAAAATACGGAAAAAAACCCCGCCCCGAATTGTGCGAGAACAAATCATGGGTGCTTCACCAGGACAACGTGCCGGCCGACACTGCAATGTCTGTCAAGACGTTTCTAGGTAAGTATAACATCCCAGTGTTGGTCCACCCGCCTTATTCGCCTTACCTGGCACCCCGTGACTTTTATCTGTTCCCCACAGTCAAATCAGCATGAAAAGGAATCAGATTTCAGGCCGCTGAAGCTGTGAAAGAAAAAGCAGCGCGCGTCATGAAAGAGGTCACAGAAGAAGACTACCAGCACTGTTTCAAATAATGGAAAATTCTCATGAAGCGTTGTAGGGATAAAGGAGGGGCGTATATTGAAGGGGTAATAACTAAACATGAATAAATTTAAAATAAAATATTTTACAGCATTAGTCTCTTTATTTAATAGCCACACCTCGTATAATTAAAACTTTATTAAAAAATAAATCTAAACAAGGAGGGAAGGGAAAATATAATTAACCAAGAATGTGCAATAAAATTTTAACACCTTTCAAGTGAAAAAAGTAGCACACATCCAATTTGCTATTTATTTATTTAAAAAGAAACCCTCAATTTTTTAAGCGCTTTTCGGAAGTATTTGAGTATTCGATGAACTCAGCTCCGGGCCAATACAAATTTAGGAGAACCAAGTGAATCGGGAGTGACTTTTTAACACCAAGTGCAGGTTTTCGCCCTTTATACGATTTCAGTTAGTACGATTTTCAAATAGTGCACTTTTTTCAGACGATCCCTCGATTAGTGTGTGTAAAATTTCTATTAGTGAGCAAAGCACATAATGTGTATGTGTATCACATTTTGGCAGCAAACGGTGCCGAAGTAAAAAAAAAAAAAAAAAAAAATCCGACAATAATATGACACTAGGATAAAGGTCTTTATTATGCAGCAGATCGATTAGTTTTCTCTGAAAACATTATAGATATATCGATTTTCGCGATTTCTCAGCATACCCTTATTAAAAATGTTCAAACACTAAAGCAAATTTGCAGGAAAGGGAGCTTTATGACATCGTAGCTCATTGCAAGGTAAATACCATAACTTAGATTATTGCATTAAAAAATTATACTTATGTTAATGAATGAAATATTGAATTTTCATGGCACTCCTGCGGCCTCTCTAATGGCAGGCGTCATACCTGTTGCAGGTCTCCAAAATGAGCCGATTTTTGAATACCAGTATTTCGCGATTAAAATAAATATATTTAAATTTTTCTTGTAAACTTTGTAGAAGATTATTTCTGTTGTAAGTGCTGTAAAAACATACCATGAAAATATTTCTTAGAATATATTGTTAAGCTCTGCAATTGAGAAACGCTAGTCTACTTGAAAGCCATGCTGGTGATTTTAAACTTAATTTTACAAAGTATTTTTGCCTTAACATCTCAACATAAATAAATTACTCAAACTAAAAATACTAAAAGTTTTTAATATTAAGGTTAAACTTTTGCTGCTGTTGTTATAAACTATTCTGATGTGAACCCATGGATGCTTTTTTTATAGTTATTTTTTAATAGTGGATTTATGAGGAAAATGGGCAGTAAAATACATTAAAACATATATTTTGGAGATTGTGCTGAAAATGTACACATTTTTTCCTCATTCTAGGAAATCTTGAAAGTTTTTCTGTTTAACTATTTTTAAGATGTAATATTTTAAAACGTAGTGTTTGCGTATTAAAAGTATTTTCTTTAAGAATGATAGTTTAAGTAATTGCATTTGGAATTTTTTAATTAATTTTTAAATTTCATACAAAATGTAATCTTACCTGGGTCGTTTCTAACAGGCCCGTAATAAAGTTCGTGAACGTGTTGATCATCCCGACTATCTTGACTGCCGCAACAGAAGAAGAATGGTCCACAGGAAGTGCCTACTGCTTCACCGGCCCACCAACAAGATGCAATGAAGGTACAATGAGTGTTCACAGGACAACCAGAAAACAAAGATACCTTTTTTGGTTTGAATATGTTGCGAAGGAAGAAAGGACTATTTATCGCAAGCTTTTCATCTGCTTCTATAATACAGGCAACCGATATAATTAGCAACTTATTTTATTTCAACAAAATTTTAGTAAAAAATAATAAAAACTAATAAAGAAGTAACTTTAAATTTCATTTTGTAGCTTATGGTACTTTAATGAAAAACTTTAATAATTAGAAATACAAGGTGTCCAAAATGGACTGAATGTTTTTAAAATTCTATAAGAACTAAACGGTAACAGTTGTTGAAATTACTCTTGCAGTAGAAGTAATATAGGGAGTCAGGAATTTTTGTACTACGCTCTCTTGCTTTAGGTCTAAATATTAACAATAGATGGCGCAGCAATGTCTCAAACTGTAATACTACTCACAATAAACTTGCAATTTTGAAACCTTTAGCAATTTTTTTTTTTTTTTTTTTGGCGTTTAAACAGCTAAACAGAATGAAGTTTAAAAGGTGATTGAATTTTGATCCATCTTTTTAAGTTATTTCAAACGTTCTAAAAGTTTAAGACAACACCGCGTCGTCTACCGTGTGATGTTTAGAACTAAGAAATGAAACATAACAATGAAATTCCGGACTTCTCGCATCGATCTCCTGCAAGGATAATTTCAATAGCTGTCACCGTTTACTTGTTACTGAATTTTGGAAACGTCCAGGCTTTTTTAGGACACCCTATTTTATATGTATATTAAAATTCTTGAAATCCATATTCTGGTATAGTTTAAAAACAAAATATTAGTGGGAGTTGGGAAAAATGTATCAATAACAAATGTTTAATATGTGTTTTTAAATATTTTGTGGGAACAGGGATATTTCTATTTTACTTATCATTAATGTATCACATTTAAAAGGAGGAATTGTCTTCAGCGGATTCTTTTAACATCAAGAATCACCTAGTAAATTTTAGTTTATACATTGTTATAAATTTCCGCCATTTTATAATGACGGAATCCTCTTTAGTGAAAACAGTTGCATATTTAAATAAAGGGAATGCAATCCCTGGATTTTTTCAAAATTATAATTTTATTTCTCTTTTTAAAAATTGCATAAAGAAAGAAACTGGTGTGATTTTTAAGCAACTTAAGATGGTTAAAAATGGATATTACGTAAACCTCAGAATAAAAATTGTTATAAATTTTTTTACATTAAGAATTAAAAAAAAAAAATAACCAATGAAATCTGTATGGAATGCATTTACTCTTGGTGCTGCTAAAGTATGTTCAAAAGAGGATGGGACATATTGACGACATTATTCCGATGATATTAACACGTTTAGGGTATAACAAAAGGATTTAGATGATAAATCAGGATCCCAAGAAAGATACAACATGTTTCAAAATGAGGTAAACATAATGGACAGTAAAATACCTTAAAACATATGTTTTGGAGATTACGGTGAAAAGTTACACATTTTTCCCGTCATTTTACGAAATCTTGCAAGTTTTCTGTTTAACTACTTTTAATACGCAATATTTTGAAACTTAGTATTTGCGTATACTACGCCCACTTTACTTTTGTACTACTTTTGCTCACTTTTAGTGATTAAAGATATCCCAATCTACTTAGTATATTTATTTTAATACAAGTTTAAAAATAGGACGAAATGATACATTTTTGAAATGGCGAAAAAGAGAAGTGGAATATTTAGAAAAGTGGATAGTAAAAAAGGCCGTCAGCAAGTGAACCGCTGCTAAATTTGGAGAAACTGCAGTTTACTATCTGATGGGAATTGGAAAAGTGCAACTGTAATGCGATATACTACCGATGAATCAGTCATTCGATTGAGTACTGCTACTCAATATGAGAACTGCTGTCTAATTCCTTTCATCTAGATAAACTTAAGGTAGAAATTGACAAATAAATAAATAAATAAATAAATAAGGAATTATAAAATGCCCTAAATTTTCATCGCAAGGTCCTTGTGCTCTATCCTGTCAAAAACAAACCACATGCTTTTTTTTTGAGTCGACAAAAATTATTGGGCATCGCTGTCATGTTTTCTTCCACTTTTCAAATTCATACGACATAGTACCTTCCGATTATCTCATGTTTCATTCATTAAAAATTAGAAGAGCGTTGTAGAAGAGAACTTTGCTAATCTTGAGGTAAATAAAAATAAGAAAAAAATCTTTTTATGTTTACAAGAAAACCAATACAAACATTTTTACCAACACAATAAACCTTTAAGTTAGTACTTTTGATAAGAATTTATATAAAATTAAAAGTTGACGCTTACTTTTTTGAGCGGTCGCTGTCAAGTTCATCAAAGCTGAAGTTACCGGAAGTATTGATCCCAGAAGAACCAGAAAGAGGGAAAGAAGACATCGTGTCATGGTTGCAACTCATGAGAAAAGAAGAAAATATGAAAATATTAATAAAACATTCAAATTTAAATTAATATAAAAAATATTTTTCCAAGACTTCAACAACAATATTTTCAGGTGCAATATTTTCAGTGGTCTACTGGAATGATATATAAAGGGGTTAGACTTTAAGCAATGGAACTAAACACTTTTGGTGTTAGCTTGGTTTTGCGAAATCCGTTTGAATGGTATTTGACGCATATGTTAAACGAGCATTGAAAAAAACCCCCTTAAAATACCAAAATCAGAAGAAGCTGTAAAAAGAAAATATAAATTAAGAAGAATAATCAGAAAATGACTTTGGTCTATTTAGAAAATCATTCAGCTTATTTTATCGTGGCTGCATAAAATACGGGGTAGATTGTAGTAGTCTTTCTTAACCGGAAGTCCAAAATCGTTAAAATTATTGTTTATTTTAAAGGGTCAATCCATTTCAAGAGGTCCAGAAAATCATTTTTTGGTTGCTTGACCATTTTTAAAAAATCTGAAATTTTTTGTACAACAACCCTAACATGATGGAAGATAGAAATGACTATTACTTTAATTTTATTAATTTTTGTTTGTGCATGGCGGCCATCTTTGTTTCATCGTCTGCAGCAATTTTCTCACATGAAGCGTTTACGGAATTGTAAATAACTCACCGTTTATTTCTCAAATTCAAGTGCGGATTAAAGCAATTTGTACAGAATACATTGGGCTAAAAATCTGGTAATAGGGTAGTTCCCGAAAATAAATCCTTATTGGTGAAATTTCAGCATAAAATTTCAGTTTTTTTCCAAAATTTGTCCGTTTACAAGAGGAAATTTTTCTAACAAGGAAAACTGTCAACATGACAAAATGTTTCTTACAAATAGGCCAAAAGTACTTGTACTCACACACCAAGTTCCAGATCTGAGACTTGCTTTCTCTTCGCTAAAAAAAATCCCAAATTTTTCAAAAATGTCGAAAATCGCACTTTTGAGACTTTGACATCTCTGGTAGGGCACGAGATAAAAATCCGAAGTTCTGGTTTCTGACAGTATTTTATGGTAGTGTTATGCACAAAAAATTTCAGGATGGAGATTTGGCTACAAGCTGAGATATGGCAAGGGCAACATGTCAAGCCAATACTGCCAAATAATTGTCATGTTGTAGTCACGGGTAAGTATTTATCTCAGAGTGTCATTTAAATTCATTATTTTTATTATCTTTAAATAATAGTAACAGAAAATAAAGCTTTTTCCAAAGCTTAGCAATTAATTAAAAAAATAATTATGCCTAAGGCCTACATTTTGTATTGTTTCGGTAATTTTTGTTGTAAGTAATTTTAGTAACTAAAACAAACCTCAGCATTTTTACATAAAGAAAAAAAATATTTTAATTCAAGACCTGAGACAAAAACAGAATAGGGAAAGAGAAAAGCTGTTAATGTTGACATACTTGTTGAGACATGATCAAACGTGTCAAAACACATTCCTGCTTGTTGGTTTAAAAACCACAGGTTTAATGATGCTTGCAGTCCCTGAAACTTGTTCCTACCATAAGTATGTTCCTGTAAATGAAACATTTTTACACTGTTACAATGCATCAGCCTTAAGTAATTTTCAGAAAGTAAAGATATCCAAAGCCCTTTCAAAATTTATACTGTAGAAAAATGACATTGTTGCATGATAAGAAGTAAGGTAGGAGTTATTAATGAAGTAAGACTTGAACATAGTGATTTCAAAGTTCATTTCAATGAGCCAGCAGGGCCAAGAACTTCAATCAAGTTATCAAGAGATGACAAGACTTGGTTCCTAAAATAAAATTTAGAGAAAGATCACCCATATGAAACTGACAACAGTAACTGGTCGATCTCATAACATCTCCCCTAAATTCTATGAAGATATTTCTCAGATCTTTGTTGAACATATATAGTCTCCTAGTAAATTAAATATTTGTTATTACACTGTTTTCAATAAACCATATTTCGTGTGTAAATATTGTAATAAAACAGATAAATCTAATTCATCTTAAGGTACTATTAATAGTACTTATTCATATATTTTTCTCGCTATATCTCAGCTTGCAGTCAAATCTCCATCTTTAAAATTTTTGTGCATAATATTACCATAAAATTCTATCAGAAGCCATAATTTCAGATTTTTATCTCATGCCGCACCAGAGATATCAAAGCCTCAAAAGTGCGATTTTTGACATTTTTGAAAAATTTGGGAATTTTTTAGCGAAGAGAAAGCAAGTCCCAGATCTGAAAATTGGCGTGTGAGTACAAGTACTTTCGGTCTATTTGTAAAAATATTTATTCTATGTTGACAGTTTTCCTTGCTAGAAAAATTTCCTCTTGTAAACGAACAAATTTTGGGAAAAAACTGAAACTTTATGCTGAAATTTCACCAATATATGTATGTCAACATTAACAGCTTTTCTCTTTTCCTATTCTGTTTTTGTCTGAGGTATTGTACAATTTTTTTTTCTTTATTTAAAAGTGCTGAGGTTTCTTTTAGTTACTAAAGTTACTTACAACAAAAATTACTGAAACCATACAAAATGCAGGCCTAAGACATAATTATTTTTTAAATTAATTGCTAAGCTTATCAAAAGGCTTTATTTTCTGTTACTATTATTTAAAGATAATAAAAAAAATACATTTAAATTACACTTTGAGATAAATACTTACCTGTGACTACAACAAAACAATAGTTTGGCAGTATTGTTTTGACATGTTACCCTTGCCATATCCCACCTTGTTGTCAAATCTCCATCCTGAAAATTTTTGTGCATAACACTACCATAAAATACTGTCAGAAACCGGAACTTCGGATTTTTATCTCGTGCCCTACCAGAGATATCAAAGCCTCAAAAGTGCGATTTATGATATTTTTGAAAATTTTGGAAATTTTTTTTGCGAAGAGAAAGTAAGTCCCAGATCTAGAACTTGGCGTGTGAGTACAAGTGCTTTCGGCCTATTTGTAAAAAAAAAAATTATGTCATGTTGACAGTTTTCTTTGCTAGAAAAATTTCCTCTTGTAAACGAGCAAATTTTGAAAAAAAACTGACATTTTATGCTGAAATTTCACGAATAAGGATTTATTTTAGGAAACTACTCTATTACAAATTTTTAGCCCAATGTATTCTGTACAAATTGCTTTAATCAGCACTTGAATTGGAGAAATAAACGATGAGTTATTTACAATTCCGTAAATCCTTCATGTGAGAAAACTTCTGCAGACGATTGAACAAAGATGGCCGCCATGCACAAACAAAAATTAATAAAATTAAAATAATAGTCATTTTGAACTTTCATCATGTTAGGGTTGTTGTACAAAATTTTCAGATTTTTTAAAAATGGTCAAGCAACCAGTGTTGGACCACTTGAAATGAATTGACCATAAAATAGTGCCAATTATTTTAAACTAAAGAACAAAGTTGTTAATAAATTCCATTAGCAGTATTATCTGAAAATCTGTAGGAACCAGTATTTAATATTATTCCCTTTAAAAGATTGTTTTAATAATTCTATTAGACCATGAGCCGACAGCACAAAAACCTATGCTATCAAGTACAAGAAAAAAACCTTTATTTTATGGAATAGTAGAAGTAGGAGGATCTAATGATCCATGTCTGTCGGAAGTGAAGGTGAAGTGGCGCATAAGCAAAAAATTAATACCACAAGTGGTTGACCCGTAGGTTTATCATTGTGTTTGTCTTACAAACAAAGGTATGAAAACATGGAGGATAGTTGTATGACAAACACAATAATAAACCTACGAGTCAATCACTGGTGGTATTATTTTTTGGCTTATGCACTACCTCACATCCGGCAGACATGAATCATTAGTTTCCTCTACTTCTACTCTTCCATAAAATAAAGGTTTATTTCTTGTGCTTGGTGACATAGGTTTTTGTGCTGTCGGCTCTTGAACTATTACTTCTGTAGCTTAAAAGTTCCAATGACCATTTGGTATTAATTTAATATTTCCATTCTGTGGTTATAAGTAATTTCCTTAGTTTCCTATTTATTAGTTATTTTACAATTGATTATAAATATGCCGTTGATTTCGTTATACCGATACAGATGGCTTTGCAGAGGAGTCGCGTTGTGAACTGTAGGAGTAGTGGCTAGCCTTTCAATTCCACTCTCTATCCCTACAAAGAGCAGAATTCATTT
This sequence comes from Maratus speciosus, assembly GCA_963932465.1. Classification (NCBI taxonomy): domain Eukaryota; kingdom Metazoa; phylum Arthropoda; class Arachnida; order Araneae; family Salticidae; genus Maratus; species Maratus speciosus. The sequence continues at coordinate 338,702,545 of OZ010787.1, read as the reverse complement.
TTATTTGTAGTTGCTATCATAACTTCTCAGTATTGTTTGATTTTTATTCAAGAGAAGATTTTTATTCATTAAATTTTGAGACCGGCTCTATATTGAAGGATGAACAAAGTTTAAAATTTTCGATGTTAACATCTGATGTTGACACCAGAAAGCAAATCTTGACCCTTAAATTAGCTTAAATATAATTTTCCGTCATTTCTTTAAATAGTTAAGGAGTTATGTGATATATAAAATGAACTAATTTTGGGGGCTTTCTCAAAAGATAAATCTGTTACTGTAAGGTTCAGATTTAAAACAAAAATTACTAATGCATTAGAGAATATCATTAGTGACGGATAAACGCTAAATAGATCATTTGCCTATTCCATGAAATAACTGAAATCGATATTACATTTATTAACCATTTGAAACTAATGTAAGACATCGTGTCACGGTTGCAACTCATGGGAAAAGAAGAAAATATGAATAGAACGTTCAAATTTAAATTAATATAAAAATATTTTTCCAAGACTTCAACAACAATATTTTTGGGTCTATTGGAAATATCTATATAGGGGTTAGAATTTAAACAATGGAACTAAACACCTGTGATGTTAGCTTGATCCATTTGAATGGTATTTGATGCATGCGAACGTCCACGGAAATGGAAAAATTTTGCTGAAATTTTTTAAACCGGAAATATATGTGTGATACATCGATTCAAAGCTAAAGAGTTGGCGTTTATAAATTTGTAAGTTTTAGTGTCAGAAGAATAAGTCTATACCGAAAGTGATCTGAAAACTGACAGTATTAAAATTCTTTTACAGTTGAGCATAAAAGCCCACTTATTGGGTTGCATGGTTTTGATATTTCTGTTCATTAAATGAAATTATTATGCATTGAAATTAACAAGCTATTATTATATCCGTCAGATCTACAGAGTTAAAAGTTTTTAGCTAAGGTATTAAACGCAAATTTAACTTTATTTAATAGTTGATAATTAAATGTCAGAAGAGTAACAGAAAACATATTAAAGCTTTAATTTTATAAAAACTACTTAAAATTTCTACCCAAAGCTTCTAATTCTCTGATTTGGAGGTATAAGAGAGATTTTGCAAAAAATATTTTTTTATGTTATGCATGGAATAGGATCTGGGGTGTTGTCACAAGATTAACAAATGTCTGTGTCACAAGAGTAACACATAACACTTTTGTTCATAGTTTGATATAAAACTGGCGTTACAATCAAAACAAACACAATGCTTGAAATTTAGTTGTTTTCTCTATTATTACAGTAGTTCTCCAAATAGTTTTAGCCATAATTAAGAATATTTTGCAAATTTTAAGTAAGATAAATTATCTTTACTCGTGTTTTTTTTAATGAATTGATTTATTTTATTTATTTTTATTATTACTTAAGATAATATAATAATCGTGACAAGTTATTAAAGATAGATTAAAACAACTCAACCCGAGTTACTTTTGTGTGCTTTATTTTGGTTTGAAGCACATAGTATTTGACCAGCTATTTTACAGGATATGTAAAGCTTCGTTTACTAAATTCTGCTCTATTATCTACAGAGACTATATAGTAACTCTTATGTAAAGGATTCTGATAGTATATTTTAAACGAAAGATTTTAATATTACTTCTTATACACGACATTGTTTTAAGGAGCTGGAAAAATTCTACTAAGCGACAAAAATTGTACAAAAAAAAATAAATAAAATAAAGAATAAAACTGTATATATTGAGGTGAGAAAGAAACAAAAAACATATTATGTTAAAGTGAAGAAATGTCTTAGAGCCACCAAACGCTTCAGCAAGAGAAAAGAAAAAAATAGAGAACTAGCTAACCTCAGATTCTGTAATGGAAAAAAAAAATCTTAGACTCCACAGCTTTGGGGAATTTTATGTCGATGAACATATAAGAAGAGGTCATTCTTCGGCTAAATCCACATTAGTTAGGCGTGAAAAATATCACATAATTTCATCAATCCTAGGTGACATTTGCTAACAGAATATTTTTTTGTTTAAAGAAGTTTTTCTAGATTGAAGAATTAGATTCCTTTGACTAGTTTCATAAAACAATAGAAAATTATTCCTCAGAATATCTGCATTTTTCGTTGTCACTAAAATATTCAAGCAATTCATAAGGCAGTGTATTTTCCTGCGTTAAACATTCCTGTGAAGGATTTAATGGCTTTGTCTGCTGTGATATATCATAATTAGAATGTATGAATTCAGAATGCCTAATTTGCGAAGATAATATCGAAGAGTTACTTGAAACTGAAGTCCATAATACAGAACTTCTTATAAGTTAATTAATAGCAAAACGTTGATAAACGTTTTGAAAAAGTAAAAAATCCCTGCCGGCCCGGCCTACAGGTGGAGGTAGATTTCGAAGTTAAGTATACTAATTTCACCAACAAAAACTAAATCATGATTAGAGATTTATCCACTTTAACAATTTTATCTGGTCGCTTTCGACGAGTTTTTATTTCATTTTTATATAATGGTTTTATCAGAATCATGTTAAGGAGGTATTCAAAAAAGTACTTTTCTATGCTCAACAACTCGAAATTTTTTGGAACATTTTCAGATCCATTTTTAATAGAAAAAATATGAAACTTGCTGACGTGGTTTTTGAAGAGATTTATAAGCGACCTGTGTTTTTATTTTTCGTTCAATTAATCAAAACTTGATTTATGAACAATTATTTTCTCAGTAGGACAATATTTTTCGTTTCTAACACAATCGCTTCGGGAAATTCTGTTCAAAATGACCACTTTGACATCTTTTTTTGAAATATATTCTGCCTCAATAAAGAAATCGATCATTGCGGTACATTATATAGTTTCTGAATAAGTGAATCTGCCAAATGGATGCGTTTGAGAGCAAAAATGAATTTAAAAATGAGTAAGAAAATAAGCAGTTCGGATTTGAATACACCCTTAATAACATGATTTTTTACTTCAACCGCTATGGGTTTTTAATTTGTTTTTGCTGTAAGAATTGGTCCTATCAAAAACTTGTCTATATAAATGTTGTAGACAATATTAAGAAGATATATGATAAATTCATGAGGATTTTATATCTTGTGAATTGACGGAGTTATGGATTTTTTTCTTCTTCACCCCCCCCCCCCCCTCTTTTTGTTTTCGTTTTTATTTTTATTTTTTTGCATTACGAATTGGTCCCATCAAAAACGTGTGAATATAAAAGTTGTAAATAACATTAAGGAGATTTATAGTAAAATTAATTGGATTTGATATCTTGAGAATTGACGAAGTTATGATTTTTTTCCCTCCCAAAAACCATATTTTTTGCGCCCCTTGAGCCCATTTTTAAGTTGATCAAAAATCTGTGATACATAAATTTTTGGCCCTAATTTTAGAAGTAATAAAAACTTTAAACTGATTTGCTATATACAAAAATTAAAAAGTTATGGGGTTTTTTCGATTTTCACAAACCCCTCGCTATTTCCATCTCCTTGGTCCGATTTTGCCCATTAACGAACTTGACCGAGATTTTATGCCCCTTGATTTTATGTATCAGTTTGGAAGAGATTTGTGCAGAATTGTGGAAGTTATCGTGTCAGAAGAAAGTGATATATATATATATAGATAGATAGATACATAGATAGATAGATAGATAGACAGATGGATAAAGTTTTTCACTGAGGGTGGTTTTGGGTTCTAGGGGTCATGATCGGTGTAGATCTGCAAAAAGTTTTCAGAAATTCCAACATAGGGGAGAATGTAATACGTAGTATTTCATACGAAATCTACCTAAGAGTTGAAGAAACCGTTCCTCCTTATTTACAAAATTTTTGAAAACAACTAAATCTATTTCTGTGCCACACATTCAATCAAACATGTTCATCAGAATTATTTGGATCATGCCAAAAAATAAGCAAATAAACAGTTCTGAAAGAGTCGTCATGTAAATAGATTTTTCTGAAAACTATACATTTTAATGCCAAGCCGAAATTTTGCTACGAAATTCTTCACCACTGTACAAATCCACAAGGTACTGTATTTTCAGTTCTTATTTCGTATGATACCATAAAGTAAAATCTTATGCTATTTCTTCAGACAATTTAACTCATAACCAATTTTTTGTTAATTCTTTCCTGCGTAAAATTTCAACAGAGGGAATGTATTTTCCAAAATTGTATCCATTTTTCTGTTTTTTCTCATAGTTGTGCTTTCCAATTTAAACAAAAATATAACTTTGCAATTACGTCAGGAATAAATCAGTCTTCTTCCTTAATTAACTTAATTGCACATTTTCTTTCTTCAAAAGCTGCTGGTAAAGATGCTGTAGACTTAATTTGTGCTGTTGTATAACGAAATGTGTGGAAATGTGAAGTTCGTCCTAAGAAAGCAATTGTAAGAAATACCGCTGACTTTGTCAATATTGTTCATGGAAAAAATAGGTAAGCATGCTCCGTACATCATATGGGGAAATAAAACAGCAACTACACGTTTTATTACTTTGAGAGAAACTGCCAGCAGCGAAGAGCACTCACAAAGTACAATTTTTTAACGCCATAAAGAACGACACGATCTACTACAAACCATGCACATAACATGATTAGTACAAAGAATTTACGCTTCATCAAACAAATAAAGATATAGGAGAAGCTGCAAATTATATTATTGATAATGAAGACAATAATTTATTCTGTTCAGTAGCATAAACTGGGAGATTGCTATGCGGTTACGATGAGTAAAATATGATTTAAAGTTTCATGGTATTATTACTGAATTAGTAGATGGTGATTATCAAATAAAGTACTTAGAGCCATGAAGCTCTGAAGGAATTCTCAAATTTCAATCTGATAACCACATTATTTGATACAAAAAATTAAACTGTGGTTGGCTTTAATGCACCCAGATTGATAAACTCTTGCAAATGTTATTTCCAACTTTAACCAGCATAAAAAGTTGCTTTGTATGAAAAATAAGTTCGTCAAAACAAAATTTAGCCGTTTTTTTTTAGAATTTAAAATGAATGTTTGCTAAAAATTCCTTATGGACAAAATGTCACAAGAGTAACTCTTAGCATTTGCAAAATCAAATGTAACTAATTCATGTGCTATCAAACAAGTTCAATGATTAATCCTTTTTATAAAGATATAATTACTCCGCTATATTCTGTAAATTGTAATTCTATATTCTTATATAATTCACAGAATTTCTACGTCAAACACAATTTTTGTATATTGCATTTTTTTGTGCTCACAAGAGTAACAAAACTTTAATTTATTATCTAGACAAGTAAAATGCTTTTTGTTATAAATTGTAATGGTTTATGCGAGAAGAGCACGAGCATTTTTAAGTGTTTGCATCAAATTTATACTAAATATGTTTTGTAATAAAAGAATTGGAAATATTTATGAAAATTTTCTCTGATGGTTACAAGAGTAACAATGGACGTTCCCGCATATGTTAAACGAACATTGACCCCCCCCCTCCTTAAATTATCAAAACCAGAAGAAGCTGTTAAAAATATGTAAATTAAAAAGAATATTCAGAAAAGGACTTTGGTCTTTTCAGAAAACCATTCTACTTATTTTAGCGTGGCTGCATAAAAGACGAGAGAGGGGGGGGGGGGGGGGGAGTTGACGGGGTAGACTTTTTGTGTTTCTTAACCGGAAGTCCAGAATTGTTAAAATTGTTGCTTATTTTAAAAAAGCGCCAATTATTTTAAATTACAGAACATATTTGTTCATAAATTCCATTAGCAGCATTGTCTGAAAATCTGTAGGAATCAGTAGTCTTGATCAATTGTAAGGTAAAGGATTATCCGGATTAAGGTTGATGTATTTTAGAGAGTTGTTGTTATGATTTTGCTTGTTTGAATTTTTTTTTTTTTTAATTCTCTGTTCCTAAAACGACGAATAAATGATTAAATAAAGACCTTTTGAATGAAAATAATATTGTTCCCTTTAAAAGATTGTTTTGATCATTCTATACACAAGATTTCAAAATGACAATTTTAATGGAAAGCAAAATAAATATAAAGAATGTAATGAAATGTAAAAGGAACTAATAATAATAAAATAGAAAACAAAAGAAAAAATAATAAAGACGATTCCGCCACGCGATTATAATCCTCAAATTAAATTACCGAAAACGAAAACAAAAAGTAGTACTAGGTCGGAAATTATGTGGTCTTCTTTAACAACATGTAAATAAATGAAATTTTGAGCTCCATATTGAAATACGAACAAAAGTTAAAATTTTCAGTGATAACATCTGATTTTGACACAAGAAAGCAAATCTTGACCCCCAAATTAACTTAAATATAATTTTTTTTGATATTTCTATAAATAGTTCTGGATTTATGCGATATATAAGATGAATTGATTCTGGTGGGCTTTCTCAAATGATAAATTTGTTACTGTAAGGTTCAGATTTAAAACAAATATTTTTAATGTATTAGAGAACATCGTTAGGGGCAGATAAACGCTAAATAGATCATTTGAATATTTCAAAAAATAACGGAAATCGATAGTACATTTATTATTAATTTTTATCAAATTAATCTTTTTTTCAACGACTACATGGCCTTTGAAACTAATATAAGTAAAAAAAAATATATATATAAATATATATAAATATAATAATATAAGTTGGAGGAAATTTTGTGGATACATATTAGAAACATCTAGAAATCGATTTCTAGCAATCTTAACGCGTTTGTTGTGAGAATTCATATTTTTTTTCAAATGTTAATTTAACAATTTATATTGCACATGTAAAAATTATAAAGTGTATAAAAATCAAGTAATTATGTTTAGGATAATTAATGCTAACTTAACAGGAAAAAGAAGTGTAAAAGCATATTATAGTAGAAAACACGAATAAAATATTAAACATTAGGAGATCAAAATTTTACTTCTATATAATTAATAACCTTCATGGAAGGATTTGAAATTTTGTGTCTGAATTTAAAATTTCTCGCAGAATTCACAATTTTCTGTCTTTTATGTGAAGTCGACTCAACAAGCTCATTTTATTTATACAGAATTATAAAAAAACACAATTACCTACCAAACGGTATCTTTGGTATTTCTTTGCGATAATTTCGGGATTAAATAATACCGAGTGTTCTTTTTCTTTCTGTTTTTTTATTTTATTGCCTACTGTACATTTATTTAATGTTATGTAAAGTCGAAAGCAATATTTGAGTAGGTGTAACTATTTGTTTTAGATTTTATATTCTGTTCAAACTTTTAGACAATATAATCGGAGCCACAGTCGTACGTGGGGTGAATGTGTGTGTGTGTGTGTGGGGGGGGGGGGGGCAGAAAGGGCCGGGTTCCCTAAATCATCGAAAAAAGCAAGATTTAATAATTTACTAATATAAGGTAAATATAAAAAGCTGTTTGTGATTATGAACGAACTGATTATTGCATGATTCCAATTTTATTACATGATAGTTTTGTTATAAAGTTTTTTTTTTTATAATAAGTGTGTTATGTACAAGCGGTGAACTTCATAATGACCAGTGATCTGGAGTTCGGGACTACAAAAGATGAGCGCTTATCTAACTTAAATGATTTGAAATTTTTATCGTTATGACATTTATAACTTACTTTCACGGCTCAAAATTATTTCAAACTGCTATTCATAACTATTTATCTTTCTCTAGGAACTAATTAGCGATGCATTTGAGAACTTTAAATTTTCACGGCTTTGGTTAGGATATGCCTGCATAAACAATAAGGTTTTCAAAAGGATTAATTTAGTTATCTGTTCAGTTACATTTAATCACGTTTAAAAATCGCTAGAATTTAAATTACTGAAAAATCAATGTATGTGAATATGATGAGTAAAAATAAAGAAAAACATAAATCTCCATAGTTTAAATAATGATATTTCTTGTGTTGATTGTAAAAATAATACTCACTGTCAGCTGATGGACATATTTGAGGTAACTATCGTTAACTGCTCATGACTGATTGCTATGTAACTTTATCAACAAACTCTTCATTCATAACTCTTCCTTTTCTTGGAATATTCCTGTTACATAGCTTTTGTTCTAGCCCCTGAACTTCTTTCTTCTGATATTCCAACGGTTTTTCTTAAATCACTGAATGGAATTCCCTTCATCTATTTAAGATAAAATAATAATAATAAATTTAGTAAGCAAACTCAAGCGACAAACTGTATTATTTTCTGTTATTTCAATATTTTAAATAAAATGATTTTAGCAATATTTTATTTTACAGAACACTGAAAAAAGCAAAAAATCAAGCAAACAAACAACAAGAACAAAATAAAAACTGGCTTTCTAAACAAAAATAAAATAACTTGCTTTCAAAAAACTATTAAAAACATTTCATGTAATGTTTTAAATATACTTAATTCACTCTAATGTTTTCTTTTATACATGAAAGTGTGTGACTGGGTAATAATAATCAAACAATAATTTTACGTTTTCCCCATGGAAAATAGGCAAGGCCAGGCACGAACGATTGGTTGGGGCTTATGATTTAACACCAAGAACACCAAGGTCCAGGAAGATAACCTCAAAATATAAATGCACCTGTACACGAACATTGAACGTACTCTTCATTAGACCATTAGGCCTCCTTGTACAACCTGATCGAACTTCTTTTTTGTACAAATTCGTAAACCAGTCATACCAACGTTTTCTAAATGAAAAATGAAAGTCTACGGGTGAAAATGACCTTTCGTGCTCTCGAAGGGTTAAATATCTGAGTTGCAAAGTTAGTTGACTTACACTGATTAGCCTCTGAACCATCCATATATCGCAGTCTACGGAAGAAACAAGTCGAGATATACTTCACCGATCTCGACCGCTTTTCTGCCATCTTGATCATATAGCAGTTCGAAAATTGGTAGAAATGAGCCTATCTTGATCTGTTGCACGTTTTAAAACTGTTTTTAACTCGACCTTTAGTTTCGAAACATTTCTTATGTAAAATTTTGTATTAGGTAGGTGTAATTCTGTTCGCTTGAGTTACAATTTTGTGAGACAGAAATGTATGTAGAGAACTTTTTTCTTACATTATCAAAGGAACCAGATGATTAAAAATTGTCTCTAATGTAACAGGGATACGACAGGTATGCTCATTGAATGATTGAGATTGTATTAAGTAACGTTAAATGAGGGTCCCTGTCTAAGTTACATTTGAAACTGATAGTCTAAGAGCCGGCAGCACAAAAACCCATGTTGTCAAGCACAAGAAAAAAACCTTTATTTTATGGGAGAGTAGAAGTAGGGGAATCTAATGATCCATGTCTACCGGAAGTGAAGTGGTGCATAAGCCGAAAATTAATACCACCAGTGGTTGACTCGTAGGTTTATCATTGTGTTTTCCTGCTCCCAGTTCTCCATGTTTTCATATCTTTGTTTGTACGACAAACACAATGATAAACCTACGAGTCAACCACTAGTGGTATTAATTTTTGGCTTATGCACCAATTCACTTCCGGCAGACATGGATCACTAGATTCTCCTACTTCTACTCTTCCATAAAATAATGGTTTTTTCCTTGTGCTTGATAACATAGGTTTTTGTGCTGTCGGCTCTTGGACTATGATGATACGCGCCAATCTATGGCTCTGTTCACAACAGCGGCGGCGCGGCGGTCGGGTCAAAGAACGTAGAGGAAAAGAAGAGAAGGTTTTGGAAACCGTAACTAACCGAAACAGTGCAAACAGCTCTGCTGGGAAACACACTCAAAGGGGGGATCCAATCATAGGCATTCTTCATTACATCTACCAATTCACCAAACTTTCTTGTAGTAAACCTAAGATAACACCTTCGTGCCAACGCCCCGCGAGAATTCAAAACGACATTTCTTGGTCAGTTTGACTTGTGACTTAACAGCGATTGGGACAGATTTTTTAATATGATCTGTTCATGTTCTGTTGTTATGATATATTTTCTGTATTGCAAATAGATAGCCGATGAATACGTACAAGGGAAAAATCTTCAGTGATACAGCACTCTTCTGTAAAACAACAAATTTTACGTATCGAAAGTTCCACTTTCACTCGAAATCTAACATAACAACGGCCTTCAAGGGGTTTCTCCCTCGGAGAGAAGCTCCATCCACGAAAAGAGGGGGTGGGGAGGGGAGCACACTGCTTTCGCGTGGACAGGGGACAGCGGTGAGCACAGCGTTGCTCCTCATTTTGATAATTATCGCTACTGGCGATCACGCATAAGCGCGCCAAGTAAACCCCGTGTTATCTTTCGCCCCTTTATGCGGTTTCTACCGCTTAGCTGTTTTCACAGTTTCACTGAGGGTCGGGGATTTACATTGCGTCTATGAAAGTTTCCCTTCTTCTGCCCTACGTTCTTTGGTCGGGTCGCCCGCTTACAAAGGAGATTGAAACATACGAAGTGGGTCTTTACCAGATATACTTTAGAATAAACATACAGTTACGTTTTTATTTACAAATGTTTTATTGACTGCTTTATACAGGGTGTCCGGTCTCAACGGTGTCCAATGGCTAATTCCTAAACCGTTAGTCATAGACATATACACTGCTCAAAACAATTAAAGGATATTTGAAGTTTTATATAAAATAAAGATATAAACGAAATTTTTTTTGCCGAAAATAGAAGAAGAGAATCACAAATGCAAATTTTTCTGGTTTTCAAACTGTGGAGTATGCAAATTTTGAGTTCGACGTCAAAAACGTCGCTTCAGCGGCAGCGAATGAAATTTGACTTTCAACTGGATAAAAGAGAATGAAGACAAGGATGATCGGCATTCAGTGATTGCTTTGTTTCGATGAGTACGGTGTCTCAGCGAAGTCATTTGACAGATTCAGAAGCTTTGAGAATTGTTGGTAGATTAGAAGGGGGCCAAACTCAAGCCGAAGTAGCGCAAGCCATTGGAGTGTCACAAAGTGTCATTTCCAGGATCTGGAACCGTTTTTTGGAGAGTGGATGTGCAGGCCGAAGACCAGGACAAGGTCGTAGACGGGCAACAACGCCCAATGAAGATCGGTATTTAGCGATAACAGCTCGGAGACACCGAACCATGAACGCTACTCTTCTCCAACAACACCTTCGCTCGGCTACAGGCACCACGATTTCAACTCAGACTGTCCGAAACTGGCTCCATGCTGTAGGTCTGTATGCTCGCCGACCGATGGTATGTGTTAGATTAACATCTAGGCATCGTCGCGACCGCAGGGAGTGGGCAACCGAGCATGTCAACTGGAGGAGAAATGAATGGAGCAATATTCTGTTTTCTGACGAGTACCGTTTTTCTGTGCATCCGGATAATAGGCGTATTTTCATCTGGAGGGACCGTGGCAGTAGGAATAATCCTGCGTTCGTGCACGAAAGTGTCAGATTTGGCGGTGGAGGAGTGTTGGTGTATGGTGGCATCTCCATTGACGGGCACACTGACCTCTACATCATTCGAGATGGAGCTCTGACTGGTCGCCGATATAGGGATGAGATCCTCAGACCTATTGTAGTCCCTTACGCTGCAGCCATCGGAGATAACTTCATTTTAATGGACGATAACTGCAGGCCACATCGTGCAAACCTGGTGGAGGATTTCCTTTTCGAGGAAGGAATCGTTCGAATGGAATGGCCAGCGTATTCTCCAGACATGAATCCAATCGAGCACGTTTGGGACGCTCTAGGAAGACGAGTTTCTGGCCGCCAACAACCCCCACAAACTCTCCAAGAACTGGAAAGAGCTCTTCTGGAAGAGTGGGGCAGAATACCCCAACTCGTCATTAATAGCCTCATTGAGTCCATGCCTCAAAGGTGTTCAACGTTGCTGGCCGCCCGTGGAAACCATACCTTCACTGAAAATGATTTTCTTTGAAGAAAACACCTTTTCTTATTCTTTTTTTCTCATATGCACAAATTGTGTTTTTTTCCTTTAGTACACAAATGTGCAATAAAATGCATTTTTTTCTGCCAAACATGTGTAATTTATTCTCATATAACCTACTATGTCTGTCGACCATGTATCAATCAGCTAAACAGTTTACCAGATACAAAATCCACCTAAAACTGCAATATCCTTTAATTGTTTTGAGCAGTGTAGTTCCAATTACAAAAATGTTTTAAATCAGGTAGAGAAATATTTTAAAAGCGATTTGGGTCAATAAAACCATTTCTAAAAAAATTACGAAATTTAAATTTTTATACGGTCCCCCGGTCCTATAAGTTATATTTAGTAAAATTTTCCTTTTACACTGACAAGTAATACAAAAAAAGTCCCGTTGTTCTACGATTAAAATTGACCGAGTAATACCTGTTTAAAGTTGGAGCATATTTTTTTCTGCAAATTGGGGGTCATTCACAAATTTAGTCGAAATATAATTTCGTCAGATATATTAAAAAATGGTTGAGAGTAAAATTAACATTGCAATATAAATTTGAAATCTTTAGTCATTCTGACATATTAATGCAAAATATACAATTTGTATTACACATTTAAGAAGAAAGAAAAAAACAGAATTTTTGTTAAATAAAATGATGCTAAATTAACAGCCTCAATTCTTTACAAAATGATACGTATTTTAAAATATTATTAGATTACACTAGCCAGCAAAAGTTGGGTTATTTCATGTTTTTTAGCTTTTGATAATTGATTCTTATGTATTCTATACCGCTGAATCCGGAATGTACCTTCATTTTTAGCCATCACATCAAGATTTTTCGCAAATTGTAAATTTCAAAGTTAAAAAGTTCAAAGTTAAAATTTAATTCCCCCCCCCCATCTCATCACCACCCAGCTGTAAGAATCCCAAGATAAGTAAAAATATCGAATAAATTATTGAATCAGATAAAATAAAAAAAGTTTTACATATGTTTTATAGTATGAGATTTTCGCTATATTTTAACTTACACATTTGCAAAAAAATTCTAACGTGATGGTTAAAAGTGAAAGTCATTTTCAGATTTAGTGCTAAAAAGTACGTAAAAATCAATTATCAAAAGTTAAAAAATACAACCATCATCTCTACTTTATAGTGTCCGATTTTTGTTATTCTTTAAATTCGACAATTTATGATTTGCGAAATATCCTGACATGATGGATAAAAATTAAGGCAATTTTCGGATTCAGTGCTAAAAAATACATAAAAGTTAAGAAACCCAACAATCACCGTCTTGTATCATCTAATCGAAAACTTTTTCATAAACTTCTTGGCGGTAATCTATCCGAAATTTTTTGTGTTATCCTATAAAATAAGTATAAATGGTAACCACCGAAAATCATATTAATATTAGATTGTTATCGGATTTGCTCCAGTATGTAAAATGTAATCTCGTTCGGATATTTGAAAGTGGGTTAAAGTTCGAATACAAATTTTGAACTGGAAAAACATACATAAGATCGTTGAAGTAACATAAAAACTTTTAAAAATAACATAATTTTATTAAAAGAAATCATAAAAGAAACAGTCTCAAATCCTGACAAAATAAAACATATGTTATTTCAGCCAATCTGAAACTTAATAAATGTTAACTTAATCATAATATTTGTGCGATTTTTTTCAAAGCGCAAATACACATGAAATGAGATCTTCGAATACTTTAAGCACTTCGAATATGACCCCTCAAAGCCAAGCCGAACTCATTTGTTTTCAAAGCAGAAAAGTGGCATAAGTCATGCATTTTTAAAGTTTCATAACTCGCACAATTTTAGTGTCATATGAATGGGACTTTTTTTGTCTTACTTGTCAGTGTAATAGGAAAATTTTACTAAATATAACTTATAAGACCACGGGACCGTATAAAAATTTAAATTTCGTAATTTTTTAAGAAATGTTTTTACTGACCCAAATCGCTTTTAAAATATTTCTTTACCTGATTTAAAACATTTTTGTAATTGGAACTATATGTCTATGACTAACGGTTTAGGAATTAGCCATTGGACACCGTTGAGACCGGACACCCTGTATATATATTTTATGATAAATGGAATATTTTTGATAAAAGTAAATTTTAATTAATAATAACACTTACAGATTTATTTCTATTATTAAAATAAAACACTTATTTAAGTACGATAAAATGACCTATCTTCCTATTAAAATTTATCGTTACTTTTTTTTTTTAAATTTAAGGTTTCATTTAAATGGAATATTATCAAATACATTAAATTTTTGAAAACAAATGGAAAATAAGAATTGTTCTAAAATTTCAGTTTTCGCATAGATAATTTTTCGAGCATTTTTATGGAGTACTTCAACTGTGAATTATTATTAAGAATAGAATGCAAAACATATATTTTATGATGCAAACGTCAACGTGAAAAACACTGCAGAATAAAATGTAATACATATAAATTATTTTAAAAAGAAATACCAGCACTTATTTCTCACAAGAGGTAAAATACATGCGGTTTGCCGTCTAGTTTTGAAATGCATAAAATATCGTCAGGATATAAATATATTTTCTACTAAAAGCATACGTAAATACTTTGCTTAAACTAGTTTGATTCTGAGTGAAAATTATTTGTTTCTCATGTTTTATGATGTAATTGCTCTTTTGACCGTGCGTTATTAAAATATGCAACTCTAAAAAATAAATATAGCAAATAATGCAATTTACACAAATCATTAATTTTAAGAAAATTATATTTTACTAAATTATTTTTATAATTAATTATTAATAAAGCTAATTAGATATTTATGTTTCATCAATATTATTATCGAAAGAAAAATATTTTAATGAAATGTTTAGAAGCTCTTTTTTACCAAATTTTACCAAATATTTTATTTTACTAATACAAATAAATATCATAACATGTTGATATTATAATTTTGTTTTATTAACAGTATTCCATTTATCATGAAAACATAAAGCAACTTATGAAGCATTTTTAAATAAATAAAAACAGGAAAGAAAATTCTGAAATAAAAGGAGGGCAGGAACTTTGTACCCACACCGTCCAGGTTCGTCTGTATATCTAACTTATTTATACACTAATTTTGAATTTTCTAAGTGTCCACTCACTTTTGTCATTTATACTGCATAAGCATAAAAAATTACCTTTCAGCGCTTACTGCTCTGTTAGTATTATTTTAAAATGATATATGAATGCTAAAACTGCTCTAGTTAAACTCATTATTTTTATAGTTGAATCGTCAATTTAAAAAATTATATACGTCCAAGATTTTTTAGGAATTAAAAAACTGTGTTTTTAATTCTATTAGCTGTTGCTAATTTAAGAACTGTTTTGGGATCACATAATTCTTAAATCTTTAAATATATTGACTGTTATCGGGTATTTATTTTATAAGAATTAAAATTACATATAAAAAAAATCTTTAAAAATGGCTTTTGGACTTCTGTTGGTTTTGCAGTCAATGGAAGTTAGCGCCGTACAATTGGTACAAAAAAATATTTTAATCTTATTTTTATTAGGTATTTGAAAAAATACATATAAATCATTTACGCCTGCTTCTTTATCCTAAAAAACTCGCACAAATTTGCACAGGAAAACTTCCCACGCGGCGTATTTGTACACCATATATATCAAAATTTCTAGGAAAATAAATTAATGTTTTAAAAGATTAATTTTAAATCAAATACAATTACCATGTAGTAAAATGTAAAAAAAAAAACCCCTCAGAATAGGCATATGTGACAATATTTTCGAACAATATGCATTTGTAGTAAGCGTTTTTGAATTTGCAACATCCAACTGTGTGCAAAATATAAATATATGTAATATACACCAGGGCGAGTAATTAACGTTTAAGGATTGACAGTAGTTGACAGTAGGGCGATTCTGTGCGGAGAGTCACACACGTAACGCAGGCTTTAATTTTCATTTATTCAATTATTCATTAAATTTTAATTGTGATTTTAGGTGGTATGGTAAATAAGTTATTACCATATTTTTTAGTTTAAATGTGTGGAAATAAAACTCACAGAAAGATATCATTTAATTTCATACTCAAAATGTGCTTTTTTTCTGAAGTAGAAAAAAAGCACATTTTGAGTAATGAAATTAAATGATATACTTCTGTGAGTTTTATTGCCACACATTTAAATTTAAAAATATGGTAATAACTTATTTACCATACCACTTAAAATCAGAATTAACATTAAAATTGAATAAATAATTGAATAAATGAAAATTAAAGCCTGCATTACGTGTGTGACGCTATCCATGGAATCGCCCAGTACTATAAACGCCAAACCATACGGATTTTGAACACCACTATTTCTGAATAGTAATATTCGCTTTATTAAATCGCAGAATTATGCGGTAAAAAATTCAAATATTACTATTTGAAAATTGTGATATTCTAATCTTAAGGGAGCTGGTCACTCAGCTTCGGAATTCTCCTCCGTAATGTTAAGTCTGTGGACTTTTGATGCATTCGTATATTTAAAATATCTTCTCGAGAAATTCATATTTTTAACATCTTTTTTTCGGTATACTCTTCTTAAAGGATGCCTATTTTTGTCTTAGTTTTCAAAATATTTCTAAAATCTATGCTGAATTTAATATTTTATGTGTTAAAACGGGCGAACTGTGAGTAAGATTTGAACACTTCATATAAAATTAAGTCTTTATTTTAGAAATATTTTGAGAACTAAGAAAAAAAAGTGACATCTTTTAGGAAGTGTACACAAAAAATAGAAATTAAAAATATTAGTTTCCCGAGGAGATATTTTAAATATACGATTAAATATACGATATATCAAATGCCCATAGACTTTACATTAGTGAGGGGAAATCGGAAGCTTAGTGACCAGCCCCCCTTAAATCCTTCGCATCTATGCATCAGCACTGTGCAAAGCGAAAACTGCGCCCGGGGCATGTTTCAATTTGGCGCCCCCCCCCCCCCAACAAACACCTTCTCTTTGTGGATAAGTGTCACACCATTAATAAGTGCAGAAACAGAAGAAAAAAATTATTGAATACATATTTTGAGTTTATTTTGGAACTTCAAAATGTTTCATTTTAATTCAAAGATACCAAACAACTATATAATACAAGAGAAAATTACACTTATATTATGGCAAAGGGTATCTTGGGAAATGGGTGTGGAAAAAATGTATATAACAGTACAGTATACCATGAAGTGAGTATAACAGTTCACGCACATTTCAAGAGTATAACAGTTTGCAACTCTTTTGGATTCCCATGCTATTTTTAGAGTATGTTTTTGTCTCAAGCAAAGAAAGAAAATTATAGACTGAGAAAACAGGAGGTTAACAAAACAGACTAACTAACAAGGAGAGGGCCAACCTTGTTAATCACACATTTTGATTATTTTAATATATGTTGTAGGGTAGAGGCCCCTTAGTGTCAGGTTCAATGGATTTTATCCAATGCTCCTTAGTTCTTGAGAAACCGGGGGGGGGGTCTAATATTAGTACACAACTTAAATACTTACTTTGCAACAACATTGCTAGATTAGTCGTAGCTCAGTTGGTATGGTGTTTACCGGCTGATTCGCGGGCCCGGGTTCGATACCTGAATGCGCTACATTAGTTTTTCTCATTTTTTGTTTTATAAATTTACTTGTATGTATAACTTAATAATCTCATTGTCAATTAAAATTTTTAATATTGTACATCAATTACAATTTTAACCTATTTAATTTTTTACTTTTAACTAAATAGTTGTAATAAAACATCATAAAACTGTTATTTAAAAAAAAAATCACTTTTAAAATGTATTTCATATATTCTTTATCGATGCAATGATATTGAGCAATTGTGTCAATTCTTGATTTTAAAGAAACATCATTTACGCATTGCTTTAACAAAGGAAGTCAATGCGATAATACTATTATTCTGTTTTTAAAGTAACAAGCATAATTATATTAAAAATTAGCACCAGAATTAAATTACAACCAATTTTTTGCATATTAAAGATTTTTAAATTTGTAATAAGTATGCTTGCGCTTTCAATTATTTTGCTTTTCCCTTTATCTTCTTTCTGCTTTTATTTTTATTTTACTTGAATATTCCTTTTTTTTTTATCATAACTAGATGGCACCACAACAGAATTTGTCACGATTTTGGAATTTTTATCATTCAATAATAGATCCAATTTCTTTTTAAACCTCTGTAATGGATGAGAAATAATAGTTTACAAATAAGAAATGATAAATTTAAGTTTGTTAACATTATAATTAATGTATGATGTTAAAATTTTTAATTGAAATTATTAAATTATAATTACAACTATATTTATAAAACAAAAAATGAGAAAAGCAAATGTAGCGCATTCAGGTATCGATCCCGGGCCCTCGGATCAGCCGGCAAACGCCATGCCAACTGAGCTACGACTAACCTATAACTTTGGTTGCGAAGTAAGTATTTAAGTTGTGTACTAATATTAGACCCCCCCCCCCCCCGGTTTTTCAAGAACTAAGGGGCATTAGATAAAATTCGTTGAACCTGACACTAAGGGGTGTCTACCCTACAACATACATTAAAATAATCAAAATCTGTGATTAACAAGGTTGGCCCTCTCCTTGTAAGACCCAAAACAAATTTTGAAAAGGAAGAAGTCCTTAGTCAGAGATTTGTTTTTGGGTGTAGGGTAAGGGACGTTGCAATAACTTTGAAACGAAAAATGTACGTCATTGTGAAAAAAATTCCCGATATGTATACATAATTTTTTTACAAAAAAAGAAAAATAACGAGGTTGTTAGTATAAATTTGGCGCCTGGGGTGACTACTCCCTTCCTCCCCCTCTTCGCACGGGTTTGCTATGCATTAAGACATACATTCATATATGTTCACCATCACATTTGATCATAGTTTCTTTTTATTCTGTTGTTGGCTATTGGATTACACCTTGGTATTGTCATCGACTAATGTTGTTTTTTGCAATAAACGACAAATTTGAGGGGCAAAGGATAAATAAATGCATGTAATTTTTATCTACGTGAGCCTACCTTGAAAAACATGTTTGCACCCCCCCCCCCCCCCTCCCAACCAAAAAAAAATAATAATAAAACGCACTTTGAAAAAATGTGGACTGGATAGTTTTTAAATCCCCGATTTAATTGCAGCCAAAAAGAAAATGAAAAATGCAAATAGAGATTATATAAGTCGATTATGACAAATTGATTATGAGCATTGAGAAATCGAGTCGTTCAGATAAGCAAGAAAGTTTTTGCATTATTTTTCAAGCCTTCTGAGTAGAGAACATTATAAATTAAAAAATAGTATAAGCTTAAATTTTAATAACAACAAAATTATGCTTTCTATTTGACTCAAAAGAAAGTTAAAAGCAGTGCCTATCTACCCGATGACCGCTGAAACTAAGCTGAGCGCCCTTCGTTGCCTGCCTCATCAAAAAATCTCACGAAACGTGAAAAATGCAAAAATCGCAGCACAAATTCTAAAAAAACTTGATTAAAAGGACCTGTGAAGCAGAACAAAATTTAATCTATTGATCTAACTGTTTGAAACGGAATTTGTTTTACGATTGTTACAAAACCGCCACGGAACGCTAAAAATTGCACTGATTATCGCATTAAAAATGACTAAAAAATCCAAAATCGCGGAGGGCAAAGTTTACTATAATAGGTTAAAAGATTAAAACTGATTTTATTTTAAGAGTGTTGAAACTTCGCCGCAAAATACGAAAAACTTATCGCTGTATGAATTCCAAATAAATTTTACTGAAAAGAGATCGACATGAACTATTGATCTAAAAGATTAAAACTAGATTCATTTTAGTAATAAGGAAAAATTTTTGCAAAACGCAACAAGGAAAAAAAAAACCCGCGATAAAACGCATAATCCTCCCCCCCCCCCCCTCCACAAAAAAATCAAGAATAGCCGAGGATAACATTTATTAGAGTGGGTCGGAATTGTAACATTGTAAATTGTACACTGTAAACGGAATTCTTTCGCGATTGTAAAAAAAAAAAAAAAAAAAAAAAAAAAAAAAAAAAAAAAAAAGCCGCGAAACGCGAAAAAATGCTAAAAATTGCATTGAAAATCGCATTAAAATCGCTATAAATTCAAAAATCGAGGTGGATGAAATTTACTATATTAAGCCTTGTAACAGAATTCCCTTTCGAATGTTAAAAAGTCGCCGCACAAAGCAAAAAAACTCTAAAAATCACAAAAAAGCGAGAAAAATTGAAAAATTTCTGTCCAAATTTCGAATAAACTTTATTGAAAAAAGGTTAGCATTAACTGTATTGGGCTAAGAGATTAAAAGCGAATTTCTTTTATTAATGGGAAAAATCACCGCGAAACACAAAAACACCGAAAAATATTGATTAAAAAATCGCAAAAAATTTAAAAATCGCCGAGGATAAAATTTACAATAGTGGGCTGAAATATTGTAACTAGAATTCTTTCACGAATGTAAAAAAATCGTCAAGGTACGCGAAAAAAACACAAACACTCAAATTGAAAATTGCATTAAAAATTGAGGAGGACAAAATTTACTATATCTATAATATAAAGTACAAAAATGCCTGTGCGTAACGCTGACGCCATTCTGCGAATGGCAACACTTCACAATAAAATTTCGCTTTTTCAATTTTTGCTATTGCATTTTTTTTTTTTTTTTTATTCTAAACATTTTTAAGTCTTAGATCATCGTATAGGGAAAAATTGTACTTTCAAATGAAGATTGTTTGAAATCTGTATCGTAATTTACTCATTTTTATGGCTTTTTAAATATTTTTTAAGCAGGCATTTTTTAATCTATCTGTATCGCGTGCCAGACTCTATTATGGAAGAATAATAACACACTCACACTATTAACAATATAAAGAATCCAGGTTTTGTCTCCGGCTAATATTCCATAACGAAATTAGAACTTAATAAGTAAATAAATGAATAAAATGAAATAAATAAAACATAAATTTAACACATATGCGACCGAACAATTTCAATTTTTACACCGTCGTATAGGGGGAAAAATGCACTTTCAAATGAAGGTTGTTTGAAACGAGTATCGTAATTTACTCATTTTTAAGGCTTTTTAAAATATTTTTCAAGCCTGAATGTTTTTAATATATCTCTATCGCGTGCATGCAAATTGCAGAATAATAATAATAACGCACTCGCAGTTAAAACAATATATAGTTCAGAATTTGTCTCCGCCTAATATTCCATAACGAAATTAAAACTTAATAAATAAATAAACAAATAAATTAAATAAATAAAAATATAAATTTAACTTATATGCAATCGAAAAATTTAAATTTTTACATCTTCGAATAGGGAAGAAACGCACTTTCAAGTATTATAATTTGTTTGAAAACTGTATCATTTTACTGATTAGGAGTCTTTAAACTTTTTAGATGGGTGACAATCCATAAAAAAGATGTAATCAAAATTAAAATAGAAAATAAATGAAATTTAACCCTTTTGCTTGAAATAAATGAAGAAATAATTGAAAATAAGGGTTACAGAAGAAAGAAAAAATGAAAAAAAGGTTAATCAAGTGGTTTGGTAAAATAAGTTGCCATTCTCCTTTAAATTTTTTGCCTTGATTTCGCTCTTTTTTATCTTTTGAAGATTTTATAAACCCATTATGAAAATATAACGAAGGGCTAAGAAATAAAAACCAAGGAATAAAACTTAAATTTAAACGCATTCATCTCCACGAATCAGCTTATTCTAAACGTGAAGAAATCGTCTGTCGACAAATTATCACCTATAAGTGTTAGATCGTAGCCTTTATTAATATTATTATTATTCAATCAAGGAGGCTGAACAAAAACATTTTTAAACTCCTTCACAAAACTAGAGAATTATTGCCCTATATTTAGACAGCATAAATTTAAATAAAAAAGACCAATTTTCAACTAATTCCTTCTTAAAGACGGCTGTTAAAAATTTTCACAATGTCACTAAAAGCGGATGATTGAGCGAAGAGAATGTTGTTTTGTAAGCATTTATTTTAATTCGTAAATCGGAAATGTTTCTTGATGAGTTCGTCCAAATGACGTCATATTTGTACAATCTCATCAAACTGATTTCATTTTCATTTCACCATCACCGATATAAAAAGTTAAATATTAAAAGAAAGCGATTTTTTTCAAATGAAGCGTTTAAAATGGGCTTTTTAACCAAATGAACTTTTAACCTACATTATAATATGGTTTATTACTTGAAATTCACTATTTAATCAAATTAGTACTATAGATTTTTCTTAATCTTATATTAAAACTAGATTTACATAAAAAAAAAAATCGTAAGAACTCATGCAATTTAAAAGCAACGCATCGGGTTGCTATACCTAGTTAAGATATATCTGAAACAGAATTCCTTTTACGAATGTCAAGAAATCACCACGAAACGCGAAAAACGCGAAAGATCGCATTAAAAATTGCTCAAAATTAATAATCCTGGCGGGCGAAATTTCCTATATTAAGGCTAACAGTTTGAAATCGAATTCCTTTTACGAATGTCAAAAGATCATCGCGAAACGCAAAAAAAAAAAAAAAAAAAAAAAAAATACCAGAAAACGCATTGAAAATCCCTACACTCCAAAACATAAGTGTGTAAATTAGTTACTTTAGATAAGTATATGTGCAAGTTTGTAAAATTACACTTTTATCACAAATTTTACACTCTTTTCATAAAAATTTACCATTTTCATAAAAAGTTATGAGGTAACTTTGAAATACACAGCTTAACGCGTAAATTGCACATGAGTACGCATATATCTGTGTAATATACAAAAAACGAGGAATTTTGTGTACGTAGTACAAAACCTTATAGTTTGGTGTGTAAATTATGAACTGAATATTTTTATGGTCACAAAACAAATTTGCTAGAAGAAGAAACTCGTGTGCTTTTGGTGTGTTCTTTTTCCAGCAGATATTAATGCAAATTATATTTACTGTATACCATCTCTCTGTTTGTTTTGAAGTCTTAAAATCGTATACACAATTTGTACACAGAACCTGTATTGTATAATCTAGATAAATACACTGTAAAATAAAATTTCGTTAAAATACGGAAATTGCGACGCCAGTGCTATTTCCGTATTTTGTCGGATTTTTTTTTCTATCAATTTCAGTCATAGCTTTTCAAAGCTACATTTACACCAAGAAGAGAAATTCTCTATTTAATTGAATCTACAGTAAACAAGCAATACTTAACGAAACGGCATACGAACTGAGAAACTTCAGCTTTCCAAAACACCACCTTGACCATTCATCTACTATTACACAAGCCAAGTTTTCAAGTATCGATATTTATTGAGTGCACATCGGTACACGTATTTCTGTTATAATGTTCTGTTCTTGCACATATTTCTGTGTAATATTCTTACACATAATCTTGGGTAATATTCTGTTTTTACACATATAGCTGTGTAAAATGCGTACGCACTGTGTATTATATAAAATTGGAAAATCTACACTAACACACCAATTCGGGTAAATCCGTACAATTTTCTACACTATAAAAAATTGCTGCTATAAAATTATTGCAGCAGAGATTCCAGGAAAAGGCACATAAAAAAACAAAAAAACAAAAAACAAAAAAAACAAAAAACTGGCGTTGCTTCCAGATAAATGGACTTTGCCTTTAGATAAACGGCTTTAGTCCATAAAATATGAAATTTACGGGGTTTGACCGTTTATTTGGAAAAAGTGGCATTTCCCGAAAATTTACGGGAGCAATTCACGAAAAAATAAACTTAAATTTACAATTTTTTTACAGTGTTCATTTACATACACGTTTGAGTTTTGAAGGTATAAAATATTATACACTTCCATCAAACCGATAAACACACATAAATACGTGTATATTTTTACGACAAGCCTGTAAATTTTATGACAAAAGTGTAATTTTACAAATTTACACAATATACTTATGTAAAAATGACAAATTCGCATATTTATTTTTCAGAGTGCTAATTCCTATTGCGAATAATAACTTTAAAAAATTGCCTTTGAACGTGAAAAAACACTAAAAATAGCGTTAAACATCACGGAGGACGAAATTTACTGTTTTAAGCTAAAAGTTTGAAACCAAATTCCCATTGCGAATGTCAAAAAATCGCCGCTGAGCGCGAAAAAGCACAAAAAATCGCATTAAAAAATTCACGAAAAATTAATGAATCATTGTACGAATTCTGAATACACTTTATTGAAAAGAAGACAAAATATAGTATATGTTGGGCTAAAAGATTGGAACCGGATTACTTTTACTATTCTTGAAAAATCGCCACCGTCAAAAAACATTGAAAATCCCATATAAAATTAAATAAAAAAATCTAAACCTGAAATAAAAAATTTGGCTTCAAGGTGCGTAACTACAAACATAGAGGTATCTTCCTGCCAAATCTTCTGGCTCTGCGTGCAACGGTCTCTTCAAAACACAGCGACAGACATACTCACACACAAATTTCTTTCCTTATTATTATAGAGTAGCTGACCCGCCAGGCGTTGCCCAGCCCCATGATAATAACATTAAACCTCAAATTTGTATGACTTTATATCTTTATCGCGATTTTGTAAGGATTTATGCTTTTAAACGAAAATCTTTCCAAACAAACCTCGTATCGGGTTCCCCTCCATATTTATACTTTTTAAAACCAAATGCATCGTTTTAAGGTAATACAAAAATACAAAAGAACTACTTTTTGACACATGTTTTAATTCATTTTTTGCTCGGAACCGCATGAATTTGGCAGGCGTTTTTATTCAAAAACTATATAATCGAAATACGTTTTCCTTTTTTTGGTTAAAGGCAAAAAATCTTTCCGAAATTACTATCAAAGTTGGCATTTTGAACCGATTTGCCGGGTGCGATACCACTAGAGAGGAGAAAAACCGGTTGTCACGTTAACTAAAATTGCTTACAACTAGATAAGTAATTTGTTTATCTTGAATTCTGTGTAAAAAAACTCGTGAAAGTATAAATGATATTTAGTGGTAAAAGAGTTTTGTTTTCTTGCAACTTTTTTTTCTCGCTTCGGGTCGTTTAATATTAAAAACAAAATAGTTCTTACCGTCCGAACTCTTAGAAATTTTAATGAGTTATAAATATTGTTTCGGAAGGCTGTGTATAATTTTCATGCAAAAAATATGGATATTTTGTTGTAAACACATGATCAAAAGCCACCAGCGTATGCACAATCTGAGCAAAATTTTGCAGATTTTATTTAAAAAAAAGTCTAATCGTTTGAAAATTTCGAGATATTTCACTTGTAAATAGAGTGTACGAAGAACGTGTAAAAAAATTTTGTTAAAATACTGTCATTTAGTTACATTTAGTGTAGGAAATCTGAGTTTCTCCGGGAAGCGCGAATTGATTTCTAGGCACCAAGTTTTTTGAAAGGGTTAATAATCGTATTTTTGAAAACGAATTGCACCGTCGTGGAAAAGAAAATTTCCGAATTAAGTGCGTATTTTTCGTTTTTCCGTATTTCTAAAATTGAACCCGATTTGAGCTTCAAGGAAAAAAAAACCCTGCGAAATCAATGTTTTTTCAAAAAAGTCTTTGAAAGGTTCTTTGCAAATTCCCATGCAAGCGTTGCTCCTTTCGAACTCCTATTCATCTATGAGGACTACCCCGCTCAAAAGCATGAAATTTAAGAATATGTTTATAGTTTGTCGGTATTTCGAACGGTTCGACCGATGTGTGTATCGAAAGACCGGGGTAAAAAAAAACTGCTTTCGCACTTTTGGATCATCTCTGCTTCGGATTCTCCGGAGTGACGTTCCGACCGCCCCGCTGGGAGTTTTCGCGCCATTTTGCGATATTCATTATGGTTTTTAATTAATATATCATGAACGGAGGTGTTCTAAATTAGTAAAGAAATTAGCGGACTGTAACAAAAAAAGTTTAATGAAAGACAATGGCGGCTTGTTGCCGCAGAGTTCGTTACTCTTACACAACTGCGTACTAAACCCGTGATCTGGGTTGAACGAAAGGGTAACATTAAAGGATTGCCAATTGGCATAGATGCGGGGGTGGTGTTCCGTTGCCAAAGGCGAAATTGCAATGTTAGTTACAGGTACGGAACATCCCGCCCGGCGTTGAAATATTATGTAGTTCAATATGTATAAAATGCAATACAGGTAATAAAAGAAACCATAGTACAGATTATAAGCAAAGAAATAAACACAATTAATACACAATGAAACACAATTGCAATTCAGATTTTTCCAATTTGTCAATTATAGGTAATATACTTATTATTGAAATAGACCGTTTAAAAATACCCTTAGCGGTGCGTAGTTCTACTACTCTGACCATTCCGTCAGCACTTGGGATTACCTTAGTAATGCGGCCTAGAGACCAGGTACAAAGTGGGAGTTATCCTTTAATAAGACTAACATGCCTGGCAGAATATTTTTTTTAAAACATCCATTTGCTTCTCTCCTGTAAATTACTGAGATAATTATTTTGCAAGCGCTTCCAAATCGTTTGAGTTAATTTTTGAGTTTTTTGCCACTTGTTAAGCAAGTTATCCTTTATCTCAATCAAATTAGGTTCAGGAATTAAATTAAGAGGCCTGCCTATGAGAAAGTGGCCTGGAGTCAACACCTGAAGGTCGTCAGCATCTGTGGACAAGCGACAAAGCGGTCGCGAATTTAAAATCGCTTCAATCTGTGTTATTACGGTTAGAAATTCTTCAATCGTGAAATGCGCAGAGCCTACTGTTCTTTTTAAATAGTATTTGAAGGCTTTAACTCCTACCTCCCAAAGGCCACCAAAGTTGGGGGCTCTAGGAGGGGAGAATTTCCAGTTAATGCCTTCTGAAGATAAGAAGTTAGAAACTTCATCACTGGCTAAAAGTTTACGCAAACGCTTCAGTTCTGCTGAAGCCCCAACAAAATTTGTAGCGTTATCGCTAAAAATTACCGAGCTTTTCCCACAACGAGAGAAGAATCTCTTTAACGTTGCTATTATCGCCTCGGATGTCAAGCCGGAGACAAAATCCAAGTATACAGCTTTAGGGGCCATACACACGAAAATAGCAACGTAGATTTTTTGGAAGGTACCCTTTCTCTGACCGTTAACTTTATTTCAAAAGGCCCACACAGGTCTAATCCTACCCTTGAAAATGGTGAAATGGGCGTTATTCTCTCAGGAGGGAGATCCCCCATTACTTGACTTAGCCAGTATAGGTTTAATTTTAAACATTGTACACATTCATGTACAACCTTGCGAGCTGTGTTTCTGCCTCTAAGAGGCCAATATTTTTGGCGCACAGTGTTCAAAAGAGCCTGGGGCCCGACACGAAAATCTCTTAAAAGTAGTAGGAAAACGGGGCTCCGAGGACAGCAGGGTGCGGGATTGCGGGACCGTCCCGCACCCCCACCTGTGTACCCTCCGACACAACCTCTGGTGCCACCTCCTCCACCACAGAACCGCTCCATAGCGGGAAGAAATGCGTTTTTAGCGTATTTTTATAACATGAGAGTTGAACGCTAGATCGAGTAGATTATCATGCTATAAGATGAAGATTAAATTTGCATTTGAATTTTGAATAACCTTTACCTTAATGATTATTATTAATTAAGCAAAACAATGGAAAATATCAATTTCTTAGGAAAAAAGGTTATTTTTGTAGATTTTATTCAACTGCAAGATCAGTATATCAACTTAAATGGGGAAAGTTAAACATATATTTGAATTTTGGATGATTAACATCTTAATGAGCATTATTAATGAAACAAAACAATTGAAAATAACAATTTTTAAGGAAAGAAGCTGATTTCTTTAGATTTTTCCAGCTATACGATAAGAATAACAACTTAAATGGAGAAAGTTAAACACAGATTTGAATTTTGAACAATCTTTACCTTAATGAGTATTATTAATTAAGCAAAACAATGGGAAATAATATTTTTATGGAAAAAGAACCGATTTCTTAGATTTTTTTTTCAACTATAAGGCGATGATTTAATTTTTTTAAAATTTCGAATAATCAACACCTTAATGAGTATTATTAATTATGCAGAATAACAAAAAATATAAATTTTGATGGGAAAGCAAATTTCTTTAAATTTTTTAAACCATAAAATGAGAATACCATCTTAAAAGGGAAATTTAAACATACATTTCAGTTTTTGAACAACTATCACCTTAATTAATTTTGATAATTGAACAAACAACAAAGGATAATATCGAATTCTTAAAGAAAAAAGATGAATTTTATTAACTTTTACACTAGTTTGAGATTTTAACAGACATTTAAACACTACAGCTCATATTACAAATATTAGAATAATTACTTTTTTTTCACAAACTGGAAATATCGTTTGGTAATTTAACATCTTTTAATGCAAATATGCAAACGATATTTTTATTAAGAACTTATTGTTGATTAAACTTATTTATTATCTTAAAATTAATATAATTTCGGAAAAGAATAATTGAGAATAAATTATTTTGAGAAGTCAAAATATTAGAATATTTATTCAAGTGGTTCAAAATATTAGAATATTTCGCATTAATTCTCCTTTAATTATCACCAATTCATAACTGGTGGCATCATTGATAAAAATCAGAATCAGACGATTTTATTTAAAATCGGTGTTCTTTTTACAGTTTGTTTGCTTTTTCGTCTTAAAATGGGTTGTGTGGGTGATATTCCTGAATCTATTAAACATTCTTATGGTTGATTTGTATCGGCACGGTAAAAATCAATGTTATATAGGGAATTATTTACATTTTTCGCAATCAAGCGTTAGTAAAATACTAACACAATATTCAAAAAATGGAAAATTTCAGAATAATCGCCGAAATGGCGGCCGAAAACCAAACGCATCTGCTAGAGCTGACAGGAAACTGAAGCGTATAGCTAAGAAAAACCGTTTTAAAAGTGTGCAATTCTTGCACCGAAAATGGAAAGAAGAAAGAGTTGAAGTTTCTACATCGAGAACATTAAGACGCCTCCATAAATTTAAGTTTGAATCTCGTATACCGTAAACAAAATCTCTCATGACTGCAAAACAAAAACGTATAAAATTCAATTGGTGTAAATAAAGACGTTTATGGGGCGAAGAAGATTGGAAAAATATATTATTTAGTGATGAAAGTATGTTTTGTATCTATACAACATAATTCTTTCATTTCTTTCCTATGTTGGAAATTGGAAATGAATAAAATTGTTTTATGCATTCGAGAACATTTGATCATTGATACATTCGAGATTTTGAACTGATATCTGAATTTTTAATGAACAACACCTTAATGAATATTAATAATTAATCAAAATAATGGAAAAAATATATTTTTAAGGAAAAAGATCGATTTCTTTAGATTTTTTTCAACTATAAGATCAAAATATCAACTTAAAAGAGAAAAGTTACGAGGATTTCAACTTAAAAACGAAATTTAAACATATATTTTAGTTTTTGAGCAACCATTACCTTGATGAATTTTAATAATTGAACAAACAACAAAAGGAAAATATGATTTTTAAGGAAAAACAGACGAATTTAAACGAATTTGATTAACTTTTACACTAGTTTGAGATTTTATCATGCTTTTAGATGCTAGCTATGTAGAATTTTAATCCTTGACAGAGGTATACTTCAAGAAATACTCATTACTAAACAAAAATAAATTTTGATCTAATCAATAGCTGAAAATTTCACATTTTAAAAACATTTTCATGATTGTACATATAAAAATATGAGTTTACAAACTAATATCCTTAATTTTATTGCATTTAACTGGATTTTTCTACATCCATTTACTACACCCTACATTTTTACACACAAAGCATTATTTAATCAAATTCAGTACTTTCTGATTTAACGAAATTCAGTGATTTTTCACTTAAAAAAAAAAAATCCTATGAGTTAAAAAACATCAGCGCCTCCTTTAATTATATAGCTTTGGGTGAAACGAAACGAATTAGCAGCACACTAAAACTTAAACAAAAAAAATGTTATTAAATAATTGCCTAATGCGTAACTTCCCTCAAAATGAAAAACAAATGAATTATTGAAACCTCAAAGCCAGGGTCGGCGAACTTTTTCACGTGCACGTGCCGAAAATTCACAAACAATATCTAACAACAATGTAAAGTGCCAAACATATACAAAAATATTTTGGAAGCGTATGATGTTTATACTAAACACTGGTTATAAAACAGTTGTTTTCATGCATTAATAATTAATAATTAAAAAATATTAAAAATCAAATTGCGATTTTTCTGTATATTGGAATCAGCCATTAAATAAATGAATTTTTAATTCGTAAATATGATTCATGTATACGGTATATACTGTAATAAAGGGGGCAAAATACAAGTTTTTATTTCATTAATTTTTAACTTAGGTATTATTAATGCAACATACCGGTTATAATTTTCCAAATTGCATTAATGTACAAAGAATGTATTGATAAGATTTTTGCTGTCGTACGTTCAATGTAAAATGATACCCAATTCATATTTTGTTATTTTTACAAATATACATAGCTAGATGGAATCTTTTCGCCATTTTACTGCTGCGACTGTCAAAAGAAATTCATTTGGGAATTACAGTTTTTTTATTCATATAGAAAAGAAAAATACATGTCGAAAACGCTGCATAGCATCACAGAAAAATAAAATTATTATGTGTTAATTCATTCAAAAAATAATTGCATTATTTATGGTAGTCTGGTATGGAACAAAATTTTATTGGTTATAACAGAAATAAAAACTGGATTTTATCTGTATAACAATTACCATACTTAAATTTTTCCCGTGCCAAAAAATAGCTTACGTGCCAACTCTGGCTCGCGTGCCATAGTTTCGCCAACACCGCTATAAGCTTACTAAGTAAAAAAATAATAATTCGTCCTTGACTGGACTCGAATCGGCAACCCCATGGTTAACAGCCATATGCGCTATCCAATTGCGCTACAAGGGCATCGAAGATTCCTGAATTATTGCAATACTTACCTACATCAAACTTAATTCTTTCTCCTATATATTTTAATATTACATAATTTTATCAACTGTTTTTATCCATTTATCAGAAAATTATTAAATCACAGAGCGATCACACATCAAGTTGTTTCAAATATTAATAATATCTTTACAGTTTTTTAATGATACAGAGTATACATGAATACAAAGTTTAATTTTTCATACATTTCATATTTCAAATCAAACTATTTGGAATTTTCACTACATAAGGGCAAATATTACTTAGATCTTTTCACTATTACCTTTAAAAAAATAACAGATAACTACTTTTGAATTAATTTTCCAAGAACTGTAAGTGAAATTACATCAACTCCTTATAGAAAACCCTGTTTTCACACAATTTCTTGAAATTCAACAACGAATTGACCTTTACAGCAATACTTATCTGCATTAAACTCGATTCTTGCTCCTATATATTTTAATATTACATATTTTTAACAAATGTACAGTCATGAAAAAAAAAAGTAAACACCCCCTACTAACTCCTCAACAAATTATCGTAGACAAAAGTTACTGGTACAGAACGATTGGAAATAAAGCCAACTTTTAAATGATGTATATAAAATTTTCTTAGGGGCCGTCTACATATTAAAACGAATCCAAACTTCATTTTTTTTCAATGGCAATACCCAGTTTTAACGAGATATTTCAAATCTTCGGTTCAAACTGGGCCTAGACAGAAAATTTCGAGTCATTTGAATGATGAGTTTTTGATTTATAAACATTCAAAATTTAGTGCTTCTAATGTTAAATTACATTTTCATATTTTTATTTATATCTCCTGAAATTATGTTTCAAAAATTTTTTTTTGTAGCAGTAATACTAATATATCCAAACATAAATACGCTGAATTTGCAATTTTTATAATTTTATGATATGAATTATGAATTATGAAATTAATATTCGAAAAAATAATGAATTGCAACCTACAATTTTTTTTATGAATTTAGATTTATCAAGTCCTGCTTCATGGAAACCCAAAATTTCACATTTTCTTCCAAGTAGTTTTCAAATTATGCTTAAAAAACGGCAAAATAATGGTTTAAGAGGCCATCTATGATAGAAGTGAATATATATTTTGAAATTTATTCTCCTGTCCTGTGATCTAACAGGCTTCATTCACTCCTTGTGTGGCGCTTCAGGAGCCTTGATCAAGAAGGGGGCTCTCTTGGTTAACAATCAAGTACGGAACTTCAATTTGGTTGGTTGGTTGGTTGTATTTATGTCGGCCAATTATCAGCACGTGGGATATAGGCCCTAAGGGGGGAGTGCCTTCCGTGGAGGTCTTTCTAAGGGAACCTAACCCGTATTAACGCTTGGAGAACCAAGGTTCGAAGAAAACCACGAAAACTCCGAACGATTAGGCCGACGGGCGCGATTGGGATCGAACCCAGCACCTCCCGCCTACCAGCTTCGAGAGCAGAACCTCTCGGCCACTGGTGGGGCAAACTTCAATTTGGATACAGCCCTTAAAATACGCTGGTTTTAAAATAAATAATTTCTCGGAAACTTATGGCACGAATTGCATAAAAATTTGTTTTTAGGCTAATTGAAGGGTGTAGAGTTCATTTATGCTGTTAGAATTGTGTACTTCTATTGAAAAAAAAAACAAGTTATGGTTCGTTTTAATATGTAGATGGTCCCCTAAGCAAATTTTATATACATAATTTAAAAGTAGACTTTATTTCCAATCGTTCGGTACCAGTAACTTTCTTCTACGATAATTTCTTGAGGAGTTAGTAGGGGGTGTTTACTTTTTTTCCACGACTGTACATCGAATTTTAACACTTTGATGACATACACCTCAAGAAATATTCACAATTAAACAAAAAAAAAAAAAAAAAATGCTTAATTTCGCTATATTTATTTCCTTTCCAGGAGTGAAATCTGTAATTCTTGGAATAATCAACAAATCCACATTCCATTGCAAGTCGCCCAATTTATTATTAGAGACACACGCCTTCACTTTAGATTTCAAGGACAGCGGTGAGTTATTAAGACCAGTGGTGTAGTCGTAAAAAAAACAGAGGGTATACGTTCTAAGCAGTGGGTATACGCTCAAGGCAGAGGGTATACCCTAGGATATATATTCTATAGGTTTCTTGAGAAACAGAGGGTATACGGTGTTCCTTAAAAAAATCCAGAGGGTATACGGCGTATACCCCCGTATACCCTCCACTACATCCCTGATTAAGACCATTTACGAGAATGTTAATAGATTGTTTTTTCAAACCTAAAGTTTCAGCTGCTCTTAAGCTTACAAAATTACTTTGCGAGCCGAGTCTAGAATCTTACGAAGAGGCTGCATTATTCTATTAATATCTGCTATATAAAAAATCGCAGTATTTATTAAGACAGATTTATAGCTCCTTTCATATGAAAAAAATGAATGAACTGCAGTTTCGTTTTGCACCGAATCTTCGGAAGTTAAATTTCTATTAATTGTTTCTTCCGCAGACGAAATGTTTATTGATTTTGAAGGCTCATAAATTCGAACTTCTGGTGATGAATAATTATGCAGAGATGTATCGTGTTTGGAGCTGCAAACCAGACATTTACTTTTTGAATTACATTGGTAAATCACATGAAAAGAACTAAGGCAATTAAAACATAGTTTGTTTTTCTTTACAATGATTAAACGATCGCTTAGTTTCATACTTTTATACTTCTCGCAATGATATATGTGGTGGCTTTCTGTTTTACATAAAATGCACATTTTATTTTGTGGTTTGGGGGTACGTATAAATAACGATTTATTCGTGGGTTTTGAAGCACTAGCAGAAGTGAAACTGCTTAAAATTTGGCATCTACGTTCTAAAAATTCATCAAAATTAGGCATTTCTTTATCTTTTAGTGTTAATTCAAATTACTTACGTGTCTCTCGATCTATTTTTTCTAATATTATGTTCAACAAAATAGCGTTTGAAAAGGTGTCTCTATCGAATTCCAAGAACTTTAGCGTTCTCAAATTCTTTTTCACCTGATCTAATAGGTTTCGAAGTTCTTTAGCCGATTCTTGTTTCATCACATAAATATTTAAAATGTTTTTTATGTGGCAATCAACTATAATTCTGTTATTTTCATAACGTTGTTCAAGCACTCTAAAGAGTGAGCTAAAAGTGTCATCAGAAGTTTGTAGACTTTTGGGTTCACCCGTCAATGCTTCTCGTAGATAAAACAGTTTTTCGTTATCTTTTAAATCTGGGTTATTATTGATCAATTCGTTGAAGGTGGTCTTAAATGTAGACCACTCTTCAAGTTTGCCACTAAAAATAGGTAGAGGAGTTTTAGGGAGCCTTATGCTGGTCCCTTTGGCATTACTTTGGTCATTAACATATGATTTAGATTTAAAATTGTTAGAAGATTTATTTATGTTATCAAAATATTTGTTAATAGAGAATTTTAAGCTTGCCTCTAACTTCTGAATGTCCTCATCCAGTTGAGTAAGTTGTTGTTCGGTGTCATCCAGTTTATCTTCATCCACAACCTTATAATATTCCTGCTTTATAACTTCGAATTTTTCTTGAGCTTTAGCTAGAAGTTCTAAATGAGCTTTCCATTTACATCAAATACATTTACATCAAATGTATTGCCTTCTGTGGCATTCAAAATCCTAGTAATTTGCGCTTTGATGTTCCCACGCCGACGGTTGAGAGCTGTGATATCAGAGTCTGACATTTTATCGTCTTGTTGACAAAATTGAAATAAATTAAATTAAATTTGTTAGTACTGGTCCTACCTCCGGGTCGCTAGGACCAAAATGGACGGATGTGTTCTAAATTAGTAAAGAAATCAGCGGACTGTAACAAAAAAAGTTTAATGAAAGATAATGGCGGCTTGTTGCCGCAGAGTTCGTTACTCTTACACAACTGCGCACTAAACCCATGATCTGGGTTGCACGAAAGGGTTACATTAAAGGATTGCCAATTGGCATAGATGCGGGGGTGGTGTTCCGTCGCCAAAGGCGAAATTGCAATGTTAGTTACAGGTACGGAACATATCAGTTAATTAAAAACAACAAAAAAGAAAAATCTGAGCCTTAGATGCATCAGGAGCTGTCTTGGACTATCCCCATAAAAATTTTCAGACCTCTACGCGCGATAGATTTTCCTGGCCACCGCAGACAGGCAGACACACAAACATCTTTCTTTCATTAATATATGTAGATAACTCTAATCAGCACCAGTTAGTATTAATACATCGAAAATAAATGTTTAAAACAACAATTAAAGAAAATTAATAAGCTTACATTGCATATTTTACCAGAAAAGCAAAATTATATTCATGACCATTTTTCCGTAATACTTAAAAGGTACAGTCGTGGAAAAAAGTAAACACCTATTAAATCTGCAACTAATTATAATAGAAGAAAGTTACAGGTACCAAACGTTTGGAAATAAAGTCTACTTTTAAATAATGTATATAAAATTTGCTTAGGGGGGCATCTACATATCAAAACGAATCCAAACTTTATTTTTTAATTAGCAATACCTAAGTTTGACACCATAAATAGATTCTACACCCTTCAATTTTCAAAATCCAAAATTTCATGAAATTAGCATAAATAGTTTCCTAGAAATTAATTATTTTAAGATGAGTATATTTTAGGGGCTGTATCCAAATTGAAGTTCGGTACTTGATTGTTGAAATGCTACAGAATGACTATGTCACTTCTCTTAATGTATTATTTCTTGCGAATATGACCATCTCAGTCGCTTCATATGTTTCAACTATTGCCATCCCAAATGTTTCATTAAAATGTGTAAAATGTATTTTTTTTTTCAAATTATGCTTTTCTGGACATCATAGGCGGCCCCTTAAACAGTCATTTTGACGTTTATTTCCTCATAGTTCGAAAACTACTTGGAAGAAAAATTTGAAATTGAGTATTTGCATAAAGCAGGATCCTAACACATAAACATAAACATAAACATAGATAAACATAAATCTATCAAAAAAAAAGTAGGTTGCAATCCATATTTTTTTCGAATATTAATTTCATAATTCATAATTCATGTTATAAAATTTTTAAAATTTCAAATTCAAAGTATTTATGTTTGGCTTTTATATTATTATAATTAAGCAAAAAAATTATCACATTAGGATTATAATTTCAGGAGATATTAATAAAAATATGAAAATGTAATTTAAAATTAGAAACTCCAAATTTTGAATGTTTATAATTCAAAAACTTATCATCCAAATGACTTGAAATTTCATTTCTAGGCATAGTTGAAAGTTCCTAGGCATTGAAAGAAAAATATTTTTTTCAATCATTACGTAAAAGGACAAAAAGTCTCTATCATTAATAACTTCCATATACAGGGTGTCCATAATTAAACGGCCCTATTTTAAAGTTGTCTACAGACGAAACTATTGTTCAGAATGTTGTGAAATTTCGTAGAGGACATAATAAAGGTATGGGAATTAGTTTGAGCGAAAAAAAAATTAGTTCAAAATTTCGCTGCAATAGGGCGTTTTTAACTAATTACACATTTAGCATATATTTACGATAGTTTACAAATTTCTTACAACCAGGCATGTTCCACATGGTGGTCACCATTTTCCGATTACCATCTGGAATCTTAAGATAGCATGTTACACAGTTGAACGCAGTGTGTTCTGGGAAATGCTAGGAACTTGCCGTAAATGAGGTCTTTAAGATCAGTTAAAGTTAATAAATAAAATTTCTAAACTATCGCAAATGTACGCTAAATGAGAGAAAATTTAAATTTATTAAAAAACACTCTCTGATTTTGAACAAATTTAATTTTCGCTTAAACAAATTCTCATCCCTTTTTTATGTCTTTAACAAAATTTCACAGCTTTATGAACAATAGATTTGTATGTAGACAACTTTAAAGTAGGGTCGTTTAATGATGGACACCGTGTATTTACATTTTATTAAACATACACATCAACATCAGGCAACAACATCAGCATCTTGAGCATGTCTGTCACAAAACAAATATGAGAAGTTTTCTTTTCACAAAAGGATTATGAAGACATTTTAGCAAGAAAAATGTCTTAATAAATGATTAATAAAATTTGTTGTCCTGCCTTTTATTAATTTAATTTTTCAAATTATATAATTTTCTATTTTTCTGTTTTGAAATAGAATTTTATCAAGATATCGAGGGTTTTTACTACCTGAATTTCTTTTATCAATTTTTGTTAAAAGGAAATTTTTAGATTATGTTTGTATATATAAATTTAATGCGCGAAAAATAAATCTTCAATTTTTTATCACTTTCGAAAAATACATGATCTTTTTCAATAGAAATAAAAAGTTTGATTTCCGGAAAATTAAGGTTAAACAAATAAAAATAAAGAAAAAAAGGAAAATATCTATGAGCATTTTTAATATATATTGCAATGTGTAACTTTCTTGTAAAAATTGTGATGGACGCAAACTGAATTTTACATTATAAAAGCTAATAAATTTTCATTTACTAAAATCAACTCGAATTACAATATAATTGTAATTAAGACAACAAGAACTACTGTTCTATACAAATATTTTAAGCTTGGGTTACAATACTCAAATATGAAAAAAGAAAAAATTAAATTCGAAATACATGATTACTCTATTTTATACCAGGTTCCATATGAGAAAATACAGAAAAGGCCACTTTAAAATTATAGTTAAGAAATTTTGAACCAGGGTCGTTACAGCGCAAGAAAAAAAAATAACTATCATGTGAAAAGTTTTATCTAATTATAAATGTTACCCGTGTTGGAAGCTTATTCTGAGTATTTATTTAAAAACACGTAAAAAAACTCATACAAAATAAATTTTCTTTAATTTGGTTACCCTATTTCCCGCCAGGAGGCGCTATGAATAAAAGTAAAATTGTGTTGAATCTTCCCAACCTATTTTTATCTTGAGTATTGCTGTCACACCACGAAACATTAAAAGAAAAATTATTTAATTTTGGTACATATAATTATCGCTAGAGGGCGTTAGCAGCGTAAAAGAAGGTTCATTTGAAGGTGTTTTGTCTGATTTTAACTTTCAGTATATGCGTTGCCATATGAGGAAACATGAAAAATCCCTTTTATAATGTTAGTTATGCAATTTCCCATCAGGGGCCATACCTGAGAAAATGCCAATCCTGAGAAAATGCTTATCAAAACATAAATTTGACTACAACATAAACTCATTCTGAACATTTCATTCGTGAGAAATGAGTTTAAATTGCGACTGCAAAGTTAGATGAAGACATAACATAATTATATTGGGGAGACTAGGGATGGTTGACCATACGGGAGGCTTGGCCCACCCATCAATTTTCATATTTAAAAGAATTTCAGAGTTTTATCAATATGTGTCAACCAAAGCTACTGGAATGCTCAAACAACAATCTTCATTTCATAGAGATAATCGAAGCAGGTGTGAAATAAATCAATTGTGAGGCGTTTTCAACCTAAAAGTTGTGTTTTTTAGAAATATTTTGTAAACTTTTTTCAGATAAATTATATCATAGAAATTTAAGTAAGCAGGTTTAAAATAATGCAGAAATATCGAACTTTCATTCCAGGCATAAAGATTGTACAGTAAGTTAGGCTTAACATAACAATATGCTATTCTTTAGAAAAGGTCTGTTTAGGGAGGCTTGACCTAGTCAATGTGAGGGAGGGTTGACCTAGTCAATGTGAGGGAGGGTTGACCAGATGCTCAAGGCTCCCTTATGTAAGTGGTTTTGGAAATATTTTTATTATACACTGCACATAATGAAAAGTTAATGGTTATATATACAGGGTACAAAGGAAAGCCCCTTTAACCTGAAAATAATTGCGAACGGAGAGTGTTACAGTTATGCAAGTGAAGTAACGGTATAGTAAAGCGATTACGTCCGATTTAATGCAAACTACAGCAGCACCCCTAGTGGCGAAATTTGGAAGATAGCATTGCAAATCGAAAACGAAAAGAGATAGAGCAAAATTCCCAGTTAGAAAGTTTTAGAGCACCAATTAATTAGTACGAAACGATATTTGGTTTACATGGATAAGATAAATCTTCGCCTGTATACCCAAAAATGTCCGAAATCGATGCACTCCATTTTGTGTAAACGTTTGAATGGAATCTCCAGAGGTATGAAGAAATAGGCACAATTTATTGTATAAATACGTACTTATCTCAATACATTTTGATAACATCACACAGAAAAACAAAAAAAGACAAACTGTCTCACAGTGATAAAAAGTTAATATTCTGTACGTTCGAAAAGTTCGCCATTGCTCACGATACACGTTTGTATTCGTGAGAGTAATTCTGCATGCACATTTTTCAGCATGGAACGTCTATTGCAAGCCACTTATATACGACAATATAGATTTAACCATTTCAAGGCGGTGGTCAAACGATCTAGCCACCTAATTTTAATTCCAAAACTGACAAATGGTACCCAGAATATTTCAATAAAATTTTGCTTTTGTAATGAAAATGCAAATTAGCGGGTTTTTATTTTCTAAGAAATCGTTTGAATATTCTGGTATCAGTCAATTATTTCATCAGTTTACGAACAGAATTCTTCTGTCCCTGAAAGGGTTAATCTAAAATTTTAAATGTATTGGAAATTAAATTTTTACAAACATTACAGTACAGTACAACGTCACAATCTGCAATTGTGCAATGCTACATTTCCGGAATGTGAATAAGCAAAGTAGAATCGTCACTCATCCATTTCGGACATTTTTGGGTATACAGGCGACGATTTATCTTAACCGTGTGAACCAATTGTCGTTTCGTATTAATTAATTGACGCTCTAAAACTTTCTAACTGGAAATTTTGCTCTATCTCTTTTCGTTTTCGATTTGCAATAGCTATCTTCCAAATTTCGCCACTAAGGGCACTGCTGTCGTTTGCATTAGGTCGGGGGTTAGTCGCTTTACTATACCGTTACCTCACTTGCATAGCTGTAGCTCTCTCCGTTCGCAAGTATTTTCAGGTTAAAGGGACTTTCTTTTGCACACTGTATAAAGTAATGTAAATTTATTCTGTAAAGCTACAGTAAAACGGTGTGATGGAAAAGAAAATGTTTAAAACTGACTAAAGAAAGATGTATAAAATTCTAAAAATTGGGAAAGTTGTTAGGAACTTTTTTCCATTTAAATATTCCTTACAATAGGTAAATAGAAACAGTGGGAAAGGCTAGAAAGGACTAGAAAGGACTAGAAAGGATGAAAGCAGCAGTATTAACCCTTTCAGGGCAGTGATATGTTTATAAAACCCCTTAATTTTAATTCCGAAACGTCACAATGGCACCATAATTTTGCTAAAATCTTTTTCGTTTAATATGTATGTGAAATATAGCCTTTTTCTTATTTCCAAATAAATTTGTTCGTAAATTCCGGTGCCAGTCATTTATTTCAACATTTTAGAGCACTGAAAGTACTTTGCCCTTTAAAGGTTTAATCATGTTAATGATAAGGTAAGTACTCATGCGACTGCAAAAGAACATAGATCGAAAAACTTTAGGAAGGTATGTAGACAAATTTCACCAGGGTAAATACAGTGAGATGAAGCCAAACTATGTGACAGCTAGAGTTATCAGGTCGAGTGTTACAAAAAATAGGACAAGGAGACAAAAAAATCGGGACAGTGGCTCCTAAATCTGGACATAATAACATGAAACACTATGAAAACGGAGCCTGCCTCTAACAGAATACTGCCTTAAATGTTAAAATTTCATTTTCCCTGCTGTACAATTATACTTGCTCAGACAAAATCCTGTTTAAAACAAAATTTTTCTCCTCTGACTTGCGATTGCGCCTCAACAGGTTTATTTAAGCATCATATTAATTTTTTTTTTTTTTAATAATTAAAGCATGTAGCATAAAGTTATTTTGCTTTTTTAAAACTGATTTTATTTCTCTTTGCAAATATTGCAATATAAAACAAAGTGGGTCAATCCTCCCATATAGTGGGTCATATGTGGGGAGCCTTGACTAATTATTTTTTTATGATTAAAATCAATCTTTTTTCAAATTTATTATATGTTACACTTAGGTAGCAAT
This sequence comes from Maratus speciosus, assembly GCA_963932465.1. Taxonomy (NCBI): domain Eukaryota; kingdom Metazoa; phylum Arthropoda; class Arachnida; order Araneae; family Salticidae; genus Maratus; species Maratus speciosus. The sequence goes on along the minus strand of OZ010787.1, from coordinate 338,661,671 downwards.
TTTATTTTGATAACTGATTGTATAACGAATAAAATGATGTATAAAACTTTATTCTACGTTCAATATTTAAAAAATAAAAAATCATTTTGTAAAAAGTGGGTCAATCTCCCTAGTCTCCCCTATAAAGGTGCACGAAGCATCGCTATATATAACTATAGGTAAAAGTAATAGAAAAACGTGTAATATATCATAATGCTTTTGTGTCGTCTTGTAAAAGAAATACCCCATATTTTCAATGTAGAACTTGCCGTAATGAACCTTAGTAACATATATAAATTTCTTAGGGTATCAAATAACATAAAGGCAAAATAACATAAAACATTTTATGTAATTACTGCCTATAGGCGGTAGTGCAATCGAATCTTTTGAGAACGGCCTTCTAAAATAACTAATAGTGCACAGCATCTATACATACTATCCTCAAGAAAAATCATATTTTAGGTGACTATAACAACATAATAAAATAATTTTATTACCGTCAGCGTTCTACAAACTCCGCCTTTAATGGTTTCAAAAACCTTTCATAAAATCGTCTCATAAAACCGTTACATTAGGATTTTATATATACAAGGGAGATAAACCCGGGCTTCCTGGGTTAGAGAATATAGGTGAAAACCATCATATATATTCTTGCTGTTGTTAACATCTTTTTTCTCTACACATACTAAAGGTTGAGAGATGAATGAAGTATTTTTCGAAAGATTATTACAGTAAAACACGTTGTTTGAAAAAAAAATGCAGTTAATCAAAATAAATGATTAAACGTATCAGCAAATATCAAAAATTGCGGCGAGAAAGCCTTGCACGGTTTATAGTTTTTTTTTTTTTAATGATAACTCTAATAGATTTTTTACATGATATACATATATAATTTAGAATGTCAATTAACAATACTAAAAATCAATGTGAAAAATAGCAATAAAATAGAAATAAAATATTGAAATTTATTAATGTTGGCCTCGTGCCAAGAGTTAACATACGAATAAATCGCTATTTACATTTAGCCTTTTTTGATTCTGTTCATTTCAGTGGTTTAAGCTCGTGCGGTTGATTACACGTCTTAAATTCGTGATTTATTTATATTTTATTGTTTTATTTATTTATTGATGAATGTTTTAATTTCATTATGGAATATAAGCCAGATGACAAATATACTCATCTTTTCATAACTGCCAATTTTTAAGTTTTTTGTTGTCAAAAATTTTGAAAAATGTTCTTCTTTTTATTTAATCGCAGAAAAGTCGAAGGTTGTTTTAAGCATATTGACAGCAAAAAATGTGTTATAAATAATATATTAAATTTAAAAAATCAAAAAACCCGACTGCGTAAAAAGCGAACTAATTAATTATTTCTCATCAATATGAAACTATTTTTTATATTACTTACCTTTTTTTTAATTTACTTGTATTGATGACTTTTAAGTTGTGTTTAATTATTAGTTCCTATCTACAAACACTCTTTTAATGAGGCCCATAGATGTCTATTATGAAGGTTAGAGTTACAGTAAAGGTAGCAATCCAAAGTACACAACTTCCAGGTTGTGTATATTTAAACGGAGCTTCCTGACTACAAAATGGTCAATGAAACATCGTCTTCATTTTGAAAGACCTATCCAATGATATATGGATCCACTCAATATATATCCACTCAAATTGGCGCGTAATTTTTTTCGTCTCTACCGTTATTTTTTATTTTACGGCCGCCATTTTGAATTTATTAAAACAAAACCTATCCTATAACCATCGGAAGATTAAGACGAATCGATAGAGACCTCATTCATAAAAATCCATCCAGCCGTTGGGATGTTTCGAGGGTATAAAAAATCGACATACACAGATACGCGTGAAACACAAAACCCTTCTTTTCAGTCGGGTAAAAATGATTTCACATTAAATTGTCGGCCAACAAAGTGTTAGTACCAGTTGTTTTCAAGCGTTCCCAACTAAAAATGTTTTCAAGCTTGTAAGTAAAGTTTGGAATCTTTATGGTGATTCTCAGTGTCACTCACACAATTTCTCGGGTAGCGAGTGACAGTATGACAAAGGATGGATCTGATACTTTTTACTCAACGATGTTTTGAGCAATCCACAAATCTTTTTCTTAATCTTAAATATAAAATTCTAAATCACTTGTCGGTTATCTCGCTCGGACATTTGTTTGTGAACTTTAGCTTCTAGAACAGTTTTATGTGCCATCAAAGAGGAAATCAAACTTTTCGCAAACTATTGGCTGCTATCGAACTTGTGTTCTCTATCGTTTGGTTTTATTTTCAGAAACTTTATGTATTTTTTCCAATTCTTTTGTTATTTTAAAAATGAATTTGATATGATGATCTTTGATAGGTTTCATTACATTTTGAAACAAAGTCGATGTCGAATTCATATTTTTATATGAATATGTCGTTACTGAATATAACTTACTGGTATACTCGTTTGAGATACTTTAAAATATTTTTATTCATGAACCATAGAAAATAAATTAATCGCCAAGGAAGATTATTTTAATTTTTGTTATCTTATTTTTAATTTATTTTGGTTTTTTGTAGAATTTACAAAATATAAAGAATGTGCCAATCTTTTGATTAAATGATGTACTCACAACATCTGACCGGTCTTGACGAGGTAAATTTCTGATCTTGAAAATTCGGGATTGTTTTCACTTAATCCCGATTCCGAGGCTGGAAATTTTGCTAATACTTTATTTTTTTCGGTGACTGATAGTGTAATAGAACATAAATAATTATTATGTAATATAAATGACGATTTATCTAGACTAACAAAGAAGTGTTTATCTCTCTGTGTCTGTGCGTGTGCGATGGCTAGGAAAATCTACATCACGTAGAGGTTTGAAAATTCGGAAGATGATAGTCCAAGGAATTTTGGATAGATTTTCATTTAAAAATATAAAATCATACAAATTAGAGGGTGTACGCTGCCGAAGACAGTGCGGCCCCCAACACTAGGTTCGTTTGGAAAGATTTTCGTTTAAATATATAAATTCATCCAACACTGATATTAAGTGTATTTAAGGTTATCATCACGGGTACGGCTACGTCGGTCTTTCGTTTAAAAATATAAAGTCCAGAGAGACCGAAGAGTGCATAGTAGGGTAACTCTAGGATAGATGGCCATAGTTTTTAAAGATTGAAATAAAAATTCTTAGAATGCAAATACAAGAAATGTTTATGCATATTTGAAATCCTTATACATATACTCATCATATTTTGGTCAAAAAATAATTAAATATAGAGAACAAAAAGTGGGAAACAAAATTGAAATTAAAATGGCAGATGTCCATCTCTCCTTCAAGTCGAGGAGAGATGGCCATCTAATACAAGTAAGAAAAAATGAAGTTAAAATAGCAAAAAATAACATATTTCATGTAGTTAATGATGAAAAACATATAGAAATTTGTAAAGATGTAATTATATCACGGAAAATCAGTGAATAAAATTTGAATAAACAAAATTTGAAGTATAATTTCAATCCTTCACTTTTCGTAAAATTTTACCAGATTTTCAGCAAAGTTCCTGATAGTTTGTACATGTTTCATGGAACCACGTCTGCCACTTTATGCATTGTATCCAGTAATCCTGTTCGGTTGTGGTATTATATTCTTCTCCACAACAAACACAGTGATCCTCACCCAATTCTATTCCCCCGGAATCTGTAGAATCTAATAATTTCAATTGTATTTCATCTTTACTTCTGGAAGTGTCGTGTTTTTGTATTTTTCTCGCGTTTATTTTAGACTTTTTGAAGGTTTTAAGTTTATTTATCAACTCTATCTGTTTCTGTGATGAACGTTCCCGAAGTTTTTCAATATTTTCTGAAACGAAAGTACATCGTTAGCTACACTATATTATTGTTATTGAAATATTTGTATTAATTAAAATTTAAATAATTACATCAATTAATATAATTATAAACATAAAAAGTATGTACACTATAAAAAAAAAAAATCTGTAAAGTTACTAAAGTTTTTCTAGGAAACTAGGATTCCTAGAGATTTTTATGTAACGGCAACAAGAAAAAATCCTGTATTAGAAGAGTTTACAGGAATTTTTGTTGTTGCCGTTACATAAAAAGTTCTAGGAATCCCAGTTTCCTAGAAAAACTTTAGTAATTTTACAGATTTTTTTACAGTGTACTTATTTTAAAAATAATTATATTTAGTTAAAATCATCACTCCGTATAATTTTAAAATATTGATTTTAGGTGGCCATCTTTCCCTCATTTGATGTGGCCATCTATCCTAAAATTGATGGACAGATTGCCACCCAATTTAAAGTGTCACTCCGCCATTGTACGTCTTTGTTTTAGACTTAAAAGTAAAGATTGGATTATATACGTGCCTTAAAAGTCCTTATAGTAAAAATAAAATGTAATATACGTAATGCAAAACATTCAGATACCTAACTCAACAAAAATATCCAACCACAAAATTAAATAAACATTAAATTTACACTTTCTTTTTATAATTGAAAAACACAGCTGTATGTCGCAATGAATGAACACGTTGAACTACTTCTTACGAAAAAGTTTATGCTGCAATCTATGATATAGTTTTTGAAATATATAGACTGGCCATCTCTCCTCTATGGCCATCTATCCTAGAATTACCCTACTACACTGTAAAAAAAAATCTGTAAAGTTACTAAAGTTTTTCTAGGAAACTGGGATTCCTAGAACTTTTTATGTAACGGCAACAACAAAAACTCATGTAACAGACACACTTTTGCGCCGAAAATCAAAAAATCTGTAAGGTTACTCAGAATGTTTTAGGAAACTGGGATGCCTAGAACTTTTCATGTAACTACAACTAGGGTTACAGATAAAATTTTAGTAAGATTACTGTAATTTTAGCAGATTCATTTGTAAAGTTACAGATTTCTGTAGCTTTAAAAAAAACAATTTTGTAGATTTGCAGCTTTTTTTGTACAGTTACAGATTAAAGTTTAGTAAGCATGTAACTTTACACCTGTAGAACTACAGATTTTTTTTTTTACAGTGTAGTCCAGTAAAATTAGACCAAAAAAGGCGTCTGCCTGGAAAGTTTTGGAGAAGTTTTTTTCTCTTTCTTCCTTTATGCTTTTTGGGTTGCTGAACACGATTTTAAACTTTGCCACCTCGTATCTGGTCTGCTTAAAAAGTTATAAGCGAAAAACCATGAAAAAATTGTTTTTTTTTCGGTTTTTCCATTGTAGTCGCTAAAGGGTTAAACTTTTTTGAAAAAACTGCAGGATTGTTTCCGCAGAACAGCTTCTGGTCAGTGAGTTTGACAGTTGTTATTGGTGTGGTGCTTTTCTTGGTTTTATTCCAGACACATTCCTTAGTTTTTTTACAGTTACCTAGCCATAGCTGTACTGGTGGTAAACTCTTAGACATGTGTATCGAGTTTGTTGTTTGTTTGTTGCACAATATTTCTTTGTAAGACGAATAGTTTTGGCAATACGAGTAAAAAGGATTTTAGCGATATATTCAAATTCCATAATCGGATGTCGAAAACGCTTAATGTAATATTTTTGTGAATGCAAAACGAGTGGGTGGGTGCCCTTGAAACACTAACATGGCGCCACGCACATGATATTACAAGAAGCCCCTTACCTTTCTCCTCCTTCCCTTCTCCATCAGGGCTTTTTTGGCTCGTGTTAAAATTGAAAGCTCAGCTCTCAGTTTGTTTCTAGACGTCTCGATGGTAGGTTATGCATTTGCTTTAATGTATGTGCAGTGTGCATTTAATTAAAAATTATGTATTTTAAAACGATTCTGTGAGACATGAAGTGATATTCATGATGACAGAGAAGCGTTTGGTGTAGAGTTCTTCAGATTAGCAAGTGAAAAACGAAAAGATGGGAAACGGAATTATTTATTGAACAAGGAGTCTCTAAGGATCCATAAAAAAGGCCGTAAACTGTACACAAACGAAAAACACATTGCTGCAATTTGAAAAGGATTTCTGAAGACATAGAAAACCAGCCGTTCAACAGTACAACAGTTTTCGTTTCAGAGTCGTTACTTATTTTTTCTAGAAAAAATCCCACCTTACTTTAAAGCAAAAGAAATTCATAAAGTAATAACAAAACGAAATATATTCTACATTGACATTCCTTTTAAAAATTAAACTACTTTCTGAAAATCATGATGATGAGCTGGGGCTTGCCATAATCTACGAACTAGATAATGTGACTGACTTGGTTACTGTTTATAGGCAGTATCCTTTGAAATGTATGTAAAAGCCCTAGCTCGCAAAACCCACAGAGACGCAGAAAAGTCCATTTGCCTCTGACATAGCCACAGCTATGCAAGTCATTTATTTTATCTGGAGGAAAATGAAGAACAATACCAATTTTCAATAGAAGAAATAACAGAATAGATTAAAGCTGGTGAATACTGTCCTTCAGTCAAAACACTTAAATCAAGCCTTCTAAACAAGTGTGAAGAAGATATTGTTATATCAACCACTGCAAACAAGATACCTGTTCTTTGCTTCAAGAACACATGTCATACGATTTTGAGTGATGTTTGATATCAACAACGATGGTCATCTCCCCAGGAAAAATGATGGCGTATTGTTCAGATTACGGCGAGGATAGTGGCTGAAGATATTCGGTCTAAGGTTTACAAATCTACTCAATATCCTCCTCCAGACGAGTTTTGAAAGAGAATGAGTCTCTCATTACAGAAACCATAAAGAGTTTTATAGAAACACTATTTTTAAGAAAAAGAAAAGGAGACCCTAAAAAATGCTAGAACAGACGCACTGCACTAGCTTACAGCATTATTACTGCAGTAAGACTAAGAATTCTTTTAAGACCGCTGCAGATATAGCGTCGCTTCGTACAACAGAAGATGAAACTTGATACACATGCTTAAGAGTTTACCACCAGTACAGCTATGGCTAGGCAACTGTAAAAAAGCTAAGGAATGGGGCTGGAATAAGACCAACAGAAGCACAAGAGAACATAAATAACAACTGTCAAACTCATGCACCAGAAGCTGTTCTGCGAAAACAATCCTGCAAATTCAAAACAAACTGCAGTGGAAAAAGTGGCTATAGGAATGTAGGTTTGTTTTGTTCGCTGTTTAGTTTGAACTGAGATGGCCATTGTGGCAATTTCAGCAACTTCATCGCCGAAAATGACTTGGAAATAAAGGTTCATTGTAAAAAAAAAATGACATTTTTACAGTACAAAGTACTGTTCATCTCGCGCACAAACTCGATCACAGTGAATGTGCTGTATCTTTCTTTGGTTTCTTAACTATATTAACATGGAAAATACAGTAGTTGCGTAAAATTAACAGCACAATGTGCTGGCAGTTTGGACGCCAGCAGTTTGTGCTGTAAAAAAATGCTTCCAAATTGCCAACACATTGTGCTGTTAATTTTTCGCAACTACTGTATTTTCCATGTTAATATAGTTAGGAAACCAAAGAAAGATACAGCACATTCACTGTGATCGAGTTTGTTCTGGTAAATTTACAGTGGTTTTTTTACAGTGTTGACAAGACATTCTATTCAAATTATTTTCAAAATTAGGATATTTTAAGCCAAGTGAAGACCCAAACTGAGTAATCAAGATAATGATGAGCCTCCTTTCGAAGAACATCAACCAGGCCTTTTAAAGCTACCAAATGACATTAATGGGAGAACAACTCTGTATTTATCTTTTTTTTCCTGTTTACAATCTTCCACTTACGTTATTATATTAAACTTATAATAGTTATAATTGTGCAATTATAACCATGTAATAGTCATAATCAGATTGGTAGAAAAATAAAAATTGGTGCTCTCATCTGTTCGGAGTGTTTGTGATTTATATTTTTCTTAATTTCCTTATTTCAATTTATTTTGTTAATAAATATATAAAAGGCTTAAAACTTAGTAAGCAAATATTAACGTATTCTAAATGCAACTACAATTTACTAAAAAGCTTCAAATTGGTGATTAAAGTGGATGCATTGTGATTGTATTGCGTTTTCGTCCTCCGATGATGGAATTTGAATATATCGCTAAAATTCTTTTTGCTCGTACACTGTAAAAAAAAATCTGTGAAGTTACTAAAGTTTTTCTAGGAAACTGGGATTCCAGGAACTTTTTATGTAACGGCAACAACAAAAATTCCTGTAACAGACTCTGTTACAGGAATTTTTGTTGTTGCTGTTACATAAAAAGTTCCTGGAATCCCAGTTTCCTAGAAAAACTTTAGTAACTTTACAAATTTTTTTTACAGTGTATTGCCAAAAGTATTCATCTTAGAAAAAAACACAGTTTATGAAAGATGTAGGAAATTTTCTCTAGTTTAATTTGGTGCAGCAGTTTTTTCAAAAAAATTAACCCTTTAGCGACTACACTGTTAAAAATATCGTGAAAAATTACCTCTGTTTTTAAAGGTTATCTATTTTCTGGCCAATGAGAATGCAGCATAAAAATCTATGGAGTGTTCTGATTGGTCAGAAAACAGATAGCCTTTAATAACAGAGGTAATTTTTCACGATACTTTTAACAGTGTACGATGGAAAAACCGAAAAAACCCCCAATTTTTTCATGATTTTTCGCTTATAACTTTTTAAGCAGACCAGATACGAGGTGGCAAAGTTTAAAATCATGTTCAGCACCCCAAAAAACATAAAGGAAGAAAGAGAAAAAAACTTCTCCAAAACTTTCCAGGCAGAATCCCAGTTTGACTGGACTATACGCCTTGTGTACGCTGGCGGAGGCAGAGGTGCTCCCAACACTAGGCTCGTCACACAAATTCGCGGGAATACGCTGCCAAAGACAATGGGACCTCTAACATTAGTTTCGTTTGGAAAATTTTCGTTTAAAAATATAAAATCGTTCAACACTGATTATAGGTGTATTTAAAGTTATTATCACGGACCCGAACAACGCCGGGTGGATCACCTAGTATCAAATAAATATATAAAATATTGTTACATTTCTGATGGAAAATATACTTACTTTAAAGCTTCTCACAAAACACTAAAACATAAATAACGTAAACCATATGAAAAGTTATAATTATTTAATTAAGGGTGAATCAATCACACTGTTGGTTTTAAAGAATGTGATAATAGAAAAACAATCATTCATTTCTATCTAGACAACTTCCTATTTTTTCTGCCTTTAAATCAAATTATCGAAATGACTCTCTTTATATTGTCAATCTTTCGAGAATTTATCAATAATACTTTTACCACATTTTAGAAATTTTCACAGAATCGAAAGTCATTTATAAGCTGTTTGGCTATCTGTTATTTACAAGGGTGTATTCAAGAAAATGCTACCTTACCTTCCTTAGATAAAGTGATTGAACCTTCACTCCAAATCGAAGGCTATACCTGGGCCACGTTATTTATACACGCTTTTCTAAATTTGTGCATCTAAAACTTTTTCGTTGAAAACGTTGAAATCGAATATAAATATTCACTGTTAAAAATTTGCAGCAAACTGTCCAGTCATTCGACCGTTTTCTCTAAAAATGGTTATAGAACCGTAATTTAACTTTATTTTAACCATATTACTAACCATATTATGGTCAGAATAGAGTTAAATTACGGGTTTTTAACTGTTTTCTACGAAAACGGTCGAATGACTGGACAGTTTGTTGCAAATTTTTAACAGTGTTCTTTAAATATTTATTTTTATTACTGATTACTCAGTCATTTTCAAACAATTAAAGATAAACTACTAATTTCAAATCCGGCCTTATCCGAGTTGATCGATATCGGGATACTTGATAATTTTAATTATTGATGAGAATCTAACAAACTTATGCAAGCAAAACACAAACCATCTAATGTGTAAGATGTTGAACTGTTGTCTTCAAATATCCAGGCTGTTTATTTCACATTATAGTAAATGTAGTTCGGTAACTTTCTGCATAAAATCATTCATTTTTCAATCTCAAAAATACAAGAAATGTGAGAAACAAGTTTCATAATAATGAATAATACTTTCGAAATGTGTAAAACAAAACAACATTCACACAAAAGAGAGATTAGAAATGCTCCGAATTTCTCCGAGTGATTTTCCACTCTCGTTGACATTCTAAGTTGTGATCTAGAATCATCAGACCTCGATTGAAGATGATGACATTCGACGAACTCATTTTCATTTTCTTTTGAGGTCGACGGCTGATAGCCAACTTTCAGTTCGTGAAAAGATTTTACTTGTGTTTCATAGGTCATGGTCACCGCCTTGATGAAAAAGAAAACAAAATCCTTAAAATAAAGTGACTCATAATCGTGTGTTTCCGTGATTATGGGAGTAATGTAAATGTGTGATTTTTTAAAACATTTGTTTACTAACCTCTCTAATCGTTTTTTGACACTGTTCTTTTAAAAGAAGTTGTTCGTTCGTGCCATCAAATTCAGTTATATTTTTAGAGCTTGACCTCTTAATTAAAAGGTCTGGTGCTTTTATGTGAAAAACTGTTCATTTATTAAGAAAAGTGTTCTGTTTTTTTTCTTGATTAAGAATTTTATGACGCGACTTTTCATTTTATCTATGAATTTTTGAACACTGTATTGGGGATATTTTGTATAGCAGTAAACTGTTAAACTATCAACCTTCCATTTATAAAAGTTTCCTAATTTAATAATTTAATGCTGTTCGATTGTCTTTGAGTGTTCTGTTCAAAGTAAATAAATACGTCACTTCCCTTATAATTGGACGGGGCTTGTGTAATTTAATAGTTTCTGAAACGGCTGATTTTTAAGATGTAAGCAAGTTTTAACGTTGTGTTACATTTCAGGGTATTTTAATGATATCGCGAAAAGGATATCAGACGGTCGAGATAGTTTACACAAAATTTGATTTAATAGGAGATAAAGCTCAGGCCTTAAGCATAGATTATGAAACAATTTCCAACTCTCCCATAATAAAGAAAGTTCACCGTTTAAATGGTGAAAAGAGATGGCTAAGTAAACAATTTAGAAAACACAGAACGTACTTGAAAATCAGATTACAGCAATTACCATCCATAGCTGGAAAGGTACTCGAATTCTTTTGTGCATCCCTGTATATGGATTTGTGATTAATATACACAGTATGTTAAAATTTACTTTAGTTAGAAAACGCACAAGAAAGTTGAAAATTGACTTTCAGCAATTTATGCCAATGGACGCAAATGTACACGAAATCTTTCGTACAGTCCTGTGTCGTCCTGTATCTACAGATTTTTATACACACCACATATTAAGCTAAAATTAAAATCCGGTAAAAAGGCATAACACTAATAACACAGTTTTAGAAGTTACTATCCATAGACGGTAATGCATCCAGTTCTTCGGGTAACCCTGTATATGAATTTATTTATTTTCTACAAACATCTCTTAATATACTAAATATAGTTCAGCTGGAAAAAGTTTAACTCAATTAAAAGCTTTTAGGTCAATACACAGTAATGTTTACGTATTATTTTGTGTATCACTGTAGATGACTTACAAAAGTTGTACACACCACGTAGTATAAAAAAATTAGTTAAACTTAAAATCATAAACCAATGTTGAAAGAAAACGCAATTACGGCAATTATTGATCGTAGACTGTACTGAAAATGAATTATTTTGTGTGTCTGTGTGAACGATAAATGCTACCCATTTATATTCTACCGTAAGCATCTTGTTGTGAACCTCAGTAATGTATATAATTTTCATTGCCTTTGAAATAGTGTAGCATCTGTAAAAGACACTGCAAACACTTTTTCCACATAGACCATAACATAATGGAATTGTTTTGAGTCCCTGTAAACGATCTGTAAGTGCTACCCACTTCATTTTCAATACTAAAAACGCCATAGTAAATAGCAATAATATATATCAATTACATGGCAGTCCTAGTATATTTATGAGAGTTAAAGCACGGACAGACGTCAGGCATACAGACGGCAGACGGCAGTCAAACAAACAGAAATCATAAAAACTTTTCAACTATGTTGGAATATATTAAAGAGATTGTGAGAAAAATTCATGTGAGATCAATCCTGCTGGGAGTAATAAGAACAAGCTATTACAAGGCACGATTTTCGGCGTTAGATGTAATTTTCAATATGAAGCAACATAATGATTTCTGACAAAAGATCTCCAAAGAAATAAAACAGTTTTTAATTTAAAGTAACAAACGCATTATAAGGGATTCGCATTACATGGCAATAAAAAGACTAACATATACTCAACAATACTTTACAACAAGATGAAACGCAAATGTTATTAGCATATTAATTGCACGATGCTTATTTCTTTCATTTATGCTCCGAGTAAGAGTGGCAGTACAATATACAAGATGTGGCTATTAATTTCCAGGACTGGTGAAATAACTGCTGGAATATGAATGTACAGTACATAACTTTTAAATAAGTTTCGAAGTAAGTTCCGTCTGACGTAATACACTTTTACGAACGACTGTACAATTGTCTGAAAAAGCTTACAAAGGCAGCTTTGGAAATCCTCTTAATTTCGGATGTCACATTTTCCTAGTTGTTATCAATATCCAGAAATTGCCGAAACCATTCAAAAAATGCAAGAATGTGATAACCGTACACTTGCTGCAACATTTTACGTGTTTCGCTTGCGCTTTTCCTCACTTTGAAACAAAATTAATGTTTATTCTAAGTTCCTTCACTTCAACAACAATGCTTTGACAGGGAACGCTTGATTTCTTATTTTAAAACCAGAAAGTGGAACGAGAATGACGCGCAACGCAGATATTGTGCGGAGATACGTGACCATCGAAGTGCCATCGTTAACCAACCAACAAACTTTCATTTCTAATAATTGTTGCTATAGTCCTGGAAATTAATAGCCATACTTTGTAATATATTTGAGGAAATGTTTATTAATTGTATAAATTAGCCGTTCTATAGATGCTTTTTATCTGTAGTAAATCTTCAACAAGGGTCAATTCATTTCACGTGGTCCAGAAAATCATTTATTGGTTGCTTGACCATTTTTAAAAAAATCTGAAATTTTTTGTACAACAATCCTAACACGATAGAAGTTCAAAATGACTATTATTTTAATTTTATTAATTTTTGTTTGTGCATGGCGGCCATCTTTTTTTCATCGTCTGCAGCAATTTTTTCACATGAAGGGTTTACGGAATTGTAAATATCTCATCGTTTATTTCTCCAATTCAAGTGCGGTTTAAAGCAATTTGTAGAGAATAAAATGGGCTAAAAATATGGCAAAAGAGTAGTTTCCGAAAAGAAATCCTTATTGGTGAAATTTCAGCATAAAGTTTAATTTTTTTTTCCCAAGTTTGTCCGTTTACAAAAGGAAATTTTTCTAGCAAGAAAAACTGTCAACATGACAAAATGTTTTTTACAAATAGGCCGAAAGTATTTGTACTCACACGACAAGTTCCAGATCTGGGACTTGCTTTCTCTTCCCACCCCAAAAAATACCAATTTTTTCAAAAATGTCAAAAATCGCACTTTTGAGGCTTTGATATCTCTGGTGCGGCATGAGATAAAAATCTGAAATTATGTCTTCTGATAGTACTTTATGGTACTATTATGAATTTAATGAAAAATTTAAAGATGGAGATTTTACTGCAAGCTGAAATATAGCAAGAAAAATACAGGGTGCAAAGGAAAGTCCCTTTAACCTGAAAATACTTGCGAACGGAGAGAGCTACAGCTATGCAAGTGAGGTAACGGTATAGTAAAGCGACTACGCCCGACCTAATGCAAACGACAGCAGCGCTCCTAGTGGCGAAATTTGGAAGATAGCTATTGCAAATCGAAAGCGAAAAGAGATAGAGCAAAATTTCCAGTTAGAAAGTTTTAGAGCGTCAATTAATTAATACGAAACGACACTTTGTTCACATGGATAAGATAAATCGTCGCCTGTATACCCAAAAATGTCCGAAATGGATGAGTGACGATTCTACTTTGTATATTCACATTCCGGAAATGTAGCATTGCACAATTGCAGATTGTGACATTGTACTGTACTATAATGTTTGTAAAAATTTAACTTCCAATACATTTAAAACTTTAGATTAACCCTTTCAGGGGCAGAAGAATTCCGTTCGTAAACTGATGAAATTATTGACTGACACCAGAATATTCAAACGATTTCTTAGAAAATAATAACCCTCTAATTTGCATTTTCATTACAAAAGCAAAATTTTATTAAAATATTCTTGATGCCATTTGTCAGTTTTGGAATTAAAATTAGGTGGCTAGATCGTTTGACCACCGCCTTGAAATGGTTAAATCTATGTTGTCGTATATAAGAGGCTTGCAATAGACGTTCCATGCTGAAAAATGTGCATGCAAAATTACTCTCTCGAATACAAACGTGTATCGTGAGCAATGGCGAACTTTTCGAACATACAGAATATTAACTTTTTATCATTGTGAGACAGTTTGTCGTTTTTTTGTTTTTCTGTATGATGTTATCAATATGTATTGAGATAAGTACGTATTTATACAATAAATTGTGCCTATTTCTTCATACTTCTGGCGATTCCATTGAAATTTTTACACAAAATGGAGTGCATCGATTTCGGACATTTTTGGGTATACAGGCGAAGATTTATCTTATCCATGTAAACCAAATATCGTTTCGTACTAATTAATTGGTGCTCTAAAACTTTCTAATTGGAAATTTTGCTCCATCTCTTTTTGTTTTCGATTTGCAATGTCTATCTTCCAAATTTCGCCACTAGGGGCGCTGCTGTCGTATGCATTAAATCGGGCGTAATCGCTTTACTCTACCGTTACTTCACTTGCATAACTGTAGCACTCTCCGTTCGCAATTATTTTTAAGTTAAAGGGACTATCCTTTGCATCCTGTGTATGAATAAATGTTATTAAGAGTGCCTTAGAATGAATTAGATTTATCTCTTTTATTACAATGTTTGCACACGAAATATGGTTTGTTGAAAACAGTGTAATAACAAATATTTAATTTACTAAGAGACTATATATGTTCAACAAAGATCTGAGAAATATCTTCACAGAATTTTGGAGAGATGTTATAAGTTCGACCATTTACTGTTGTCAGTTGCATAGGGGTGATCTTTTGCAAAATTTTGTTTGAAGGTACCAAATCTTGCTATCTCTTGATTACTTGATTCAAGTTCTTGGCCCTGCTGTCTTATAGAAATGAGCTTTGAAATCACTATGTTCCAGTCTCTCTTCATTAATAATTCTTAGCATACTTCTTATCATACACACATGCAACAATGTCATTTTTCTGCAGTATAAACTTTGAAAGGTCTTTGGATATCTTTACTTTCTGAAAATTACTTGAGGCTGATGCATGGTAACATCGTATAAATATTTCATTTACAGGAACATACTTATGGTAGGAACAATTTTGACGGACTGGCTAGCAGGATTGAAATTTTGGTTTTTAAACCAACAAGCAAGAATGTGTTTTGACACGTTTGATCATGTCTCAACAAATATGTCAACATTAACAGCTTTTCTCTTTCCCTATTCTGTTTTTGTCTCATGTCTTGTATAAAAATATCCTTTTCTTTATGTAAAATTATTGAGGTTATTTTAGTTACTAAAATTACTTAAAACAAAAATTAATGAGACCATACAAAATGTAGGCCTTAGGCATAATCATTTTTTATATTAATTGCTAAGCTTTGCAAAAGGCCTTATTTTCTGTTACTATTATTTAAAGATAATAAAAAAATAAATTTACGCGACACTCTGAGATAAATACTTACCTATGACTACAATAAAACAATAGTTTGGCAGTATTATTTTTTTTTGTATATTACTCTTGCCATATCTCTCTGCTTGAGGTCAAATCTCCATCCTGAAATATTTTATGCATAACACTACTATAAAATACTATCAGAAACCAGAACTTCAGATTTTTATTTTGTGCTCCACCAGAGATATCAAAGCCTTAAAAGTGTAATTTTTGAAATTTTTAAAAAGTTTGGGAATTTTTTTAACAAAGAGATATCAAGTGCCAGATCTGGAACTTCGCGTGTGAGTACAAGTACTTTCGGCCTATTTGTAAAAAAAATTATGTCATGTTGACAGTTTTCCTTACTGGAAAATTTTCTCTTGTAAACGGACAAATTTTGGAAAACAACTTAAATTTTATGCTGAAATTTCACCAATAAGGATTTCTTTTCTGAAACTACTCTATTACCAAATTTTTAGTCCATTTCATTCTGTACAAATTGCTTTAAACCGCACTTGAATGGGAGAAATAAACGATGAGATATTTGCAATTCCGTAAACCCTTCATGTGAGAAAAATGCTGCAGACGATGAAACAAAGATGCCACCATGCAGAAACAAAAATTAATAAAATTAAAATAATAGCCATTTTGAACTTCCATCATGTTAGGGTTGTTGTACAAAAAATGTCAGATTTTTTAAAAATGGTCCAGCAACCAGTGCTGGACCACTTGAAATGGATTTACCCACAAACTTGTTCAAAATTCTATTTAGGAAGAATTTGGGAACGCTTCACAAGAATTTTCGTTTTAAAAATGTTTACTTAAAAAATTCTTCATCTAAAAACAGGAAGCTATACAATTTTTTTTGACTGACCCTATACAAAACGTTTTCATCTCCAAACTGAACCACTTTTACAACTTTAATCATTTAATCCGTAAAATATTATCCTGCATGGTTTTTTTTTTTTAATATGTTAATAGTCTCAAAAATTTAATATTTAAATAATTATATTTAATTTTACTTGTTAAAATTTTATTTCATCTATTTAATTAATAAAAGAATTTATCCATTATTAATTAATAAATCAATTTATTGATGTTTAATATTTATTTAATAAAACAACTTGACTGTCAGAAATGTATCTTAAATGTACGGTTATAAGACGATTTATTATACGGTTATATTTTGATTGTTCGATTCGTCTCTTAACTGGAACCGTAGCAATAACTGTTGGATTAAAATTAAATGCCTCTCACATGGTAGTGATGGGCGGCAGCATATTTTTATTTCTATTACTATTACATATTAAAGACGTGAATTATCACATATAATATTCAATAATCAAGTCTTTAATATTCAATAATTTCAAGCGTAATTTCACTGCTGAAAAGCAGTTGAAAAAAAAAATTATTATTACTTAAAAAAAAATTATTTTATGTTTGATTTTCTTATTCATCGGAATTATTTTTTCGAATCTTCAAATCTACTTCTATTCTTTGGATTATAACGGCTAGTAAAAGATTAATTAAGGTTTGTGTCCAAATTTCATATGAAATAATTATTTTTTTTGCCACAAGTGAATATCCTAGACAACTAATGTTTAAATATTTACACGTAGCAACGTTGTCACTTTTACATTATCATCTTATTTCTTTCTATTTCATTTTTCCCATTTATCATATAAATTTTAATTTGGCTTTAATTATTTAAACTTAAGATTTTATCCTTTGTTTTTATGAATGGATTCTTCAGTATTTTAAAAACTGCCTGCGATTTTTATTATTTTTAAATTTGATGGTAGGTTATATTTATTAGGATGGTTTCTATATATCTTTTTTAATATAACAATAAAATATAAAATATTTAATAGAAATCTTTAATAGAAATACGGTTAAATTTGTTATACATTACCGGAAAGTTAATATTTTAACTCAAATGTTTAATATATATCTATAATAATAATGATAAAAGTTTGCGTGTGTGTGCTATGCTATGAACAGGCCACTGCGAGCAGAGTTACAAGATTTTGAAGGAAGGTAACTGGTGTCGGTTTAAATATTTCATTCTGCAATTTTTGATGTTTTGCCTAAAACCGCACAGGCTCATTGCAATGAAAATGCAAAACCCTCTTTTAAAGTTAATAACTTTTAATTAACATATCGAATCCGTGTGTAGAAATAACTATTTTTTTTTCTCTAAATATGCAGGTGCAATGGATAGAGAAATACAGTAAACTCTGTCTAAGGCGGAATTGATCGGGACCGAGAAAAATTTTCGTAGTAGACAATATCCCGCTTTAGACAAATTTTACTCTATGTCTATGGATTCGCAGGGACTTGAAATTCTTTCCGAGTTAGACAGATTTGCGTCTTACACAGAGTCCGCTTTACAGAAAGTTTACTGTACATTATATCGCTTTCTGTTTTCTTTTTTTATTTAAGAAAATATTTTAGCGTTTTATTTCGCGACTCTGTTAAGATTTCATTTTTCTGATTTTGTTTAGAGTAATGACTGTTTCATGCCTTCTTCCATCCTTTTATTTTCCGATTGATGCCAAATAATAAATAAAAAAAATAACTTTTTGATGTTTCATGTTAATATCTAACTGTGACAATATAATTTTCTTGCTAATCAGCATTTATTGATACGATCTTTAATAATATAAGCAGAAATACTCATGTTTGATCTTGAAAAATGGCTTTTATCAAGATCCGGTATCTTTAGATTTGCTAGCCACATTGTGAATGCAAAGGAATGATAGCAAAGAAAGGTTAACTGGGTAAATAAAAATCTTTACATTTTAAATAAATCATCATGTTATTTAAACTTGTTATCTAGCAAGCTTGAGTATTTTTTACTTTTATTTCGTTGATCTATTTTTGTTGCAAAGTGAAAGATACAGAAATTTGCGTACAGTTGAATCGTGATTCGTTAGATGTTTCCTGTAATACAATGACTGTTACATAACCTTTGGAGTAATTGTAAATGGGCAGTCAAATTACCTTTCGTGTACACACACACATACTATCATATATGTTATATATATATATATATATATATATATATATATATATATAAGGTAGCATGTGTGTTTTACATATATCAATATACATACATATATGTATAATTATATATTATATATATATGTGCGTGTTTGTATATATATATATGTCTTCATGGGACCTTTGTGGCACCTTCTTTAAAAATTATCCTATTCTATTGCAATTTTCTTTAACATAGTTTTAGCGTCTTCCAGTTACTTTAAAACCCCTAAAATTTTTTCTTATACCCAACTACATTCCAGTTAAGACCCTGTCCCCCAGGGCCGATCTTTCTTTATACCTCAGCTACCACCTTTTTCGAACTTTAATTTCCTTTTTCAGCATTTTCAGCTACGTTCTGTATTATGAAATTTTATCTTAGACTTTAGTTACCAACATTTTCTAACATTAATGGCGCATTCTATTTTTTTTTTTTGCTTTCTGTGGGCTTGATTCCTACGAGGTTTGACTCACTCAACTTGGTTTTCGATTGTCTCCGGCACGTGCGGGCTCTTCGAGTAAATGCTGCCATAGGTAGTGGGGATCTAGATTACAGGTTCGCTCGGAAAGAAGTTTGATCGGAAGACATTAGACACTGCGGAAGGCAATGGAGCCTCCGAAATTAAGTTCATTTAAAAGAATGTCCAAAGATATAAAATCATATAAATTTAATCCTTAAATGCCTGATTTTTAAAAAATCATTGTAATAATGTTTTTCGGCTTTCATTTTTTAAATAAATCATGGGAAAAATAATTTAAAAAATCATATTTTGTTTTAAGTATGGTTTACGGCTAAAAAACAGTTTGTTACTAATCGGCAATACTGGTCTTTAATTGAAAAAATAATTTTCCTTGATAAAATTCTATAATATTAAACACGCAAGAATTTAAGGAACTATAATAAGAAATAAATTTTACTTGCTCACTGCAGAACAAAATAGGGTATTTCGCAAGCTTCCAAACAAAACAAAAAGAACAGGTAGCAACAATTGAAAAAATAAATCTAGCTTCATTCTTAAACAGCACAAGTGTTGCCATCTACATATTGAAAATCGATTTAATAATATTTTGAGAATGTATTTTATTGGCAACATTAGGCATTATAGCATATATATACATATGACATGTATATACATATATATCGGCACAAATACACACACATATATATATGTTTATACATATATATCGGCACAAATACAGACACATATATGGGGCATTCTCACAATCTTTTGACTTTCATGTCCCCGAATAATAATTTTTTATTTAATACACTTTTTTGTGTTTCTTTTATTTCATATACTTGGGAACATCCCAGTGCATGATTGCACAAAAATATTAACGAGATAAATAAGTTTTGGACGATGTTGGGGTCCAAACACATGGAAAACTCATCTACCGTCCCGTGTCCCTGATGCTGATTTTGAAGTTTGGAGCTATCTGGATAAAATTGTTTCAATAAAAATAATACGATGTAATTTTTTTCTGAAACTGGAACTATTGTTTTATATAAATATGTCACTAAAATTAACCTGCACACATTTTTATGGTTGATATTATTTTTTGAAATCTGTCCCTGGGTTTTAGATTTTTTACCATCCCTCTTCTAAAATGATACAGAAAATCACTTCAGATGCAGCAACAGAATTTTTTTCAAGTTTTTGCTCATGCAGAAGTATGCTAAAGAAAGAATATCTAAAATTCTTTGACATGAAATTTACTGCAGAATATAAATCAGCATTTAAATATCAATTTCAAGCACCGTGGCTTTATTGGTAGTCTCACCGTCCCCAATGTTTATTCCTGCACTTTTCGAGGTAAATTAAAAAAAAATAATTTAATCCAATGTTAACAACTGTTTCTAAAAATCAATTAACATTGTGGCTATCACTTAGTCTTAACATGATTTTCCTAAAAATAGGTGGTAATTTTCCTTACCGTTCCATCCTTACCGTCTCTTTTTTTACCATTTCGTCCCTTTTTTAACAATTTCGTCCCTTTTTTTACCTTACCGTCCCTTCTTTAACATCCCTTTAAGACGCGGTTATATAAAAATTCTGTATTAAAAGTACTACATTTGTATTATTTCTTATTTGAATGTCCTGTGGGTACTATGCAAATTCATTATAAGTAAAAATTTAGAAGAAAATAAAAAGTTATAGGGGTAAAATGGTCAGGAAAAATTAAACTCGTAAGTTTAACTTAAACCTCAGTTAAATAAAAATTTTTGCTCTGCTCACCATTTTTTCTTTATTTTGAATCATTAAGGCATTCGTCTATCAGATTAAAATGTAATTTTAGCAAGTTTAATTTCGCCAGATTTTTTTCCCCCAAAAGTCAAAAGATTGTGGGAATGCCCCATATCTATGTTTATACATAGGGGTGTAAAAATCTAGGCGCCAGCGGACAGACTCTCACCACTAAATTTTATTAGTTTTCTTTGCTTAAATTTTATTATCATTCTTAGAAAACATTTAGACGAAATATTAGACGAAAAATAACTATTAAAATTTAGTAGTGAGGCACTTCCCGCTGGTGCCTAGATTTTTACACCCCTGTTTATATATCGTAGATTCCGGATTCACCAAAACCAATCAATCAAGTACTCAGTTAAGTGCTTTCGTTAGGAAAGGACCTGAGACCGAAAATCATTAAGACGGAGAAATGTAAGGGATCATATAGGAGTCGCATAGGACCAACGTCCAGTTCTGAATCCTAGCAAGATAAAAAAAAAAAAAAATTAAAAGGCACAAAAAAACAGATAATCTTTATGTATGCAATACTTTCAACAATGTTTTTCAAATAGAAATTTTACTAAAATATGCACAAATTTAGATCCAATCTTAAATTGTAGATATAATATCCAAATTCGTAAATTACATGCAAAAATATTAACTAATGTAAAATTAATCTTATGCGAAATTTAAAAGAAATGGCTTTTATCTTTTTGAGTGAAATGGCTTTTATCTTTTTGTTTGCAGTGAAAGTGATGGACACATTTTTTTAGTCATAACTTACACGTAATAATAGAAATATTTCTATGCAAAATGTTTTAAAATGCAACAAAATACTATATTGTTCATTCATATATAAATTTTCGAAAAATCAATATTTTGGTGATTAAACAGCTCTAAGTCTTTTAAATTTTCAAGATAACAAGATTTCAACTATTTTGTGGCTAACAAACAAACAACAACAAAAAAAAAACGCTTAATTTTTTTTATAATCAGAAATATTTAAATTACATATGCATATATGGGGCATTCTCACAATCTTTTGACTTTTGGAAAAAGAAATCTGACAAAATTAAACTTGCTAAAATAACATTTTAATCTGATAGACGAATGCCTTAATGATTCAAAATAAAGAAAAAATGGTCAGCAGCGAAAAATTTTTTATTTAACTGAGGTTTAAGTTAAACTTGCGAGTTTAATTTTCCTTACCATTTTACCCCTATAACTTTTTATTTTCTTCTAAATTTTTACTTATAATGAATTTGCATAGTACCCACAGGACATTCAAATAAGAAATAATAGCAATGTAGTACTTTTAATACAGAATTTTTGTATAACATTGTCTTAAAGGGGTGTTAAAGAAGGGACGGTAAGGTAAAAAAAGGGGATGGTATTGGAAAAAAGGGACGGTAAGGATGGAACGGTAAGGAAAATCACCACCTATTTCTAGGAAAATCATGTTAAGACTAAGTGATAGCCATAATGTTAATTGATTTTTAGAAACAGTTGTTAAAATTGGATTAAATAATTTTTTTTTTTAAATTCACCTCGAAAAGTGCAGGAATAAACGTTGGGGATGGTGAGACTACCAATAAAGCCACGATGCTTGAAATTGATATTTAAATGATGATTTAAATTCTACAGTAAATTTCCTGTAAAAGAATTTTAGACATTATTTCTCTAGCATACTTCTGCATGAGAAAAAACTTGAAAAAATTCTGCGGCTGCATCTGAAATGATTTTCTGCATAATTTTAGAAGAGGCATGGTAAGGAATCTAAAACCCACGGACAGAGTTTAAAAAATAATTACAACCCTAAAAATGTGTGCAGGTTAATTTTTAGCTACATATTTATATAAAAAAATAGTTCCAGTGTCAGAAAAATATTACATCGAATTATGTTTTTTTGAAACAATTTTATCCAGACAGCTCCAAACTTAAAATTCAGCATCAGGGACACGGGACGGTATAGGAGTTTTTCGGGTGTTTGGACCCCCAACATCGTCCAAAACTTATTTATCTCGTTTACTGTTGTGCAATCATGCAATGGGATGTTTCCCAGTATATGAAATAAAAAACCCCCACAAAAAAGTGTATTAAAATAAAAATTATTATTCAGGGACATGAAAGTCAAAAGATTGTGAGAATGTCCCATATATCAAACTTTTTAAAATATGAATAACTGCTCATTTTAATGTAATATAATCTCTACAACATATAACACTTTTTTCAGATAGTCTAGTGAATTTTCATGGGAAATTATATATATATATAATATATAAAGTTATAAACTATTGATTTTAATCCATATACTCAGTTTTAGATTTTATTTTGTGCAAACCATTACATACAAAACTTTAAAAGGCAAAATAATTAAAATAATTTAAAACAAAAACTTTAACTTATATGTTCAATTTTGTAAAAACGTGTCCTTATGAAAAATTTGTTGATGTAAATTCTCATTAATTATGTCAAAATTTAGTGTCCAAACTCATCAGTCAGTAAAATACTTCTTTAAACAATATGTTTCTTTGAATCTTAATGTGCTAAAGTTCTGTCAGTTATGGACATTTTGAGACGAAAACTTTAGTAATTTAATAAGATTTCTTTTCTACACATTTAAATTTTCATTAAATTTCGTTAAGGGGTCTCACACTGTAAAAAAAAAAAAATCTGTAAAGTTACTAAAGTTTTTCTAGGAAACTGGGATTCCTAGAGATTTTTACGTAACGGCAACAAGAAAAATTCCTGTATCAGAAGAGTTTACAGGAATTTTTGTTGTTGCCGTTACATAAAAAGTTCTAGGAATCCCAGTTTCCTAGAAAAACTTTAGTAATTTTACAGATTTTTTTTTTTTTTTTTTTTTTTTTTTTTTACAGTGCAGGACTCTTAAAGTTGGAAAAAATGAATAAAAGACCATTTTCAACATTCAATATCTTAAAATGTATATCATTTTAAAAGACAATTTTATTGGGATGAAAGATATAAATATATTCTTTTATTTCATGTTTTAAAAAAATTACAAGATGCAGAATTAGCATTTATAGGGGGCTCGAAACTGTCAGATATTTGATGAGCAGAAAAATGGTACAACAGCTTACGTGCAGGATTACAAAATAAATGTTGCAACTAGAATAAAAAATTTTGTGCCTACTTATACTTCATATTATAATAATTAGCCTGAACCTAAATAAATCTAAATTTAAAGTATTTCTTATATTTTTAATAGAAAGTTGTATTTAGCTAGTACAAAATTATGAAAATTTAATTAGTATAATCACCTAAAAAAATTGTTTTTTGAACAATAAAAAGGAAATTTTAGGTTCAGTTTGTACAGACCAACATGAAACATATGTTTTCAAAATTTAATGAAAAATATTCAGAAATTTTTGAGATATCCTGCACGTTATGCCCAAAAACGTTATTTGGAGAAAAATGACTTTAAAATTTCGGAAAGACCGCTACAGCTATTGAGCAGGTATAATTCTAAAAGCCACAACTTCCGTTCTAATGGGAATTTCAAGAAAACAATTATATCAAAATGTTCAGAAAAGATAGGAGATTAACATCTAAAAAAAGCGTAAAATTTCGAAAATTTTTATTCTTTAAGAGTACTGAGACCCCTTAAAATTCTACACATTTGCTTTTAGTAGCTTCTAAGGTAAAAGTCTTTAGCCTGAAGACCGTGAGCCGACAAATTACCACTAATTCAATATAGAAAAATTGTCTTATTTAATAGCAGAAACTTTGCAATTAAATAAGGCGATAAAGAGTTTATAAAAATTACCTTTTGAAATTTGTGGTGGAAAACGACTATATATACACAAAATAAATTCATGTAAATAAAAAACAAAATTTTTTTGGGATACTTTGAAAGATAAAAGTATTTATTATATAAAATAGTTGAAAGTTACTTTTTTGTATTTAACTCGGAGTTCAACATTCAAGGACAAAATATTATGAATAATAAAAAATATATAAGCTCATATTCAAATATTATTAAATGTAATAATTGTTAAATTAATAAAGTACTTATATTTTTATAATGCTTTCATTCTAGATTAAGCATTTTCTTAACCTCAAATAAAAAAAAAGTATTTTTTCATACGGGAAAAGCGGCAATACTATAAAAATAAAAATAAACTCCATATTTGATCTTAATTTGTAATAATAATAATAATATTAATACTTTTAATAAGGATGTCAACGATTTTAATCAGATAATTAAAATTAGTGATTAAATCGTGATTTAAATCTGCTTTTTTAATTCATCAGCGATTTAAAAAAATTAAAAATTTTCAGAACGGTGTAAAAAATCATTGAAATCTAAAGTGAACCTAGTTTGTAAAGTTTCTATGGGTATTTTGCCTTAATGAATAAACGAAAAATGCTTTAAATACATGTTTTAACTCAAATGATTATGCTTATAAAAAATTAAATACAATAAGTTTGTAAAAAGCAAGTTCTTATCTGGCATAAAAAACATACAATTTAAAAATGATATTTAAATCTAATGCTGCTATTTTGTGGATTTCAAATGTAACTTCAGATAGTATAAAACTGGTAATTCTCATATTTACTTTGTGGGCTTAAATTAATGGTTTAACTCATTTTCATAATTTGTTTTGATCAACATGCACATACATGCGTGTAAGTTTTGATTTATGGTATTAACAGTAATTTTTATAAGTTGAAATGCAAAAATTCTTGCCATGATATTTGTTTGATTTGTTATTTGTGTTAACTGATGAAATTACTTATGTGACGCTTTTATTATTTCTGTAATTATAATAATTATAATTTTATTAATCAAAACATTACTAATGCGCAACCATCTACAAAAAAATTAACAAGAGTTTTCGCAGCAGGCGCCAAATAGTGTTGCTGCGGAGCTGCTTAGATAGGAGATTTCAGAATTTTTTTTCTGAATCAAATAAATAAAAAATATTTTGTCTTTGAGTCTATCCTGTTTTATGTAAAAAAGGTATGTCGATGATAAGAAAGCGATTTGTCTACATGTTGTGTGTAAATTGACTAAATACATTCTGAATACACCATTTTGTTGTCTTAAAACTTACCAGAAAGAACAAACTCATCCCGCATATGAGTGTATTCTTCATATAGTTTTGTTTTGCGATCAAAAAAACATTTATTTCACAGTTTGCACATAACAGAGTTTAAAGATAAAACTATGTACACAAAATTTTCCTTTTATAAATATTGCAATAAAATGTATTTTTTGCATATTAAGCAGAAATATGTGTAAGAGCAGAATATTATACAAACGTCTGCATATTTTGCATACTACACAAAAATCTGTGCATTTTACATATTACACAAAAACATGTGTATTTTACATATTACAAAAAAATAAATGTAAGAACAGAATATTACGCAGATATATATGAGTAAGAATATTACACAGACGTATGTGTATCAGATAATTTTTACACATTTAGTGTTATCATCAAACTAAACACTCAAATGTTTATTCAGAAATTTGCACATTATGGGTAAAATTTTATTTTGGCAATTTACACACCACTTTACATATATAGACAAATTGTTTTTGTATAATCGATATAGTACCTGTTTTATGTTAAATTTGCACATTTATTTTTTAGAGTGCACAAATGAAAACATCCCATACAATTTTTAAGATTAGCTACGTGCTGTGACGTAGAGAATTTACAGAAATCTTTAATTTATTTGTACTGCAAAATAAAAATGTAGCAGAATTGTCTTGAAAATTTTCTTCTTCCTCCACTGTCGCGTCCGGTAATTATATGTAAGAAACTTGCCTACAGTGGTGCATTCGTTACGCCCGATTATCTGCAAGTAACAACAACGTTAAAATGCTTTACATAAACTAAATCTCCCCTCCCCCGCATCCTCCCTAACACACACACTGTCACTTACTAGATAGAAATCTTTAAAAATGGCTATTTAAGGTGGTTGAGAAGTTTTTTCATTTTTGAATAAATGAATTACATCTTGAGTTAAAAGTGACTGTTGTAATAAGAAGCCAGTTTTTTTTCCTTTCCCTCACTGTCGCCAATTGAAATGTGATTCATAACACTAACTTTCACAGTATTTTCTAAAAAATATTCTGCCTTTACCGAAAAATGAAACTGGATAAACAATTTCTGCATAAGAGATCTTGACAATTTTTGAGAACAAAATAAATTGAAAAATGTGTTAGAAAACAGATAGTTTGGATTTGAAAACAGACTTAAAAGGGAACTTGCATTTTGATTTATAAAAGGGAAATGTTTCATAACAATTGCTTCAGAGTGACATCGTTTTCATCTATTTTAAATCACAGATGCTTCGGGATTAAAACCTATGACATACAGAATATTTCTAAAGTGAAGAAAATTCGATTTTATCATCTTAAATTCTGCATCAAATAGCATAAATCTTTTTTTTTTTTTTTTTTTATAGTTTGACCATTAACCCCCCCAAAAATTAATAATATCAATATAGGTTAAAAGTTTGTGACCCAGCACTTAATCTTATGGCTCTAAAAATTTTATAGTTGGATCTTAAAACTAATATCAAATCTTGAGTGACGCTATGCTATTAATTAATAAGTATACGCATGATTTATTTCATCATTTTTTTTTCTATTTATAATCGCATATGCGAAAATTATGTTCAACTTTAAAAGTTGTATGAAACTTTATTCGCTGATGGATTTTGATTCACTCTCTCATAAATTCAAAATAAGTTTTAAAAGGTATGATATTAAAATTCCAATGACATCTTGATGTGACTTTAATAGGTTTTTTTAAATAGTCAATTTAAATTACTTTTCGTTTTTTTTCTTCTAAAATATATTTACACAACCAAACTATACTTTTAATTATCCAATACACTGTTAAGTATATCACTTTCACTGAACCTATGTTATGCACTTGAGTGTAATTATTCAATAATGTGGTTTATCTTTTGCGCCATGCTATCCAGAACCGTAACAAAAATTTATGGGTCAATCCATTTCAAGTGGTCCAGAAAATCATTTATTCTTTGCTTGACCATTTTTTTAAAAATCTGAAATTTTCTTTACAACAACCCTAACATGATGGAAGTTCAAAAGGACTATTATATTAATTTTATTAATTTTTGTTTGTGCATAGTGGCCATCTTTGTTTCATCGTCTGCAGCAATAATTTTCTCACAAGAAGGGTATACGGAATTGTAAATAATTCATCGTTTATTTCTCCAATTCAAGTGCGGATTAAAGCAATTTGTACAGAATACATTGGGCTAAAAAGTAGTTTCCTAAAATAAATCCTTATTGGTGAAATTTAAGCATAAAGTTTCAGTTTTTTTCCAAAATTTGTCCGTTTAAAAAAGGAAATTTTTCTAGCAAGGAAAAGAGTGAACATGACACATTTTTTTTTTTTAACTTGTAGGCCAAAAGTACTTGTACTCACACGCCAAGTTCCAGGTCTGGAACTTGCTTTCCCTTCGTTTAAAAAAATCCCAAATTTTTCAAAAATGTCAAAAATCGCACTTTTGAGGCTTTGATATCTCTGGTGGGGCACGAGATAAAAATTTGAAGCTCTGGTTTTTGACAGTATTGTATGGTAGTATAATGCACAAGAAATTTCAGGATGGAGATTTGACTGCAAGCTGAGATATGACAGGGGCAACATGTCAAAACGATACTGCCAAACTATTGTTTTGTTGTAGTTACAGCTAAGTATTTATCTCAGGGTGTCACTTAAATATATGTTTTCGATTATCTTTAAATAATAGTAGCAGAAAATAAAGCCCTTTGCAAAGCTTAGCAATTAATTAAAAAAATAATTATGCCTAAGGCCACACATTTTGTATGGTTTCAGTAATTTTTGTTGTAAGTAATTTTAGTAACTAAAAGAAACCTCAGCACTGTTACATTAAAAAAATATTTTTATACAAGACCTGAGACGAAAACAGAATAGTGAGAGAGAAAAGCTGTTAGTGTTGGCATACTTGTTCAGACATGATCAAACGTGTCAAAACACATTCTCACTTGTTGGTTTAAAAACCACAATTTTGATCTTTCTCAAAATTTTATTTGTTAGAACCAAGTCTTGTCATCTCTTCATAACTTGATTGAAGATCTTGGGCCTGCTGGCTCATAGAAATAAACTTTGAAATCACTATGTGCAAGTCTCACTTCATTTATAATTTCTAGTTTACTTCTTATGCAAAAATGTCATTTTTCTGCAGTATAAATTTTGAAAGTTCTTTGGATATTTTTACTTTCTGAAAATTACTTGAGGCTGATGCATCGTAACATCGTATAATATTTCATTTACAGGAACATACTTATGGTAGAAACAAGTTTCAGGGACTGACAAGCAGCATTAAAATTGAGGTTTTTAAACCAACAAGCAGGAATATGTTTGGACACGTTTGATCATGTCTCAACAAGTACGCCAACACTAACAGCTTTTCTCTTTCCCTATTCTATTTTTCTCTCTGGTCTTGTATAAAAATATTTTTTCCTTTATGTAAAACTGCTGAGGTTTCTTTTAGTTACTAAAATTACAACAAAAATTACTGAAACCATACAAAATGTAGGTCTTAGGCATAATTATTTTTTTAATTAATTGCTAAGCTTTGCAAAAGGCTTTATTTTCTGTTACTATTATTTAAAGATAATCAAAAAAATAAATTTAAATGGCACTCTGAGATAAATTCTTACCTGTGGCTACAACAAAACAATAGTTTGGCAGTATTGCTTTGACATCTTGCCCTTGCCATATTTCAGCTTGTTGTCAAATCTCCATCCTGAAATTTCTTGTGCATAACACTACCATACAATACTCTCAGAAACCAGAACTTCAGATTTTTATCTCGCGCCCCACCAGAGATATCAAAGCCACAAAGTGCGATTTTTGACATTTTTGAAAAATTTGGGATTTTTTTAGCGATTTGAAAGCAAGTCCCAGATCTGGAAATTGGCGCGTGAGTACAAGTACTTTCGGCCTATTTGTAAAAATAAAAAATGTCATGTTGACAGTTTTACTTGCAAGAAAAATTTACTCTTGTAAACGGACAAATTTTGAAAAAAAAAAAAAAAACTGAAATTTTATGCTTAAATTTCACCAATTGGCAGTTAGTTTCGGAAACTACTCTATTACCAAATTTTTAGCCCAAAGTATTCTGTACAAATTGCTTTAATCCGCACTTAAATTGGAGAAATAAACGATGAATTATTTACAATTCCGTAAACCATTCATGTGAGAAAATTGGTGCAGACGATGAAGCAAAGATAACCGCCATGGACAAACAAAAATTAATAAAATTAAAATAATAGCCATTTTGAACTTCAATCATGTTAGGGTTTTTGTACAAAAAATTTCAGATTTTTTAAAAATGGTCGAGCAACCAGTGCTGGACCACTTGAAATGTATTGACCCTTATGTAAAGGATTTGTTTGCGTCATATTATCCATTCTCATACATTTCACTTAGTTTGGATACTATGTTGCAAAGTAATCATTTACATATTAATAATTTTTATATATTAATTTTGTTGAAAAAAAACCAATATGAATGAAATAATTTTTCAAACTAGGTTAAAACAGTGGCGCAACGAAGAAGGATTTTCGTGCCTCCCCCCCCCCCCCCACACACACACACCAACAAAATAAAAAACAATAATTACCAGGTTTTTGAATCACTAATTAATCACGTTATCAAATTTTATGAATTAGATTCAAAATCAGTTGTTTTATTGAATCAGATTCAGCTCAATAAACATGCTTTTTTAAACGGCTATTATGATATTTAAAAACAGAGAAAACAAATAATAGATGTGTGGGATAAGTGAAAATCGTCCTCTAGTTTCGAAAAAAAGACAACGGACACAAAATCGCGAAGAAAAAACTAAAAGCTATGAATGATCATTTTGTATTAAATGAGTGTTAAAAACTTAAATTCATATCTTTTTTTGTCATTGTTTTCAGATTCGCAAAGATACAATAATACGTGGGCTTTTAGAATTGAATTATTTTTATTGCGAATTGTTAAACAGATGTTTTTAAAATTACATATTTTATAAAATAAGATTATCTAATGGTGATTCGAAAACCAAATAGTCAGTTCATTTCAATACAGTTAAAAGAGAAAGAAAAACTCTTTATCTCTGTATGGTATTTTAATTTTTAACACTCCTCTCTTTTTTTCGCACCATTCGTCCGTTGGGATTGTCGAGAAGATGAGGTAAGGAAGATGAAGGGATACCTTTCGGCGAATGTGATATGAATCGTTTGGTGGTTCTCTTGTCAGTGTATACACTGACAAGAGGACCACCAAACATGGTGTGGACAGATTTTCATGATTTTAAAGTATGTTGCGGGGGGTCATACCCCTAATTATTCTGGTGAAAGGTTTTCTTCAAATGGGCTTTATTTTTTGAGAGACTGGGGGTCAAAGTTCAGCATACGCTTCAAATACTCATTAGTCAGACAATTTGAATGTAGTCTTCTTACCGCCGAGGTACAGTGTGCGTTCCCTATCCCGGAGGCGAGGGTTCGGTCCTACCCTGTGCCTTTTTTTTCATTTTTAATTAATTTTATATTTTTAACACGTTCTGCGTTTTAAGCAGAATTATGAATTTCTGTGGCTTTTATTGTTTTTATGTATATATATTTTTTCTAAAACATTAAACTTTGTTTTAGAATTTTTCATGAAAATTTATATTTTTTCTGAAATTTTAAAACTAATATTTCTCTTTACGAAAATCCAAATTAATGTATGTCTAGATATTTTATCTTACAAGACTTACTATTATTGTTTACATTTATGTATATACTATATATATTTATCAGGGTTGTGAAATAATGCGTAATATTTTTTCTTCCATTTTCTGTAAAAAAAAAAGTATTTAATTGACTAGGAAAAAACTAACGATATAATATATCCTTTTAATATTTGATTTCTTTTTAAAAATATAATATATTAACTGGTAAATTACTAAAATGTTTATCATTACCGACATCGATATTTTTAGTTTAGTAAATACGCAATTCATTGAGTGATATATATCGTAAAAATATTCAAAACATAAAATAGCATTAAAAAATCACTAAAATAAAACAACTTGTTTGCATGCCATTAAAGAAGCCAAACGAGATCAATAAAAAGAAAATATTATTAATTCTGATATTACCGTAAACGTTGCAGCAGATGATTAAAAAAATATTTTTATATAGTTCGTTTCAAATATTCATATATATATATATATATATATATATATAAATTAACATATAAAGAGTTATGGGAAAGTATTTTCCCATATACGTTAGCCCATATATAGTAAATTTTATCTCGCATTAGTGCATTTCCAGTTGAATGTTTATGAATGACGGCGGCAGTGTTTTTATTTGTTAGACTGAAAAAATATTTTGAAGTATGATCTGCTATTTTTATGCGTGTGAATGAAAAATGATGTTGAGTTTGAACCTTTCAGATAAATGTATTTAGATGACATTAAAAATTTACACAACAGGTAAAAACTTACCTATAAATGTTACTGCTTTAATATTTTATTACTCTTTTGAGTATCTGTTATTGGAATTATCTAATAATAAATACGATTAGGAGATTCGATGTGAAAAATGTTTTGTATACGTTATATACATATAATAAAAGAATGAATTTTCATTTAAAATTCCACAAAGTAAAAAAAAAAGTATTATATGAAATCTGCGATTAAGATATAAAAATGTAAATAATAATAATTTAAATAATATTCCAGACATAAATTAGTTTATAAGGTCAAGATAACTTATAGCCCCCATAAAAATACAGAAATGCGCATTTTTGTATTTTTATGGTGTTTTAAAAAAGTTCTTTTGACCTTGTTGTTTCACACCAGCTTATATTAATTTTAAATATAAGATAGTTGAGACGTTCTTCAATAAAAATTTTAGTTTAAAAGTTGCAGAAAAAATATAAACTTTCACGAAAAATTCGAAAATGTAAATGTAGTTTATTAGGAAAATATAAAAAAAGTTCAAAACTGCCGAATTTATAATTCTGCTTAAAATTTTTAACGTGTCAAAAATATTAAATTAATTAAAAAAGATAAAAAGCCACCCAATTTCTCAAAAACTAAGGCCTATTTGAAGAAAATCTTTCATCTGAATAATTCGGAATATAACCACTACAACATACCTTAAAATCTTCAAAATCTGTGGTTCATCACATCATGGTTTGGTGGTCCTTATGTGAAAATAATGTAATAAACACACTCGCAAACATATAAAAGTTTGAAACAAACTTGAACAAAGTCATGCCTGTGAGTAGGCTAAATGGTTGGTAGTGAAAAAAGTTGTGAATGTGCTCATACATTTCACCCGTTGTCAATCAATATAAATCTTTACTATTGATTTTATGAGTCTGCGCACAATATTTATGAATTAATGATGTAGATTTTTCTATGTTTTTCATTTGAAAAGAGTTGTGATAGAAATGGAATATGAATGGGTATAATGAAGGGTACGAATATTTTTTCCAACTGGATTAAATCATATTTAAGGCTGGAGTAGCACAGTTGAAGACCAGGTATGTCGACCAGGTATCGGTCCGGATAGCCTAACAGGTAAGGCATTGGCACGGCACGCCAAGTATCCAGGTTCGATCCCTGGTCTGGACATTTTTCGCTCTGTTGGAATAAGCTTCAACTGTGCTACTCCAGCCTTAAATATGATGAATGGGTATATTGCTTGATAAATAGACACCGTATGGCAATCAATGATTGATAAGTTTTATAATGAAAACTAGAGAAAATATTATAAATGTCACCAAACTTCAATATTTGGAAAAAATAAAATCCCGTCCACAAATGTAAGACTGCCTTTTTGTGTGTTTACGTTAATAAGCAAGAGCTTGAATAAACAACAACGAATAAGTTGAAAATATCATGTTAATACAGAAAAAGGGTTTAAAAGCTCTTTTATAGGAAATCATAGGCTTGAATTTAACATAAAACTATAATTAAAAGGAAATAAAGTTTATATCACAGCACTTTATTAGCACAGATGTCTCCTAAGTAAGAAACATTGGGAAAGGATTGAAGGCGTATCCAATTCTGCACGTTTGGCTATTTTATGAAGACAGGGAAATCTTAAATGAAATTAAACTCTCGTACCAAAGTACGTTTTCTATTATATATATATATATGAGAAGCATGGAAAGGGATTAAGGTCATTGTGCATAAATGAGACGCGATTCCCCACAGTTTTGTGGCATACAGGATATAGTTGGCTTTTATTAAATAAATATATATTTTATTAAGCAGAAAAGGATTAAATACGGTGTTTTTAGTTTAAAACTAACTTGTTTTGTAGAAATTGATTAATCATCTGTTATATAAGCTATCAATATACGATTATCGCATTTAGGTAATTTTTGTCACATTTATAGCAGTTAAAACTCAAATGAAAACACATGTTAAAACTCAAAGTACCTAAATATGACAATTCATTTTGTGCATGCTAGTTCCTCTTAAAATATTAATTTCATTGCTATCAATTTTTGAAATACTTAATAAAGAGTTTAAATAGATAAAAGTGAAAGCTGAAAGGATATTGAACTACTTAAGGATCCTGTCCCTGCCGGCGCGCGAAGGCACTCACGAGCTAATGCTAATCCTATGGGGGGATGAGAGATTTTTCTAATATCTCGTTTGAATTTCAACATTTTTAAATAATTTTTTTTGCATTGCATAGCAGAGATCCGTCTCTATATCGCATCTTTTTTATTTTTTCGATTTTGGTTGCAGATATTTTTTAGAATGACACTTTCTAAACCGGTTTTGAAAGTGAAAGTAACTTTTTAAAAAATATCTGCGACCAAAATCGAAAATGTAAAAAAGGTGCGATGTAGAGACGGACCTCGGCTATCCAATGCAAAAAAAAAAAAAAAAAAAAAAAAAAAAAAAAAAAATTAAAAATGTTGAAATGCAAACGAGATATTAGATAAATCTCTCCCCATAGGATTAGCATTAGCTCGTGAGTGTCTTCGCCGGCAGGGACAGGAGCCTTAATCTATTAGTAAGTTAATATATTAATAAATTAAATTATAAAAAAATGACTTTGAGATACAGAATGTTGAAAATATTATAACTAAATAATTCAACATTCATACTTCGAACACTTTTAAATTTGACCATCTATAAAACAAGAAGCAACTAATGAATGATCAATACAACAATAATTTTACCAAAGCAATGTTTATTGATGTATAGTTTAAGCAAATATTGTTATTTTCATTTTGCTTTGAACTCATTTTTGCATTTTGTTTTCCATGTAGTCCCCTGGGTTGCCAGTTTGGCCTCTACTTTCAATTTAAAAACTTCGAATTCACATAAGAAATTTTGAAAGAAGAATTTTTACTTTAGGTAATCACGAAACGTCTGTCATTAAATAAAGAAAAAATACTATACGGAATTTCAATGTGAATATAAAATTTCAGCATTAAAAAAGGCCAAATCTGGCAACTCTGGTAGTCCTCAATATTTTCTTTTTGTTTCCGGAAGGTATAGGCTCAGTGGTTCCCAAACTTTTTTAACCACGCCCTATCTAAGCATCTCTAAAATTGTGATTATCCCCCCCCCCCCTTCTTTATATGACATGTAACTCTTATTATTTAAAAAGAGACACATTTCATACCATTTATGATTGATTATAGCAATTCGTTAAGAACAAATCTAAAAGAAATCGATAACAAGATTTCTTTGTGAATAC
This sequence comes from Maratus speciosus, assembly GCA_963932465.1. NCBI lineage: Eukaryota > Metazoa > Arthropoda > Arachnida > Araneae > Salticidae > Maratus > Maratus speciosus. Next base: position 338,625,988 of record OZ010787.1, on the reverse strand, counting down.
CACAATATACAAGAAGCATTTTTGGATTATCATCTTTATCGATTTTAAACAGCCAATTTTCTTTCCTATTATAATAAACTTCTCTCTTAGCGGGCATTCTCTTCTCTATTATAAACTGGTTATTTTTGTGTCATAATGTATTTATATCTACTCTGTATGACGCTGGTACCAGAGCCATAAGAATTTAATCCAGAACTTTCTATAATGTCCATTTGGGATATTATTAATTTCATGAGGCTGGTAATAAATACCTTGTTTAGATATATGAATATTTCAAGTTAAAGCCGTTCATTGCAATCAGTTTTAGATAAAGCCTTTTTGAAACGAATATTTAAGTACCGTGTCAAAGGAAAATACTATTGCATGATTATGAGGAAAATCCTATTTTATTACCTAAACAAAGTATAATTAAACACAATTTCTGCTTTATACATCATTTTTATATAATATATGATAATAGCACATAAACTTACCTCAATAAATCTCTTAAAAATCTCTACGCATTTCAGGGATTCAATTCGTCGCTAACAGATATCTGAAAATTATAAGTTACCAAAATGCGTAGATTATTTTAGAACTCTAATTATAAAAAATTACGCCTATTAACAGTCTACAGGTAAAGGAACTAGAGGTTCAAAGTCTTGACGTTGATACAGTTATTTGATCTTTAAAGTTTAAAAATTCAAATTTTGATCCATTTTCGAGATTATTCGTCGTATTTAGGTAGATATGGGGGCGATAAATAATGAACGGTGGGTATTCTAATGGAAAATTTTTGAAAAGAAAACGTTTTTGGTGCCATGAAATGCTTCACATTTTGTTCCTGAAGTTCGGATGTTTCATTACATAGCATTTATATACGATTCTTGCGTTAATATTTTAAATAAAATAAAATTGTCGCATTTATGGGTCATCACATTTAGGCACAATGACCTAACACGAGTTTCGAACGGTTAAAAATATAAAAAAATAACGTATAATAAATAATTCATCTTTTAAAAACCTATTAAATGTTTTATTATAAACTTTTTTTCAGTCTATCATCCAAAAAATTTTTCGTTGCCTTTTTTTCATATAGACTACTTACCGCTATCACCGGGCGTTTGTTTCAAAAGAAACCAAATACATATTTTTAAAATTAATTTTTGAAAAAAATATGAATGATCACCTATAAGTATTTTAACAGAACATTATTTATAGAAGCTTCAAATACAAGAATCTAAAATTACAACTCATTCCACCAAGAAGATTCAGAGTTATGGTTAAAAAACTGCCCGTATTGCAATCGGTATTCCAACGATTACAAATAAGTTTAATACTGGGAGTTCCAAACTGTAAGCCTTTATAATTTCTAAACTGCTTGACTGAATGACATCCCGTTTTTTATTTTAAGGATCATTTACCAAAAAAATCCAAAATCTTCAAAGTTGTCAAAGTTAAGTGTTCATATTGAATATTTTAGAGTTTGATATAATTTTAGTATAAAGATGACCCCTAAGTTAATTTTTAGAGAAATTAAAAAAAAAAATACAATTTCGGATGCCTGTTTCTGTTTTTGGTGACAATTCGGACATTAAAATCTATGGGACATTTAAACGACTGCGACTTTACTGAGTGTTTCGTATTTAGTTAAATTTAAGTGTAAAACAGAAATATATCTTTTAAATCCACAGTTTTTGAGAAACAGTTTTGTATTAACTAACTTATTGGGTACAAAGATTTGCAAAACCATTGAGTTGTTTGGATGAAAAAACATAAAATTGAATGTTTAAATTTAATTAGTCTTTTTTTTTAAATAGCAAAATAATCTCTTTAAATAATTATTATTAGACAGAGAGGATATTTCGGGCAATTAAGAACGATGAGAAAAAAGCGCCGATTTTAAGAATTACGAAGATAGGAGATATACAGTTAAAAATGAGCTCCATATATACGCTCAAATTTGACATTTCTAAAAACTTTTAAAGGACATTAAAAGTCATATATATATACAGGATGGTTCAAAAGGTCATGTTTAAACGGCACGTGTGGGCGCGTCAGGTCATGAGGAGCAAGAATTACATAGGAACTTGGGGGTAGGAAGCGATCGAGACGGTGCAATTGCATCGTGACCGTGACGCAAAGAAAAGATAACGAACGATCTAAAAAGACCTTTAATTTACTAAAAACTTAATCGAAGTACAAAATACAAATGAAAAATGTTACAACTCATAACAAGTGCTCAAAATATGCCCCATTAGTCTTGATGCATGCTTCGCATCGGCACCACATGGAATCGAGAACACGTTCCAGTCGGCCCGGTACTGTGGCCACCGCGATCCCTGGACCGAAGCCTCGTGGACTTCTGGGGATATTAAGTTTCTGGTGTACGAGACCATGGACCATTCCATCGGCCATGGACCTCATGGCAGGGATCGCTGAAGCAGCGGCACGCGTCCAGAGACTCCTGACCAATTAGAACATGTTCGCAATTCCATGCGGCACCGATTTGAAGCATGTATCACGGTTAATGGAGCACATTTTGAGCACTTGTTATGAGTTGTAACATTTTTCCTTTGTATTTTGCACTCCTATTAAGTTTTTTGTAAAATAAAGGTATTGTTAGACACTTCATTATATTTTCTTTGCGTCACGGACACGATTCAATTGCACCGTCACGATCGCGGTTCTGACCCCCCAGTTCCTATGTAATTCTTGCTCCTCATGACCTGACACATCCACACGTGCCATTTGGACATTACCTTTTGAACCTCCCTGTATATACAGTATGCCCACTAAAGTCCCTTGCCACCCTCTTAATTTCGGAACGGCTGCTGATATATTCAGAAAAGTAGTGTCTAGGTATAGTAAAGTAGCCATGCGCTACTGAATGAATCGCCTAAGGCGTCACCTGGTGGGAATCTGCGAAGTAAGCATTCCTATCTCGAAATCGGAGAGAGAGATAGGGAAAAAAGTGATTTACAAAGTTGTAGAGCATCATCGATTTAGTACGAAAAGACACCTTGTGGGCTTTAATGCGAAGAATAGGATGGTTTAAACGCTCATTTGTTTTTTCGTGATTTCCCACACTGTGACGTCACGAAACTTGAACGGAATTGAGAAATGATTATCTTTCGGACAAATGTGCATTGCAGCTGACGGTGAGAAGTTTGAAAATCTCAAATAAAGGTATATTGTTATAACTAATTATGTTTTCTTTCTAAGATCATTCTGTTATGTCACAATGCGGGAAATCACGAAAAAACAAATGCGCATTTTAACCGTTCTATTCTTCGCATTAACGTCCACAAGGTGTCTTTTCGTACTGAATCGATGATTCTCTACAATTTTGTAAATAACTTTTTTTCCCTCCCTCTTTGCGCTTTCGAGATAGGAATGCTATCTCCGCAGTTTTCCACCAGGCGGCACCGTAGGTGGTGGCTACTTTACTATACCTAGAAACCACTTTTATGATTATATCAGCAGCCGTTCCGAAGTTAATAGGGTGGCAAGGGACTTTAGTGGGCATACTGTATATATGAAATAGCCACTTCGAGAGAGTAATAAAAGTGCTAATCCGTCCATACTTTTTTGTCTTTTGGAAATGAACGTATAACAGTTTTTGAATGAGAACATTCTCGGTGAAGATCCCAGCACACACATTTCACCCAGGTGTCGCAGAAAAATGCACTTTTAAGGTTGATAAAACAAGCGTTCGCAGTTTTAATTAATAAATATCGAAATTCTGAATTAGAGGTGTAACATTTCGAATATAAGTCTAACTTTCTGCCCAAATTGGGTAACTCAGTGACCAACTTTCTTTTCTACAGATTGCAGCCAGACAAACGCACAAATAAGCAAAACTCTTTATCATTACAGGTTATTTAAAAATGGGACTCACCTACTAGTCTAATTAAACGATGGCGAAACTTATATATATACGAAACTTATATATATATATATATATATATAGTTGTCAGTAATTAAATAAATAAATGTATGCGTGTGTGTGTACATATACATATGTATGTATACGTATAGCGTTATATATATAGGGGAGACTAGGGAGGGTTGATCCACTTTTTACAAAATGATTTTTTATTTTTTAAATATTGAACGTAGATTAAAGTTTTATATATTATTTTATTCGTTATACAATCAGTTATCAAAATAAAATTTCTACACAAGTGTAATATATAAGAAAATTTAAAAATTATTGATTTTACTCATGAGAAAATGGAGGCTTGACCCACTATATGGGAGGGTTGACCCACTTTGTTTTATATATTGAAATATTTGTGAAGAGAAATAAAATCAGTTTAAAAAAGCTAAATAACTGTATGCTACATGTTTTAATTATTATAAATTTTTTTTTTGAAAATATGAAGCTTAAACAAACCTGTTTAGACGCAATCGCAAGTCAGAGGAGAAAATTTTTGTTTTAAACAGGATTTTTCTGAGCAGGTATAATAGTGCAGCAGGTAAAATGAAACTTTAACATTTAAGACACTATTCCGCTAGAGACAGGTTCAGTTTTCTTAGGGTTTCATGCATTATTATGCCCGGATTTAGTAGCCACCCTCCCACTTTTTTTTTGTCTCCTTGTCCTACTTTTTGTGACATTCGATCTGACAAATCTAGTTGTCACATAGTTTGGCTTCATCTCACTCTATTCATCATGTTGAAATTTGTCTACATACCTTCCTAAAGTTTTTCGATCAATGCTATGTTCTTTTCCAGCCGCATGAGTATTTAACTTATCATTAACATCTTTTAACCCTGTCAGGGGCAAAGTACTTTCAGCACTAAAATGTTGAAATAAATGACTGGAACCGGAATATACCAACAAATTTATTTCGAAATACGAAAAAGGCTATATTTCCCATACATATTAAATGGAAAAGATTTTAGAAAATTCTGGTGCCATTGTGGCGTTTGGGAATTAAAGTTAAGTGGTTTCATAAACATACCATTGCCCCTGAAACGGTTAAGACTGCTGCTTTCATACATTCTCGTCTTATCTACTGTTTCTATTTACCTATTGTAAGTAATATTTAAAGGAAAAAAAGTTCCTATCAACTTTCCCATTTATATTTCATAATTTTTTTTTCGTGCATTGGATACTGTAGCAAATTTTCACATCTTTCTTTAATCAGTTTTAAACGTTTCTTTTCCATAACCCTATTTCTCTGTGGCTTTACAGAATAAATTTACTTTCAGTTTTATATATAATCATTAATCCCTCATTATGCACAGTGTATAATAAAAAGATTTCCAAAACCCCTTAATTAAAACATTGCCAACGGGCAATTTTTATCAAATCTGAATTTTAAAACAGTAGAAGCTCCGCCCTGTTCAGAAAGGTTTTTTTTTTTTTTGTAAATTGGTGATCTCGATAGGTTTCCCAAGTTTATGCATCGGTAAATAGCGTTCAATGTACGAATTTAATATAAAATGTCTTACAATCTAAAAAAATATGGACAACACGATACAATGCATTTTCTGTAAGGTAGAAGCCACACCCTTAGTCAATGATGTTTTTTGAATGAAAACGAGAATTCTCGTTTTCCGTCGTGAATGTGTTACGGAAGCCTTGAACATCTGGTCAACCCTCCCTCACATTGACTCGGTCAAGCCTCCCCACATAGTACTTTTCTAAAGAATAGCACATTGTTATGTTAAGCCTAACTTATTGTATAATCTTTATGCCTGCAATGAAAGCTCGATATGTCTGCATTACTTGAAACCTACTTACTTAAATTTCTATGATATATTTTATCTGAAAAAAGCTTACAAAATATTTCTAAAAAACACAACTTTTAGGTTGAAAACTCTTCACAATTGATTTTTTACAGAACTATTTCGATTATAAGCATGAAACAGAGTCTGTTGTTTGAGCATTCCAGCAGCTATAATTGACACCTATTGATAAAACTCTGAAATTCTTTTAAATATGAAAACTGATGGGTGGGTCAAGCCTCCCGTATGGTCAACCCTCCCTAGTCTCCCCTATATTACGGTAAAGAATATCATAATATGTGACAGGGTATGATATTAATATGCATGTCATAGTAATTTGGGCAATCAATCATGAAAAAAAGTGGTTATTATTAAATTTTTCTTTTACATAGCAGTTGGTTAAAAAAATATGTTATCAATAAATTTAGTGCTTTATGGATATCACTTATATTAAAATGTGATTTATATATAAGAATTAAGATTAAAAGCTAAATTAATATTAATTTTTCTTTGATTAAAATTATTTATTCGAATTGGGTACAAGTGAAGAATTATGTAACTATTATACAGGGTTTCCGGTCTCAACGGTGTCCAATGGCTAATTCCTAAACCGTTCGTCATAGACATATAGTTCCAATTACAAAAATGTTTTAAATCAGGTAAAAAAACATTTTAAAAGCGATTTGGGTCAATAAAAACATTTCTTAAAAAATCACGAAATTTAAATTTTTATACGGTCCCCCGGTCCTATAAGTTATATTTAGTAATTTTTTCCTATTACACTGACAAGTAAGACAAAAAAAAAAAAACCCCATTCATATACCGCTAAAATTGAGCGAGTTATGAAACTCTAAAAATGCATGACTTATGCCACTTTTCTACTCTGAAAACAAATGAGTTTGGCTTGGCTTTGAGGGATCATATACCAAGTGCTTAAAGTGTTCAAAGATCTTACTTCATGTGTATTTGCGCTTTGAAAAAAAATCCTACAAGTATTATGATTAATTCTCAAATTGGCTAAAATAACATATATTTTATTTTGTCAGGATTTGAGACTGTTTCTCTTATGATTTCTTTTAACAAAAATTATGTTTTTTTTTTATAAGTTTTTATGTTACTTCAACAATCGTATGTATATTTTTCCAGTTCAAAATTTGTACTCGAACTTTAACCCACTTTTAAATATCCGATCGAGATTGCATTTTACATACTGGCGCAAATACAATAACAATCTTATATTATTATGATTTTCGGTGGTTACCATTTATACTTATTTTACAGGATAACACAAAAAATTTCGGATAGATTTCTGCCAAGGAGTTTAAGAAAAAGTTTTAGATTAGATAATACAAGACTGAGATTGTTGGGATTTTTAACTTTTATGTATTTTTTAGCACTGAATCCGAAAATTACCTTAATTTTTAACCATCATGTCAGTATATTTCGCAAGTCATAACTTTTCAAATTTAAAGAATAACAAAAATCGAATACTATAAAGTAGAGGAGATGGTTGTGTTTTTTAACCTTTGATAATTGATTTTTACGCACTTTTTAGCACTGAATCTGAAAATGACCTTCATTTTTAACCATAAGTTAGAATTTTTTTCCAAATCGCAAATATGTAAGTTAAAATATAGCGAAAATCCCATACTATAAAACATATGTAAAACATTTTTTATTTTATTTTATTTTATTTTATTAAAAAATTTATTCGATATTTTTGCTTATCCTGGGATTCTTACAGCTAAACAGCTGAGTGGTACGATCAGATGGGAAATTCAATTCAGGAGGAAATTCAATTTTAACATTGATTTTCTTAACTTTGAAATTTGCAATTTTCGAAAAATCTTGATATGATAGTTAAAAATGAAGGTCAATTTCGGGTTCAGCGGTACAAAATTTATAAGAATCAATTATCAAAAGCTAAAAAACATGACATAACCCAACTTTTGTAGGCTTGTGCAATCTAATAATATTTTAAAATACGTATCATTTTGTAATGAATTGAGGCCGTTAATTTAGAATCATTTTATTTAACAAAAAGTCTGTTTTTTCTTTCTTCTTAAATGTTTATTACAAATTGTATATTTTCCATTAATATGCCAGAATGATTAAAGATTTCAAATTTATATTGCAATGTTAATTTTACTCCCAAACATTTTTTATATCCGACGAAATTATATTTCGACTAAATTTGTGAATGACCCCCAATTTGCAGCAAAAAATATGCTCCAACTTTAAATAGATATTACTCGGTCAATTTTAATCGTAGAATAACGGGACTTTTTGTGTATTACTTGTCAATGTAAAAGGAAAATTTCACTAAATATAACTTATAGGACCGGGGGACCGTATAAAAATTTAAATTTCGTAATTTTTTAAGAAATGTTTTTATTGACCCAAATTGCTTTTGAAATATTTCTTTACCTGATTTAAAACATTTTTGTAATTGGAACTATATGTCTATGACTAACGGTTTAGGAATTAGCCATCGGACACCGTTGAGATCGGACACCCTGTATAGATAAATTGATTAATTAACCGGAATAAATAAATATAATGTAAGATATTTATTATTATTTGCATATAAATCTCCCATGGCAATTAGTATTATTAATAATTGAAAATAAAATTGGTTGATTTATTTGGTATAGCATTTATTTCAAATATGAAATTGAAATGTATTATTAATATTTGAAAATTATAATATAATTAGAGCAATACATTAGCATTAAATAAAAACAAATATTTGAATTCGATAATAGATAGCAACACTGTATTCTGCAACATACCATATCTTAATCTTCTTACAATGTATATTTCTGCAACTGTGGAAGTCTTAAAACCTTAATACATAATATTTTCCCAATAGTTTAACAGCCTTAAAAATTAATAAATATCAATTATATTTAGTTCTTCTTTTGAATTTATATTTAAATTTAATTAGTAATGATTTTTTATGATTAATTTTAAATTAATAAACACATAACAGTTCGTATTATTTCATACTGTAACCGTAGAAATTAAACATCTTGTCTCTTTGATTCGTCTGTTATCTGTAAATGCAGTATAACTTTTGGATTCATCTAAAGTGCTTCTCGCATGATTGAAAGGCTTTAAGTACAATCTTTTTTATTTATTTTCTTTAAATTTTCCATGTTTTACTTATTCAACAAATTTTCTCTGCTGTATATATATATATATTATTTACATTGAGTGCATTAAACTAGCTGTGCAGGAATAACCTAGCTTATTAGGCTGTTCAGTATAGGAAATAATGAATTCTTTGCATCGCGTGGGTATTCTTGTCGATTGAAGATTAAATACGCGTCACTTTAATTTTGACTCCTCCATCACCATATCGCTCACCCGCAAGAAAAGTGACACATCTCGACAAAAGTGAATTTCATAGAAGAGGCAAAAGAAAATGTGCATGATTTTACAGTAACATGAAATTATAGCACTTAGCCCTGCAGTCTGAAATAAAAGCGTGCATAAAAGCATAAAACTCTTCAGAACGAAGACATAGGATGAGGTTTGGAGGGTTGGGTAATTTTACCGCCCTACATAATCCACCCCTCTTCTGTGGTCACAAATGGACATATAATAAAGTGATTCTCCGTGTACCCACACTTATGCAACTTTTTATGTAGCAAGACGCACCTATAACAGGCCTGCCCCACCAGGGGCCGAGATTTTCTTCTCTCGAAGCTGATAGACGGGAGGTGCTGGGTTCGATCTCAATCGCTCCCGTCGGCCTAATCGTTCGGAGTTTTCGTGGTTTTCTTCGAACCTTGGTTTTCCAAGCGTAAATACGGGTTAGGTTCCCTTAGAAAGACCCCCACGGAGGGCACCCCCTCCCCTTTGGGCCTATATCCATCGTACTGATAATTGGCCGTCATAAACACAACCAACTTATGACAGACCTATTAGTGGAATAAAACGCAAAATAAATTTTTGCGAGATGTGTCACTTTTCTTGCGGGTGCGAGCGATATGGTATCAATATTTCATTTCTGTTTCAATTTATTAAATAAAATTTATTTTCTGCATTTGTTCGAGATTAAATATATTAATTTCATTTATTGTTTGCTATCGTCAACAACGTTTAAAATATGCTTATGATTCTAAATATATTGAGATTTCCGGGTAGGTTTTTTTTTTACGATGTTTTCTATTTATATTCCTTATACTATAACAATCAATGCAGAATATAATTACATATCATCTTTAAACAAGCGATTCGGTCATTTTTGTTTATGAACTTGTATGTTATTTTTTTTTCAAAGGTGTACATACAGGATGTCCTGTCTCAACGGTGTCCAATGGCTAATTCCTAAACCGTTAGTCATAGACATATAGTTCCAATTACAAAAATGTTTTAAATCAGGTAAAGAAACATTTTAAAAGCGATTTGGGTGAATAAAAACATTTCTTAAAAAATTACGAAATTTAAATTTTTATACGGTCCCCTGGTCCTATAAGTTATATTTAGTAAAATTTTCCTTTTACTCTGACAAGTAATACACAAAAAGTCCCGTTATTCTACGATTAAAATTGACCAAGTAATAGCTGTTTAAAGTTGGAGCATATTTTTTTCTTCAAATTGGGGGTCATTCACAAATTTAGTCGAAATATAATTTTGTCAGATATATTAAAAAATGGTTGAGATTAAATTTGACATTTCAATATAAATTTGAAATCGTTAATCATTCTGACATATTAATGCAAAATGTACAATTTGTAATAAACATTTAAGAAGAAAGATAAAACAGAATTTTTGTTAAATAAAATGATGCTAAATTAACAGCTGCAATTCTTTACAAAATGATACGTATTTTAAAATATTATTAGATTACACTAGCCTGCAAAAGTTGGGTTATGTCATGTTTTTTAGCTTTTGATAATTTATTCTTATGTATTCTGAACCGCTGAATCTGAAATTGACCTTCATTTTTAACCATCACATCCGGATTTTCGCAAATTTCAAAGTTAAAAAGTTCAAAGTTAAAATTGAATCTCCTCGGACCACTCAGCTATTTAGCTGTAAGAATCCCAGGATAACAAAAAATATCGAATAAATTATTGAATAAAATAAAATAAAATAAAACAAAAAAAGTTTTACATATGTTTTATAGTATGTGATTTTCGCTATATTTTAACTTACACATTTACGATTTGCAAAAAAATTCTAACGTGATCGTTAAAAATGAAGGTCATTTTCAGATTCAGTGCTAAAAAGTACGTAAAAATCAATTATCAAAAGTTAAAAAACACAACCATCTCCTCTACTTTATAGTATCCGATTTTTGTTATTCTTTAAATTTGACAATTTATGATTTGCGAAATATCCTGACATGATGGTTAAAAATTAATGTAATTTTCGGATTCAGTGCTAAAAAATACATAAAAGTTAAAAAAACCAACAATTGCAGTCTTGTATTATTCAACATAAAACTTTTTCTTAAACTTCTTGGCGGTAATCTATCCGAAATGTTTTTGTGTTATCCTGTAAAATAAGTATAAATGGTAACCACCGAGAATCATAGTAATATAAGATTGTTATTGTATTTGCGCCAGTATGTAAAATGTAATCTCGATCGGATATTTAAAAGTTAAAGTTCGAGTAAAAATTTTTAACTGGAAAAACATACATACGATCGTTGAAGTAACACAAAAACTTATAAAAATAACACAATTTTTGTTAAAAGAAATCATAAAAGAAACAGTCTCAAATCCTGACAAAATAAAACACATATTATTTTAGCCAATCTGAAACTTAATAAATGTTAACTTAATCGTAATGCTTGTACGATTTTTTTCAAAGCGCAGATACACATGAAATAAGATCTCCGAATACTTTAAGCACTTGGTATGCGACCCCTCAAAGCCAAGCCGAACTCATTTGTTTTCAGAGCAAAAAAGTGGCATAAGTCATACATTTTTAAAGTTTCATAACTCGCTCAATTTTAGTGTCATATGAATGGGACTTTTTTTTGTTTTACTTGTCACTGTAATAGGAAAGTTTTACTAACTATAACTTATAGGACTGGGAGACCGTATAAAAATTTAAATTTCGTAATTTTTTAAGAAGTATTTTTATTGATCCATATCGCTTTAAAATATTCCTTTACCTGATTTAAAGCATTTTTGTAATTGGAACTATATGTCTATGACTAACGGTGTAGGAATTAGCCATTGGACATCGTTGAGACCGGACACCCTGTATATATATATTATATAAAATAAAATCTTTTCTAACAATGTAAGGCAAATGAACAAAAATACGAAATTCAAATGTTTGATTCAATAGTGCAAACTACAAAAAGCAAATGAGAAAAAAGCAGTAACTGTACATGAAAAAGTATGATTGAAATAATAAAAATAGTGAAAAATAAATACACAACTTAATGCGCATTTTGCAGCAATGGAATTGTGTATGTTAAACTTAATTAACTCAAATTATAAATAAGAGCATTATACAAGGCTGAATAACAGCTTTTATATAGATGATAATAAAGGTGCAACATTTGCATGATGCTACACATGGTGTCATCTAAAGCCCTAAGACAGCAAAATAATTTCGAAACGGAGAGGGATAGTGGGGTGGAGCCACACAAGTTAGGTTAAAGTATGGTGAAGAGATCATGGTAGATCAAATGTGAACGTTGGCAATGCCCCTAGTGGCAAAATGTGGAAGTTATCACGCCTACTTCAAAACCGGAGGGAGCTAGGAAAAAATGTCAATTACAAAGTTGCTCAGCATAATCGAAATAGTAGAAACCATATATTAGGCACACGGATCGAGCAATCAGAAGGTTGGAGTTGCAGACATGCCACATTTGCTTACGACAAAGAAGAAGCGACGGGCTAATGCAAATAATGTCTGCGACGAAATAGCTAACCTGCGGGATAAATGAAAGGCGTAGACAGATAGAATGCATAGTCGCTACAACGATTGGATCTGCAGATTGCTGCTCATTCGAATGAGCAGTATTGCGAGAAGGTGTTGCTATACGATGAATATGGATGAAAAATTCGCGACATTTTGGTATGCCGAACATTTTCTTGCCGGTCCAAATGTCATGACATGGACCATCCTCCATGCTGTTAAACGGCTCAGAACGATAGGTACCATAACAGCTCATCCTCGTTCTGGTCAGTCTTCAGAAAGAGGCGTACAAGTGCAACCAGAGGACATTATGGCGTATATGCTAATCAATCAACATACCGGTATTAGAGCCGCCTGTGCAGTGTGTGGAAAATCATACACGAACATCTTGCATACCTGAGCCATGTTACACCAACACACAGGACAGACTCAACATCGCGCGGTGCCTTGACTATAGATAATAAATGTATGGAAATACAACCCTTGGCAAAAAGTTTCCGATAAGTGCTATCAAGTTTATGATTTTTTCAATTCGAGGCATATATTTCGCAATTCATGAGCATAGGGGCACGTTTTACAATATGCCAAATAAATGAACATGTATTAAAATATATATGAAAAGTGAATCCAGTATAACAATTATATAATTTATAATTATACTGCAGGCGAAAAAGTTTCCTCGTGGGAAAAAATATCCGATCAAGACGGATGTTGGAAAATAGTAATCGATCACTAAAGAAACATGTTTGAAATTTGCATATATTGAAGACAGACAAGAGTGCTTGCGCATGCGTACAATATCTGAATCCCATTTAAAAGAAGAAATCTTCCAGATGCGAGATCAAAAGCAGCTCTGAAGTGCTGGAAATGGCTCGTGTGAAAAACCTGTCTCGTGATTTAAAAATCCGCATGATTAAATGTTTGCAAGATGAAAATTCACAAAGGAAAGTGGCTGCTTTATTAAATTGTGCTCAAAGTACGGTATGCGATATTTGGAAAAAATACCAGTTGAGTAACAGCGTGGAAAATTTGCCTTTAAGCGGACGTCCACGAATGATTTCGCCTAGAGAGGACAGAAAACTTGTGGAAATAGCGAAAAGAAAGCGGCGAGCAACCCCAAAACAACTCAATGCCGAATGATCTAAGTATAACGTAAATATATGTGACCGCACTGTTCGTAATCGTCTAAATGCAACAGGATTTAAATTCTGTAAAGCTAAAACGAAACCTAACTTGGCAAAAAAGTATAGAAAAAAGCGCTTGCAATGGTGTAAAAAACATGTACTACACTGGCACTTGATAAATGGAATAAAGTTACTTTTAGCGATGAATTTCGCATATCACTCGGAACAGGTGATGACTGTGGAACATTTGTTTGGAGGAGAGTTGGTGAAAAGTTCAATAATAAGTGTGTCAATACGAGGACTAAATTTTTTCCTGCATTTACAGTTTGGAGTTGCATGACATCACAAGGCGTCGGCAAGTTGTGTATTGTGTTGCGTACAGTAAACTTTGAAGTATATATTGACATTTTGGAGAATTTTTTGATTCTCAGCATCGATCAATGCTTCGGGATCAAAATGACTTCTTATTTCAGGATGACAACGGAGATCCCCATTGCTCCAAATCAATGAAGAAATGTTTACAAAATGTAGCTAATTATCCAATTAAAATCATGACTTGGCCGCCCAATTGTCCGGATCTTGATTCCATCGAAAATCTGTGGGATCTATTAAAAAGAAAAATCGATTTTCGAAGAATCACAAATGCCATAGAACAACGTAAAGCTACAAGGGAATGCTGGTGTGGAATTGCTCTCAATGAAGGTAAAAAGCTTATTGAGTCCATTCCACGAAGAATTTCGGCTGTCATCAGAACTAAAGGTGGATTTACTAAATATTGATTACAGTGATCGGTTATTTTTTTCCAAATCAAAGCGTGATTCGATAATTTTTTCTTTGGTGTTTAAAATTCAATCACCACTTTTCTGTTTATAAATTGGTGTATAATGATTTTTCTTTATTGCATATCGTTGTTCATTATACATAATACAAATGTATTATCACTAATAATCGTTTAATTTGTAGGCAGTGAGAATAAATAATCCTTTCTTACAAAAAATGACAGTGTTGGTGAAATGATCTGAAACTTTGTGCCAAGGGTTGTACACTACTTTCACATTTAACGTGCATAATTACTTTTAATTCCAGAAAATTTTCTATCCTTTACAATTTTTAAAATATTTGCTTTTTGCTTTCATTGTTACTTTCAGGATCATGAAATCTATACAGCCCCGATGACAGCAACTTTGCCTGTAAGAAATAAAGTTAATAGGCACTTTTTTCTCACCAAATATATTTTAAAAGAAATGTAGAGCAAAAATATTATTTTATACAGTAGAAACATTCTTTACAAACCGTTAGAGGCTCCGGGCCCCTAATAAGACCTCAATCGGCACTGAGGCCCGGGCAGCCACACCATTTGACCGATGGTTGCGCCGTCCCGGCTAACGCATTTGCAGTTGTCAGAGGACAACCGGAGATGCCTAGAGTGGATACCCTTAGAAGACATCCAACATCCTGTGGACCGACGAGACCAAATTACATCATTCTTTGCACTGATGACGGTACGATGAATGCTACCGAAACTAGACTGGAATTAGTTAAAAAGTTCCTGTGCTAAAAACGTTGTTTTATTTATCTGTATTATACTGCGCTAAGTACCAACTTAATTGTCATTACCACTGTTAGTAACTCTAATTCTCTTAGAATTACGTTAAGCGTCGTACTTTCCTATTGCATATTAATTAAAATGTATGTATTTAGAGTAATTTTGATATAGATCTATGATAATATTAGCATGCTTTGTATTGAAGAGTTAGTTAGTTATAACTTTAATTCAATTGAATACTTTTAGGAAAATAAATAACTGAATATAGGTTAAGGGGTCACAGGACCTTTGAGTTTGTCGAAACAATCAGAAACACCGCCTTCTTCAAAGTACCAAAACACAAACAATATGCAATTAACATCTTTTTTTCCCCTTCCTGCCTAAAATATATATCCTTAGCTACATTATCCAGAAAAATAAATGTTGTATGTACAAAATTGAAATTTAAATTTTAAATTTAAAAATTCATCTCACTAATGCGTGATTAAATGCTGCGCGCATGATAAAACTCTAAATTATGCATAGAGAAAACAATTTTTGAACAAAATAGAATCATAACATACCTACTTCTAACTTAAAACCAAAATATACGCAAAAAGTTTTGTTTAAAATTTAATTTTAGCACAAAATAAAAAAAGTTCAAAAATCTCTAAATTTTTTACAAGTTTTTAAATGCAAAAACATAAATAACCAAAATATGTGAATTATATCGGTTTTAGCCTGTAAACTATAAAAAAATGCATATTTGGTTAATTTTTTTGAAGCTGTAGCTTACATAGTTTAAAAGTATCATGCGCGCAAACTCCAAATTTGCTAATTTGAGAAAACGCCTTTTAAAGTTTCAATATCTACGGACTTTCGATTATACTCACCTTCTAGAAATGATTATAACTCAAGAAATAATGCAGATTTTTGAATTCGGTATTTTGCGTATTGTTAAGCATTTTTAAAGCATTCAGAATTAAGCGAAAACCGAAAACGGATTTTTTGAAAATTTAAAGGTCCCGTGCCCCTTTAATTTTGTGAGAGGTCCCTAAAAATCATTTAGCCTAGGTGCCTTGAATATATAGACCCCTTCGCGACGAGTGACCCGTACCCCTTCTTTTCTTTATCTTTAAGCATCAGTATTTACAAACAGAAACCCTTGCCTAATTTAATAGCAAACATTTTGTGATTAAATAATTCGAGAATTACTATTCGAAAATAATGGCAGGAAAATTAAGGATTGTACGTACACTATACGTCACGTATACTCAACGGTTGTCGTGAAGGTTTAAGACAGTCCAACCTTAAAACAGAACATGATGACATTCTCGCATCAGAAAAATATATTCTTAATTTCTAAGGACAGCTTTAAGGTTGATGAGACTAGGTACATCTATATTGAGGTAACAAGATAAGTTAAAAAATAAATAAAAAATAGTCTGGCTAAACATTTTAAATTGTTTTTTTCATTTGTTTCTTGATTAAAATATTAATCGTAAAATTTCCTTATTCTCCCAATGAAAAAATACATTAAGATATAACCCAGCGCTTTCATAAATCCAAATGCGTTCTATACTAAGAATTTTGACTTTTCTTCAGCTAAAAACATTCAGCTGCATGATTTTAAAAATTTGTTTGCGAAAAATAGACATAATCCAAAAAAAAAAAAAAAAATATCATTTTTCTCAAAATAGGTTGCAAGATTGTTAAAAGAAGTAATTCTATTAACAGTCTGATCTATAAGAAAACAGCATGAATTTCATAACAAACCCTCAAAAGAGGTTTACGTTTAATTGTTTGACCTCGCATCAGAACATTAAGAGATCCTACTTGGATCACATTAATATATGATCTACTTATTTTCCAAAAAAATTTCCTATCAAACGAATTAATTGCAAAAGAATTTCTTTTAAAATATGCAGCTATAAAAACAACATACAAAAAATAGTCTACATTAAGAAATAATTAATATACGTTCTACCATGAATAGTATTGATATTTGCTCTATTTTGCATATTGTTAAGTGCTGATTAAAAAACAATTTCTACTTTTCAGGTCAAAAGTTTTAAGTACTTCATGTAAACTGTCGATTCGTGAGACTCTTTTCCAAATAAAATTTTGTTTTATACGGATATCTCATTCTTCGTTCAATTTCGACATGTTTTATAATAAAATACGTGTTTTAACAGTTAAACTATTTATTTTAATTAATCGAAAAGACACGTCTTATCATTAATGCAATTATCCATAAAAAACTATCACAACAGTCCTGTGTTCCAATTTTTGACTATTTTATAGTGTTCGGTAGTGAAATATAAATGTATATAACTGGATACGAAATAAATTTAATAAAAAAAAAAGAAAAACCGTTTGATGCACGTGTAAAAACAAAAGCTAAAACTTGTGTGTACGTAGTCAGCTACATCATGCATTGAAGGTTTAATAATTAATTTTAATTTCATTTTCGTAATAAAGTTTGAGTTTGTTTAATATCGACAAAATAATTATTTTTGAATACAGAAGAACATGGGTGTTCTCATTTTAATAAAGTACAATTTAATGAAAAAAATTACTATTTTAAGTGTATTTTTTCAGCAAACAAAACAACTAGGTACTTCATCTTGATTATCTACAGGGTGCCCACTAAAGTTCTGCCTACCCCCACTAACTTCACAACAGCGACAGCTACGATCATGAACATGGTATTTTGGCATAGTAAAGTGGCTATGTGTTACGCGATGAGATCGCTTACTGCACGCGGCCTCGGTATATAATTAAATGATTTCTTTCATGTAAAAATTACTTTATCAGAAGCCCTGAAATGTAAATATTTTATATAATACTTCTGCACAGAATCAGTGGCGTATTTAAGCTGAAGATTGGATTTAAATAAATTACATTTCCTGGTTTCTAATATTGTTATTTTTACATCGTTTCATACTAAATAGATGACGCTCTACAGCTTTTCAATTGACTTTTTAAATTGTAGATTGTACCTTTTTCAAGATAGGAATACTATCTTCACGTTTTGTTGCTAGGTGGTGCTATAAGCGATCTCATCGCGTAGAGTATAGCCACTTTACTATATTTACACACCACGTTCATGATTATAGCTTAACCGCCGTTGGGAAGTTAATAATATTTTCACCACTTACAAAAGCAAATTATCATAAAGTTTTAGAAAATATACTTACAAAAATGACAGCAATATATGAAAAATGGGTGTTGCAAAATGATAGGTTCACGAAGTGAAATATAGTTATAAAATTTGTTTTAACTTGAAACTACCCCCACCCCTTTCTTCAGAATCACTTCGTGAATTATTTTTGGCTTTGGATCTATGATTTTCTTTAAACATAAAAGCCGATAATAAGTCACTGGAACAAATTTGCTTCTTTTAGTTCACTTGTGGAATTATATAGTCTCTTAGTAGCATAGCCAGCTCTTGATAATGTTTATCATACGTTTTCTATGGGGTTTTAATCAAGATGTAAAGCCAGTCAAAAATGCGCGCACCATTGGATAGAAACCACTGAAACGCAGAATTTGTAGTATGAATTGGGGCATTATCCTCTTGGAATATAAAATTTAGGTATCTAATATCTACAGAAAGTGATAACAAATGGTCATTAAGCCCCTTTTGCTCTAGCATTCTAGCGATCATGCGATTATTTAAAAATACAACATGTATTTTTCCTGGTCATCCAAAGCCTGCCCAAACAATTATAGAATTAACGCTTCCTTATAGTTAATATATATATATATATATATATATATATATATATATTTCATTTCTTCGCAGGTCATGCCGGTAAAATTGCCACCCATCTGCACCATCTGAATTTAAAAAAAATTATCATTAAATGTTACTCCTTTACAACCTTCATTCCAAAGCACTACTTCTTGCAAAAACTTTTATCTCTTTTCTTTGTGTTTTTCAGCTAAGTGTGTTTTAACTAAGTGTAGCGTTTGTATAGAGTACTGTGCGTATGGTTACGCCATTCTCTTTAGCAATGGCAGGTAACTGTGATGGCCGACGTTTGCACCATGCAATATGGGATACATGCTGCACTGCTATTCAGGTATACATGCGGCAGTTTCTTTTGTACGGGATGATTAACTGTTATTAACTTTTTCTTTTCTTTTTGCATAGACTAATCATGTTAGGCATGTTATCAAGTTTACTAAAACCAAAGGAGAAAAAGGGGAAAATAAAAAGCAAGAAGGGCAAGAAAGATGCAAGTCAAGATGATAACAATGAAAAATTGGATTACGCCTAACGCAGACGTTCTTTGCAAACTACTCCAAAAAAGAGGAAGTGTAATCGGCTTCGTTGTATCATGTGTTTAAATGTAGTTACATAAAGACTGTACTTTTTCGACACTTTTTCTGTAGATTGTAGTCGAAAAAACAGGTCTCTTAATCCATTCGGGACCATATGTGCATATAAGCACCTTCATAAAGAGCTTATAAAATTTGTTTCTGGCACCAGTAAAAAAGAAAAGTAATATTTGCTTTGTTTAATTAGAGCATTTTCATGATTATTTAAGTAAAGGAAACTTATTTTAAAAAAGTGGTACCAACCGAATAAAATTTGTGTAAAAGACACCGGTCCCGAAAGGGTTAACAAATAAATTATGTAAACACAATTTTACTTTCCCCCCCTTTTCTAATACATTGATGTTACGTTGTTGCTGAAATAACAATGAAAATTTAATGTAAAAAAAATAAGTCGATAATTTTAATAGTGAAAGTAGGCAACAATTATTAATTTGAATCTACTAAAATACGTTTCATTGTACTCATTTAGTTTCATTTTGTTATTACATCGTTAATTATAGTCAAGATATGAATATTTTTTTTTAAATATTTTTATTTATAATTTCATTCTGTTCTTATTACAAGCGCGGCATACCTACCGCACGAGTGCGGCGTCTCAGCCTGCATGTACGGGTGACGCGCCGCAGTGCAAAATTTTAGAAAAAAATTGTTACAAAAATAATTTGTTTTGAATTTTTTTGTCGCACTACGCGCGTAATATATTTAACATTAAATAGCACAGCATGATTTTTTTAATTTTATGTCCACCATGGGACTTTATACACAAATTGAAAAAAAAAATGTGCGGCATAAATCCTGGAATTACCCTACAGGGAAAACTGCCGTATAATGTCAGCATTCTTCTTATCTTTAAAATACAAATGCCCGGTTGTTCTTGCAAGAAATGTATTTCAGAAAAACTTAAAAGTTTATTAAACGAGCTGCTCAAACTACTTTAAGCTATTTTTTTAACACGTTAAGCGCCACGTCAGTCATCGGTGACTGACACTGAACTTTCCGTTTAGAACGCGTCCTTCACCAATGACTGACAATCTAAAATATGATATAAAACTAAAAAAATATATATATATTTAAGTAATTACTGAAAATTTACTTACCTTTTATTTATTATAGAATTGTACTTTCTTAAAAATTACTTAAAACATTGTACATTTTTCAGCTTCAGTGTCAGTGGCACTCAACGTGTTAATTAAAAAAATTATTTACGAAATACATACATCAAAAGCGCCATTTTTCAGCGCAAACTGAGTATTTTTTCGTTTTTTGGGTATTCTTCTTGTTAGATTTTTATCATGAATATTGTGTAAAGGCATTTTTTCTGAAATTACTATCCTAATTAATTTAAAATCCACAGATGCTTTATTCAGAATTTTTCAATTAAAGAGTTATTCATATATTACACAAAAATAACGCATTTTTAAAACATCCTCTTCACCTGTAGTGTCAAAAGACTTAAAACTCTGCCTCTTGCAGGATTTAAGTAGGGTAACTCCGGGAGTGTCGGGTAACATCCGGGATAAATGCCGCACCCCTTATATTTCTTGTAATTATCGATAGATGGTCGTCAAAAGCGCAGCATAGGTGCACAATGAGATTATTTTAACCAGTGTATAGCGTGAATCCCACTTCGATGTTTACTTTTAGATATACAATCCTTATTTTGACGTAAGTGCATGATTTCACTTTCCAAACTTTTAAACACGTTATGCTTAACTACTTTTCATACGCTAATTGCTAAATGGATGCATGTTTTCGTAGTTAAAACTTACTGTAGAATTTGTATAGAGTACTGTGTGTATAGTTACGCCATTTTCTTTAGCAATGGCAGGCAACTGTCATGTGCGACTTCTGTACCATGCAAAATGGGATACATGCCGCACTGAAATTCCGATATACATGCCGCAGTTTCTTTTGTAAGGTATGATTAAGTGTTGTTAACTTTTCCTTTTCTTTTTACACAGACTAACCAAGTTAGGCATGTTATCAAGTTTTCTAAAACCAAAGGAGAAAAACTGAAAAATAAAAAGTAAGAAGGGCAAAAAAGATGCAAGTCAAGATGATAATAATAAAAAACTGGATTACGCGTAACGCAGACATTCTTAGCAAGGAAAGTTTAGAAAACTACTCCAAAAAAGAGGAAGTGTAATTGGCTTCGTTGCATCATGTGTCAAATATAATTACATAAAGACTGTACTTTTTCGACACTTTTTATGTTGATTGTGGTAAAAAAAAAAAAAAAAAAAAAAAAAAAAAAAAAAAAAAAAAAAACAGGTCTATTAACCTATTAGGGACCATGGGTGCATATAAGCACCTTCAAAAAGAGTGTACAGAATTTGTTTTTGGCACCAGTAAAAAAGAAAAGTAATATTTGTGTTCTTTAATTAGAGCATTTTCATGATTATTTAAGTAAAGGTAACTTCTTTTTAAAAAACAACCGTACCAACCGAATAACATTTGGGTAAAAGCCGCAGGTCGCGAAAAGGTTAACAAATAAATTATGTAAACACAATTTTACATTTATTCTTTTCCCTCTCTAATACATTGATGTTACTTTATTGCTGAAATAACAATTAAAATTTAGTGTAAAAAATAGTCGATAATTTTAGTAGTGAAAGTAGGCAAACAATTATTAATTTGAATCCACTAATACGTTTCATTGTGCTCATTTAGTTTCATTTGGTTAGTACATCGTTAATTATAGTCCAGATATGAATATTTTTTTTAAATATTTTTATTTATAAGTTCATTCTGTTCTAATTACAAGCGCGGCATAACTACCGAACAAGTGCGGCGTCTCAGCCTAAATATACGGGTGACGCGCCGCAGTGTAATGTTTTAGAATTTTTTTAAAAAATATATTAATTATTTGTTTTGAATTTTTTTTTGTCGCAATACACGTGTTGTATATTTAACATTAAATAGCACAGCATGATTTTTTTTTAAAGTCCACCATGGGACTTTATACACAAATTAAAAAAATATATGCGGCATAAATCCGGGATTTACTTTAATCTACAGCCATCACTGAAAAATTACATATGTATATCTATCTTATTTAATTCTATATTTTTAACTGTCTTTCACAACAGCGTTTCTGGGATGTGCACAACATGAACAAACACAGTCTCACATATAGATATGCTAGATACAGTGTAGCCAGATTGGGGACTTTTTTAATTCAGATTATTTGACTGTCACAACTTTTTAAAAATAGTATAATTCACCTTATTTTTCAGGATTTTGAATTTATTTTTTAAATATGCGGAATATTTCTATTTCAAAAAAGCGGTGACAATCAACAATCTGGGGACAAAAAAGTCCCCAATCTGGCAATACTGGCTAGATAGGTAAAATGTT
Organism: Maratus speciosus; assembly: GCA_963932465.1. Lineage (NCBI taxonomy): Eukaryota > Metazoa > Arthropoda > Arachnida > Araneae > Salticidae > Maratus > Maratus speciosus. The sequence continues at coordinate 338,603,026 of OZ010787.1, read as the reverse complement.
TGCTTAAAACAGTTTCAAGCGCAAAAGGTAACAAAGCGTCTTTGAAAATACCAGAGCTGCAAAATATGATATAATGTACCAGTACTATTTCAGTGCGACTGGGTCTCAATATTTTTTTACAGCAGATTTAAGAAAAACTGTACAGATTGCGAAAATTTCCCATTAAAATTAATATTTATTATCCATGAGTGAAAACGTATACTTATACATATAAACTTGTAAAGGCTCCGTGGGCACCAGAAAGTAAAGGTAACCAGTGGTAACAGTGGGCGCAAATGTACCGACAATGTTCCTTACACGCAGGGGTGAGATTTCCGACTTTTTGTATACCAGTATAATCTTAGAGAAAATGTTATTTTATTTAAGCGAAACATTTTTGCGATTTAACAGAACAACATTTTCTCTAAGATTATACTGGTGTGGAAATCTCATCCCTGCTTACACGGTTGACAACACCTGTGTCAACGAATAATTTTTCAAAGGAAATTTTTAATTGTTTAAATGCTATTTACTTATGTTTAGATCTATAATCATTTTAGCTACATACTTTGGTAGAAGACCAATACCGAAAGAATAAAATTTATCATTATTGCAAAATATTACTTTTATTAACAAACAGTATAAATAAAATACTTCTTTTTTATATCTGAAAAATCTTATAAAAACAAAATAGGAGATTTTCGTTTCTATCAAAACATCTGTTAAAACTAGTATTTGACTTTTCGTTTCAGCAGGCGCGATTTAATTTTTGCATGAGTAAGCACGTTTGGTATTTTTTACGCACAATAATTACTCTGTTACAAATGCAATTTCATAACAGTAATAAAATGCATATTAAAAGGAAAGCAATTACTTATATCAGTAGTATTGAATTTTAATTTTGGCGCGCATTTGTGAAAAGAAAATGTACGGTAAATCACATTTGTAGTAAAATATACATCGTGCGCTCGCTCAAAGGAGATGTGGAGATGGCCATTAAGACAGGTCTTCATTTATTACATTTAATTTTATTATACTCTTTAAATGTAGGACGAACAAATAATGATGGATTAAAGAAAAGAAAACTCGAACTTAAAGACAGTTTATTTTCATAGTTATTATTTTTGTATGATTTGTATGATTATTTTTGTATAATTGCTATAAGTTTAAATTTATTTTCATATTATATACAATCTCTTTATTGTGCTTTGTGCTCGAGAATGCATGAATAGAATGCAAGAGAATGAACGTGTATATCATGCATTTAATTTACTTTAGCATATAGCTATGTTTAAAACTGATCTTTAGAAGAATGAATTACAGACATAGGCCTGATGGTCAATGCAGTTCTAGAAAATTGTTTATGTTTTCTTAATTCAGTTTTATATAGAATATAGAACCCAAATTTTTATTTTCTTTCAGTTTGGTAATTTAGCTGTTAGATTTCATTTTAAAAAGTATTTCTGAAACAAACTTATTTTTACACGAATTAAAAAAAGTGCAAAGAAAAAAAAATATATTTCAAAGTACCTTTTAACATGAACGGAAAGCCTTTGTAACTTTGAATTACTTCATTTTAAACGCTTTTCAACATTGTTTAAAATTGTTTATGACTTCGGTTTGTCTGGCAATCTCTCTGTTCGTACTCTAATCCGATTAAATAACTTTGATTACTATGAGATTGCTATATGTTATTGAGGTTTACCATTGGACATTCTCTATTGAAAGTGGAGTATGTAGAATTTATAGTTCGTTCACATGTACACGCAAATAATTCCGTGAAATCATGGTTTATGGAGAAAAATCGTTTATAGTGCATTTTAATAAATATGAGTTGTTATTTTCCAACTGAGTGAAACTGCCAATGTCATACCAACTGAGATATCTTGGACAAATCTGGTGGGCAAAATTAACCCAGTCAACTTTTTGATAAGAACACATGGTCTGTTATCAGAAACAGTTCAACAGAATAAATCGTACGAAATGGAACTCCAAGTAAACTCGGGATACGAAATTACTATTTTCGTTTCCAACGTTTACATGGAGTTCTATTACTTGTGATTATTTCGTATCCAACATCTACTTATCCATTATTTTCAATTAACTGTGTTTTAAAAACATCATTCTCAAACAAAATCTACTTTTGGGCATGAATTTGTACTAAACGCATGTAAAGAAAACGAACGTAGGTGTATTACTAAAGGGAATATTTAAGGATTATTATAGACTTATTTTAGAGTATTTTTTTAAGTTTAAAATTTATTAGATGAAATAAATTATGTTTGATAGATATCATTTGGCTGAAGATTAGAAGAAAGAAGTAACAGATGGATTCAAGCGAATTATCTTCAAACGTTTCCCAGTTTAGTTCAAAAAAATTTTAAAAAATCGACATAAGTTCAGCAACATATTGACGTGTACCTCAGTTCTTATTTCAAGAGTTGCTTAATAAGCCTTTACAAATTAATATGCGTATAAGTAGAAATAAATAGCACAAATAAAATAATTTGAAATAAATAGCATCACTATATTCGAATTGTAACCTTCGCCATAATTTTGCGAAGGCGAAGATTGTTATTCGAGATAATTATTCCACGCGGGCTGCAGATGGAAGTAAAACATCTTATTAAAGCATAATATACTGTAAAATGATTTAGACAAAGGAATCCGTAAAATAATGCCATCATATTATGACCTGTTTGCTGTTATTGTTTCATGTGCGTGTTGCTAAGATTAAATTTTTCCATTTCAACGAATATTGCTTTTCTACCAGAGGAAATCCCTAAAAGTTCTTTACTGAAATTCCTACCTGCAATTATTTTTATTAGAAAGTGAAAAGTATATCAGAAATTCATTATCTATGGATGATTTTTGTCTCCTTAGCAATATATAAATATATTTTTAACTTTTCGAAATTTCATTATGATATTCCGATGTGATCCAAATATTCTTTGAAGATTGTAAGGCCACTAAACTAACTATTAATGTTTATATCCCCATTGACTATTATAAACTTATTGAGATTTACGAACAGCTAATTTTCAAATTACTTTATGCTACTTATTATTGACATGGATTGCTGAAAACAAATTACTAGAAACAATTTAACATATGCTGTGGTGTAGTCTGGTGAAAAATGTTGCAAATAATGTCATAAAGCTTCAGAATGAGTATTTTACCTTTCTTGTTAAACGCAAAGACAGTTTGTCGTTTGACTGATCAAAGTCGCCTACGAGCAAGATTTGATTGTTAAATTAAAAATATATATATATATGATCGCCAAACATCCAGTCCCATCCCTTTCAGCAATCTTGTTCTTGACATGAAGAGCTGCTGCCTGTCGAAGTGTTTCGATAGACTTGCCTCGTTCTGGCGGCTTGGACTCTTTAGTGAAACAGGCCCTTTCTCAGTACACATCATGAAGCCAAATGTTAAGCGATGATGGAATTTAAACTCAAGATTAATCGCTATCAAACATATTTATAAAAATTTGGTTTTCACCATCTGATAGGTAACATTTGATACATACGTACTACGTTTAAACATTTTTATCCTAAATTTAAAATATTAAAAAAAAAATACATTTTAAAATTTTTAATCGAGTGTGTTTTTCAAAATGTATTGTCTTTTTTATAATACTTAAAATTTAGGAAAATAATTTTTGAAAATCTAGAACGTATACATTGTACGTAAGCCTTCTGAAAAATGGAAGGACTGTGAAAAAAAAATCAGGTTTCTGTATTAGCAGGTACACTATCTCTTATAAATACATTGTATTCCTTTCACTGGGATCAAGATACTTTCTGTTTAAGTCAAGTTTCTGTTATACGCAAGTTCACTGCAATTAATTGTATTAGGATATGACTAATTATGTACTTAACCCCCCCCCCCCCCCATAGCAGCACAGTATTTCGCAATCGGATAGATAACAATTTTATTGAACAAACTTTACATAAGTTTTGAAGTTACATGTTACATGAGTTTTGGAGAATGCATCCTCAGCGATGGTTGTTGCAATATCTTTAGCTTATAAGAGCCTTTGTTCTAAGTGCGTATGAGTGTATATTAAAAAATCTGAACGTTATAGAATACGAGGAATTAGTAGAATGAAATGCAGTGGAATACAATAAAACATATTCCAACGGCCATTACAATTTGTTGTTTTCTCCACGTTTTGAATTTACAAATATTTCGAAAAAGAGAAGAAAGGAAACTTGTCGCTCACAACATTATATTTATGGGAAATGAGCTGCTTGCTACGAATCTATATTATAATGCATAAGCATACCTATGAATAACGCTGACGTCATACTGACTGTGGCAACCATCTGACGAAAAAATTTCGCTTTTATTGCATTTTTTAAAACTTCTAAACATCATGTATTTTTTACACCGCCTAATAGAACAAAAAATGTACTTTCAAATGCAATTTGTTTGAAAACTGTATCTTTATTTTTTTTATTTTTTTACGGACTGTAAAATAATTTTTAAATCTTTGTGTAGCCCAATTACGGAGGATTAAACCCGTTTGTATTTAAAACAATGTATATAACTCAGTATTAACATCTTTCTATGTAATATTCCATAGCTAAATTTCCAAACAAGATTAAAACTTCACAAATAAATGAATAAATAAATAAAACACGAATTTAAAAGATATGTAATAGAACTGCGCGCATAAATACTGAAATAACCAAAATCACAAAGGTTGATATAAATAGTGAAATGTTTCGCGATTGACCACTGGCATACGACTAAACAAAAGTACCAAAAAAGAATGCTCTTTCTTGTAGTTGATTGACAATCTTAGGAAATATACTAACTGTTGAAATCTATTTTATCTATTGAAGCTTAAAATTAAAAACGGTTTTCATCGATTTTCTTAACACTTGATCGTGTATAAGGCATATCTGTAATCCCGGTAGACCAGGATATAGATTGCCTGGTGATTATAAAAAAAAAAAAACTTATTCGTATTATTAGTGCTAAGAATTGCAGTTTAAAATACAAGTATTATTATTGCAAATTCAAAAATTATATATTTAAAATAAGAATTGAGAAAACTTTTTTTGTGAAAAATCTGAAGTTTGAACTTGTATTATTAAAAACAAAAATGAATTTGGACTAGATCTGTGGGCAAAAATTTAACAGTCCGGAAACCTCTATCTCAAAAATAAAATATTAGAATTTAAAAAAATGCCAAGCTCGAATATATAGTATTAATATATATCAAGGATAAAAAAAAATATTTTATTGCAAATTATATTTTTTTTTCTCTGATGGTGCATTTTTATTTACGTTAGCCAATATAAATTGACATATATTTCTTTCATAAGTTTTTTTATCATTGTAATTTTAGGGTAACGCAGAAATTTAACCACGCGGTTTAATTGTGCCGTGAGCAAAAAAAAAAAAAAAAAGAGCTGAGAAACATTGTTTTGTTAAGATTATAAACAATTACAAATTTCTAAATAACTTTTTTTCATTGTCCATATTAGCATTTTCATATGTTGTTCATTCTATTATTTAAACGATAGTGATAAAAATTTGAATGGGTGTCGACGATTTTAAAAGTTCTGAAGGAAAAGAATGATGCGTTTTTACTTTCAGATGTTTTAACATAAATCTCAACTTGAGAAATAATGTTAAAATTAATAAAAAATTTCTGCATGGCATCAGACATTTTAGGTATTAATTCAACATAAAGATGTGGCAATACAAAATTTCAACATATTCCGTTTTCCGTATTATGAAACAATTAAAATAAATTTTTCACGTGAGAAAAAAATAGCATAGTTTTTTTTTTAATTCTTAAATGTTCTTGGTGTTTTTTTAAAATCGTTGCTTCGTAGCAAATTATCTTTATAAAATTTATTTTTGGAATATTGAATATAAAAGATTGTCTTTGTAACTAATAAAGAGAAATATCCAATATTTTATATTCACTATTAGAAAGGAGTCATATTTAAAAACTGTTCCGAGGAGATGATTTTGGAACTTTCTACTTTGGTTGTTGCAGGCTTTGCTAATGCAATACATTACGAATAATTCGAGCTTGGTTAAACATAATAGTGTAGAATAAATTGAACTATTTAAATTTGCAAATATTGGCATCTTCCCTTATTTTTTAATATGCTTACAAGGAATAAAAAATCTAAATATCGCGTACAATGAAGTTTTGTCCCGAAAGTACATTACACACACGAAAAACTTTCTTTGGTATCCTGCTTGTAGATTGATGAACCATTCCGACTATAAAATTACCATTATAAAAATAGTCGATTGAGTAAATAAATAAAAAGCAGTTGAATCAAGTGACAATATACAAATTTTTGTGGAAAGGCAAATTTCGATTGGTATGATTGAAAGTTTAAACTAAGTTAGAATATATTTTACATCGAGAAATCTTCCAAAAAAAAAAAAAAAAAAAAAAAAAACTGTCATTGAAAAGGTCGTTGAAACTGCTATTTAAAAGAATCTAAAAATTCAAATTTAGCTGAATACTTACTTTAAAAATGATTTAAAATTTATAGATTTGTATCAATATAATTTAGTTTAAAAAAATGACGCATGCAATTTGAATGCTGGGAAAATAATCTGTACAAAATTTGTTGCATATATTAAAGAACAATTCGATACTTCTTTATTAACGGGAAAAGGATCATGAACGTGGTGTTTTCGATGAAGTAATAAAACTGGTTTTAAATAACATAGTTTAAAATAAAAAATGAAAGATAATTATTTTTTAAAATCATTAAGGGAATTAAATAATTGTTTTAATTATTATATGCTATTCTAAACATTGTACGTACGACTAATACTCTTCTAATAAAGAGATTCATAAATTTCTTACTGAAGTTATGACTGTGAGTAAACCGATTTCAACGAAGTTCGTATAAAACTAATAATTTTCACTCTTCTTTTAGCTTCCGTTATAAGCAATTTCTACCGATACCGGACTCGGTGATTTCTTAATTCCGTTTCTCCCCAAAGAGCTGGTGAATCGAGTTAGTTACAACCATGAATGTGGTGTTTAGGTGTAGTAAAATGCATATGTACCACATGGCGAAGTACGTGTCAGTGTCCCCTAGCGGTAAATTGCAATATGAGACATCTTATCTTATAAACTGTTGGGACCAAATAGAACCAAATGTCAATGCGATAGGACCAAATGTCCATGACAAAGTTGTAGATCGTTCTCAATTTAGTATGAAATGTTGTTTTGCATGCAAAAATAACTTTATTAGAAGCCCCCAAATATAATTTGTTTATATTCTATCATCAGTTTACATTCGCCACTAATTACATTGGTGCCCACCATCGTGATACATACATAAAAAATGCATTGCTGACTATGGTGACTTTATGGAACGTACTCAAACAAATTTTCATATTAAAATATACTGTACCGTAGTTACACGTCTTAGATTTATTAGAAAATGTGCATCTGTATTATGATGCTTTATTATGATGTTTTATGATGCTGTTTTATTATTTTAAAAAGTGAAGTAATTTTATGTGGCTTTCATTACAAAAAGCTACCTATTGCAGCCGTTCGGAGGAAAGCGATTTCAAAAAATTTGGTATATTTTCATCGATAATGACCCCCAGACTCCGAAACCACCATCCATTAAAATGTTGATATATATATCTTATATTATAATACGAGCAAAAATTGTGTGTGTATGTAAATTTTAACTTAAAAACGGCTCTAACGATTTTGACTAAATTTTGTATTTTACCATTTTCGGGCACAAAAGACCATTGGGCTAGGTCATGTGTTCTGGAAAAATCGATTAATTGGTCATTTTGGGTCATAATGGGTCAGGGTCATGCTAATTATATAAAAAGAACGGCTCAATCAATTTTGATTAAATTTTATATCCACCTGTTTTTGGGCACGAGAAAACTACTGGGCTAGATGACATGTTCGAAAAATTTTGATTAGTGGGTCATTTTTGGGTCACTTCGGGTCAAGCTAATTTTATCTAATAAACGACTCTAACGATTTTGAATAGTTTGTAATCTACTGTTTTGGATTACGAGAAGACTAACAGGCTAAGCCACATGTTCGAGAAAATTCGATTAGTGGGTCATTTTTGGGCTACTGTGGGTCAAGCTAAATTTATCTAGAAAACGGCTCTAACCACTTTGACGAAATTTTGCTTTCTATCGTTTTCGGGCACGAGAATACCATTGGACTAGGTCGCATGTTCAAGAAAATTTTATTAGTGGGTCATTTTGGGTCACAATGGGTCAGGTGTCAAGCTAATTGATTCTAAAAAAAAGTTCAAAACATTTTGGCAAAATTTTGTCATATACCGCTTCTGGGCATAAGATGAACACAGGGCTAAGTCACATGTTCGAGAAATATCGATTATTGGGTCATTTTGGATCACTGTGGGTTAAGCTAATTGTATCTAAAAAAGAATCAAACGATTTTGAAAAAATTTTGTATTACACCATTTCTGGGCATGAGAAGGCGTGTAAGCTAATTCACATATTCGAGAAAATTTGATTATTGGGACATTTTTGGGTCACTGCGGGTCAAGGTAATTGTATCTAAAAACAGCTCAAAACATTTTGACAAAATTTTGTATTATATTGTTTCTGAGCATGAGAAGACCATTGGGCTAAGCCACATGTTCGAGAAAGTTCTATTAGTGGGTCATTTTTGGGTCAATATGGGTCAAGATATTTGTATCTAAAAAACGACTCAAATGATTTTGACAAATTTTTTTCTTATATCGTTTCCCAGCACGAGAAGACCATTGGAATAGTTCACATGTTCAATAAATTTAGATTAGTGGGTACTTTTTAGGTTACCGTGGGTCAAGCTTTTTTTTTTTATATCGATAAAATGACTTTAACGATTTTGACTAAATTTTGTATTCTATCGTTTTCGGGCTCGAGAAGATCATCGATTAGGTCTTATTTTCGAAAAAATTCGGTTAGTAGGTCATTTTGGGTCACTATTTCTCAGGATCATGCTGATTGTATTTAATTACAAGAATGATACAGTGAGAATAAAATATCGAATTGAACGCAAGGCTAATTTTGGCCGAGCTTAGTTCGGTCATCCCTGCTAGTAATATTATGAATGCGAAAGTGTGTGTGAATGTTCGAAGTCAACGTAACCGGATGAATTAATGTCTTTGCATTTTTCCATATGGATGGATTATAACCCAGAAATGAACATATGGTGTGTTTTATTTACTTTACTCAAATATGTTTCTTACTAATTCAAAATTTCATCATTTTTCATACAGAATCAGTTGACAATTTTCAGATTTCAATTGACAGAATCAATTGACAAGTTTAATTATCTCTCTTTTTTCGTTGCTAAAAAATCAAAACCCTTAATAATAATTTCTTTACAATAATTAATTTTCAGTTGAAACATTTACACGTGAAAAAAGAAAATGAAAAAAAAAAAAAATAAGAATTTAAAAAATATATATGAATGTGACGTCATATTGGAAATAAAACGGAAATTTTGAAATATTTCTAATAATGCAAGGTGCATGAATTTTGTCGGAAAGGAAGCGAATATGACGTCATATATGGAAAATAAAGCGGATATGATTTGATGTTGAAATAAACTGGAATTGAGTTATGATATCAAATATTATTTACTTAAAGAAAATTATTATCAATACTCGACAATTTATCGTCTGCGCACGGTTAACATAAAGATTTAATTTTTAAATTAAAACTGAAATAAGTTTAAAAAAAGAATGGTTAAAAAGAAAATGGGTAATAAGACTGGATAATACTTAAGCAAAAAAGCAGCAAAAAAGACGTCCGTCTCACATTAGTCTAAATGTCAATAATATGCACCGCAAAATTATCCATGTCGTAAATGACGTCATGATTAGCGAAAAATAGTTTTTTGTTTCATTCTTAAAAACGAAAATATTATTCCACTGCCTTAAAAAAAATTTTTTGACGAGTGTTAATTCTTAAAGCTGTTCAGTTCAGAAAATATGAATAAAAAGTCCTTCCGGCCAGTGCCGGGAGGAAGAGGTAGCTTTCATATTCCTTATTTTTAAAAAGCAAGCTTATATTATTCAAACACACGAAGCTCAATTTAGTGGAAACCGATTATAGGAGATTCAATACTAATTTTTATCAATACTAAATCATTATGAATGAGAATTTCGCGAAATTAGTCCGCTTTATCTAAGCTGCTTTTATTTAAAGTAACTTATATTTGGTTGCCAAATTCGGCGATAACTTGAAGTTCCTGCCATTTTAAGACAACATGGTGGATGAGGCTAACAAGTGAACTTACGAGACCTTACTAATTCTTGTGCACATGCTCACTCACATCGGAATCGGTTGATATATACAAGTGCTCTCGCAGGCAAAAAATCAGATTTTTCAAAATGTCACCCACATTAGATATTGAAATTGCTATATCTGAGCCATTTTTTAAGATAAAGATAAACAAAAAATGCCCCTGAATCCTTATATCAAGGTCAAATACTTAAGAAAGAAACCTTTTTCAATTTCTAATTTTTTTGCACCTCACTTTAAATATAATTTTTTTTAAATTTAATGGCCGCTATTTTAAAACAAGATGGCTAATGAAGCTCTCCAGCGAACTTTGTCGAGATATTGATGTATACTATCCACATGCCTTCTTACATCGAAATAGGTTAATAAATTCGCATGTTATGTGATAAATATCAGATCGTTTCAAAATGTCAGCAATGCTAGAAATTCAAAGTGCTATAATTCAACCATTTTTTAAGATATATACGAAACAAAAACTGCTCCGGAATCTTTGTATCCAGGTCAAACACATAAAAAAAATCTTTTTCATTTTTCAATTTTTTGATAACTCATTTTAAATTAAATTTTTTTTAAATGGCAGCCCTTTTGAAACAAGATGGCGAATGAAGCTGGCCAACAAACTCGGTCGAGACATTGGTATGTACTATGTACACACGAAGTTACATCGAAATCGGTTCATACATACGTCTGTTATCGTGTGACAAAAATCAGGTCATTTCAAAATGTCAGCCACAATAGAAATTCGAAATGCTATAACTCAACCATTTTTTTAGATATAGACGAAACAAAAATTGCTCCGGAATCTTTGTATCAAGGTCAAACACATAAGCAAAAAATATTTTTCAAGTTTCAATTTTTTGCTACCACATTTCAAATTTTAATTTTTTTTAAATTTAAATGGCCGCCATTTTGAAACAGGATGGCGGATGATGCTGGCCAACGAACTTGGTCGAGACATTGGTACGTATTATGTATACACAAAGGTACATCCAAATCGGTTCATAAATACGTCTGGTATCGCGTGACAAATATCAGGTTGTTTCAAAATGTCAGCCAAGCTAGAAATTCAAAGTGGTATAACTCAGCCATTTTTTAAGATATAGACGAAACAAAAAATTCTCCGGAATCTTTGTATCCAGGTCAAACACATAAAAAAAATCTTTTTCATTTTTCAATTTTTTGATAACTCATTTTAAATTAAATTTTTTTTAAATGGCAGCCCTTTTGAAACAAGATGGCGAATGAAGCTGGCCAACAAACTCGGTCGAGACATTGGTATGTACTATGTACACACGAAGTTACATCGAAATCGGTTCATACATACGTCTGTTATCGTGTGACAAAAATCAGGTCGTTTCAAAATGTCAGCCACAATAGAAATTCGAAATGCTATAACTCAACCATTTTTTTAGATATAGACGAAACAAAAATTGCTCCGGAATCTTTGTATCAAGGTCAAACACATAAGCAAAAAATATTTTTCAAGTTTCAATTTTTTGCTACCACATTTCAAATTTTAATTTTTTTTAAATTTAAATGGCCGCCATTTTGAAACAGGATGGCGGATGATGCTGGCCAACGAACTTGGTCGAGACATTGGTACGTATTATGTATACACAAAGGTACATCCAAATCGGTTCATAAATACGTCTGGTATCGCGTGACAAATATCAGGTTGTTTCAAAATGTCAGCCAAGCTAGAAATTCAAAGTGGTATAACTCAGCCATTTTTTAAGATATAGACGAAACAAAAAATTCTCCGGAATCTTTGTATCAAGGTCAAACACATAAGAAAAAAATATTTTTCAATTTTTTGGTACCACATTTCAAATTTTAAATTTATAAAAAACTAAATGGCCGCCATTTTGAAATAAGATGGCGGATGAAGCTGGCCACCGAACTCGGTCGAGACATTGGTATGCACTATGTATACACGAAGTTACATCCAAATCGGTTAATAAATACGAGAGTTACAGTGTGAGAAAAATCATATATATATATCATATATATATATCCACTAATTAAACATTACTGACCACCATCAATAATTGTGATAGTATGAATGAATTTACAACAATACAGTGTCCCCAAACACCCAAACACACTGAATGGATACCAAAAACATAATAAACAAGCTGCTATGTATAAAATAAAGTCCCTTGTACTATATAACAAGATTTAATAATAAAGAAAAAAGAAGAATATGGATTTCGATAAAAATAATTGAAAAGCTTATATATTGAATTACGTTATCAAGAGTACAGAATTCAATTATATAAGCAAAATCAGTCTTTTTCTGTGTGAAAAAAAGCTAAAAGCTGAATTTTTTTTTTCTCCTGTACTCAAACGACTAATATAACCAAAAGAATAGTTTCAAACTGAAAACAGAATAAAATTAAATGCTATGAAATGAAAAAAGCAATACAACCTTTTAAATAATTAATTTATAGCAAGAAAAAATAGTAATATTACACTAAATACCTAATAAAATCCCCTTTATTTTATCCAAGTACACATCAGCACATGGTATCCAAAACACGATAAGTTTAAGGTTATTTTTACAGTTAAGTTAACACAGATTTTAAAACCTAATGTATACAGTTAATCTATTTTGAAATAACGTGATAAATGCAATTAAAATAATATAAATAGAAAATAATTACATAATAAGTGAATTACCTCTTAACACTTTTAAGTTTTTTAAATTTCTTAACTAAAGTAAAAAATACCAAAACTATAAGTTTACAAAATCGCAAATAGCCAACATAAAGCTCCACCTTGTGTTAAAAATTGATATTATTACTCTATTCGAAGGATCAGACAGAATCCAATTTAAATTTTTGTGCTGCCATCTATGATATTAACTTGAAACTAATATGAACAAAATGCCAAAGATTATGCTATTATAAGTTAATTCATTCATACTATACCAACTGCTATATCCCAACAAATCCCAATATAAAAATACCATAATATATTTCATTATCCATATAAATATTAAATGAATACAAATGTTAATAGAATGATTAGAATATATTCTACCACCGTACCCAATAAAACTATACGGAAAATTTAAATAATTTCAATACAATAATAAAATAATATAGCAATATGCTATAAAACTAAATAAATTATATATAAAAAAATTATATAATAAAAATATAAACTACAAGAAATACTTTTAAATAGAAAAAAATTAATTAATAAAATGAACAGGAAGAAAAAAAATAAATGGATGTTGATATAATTATGTCAGAATCTTTATTTCCCAATTGCCTAACGATAACAAATAAATTATGTGGTTTATTTTCATATTAACCGTAAAAAACTAAAGAATATGAATATGGGATTAACATTCACATAAAACCGTTAACTAATCATTTAATACTAAGTTCAAAATTAAACCTTATTAAAAAGTATAGAGGAATAATAAAATACTGATAACCCAAATTTAGTACAAACTGTAATATCATTAGTTATATCAAATAAACTTATTAAGCATATTATTCACCATAAAGATGGTATACTATTAGAAATTAATATGATGTTGTCCCGTGAAGACTAAAAATTAAAAACAAGTTAATTGTTAACTTGATTAAAAATTAATTAAGCTAAATAAATTCAATATGTATTGAAATAAAAATTTAACGTCACCATATACATATAAAATAAGGAATCAACCTCCATATAAAAAGTGTATTAGCAATGTAGTTATAATTAAAATGCCCCATCATTTTTTAAAAATAAATTAACCATTGCGTATTATCCTGGCAACACCACCCTCCTCCGTACTCTAACATCTACCCACCCATCCGTCCTATAATAACTTTTTATTATTTTACAATTTTTTATTTTTTTTATAAATATTTTCTTATTTTATGCTTTTTTGTAATTTTGTTTACGCATGTGTTAATTTGTTTTTTTAAAAAGATCATGTAAGTACTAATTGTATATTAAAGAATATATGAATTTCTTTGGAAAACCTTGATTTAATGCATCATAAATTAGGTTTTTAATATTATTATTAATCAGATGAGAAGAACATAAACATTTTATTCTATATAAATGGTTAAGTATTAAATTTCGATATACAGAATTATGAAGACAAGATTTAAAATTTGTAAATGTATTAACTTTGAATTTAAATTCTTTACGTTTATCATATAGATCTGTTATTGTTTTGTTGTCTTTTATTGTAATTTTAAGATCTAAGAAGTTGATTGTATTATTAGATAAGAGGTTTTCTGTTAATTCCAAATTAGTGGGATAATCTACTGGAAATTGAAAAAATTTAAGTTTGATCAGTGGCAATTAAAATTATGTCATCAATATAACGATATAAATGTAGATTATTATTAGTAAAAGTACGTTGATAGCGATATAAACATAAGTCTGATAATAAACTGGATGTACAGCCACCTTGTGGTATACCGATGTGTTGTAAATATAATGTGTTATCTTGCAAGATATAATTATTATAGATAATGAAGTTAGTTAAAGATTTAAAATAAGCTATATCTATATTAGATGGTAAATCAAGTTTTTGATGATACTGTTTAAATATTGCATTTATAATATTATGTAAATCTAATAAATCTATATTATTAAAAAGATCTTTGAAGTCATACGTCGTTATATTATGTACACGATTAAAATTTTTCATAATATTGACCAGTTGATAGCTGTTTTTTATACAATGTGTATTATCATTGTTTGTAGTCAGTATATATAATTGATTAAGAATTTTTAATAGTAGTTTTTTGGCTTTATTATTATATGTATTACATCCAATAGTTACAGTCCTAAATTTAATAGGAGTCTTATGCAATTTGAGAATAAGCACTAAATAAGGATAATTAAAGTTAGTAGAGAGAATATTTAATAGTTTATAATAAATTTAAATTTTACGATTATTTACAATTAAATTTTCAATAGTTTTTTGAAAAGTTTTATTAGAAGAAATACAGTTAGTAAAAAGTTGGTGATAATAACATTTACATATGATTGCATAATTATTAGGAGATTTGTCTACATATGTAATAACATAGTATTTTTGTAATTTATTAATTTGTTGGAAAAAATGCTTTGCGTTAATAGTAACTAAATCAGAAATATTATATTTTAAAGCTATAGTTAATCTTTCAATTACTAATAATTTCCATTGATTAAAATATTCAATAGGTTTATTATAAGAGATTACAATTTTATATATAAAAACATCTATATCATATGTAAACTGCTTGATAATAGATTTTACATTAAATTTAGATGGAAGTCTATATTTAGTACCATAACTCATTAGTTTTTTCAATTTAAAATCATTAACAATATTAAGATTTCCAGTAATTATATGTCCATGATCATTGTTTATATATTTTTTTAGATTGGGGTCATTGCATTTACACGGAAAATTACTTGCAGCAGATGTATTTTTTGAAAATGCATTGTAGTTAAAAATCTTTCTACCAATTCTATTCGGATATTTAAAGGGTTTTTGATATATGGAGATTATTGATAGGAAAATAACAGTTTTTATCATTAATTATAGAATTGATATTAATTTTATTAAATATTTGATTTGAAAAAGTTATTATCATTTGAGTAACAACTATTTGAGTGTTTTGAATTTTATGTTTTTTTTTTTTAATTTTATATTTAAAAGATTAACTCTAGTCATAATGAGATCAAAATAAATGTCAGAGAAATGTTTAGAGAAATATTTACTTAGAAATACATTTAAATGTTGTGAAATCTCTTTCTTTTTAATAGCAAATATGTATTTTCGAATTAATAAAAAATTATATTGCTTTAAATAGTTACTTTGAAGATTTCTTATTTGTTTAGTGTTATATTTTTTGGAAACTACTACTGCTGATGATCCCTTTCCACTTTTGTTTCGTGTTGTTTTACAATTTAAATTATGATTAAGTGTAGGATAAATTGGAGAACAATCAATAGTGTTATTTATAGATGTGAAGACTTTAACAGGTCTATTAAACATTTCACTATTAAGTTCATATGGATAAATGGTGCTATAATATTTCATATCTGATGAGTCCATATAGAGACGTTCTGATTTATTTTTTAGAATTTGAAGGATTTAAATTGTATTTTTAAATTGATGTTGATGAAAATGTTGAATTTCAGCTGTAATATATATATATACTAGCAGGGATGACCGAGCTAAGCTCGGTCAAAATTAGCCTTGCGTTCAATTCATTCGATATTTTATTCTCACTGTATCATTCTTGTAATTAAATACAATCGGCATGATCCTGAGACATAGTGACCCAAAATGACCCACTAACCGAATTTTTTCGAAAATAAGACCTAATCGATGCGCTTCTCGAGCCCGAAAACGATAGAATGCAAAATTTAGTCAAAATTGTTAAAGTCGTTTTACAGATAAAAAAAAGCTTGACCCACTAATCTAAAGGGAATCTCTAAGGACCCACTAATCTAAATTTATCGAACATGTGAACTATTCCAGTGGTCTTCTCGTGCTGGGAAACGATGTAAGAAAAATTTTTGTCAAAATTGTTTGAGTCGTTTTTTAGATACAATTATCTTGACCCACATTGACCCAAAAATGACCCACTAATAGAATTTTCTCGAACATGTGGCTTAGCCCAATGGTCTTCTCATGCTCAGAAACAATATAATACAAAATTTTGTCAAAATGTTTTGAGCTGTTTTTAGATACAATTACCTTGACCCGCAGTGACCCAAAAATGTCCCAATAATAAAATTTTCTCGAATATGTGAATTAGCTTACACGCCTTCTCATGCCCAGAAATGGTGTAATACAAAATTTTGTCAAAATCGTTTGATTCGTTTTTTAGATACAATTAGCTTAACCCACAGTGACCCAAAATGTCCGAATAATCGATATTTCTCGAACATGTGACTTAGCCCTGTGTTCATCTTATGCCCAGAAGCGGTATATGACAAAATTTTGCCAAAATGATTTGAACTTTTTTTTAGATTCAATTAGCTTGACACCTGACTCATTGTGACCCAAAATTACCGACTAATCGAATTTTCTTGAACATGCGACCTAGTTCAATGGTATTCTCGTGCCCGAAAACGATAGAAAGCAAAATTTCGTCAAAATCGTTAGAGCCGTTTTCTAGATAAATTTAGCTTGACCCACAGTGACCCAAAAATGACCCACTAATCGAATTTTCTCGAACATGTGACTTAGCCTATTATTCTTCTCGTAATCCAAAACCCTAGATTACAAAAAATAGTCAAAATCGTTAGAGCCGTTTTTTAGATAAACTTAGCTTGACCCGAAGTGACCCAAAAACGACCCACTAATCGAAAGTTTTCGAGCGTGTGACCTAGCCCAATAGTTTTCTCGTGCCCAAAAATAGTTGGATATAAAATTTAATCAAAATCGATTGAGCCTTTTTTTATATAATTAGCTTGACCCTGACCCATTATGACCCAAAATGACCCTTTTATCGAATATTCCAGAACGCATGACCTAGCCCAATGGTCTTTTCTTGCCCGAAAATGGTATAATACAAAATTTAGTAAAAATCGTTAGAGTTGTTTTTAAGATAAAATTTACATACACACACACATACAAACGATTTTTGCTCGTATTATAATATAAGATATATATATCAACATTTGAACGGAGGGTGGTTTCGGGGTCTGGGGGTCATTATCGAAGAAAATATACCAAATTTTTTTTAAATCGCTTTCTTCCGAACGGGTGCAATAGGTAGCTTTTTGTAATGGAAGCCACCTAAAATTACTTCACTTTTTAAAAGAAAATTGCATTTTCGGTCATAAGACCTAAAGATTTATTATGATTGCGTCAAAGTAATATAATTTTCCATCCTCAAATTTTCAAAGTAATATAATTTTCCTCAATATCGAAATTAAGAATCGGGAGCTCGAAGTATATTGGAGACACGTTTGAAAATCGTGGTTTGGCAACCAGATTTTAATTCCACATTTCTTTTAGCTTTAAAATAGTAGAAATAAGTTGTCCTTTTGACAATAGATTTTTTTTTTTTTTTTTTTTTTTTACTGTAGATTTTTGTAAAGTCTTATAGAATGCAGTGCATACATATACAAATTTCACAAAAAATACCACCTAAAATTCAGTTTTGTAGTAGAATTCTCCTAGCATTTTTTTTTTTTTTTTTTTTTTTTTTTTTTACGAAGAGAGATTTGTCGGTTTTCGCGATTTTAGTTGTTCCTCCATTTTTTCATTGGTTGCAGTTTCATTTTCGTGATTATTTATATTATCTGGCACAAAATTCCCACCCCTTTTTTTTTAACAGAGTCATGTCAAGGCCCCTATAAATAACAAGTACCACATTGTCTCCTATAAAATGTGATAAAGGGTGGGTTGTGTATGTAAGTGTTATGTATGTAAATTATCGTGAGTGAAATGTTTTGCTTAAGGTTATTCTCAAATCCAAAGGGGAAACTTCAAGCCATAAGTTTTAATTTATTTTTGTTCGGAAATGCATGAAACTAACAGGTGTTGTTCAGAAACTATGTCACAGAACAATTTTTTTCGTTTTTTTTTTTTTTTTTTGCAAACGCAATAGATATTTCATAAAATAGTGTGGCGTTTTGAATCGAATTTCTCCACCAAAGCAGAAAAACCCGTCAGCGAAGGGAGAAAAACGCCTTGTCACGTTATCAAAAACGCTTATAACTCCATTGGTAATTCATTTATCGAAAAATGGAAAACACAGTTCGATTTCAAATCGCTTCCCTAGTCATGCCTTCCAATTTTATATCTTTCCGTTAAAAAACGAATTTGTAAATGTGTCAAAACGTTTCGCGCTTGTTGAGCAGATCAGTTGAGAACAGCCTTAATTAATGCATTTATCTTTTTTTTAATGCTACTTGAACGACGTCACGGGTAACAGCAGGTTTAAAATACTATTCACTTCATTTTAAATGAATATTAATAAGTTTAATTTTGAAGGAAATAGAAAGTAAATTGAGGTTGTGAATTTGTCAGAAAGATCTGCGGTGTTGAACGAAAAGAAAAAAATATATACAGTATATTTTTAAATAATTAAGTTTGAATAGTTTAAAACAATATGCGGATAATCGTTCATACGTTTATAATTTATGCCTTTATTTACATCATTTACCTGAAATCAGAATAAGTTATCAATGAAATTCTCGCATTTAAAAATGATTCAGATAAATGATACTCTCTCGGAAGCCTGTGATTATTACGGTGGTGATAATGGCGCCATTATAAAAGAAATACCGTATATTTCCGTGTATAAGCCGATCCGTATATAAGGCGGGTATACGACTTTTCAGTTAAAAATCGTCCAAAATTGGAAACCCGTATATTAGCCGATGTTAAAAAAAAGATGATGAAAAATTCACCGAACAAAAACTTAGCACTTTATTGTGCATATCTAATAGAAAAAAATCACTCTCTGAAAGCAGTAATCTCTCCTATTTTGTCTTGGTGCGCGTTGCAAAATCTGTAGTTTTGGGTTCCGCTCATCCTGTTATGACTTGGTCGTTCATAAACACCAAACTTCCTATCTTTGTAAATGGATAAACCTTTCTCTACTTCATGTGACTGATATCTGTTACTTTGTCCTAAGGGTTGGGTTGATTTTTGACGGCCAATTATCTACACGAGGGATATAGGCCCGGGAGGAGCGCCCTCCGTGGGGGTCTTTCTAAGGGAACCTAATCCGTATTAACGCATGGAAGATCCACGGCTCGAAGAAAACCACGAAAACTCCGAACGATTAGGCCGACGGACGCGATTGGGATCGAACCCAGCACCTCCTGTCTACCAGCTTCGAGAGCAGAACCTCTCGGCCACTGGTGGGGCCTTTGTCCTAAGGAAAGATGGCTGAACAAAAACGCGCGGCTTATGAAACGAATTTTAAATTAAAAGTCATTAATTTTGCTTAGCAGTCGAATTACTCAGAGACTGCTAGTCATTTTGCATTCAATAAAAACAAGTGCGTGAATGGAGAATGAAAAAAGGCCAAATATCTAACATTCCAAAACTATTTAACCTGCATGTCTGCGCAAAGATGTCGTCTTTTGATGAAGATGGTGTTGATGATGATGATGAATTAGTCACTAACAAATATTCCTCCTGATGTACCAATGAAGGAAAACGATTTTAAGGAGTTGCTTGAAAATCGTGATAATAACTTGGATAGTAAGTTAATAATGATTGGTGACTTTGGCATTGTAAAAGAGTGGAGTATTTAAGTATTTTTAGAAAATTGCAAGTTTTTATATTTTTTATTTTAGAGTATCAATTTAAAAATTTTCTTTGACTCGTATATAAGCTGATTCCAACCCCCCCCCCCCCACCACTTTGGAGCCAAAAGAATGCTCAGCTTATACACGGAAATATACGGTAAATAGATTTTCACCCATGGTAATAAGCTACTTTACTATTATTCAGTCAATAATCATTGGATTTTATCCCTACACGCACAGATATTGAACCTTTACCGTTTATTAAAAGAGGTTCGGTATGCACATTTGATAAGTAAATAAATAAATAATAATAATAAACCTAATAATTTAGTGTGCAAGGAAATTGTTTGATTAGTAGAAATTAATATAATCAAGTTCTCTATGATGCGTACCAGTTATTTACATTTTACCGCGGTGCTTTAAGCACGCCTTCGAGGGTTGGCAGCCATGAGCTATCAGGAAGCAGAGCTCCCGAGTATTTAACTAAAAATAAAGCCTTTACTATTTAAACCTTTAAATTTAGTAATAAAAATAAATAGAAATATCTATCTTATACTGACTTATTTTACGAAAATAGTTTTTAAAACTCCTTATACTAATTAGCGTGTATTTTAGTGAATTTGAAAAGTACAACGTACTTACACAGATAATATTGCAGCACATTTAAGTATTCTTTAAGAAGGAAGCTAAAATGGAAGATAAACAGAAATCATAAACTTCAATTAGGCTAAAAAATAAATGATTACTTAAAATTCTTTTTCCTGCCTTTATTATAACTTTGACTTTTGAAAAAAACATTAATCAACGATAAATGCTAATGAAAATTAATATGTCATGGTTTATTTCATTTTTAAAATGTAGATGATACTCATTTAACTTAAGTTTTCTACATTCACATCCAATATCTATGTTAATAAAAATATAAAATTAATTATTAACATTTTAAATATTATTGAGATGAACTCTAAACGGTTCCTATAAAAATCTTGTGTGTATCGCTGTTTTGGTTTGGAATAGCATGAGAATGTTTGATGCACAATTTTACATTTAATCGAAATTTCAACATGCATATTTAAATAAAATTTTACAAAGAATAAGCGATTTTACTTTCAAAATTTTGAGTCAGGCCTGTAATGATTGATGGCAATCATCTATCAAAAAGTAATAAACATAAAAAAAAGAAAAAAAATTAAAGATATCACTACTGTAAATAACGCTATTGTTTTTAAAATTCAGAAGACTTTTTCTGTAGCTTAAATATAAAAAAACAAGTTACTTGCTTTAGAAATTGTGTCCTTTATTTTTTAGGGGGCTCGTCATTGAGATCGATCATTATCAGGCATTCCTTGTTAACTTACACTGTTAAAAATATGCAGCGAACTGTCGAGTCATTCGACCATTTTTGCAAATAACGGTTATTTAACCATCTGATGATAGTAACGGTTAAGTAACCGTTATTTTAAAAAAACGGTCGAATGATTGAACAGTTTGCTGCAAATTTTTAACAGTGCATGGAGAAAATTAGTTGCATCTTTCTGAGCATGATATTTTAAAATGTCGGGCTAGAAATTTCTGCAATCGATAAAATAGAAGGTTAGTCATTAAATGTATTTACAATATTATTTTTTTTAAATGAAAATTTTCTTTAAATTGGCTTAAATTTGGTTAATATATATCTATATAATAAGCTCATCATACTTGAAAGTCAATTGATAACGATCAGTTGAAAAACATTAAGAAAATATAAAAAGAAATAAAGAATACATTGCTTAATTACATGATTCAAATCATATTAAATCACAAAAACTACAACAATGAATAAATTTTAAAATGTAATAATACACTCATGTCCAAAATTAAGGTCACAAACATAAAATCTGTGAAAACTGATGAAGTATACACTGTGTCGCCACGAAATTTGGCACAGAGGTATATTACAATAGGAGAAAGAATATAGAAACATAACAATATGGAAGAGATTTAATTGTAAATTAAGAAACCGGGTATATCAAAAAGTGCTAAATCATGAATCAGAGATAAAGCATTTATCTGGGGAAAGTCTGTCTAATATGGAGTGTGACCGCCGTGCACTGCTTTACAAGCCGCACAACGAGCTCTCATACTGTTTATGAGGGTGTCAATAAATTTTTGTGGCAACAAAGCCCATTCTTCCAAAAGTGCGACTTTTAACTCCTGGCGGGTCCTGTGAGGGGGATTACGTTGTGCAATGGCTCTTCCTAGATCATCCGAAACATGTTCAATAGGATTGAGGTCCGGACACCTGAGGGTCAATCCATACGGCGAATATCCTCATAAAAAATCATCAACAATGTGAACTCTGTGTGGCTTCGATTATCGTCCCTAAACATGAAGTTCGGGTCTACAGAACACCAGAACAACCTCACATAAGTTCAAGGACCTCATCCCTAACGCCCGGCGTCCAATCTTGTATGTCCCTTTCACTGCATCCAACAGGAGGCCCGGCTGTTCTGGAGCCGAAGACATCAGTCTTGGACACAACAAGAATGGGGGAGCATTCTTTTTAGTGATGAGTCGAAATTCACCACGCCAAAGTGATTCTCGTCGTATCTTCATCCGGGGTGAACTTGTAGCTCGCTATCATCCGTCCTACGTAAATTAAATCGACAGATTTGGTGGGAAGATTTGGACTCCTTGTCTGGGGTGGCATAATGTTGGGCAATCGTACACTACTGCACGTCTTCGATACGGGTACTGTAAACGCACATCGCTATAGGGATGAGTTCTTTGAAGCCTATATGAGGTTGTTCCGGTGTGCTATAGGGTCCGAACTTCATGTTTATGGTCGATAATGCGAAGCTACACAGAACTCACATTGTTGATGATTTTCTTGAAGAAGAGAATTTTCGCCATATGAATTGGCTCTCGAGGTCTCCAAACCTCAATCCTATTGAACATGTTTGGGATTGTCTAGAAAGAGCCACTGCGCAGCGTAACACCCCTCCCAGAACCCACCAGGACTTTAAAGCCGCGCTTTTGGAAGAATGGGTTTTGTTGCCACAAACATTTATTGACATCCTCATAAAAGTATGAGAGCTCGTTGTGAGGCTTGTACAGCAGTGCACGGTGGTCATACTCCATATTAGACTGACTTTTTTCAAGATAAATGCTTTATCTCTGATTCATGATTTAACACTTTTTGATGTACCCTGTTTCTTAATTCACGATTAAAATCTTTTCGAAATTGTTATGTTGCTGTATTCTTTCTCGCATTGTAATACACCTCTGTGCCAAATTTTGTGGCAACGCAATTAATAGTTCATCCGTTTTCACAGATTTTATGTTTGTGACCTTAATCTTTGGAAATGAGTGTACGTAAACGTATCCCAGTGCGCAATATATGAGTCAATCGACTACTATTTGCACTTAATCCTATTCCTCATGAATAAATGTATAAATCTATTTAAAATCTATTAATTTTGAATTTTGTTTATCCAAATAATAGCTAGATCATTAACGTTGGTACAGCAGTGCGGAATTTCGAAATAATTGTTTTCGGGATAACGTTGGTTAGAAAACAATAATGCCTGATGCTAGTAACATAGAAGACAAATACAGAGAAGTATTTGTATAAATGAATGAAGCAAAAAATGGACTTAGAAACAAAGTGGTTAACGTACTTAAAATTTCATTTATTAATCTACATTGCTCAAAAAAATTAGGGGAGCAAACAAAAAAGTGAAGAGAACAGTTCAAGACACAGCCATGTATGGGTATAAAATGGATAGTACATGTGTATCAATGCGCAGTACAGAAAAAAAGACGCAGAAATGTTTTAAGCCAGCTTTTATTTTTTAAAAAGATGGAAAGAACAAGAAAAGATAGTTTGGGGCAACAATTTGGTTTTATGTAAATGATAAAAAAAAGTATTGTTTAGAAATGATTCAAGATTTTTAATATGGCGTGTGGTCAGCTCGAACAGCCAAGACTGCTGCACACCTGTTGTCCATGGATGCGATGAGGTTATCGACAAGACATTGGGGTATACTGTTCCAATGCTCAAGAATTGCAATTTCCAAGTCCCGGACAGTAAAATGAGGCCTTGGTCTCGCAGCAATGGGTCGTCTGAGTATGTCCCAAACATGCTCGATCGGATGTAGCTCAGAAGAGCATGCTGGTCATTCCATACGCTGTTTTGTTTTAGCTTCAAGCTGTTTTCCACATGACGAACTGTATGAGGTTTGTCATTATCATGCATGGAAAAAAAGAAATCACTAATTGCTGCAACATAAAATACGACATGAGGTCTCAGTATCTCGTCTGTATAACTTTGGACCGTCAAAGTGCCATTCCGAATGATATGCACGCCCGTACGTCCACCTATGCTGATTCCAGCCCGTAGCATCGACCCACCTCGTCTGTAATGTGATCTTTCACGAAGGAATGTGGGATTATTTTCAGTTTCTCTTTCTCTCCATGCCAAAAAACATCAGATGTCACATCCAATGAATCGGGACTCGTGCGTAAACAGAATTTGTCTCCAACAACGTTGTTTCCAAACTCGATGTTCAGTTGCCCAACTTCTTTGGGCCTCACAGTTGCTTGAGATCAACAGAATGCAGACCTTTTACTTACTTGCATAGAGCCCACCATAATCAAGCCTTTTTCAGACTGTTTGGCTGGGCACTTTTCGTCCTGTCGCCTAGAACAACTGTGTTTGCAGCAGAGTAGCATTAGGCGAGCTGTTAACAGTAGGGGAAGTTGGCCTAAAATGATCCCCTTAAGGGAAAAACTTGTGTAAAATAACATAACTGTTTAAAAAAAACTTTTGACCTTTGTTAGTATGTTTTACACTATATTTTGCATTAGAAACATACTTTAATAATATTTTAAACCCAAACTGAATAGTGAAAAAAAATAGATTTTAGAAAAAGTGTCCAAAGGATCATTTTACCCGCACCCAAGGGCAAAATGATCCTTCATTTAAAAATAATTATAAATCGTTTTTTATAGGCAAAATAAAGGATGTAAAATTAATTATGACAATACATAAATAAATAAAATAAGTTTTACAATCAAGTAGCATACATAATTTATTTTATGCAAATTTTAAAATAAAAAAGTGTCAAATAATTTTGAAAAAAGAATAAAATGGAATATTTCAAAATTATGATCCAAAAATAATTGTCAACAATAAACGCAGAAATAAGTTAAATAATACCTATTTTCTCCCCATCCGAAAACTCCATATATTTGAACACATTTGACACAAAGATACACATCATCGTCATTTTCATGTATCCCTGCGCATGCATCATGCGCCCACTTACGGCACTTGTGACACTGGATCCAACCTTCACCTGCTGCAGAGGAGGAAAATAGTTCATCACAATAAATACACTTGTATTCATCTTCTGAATATGTTTCACTATATTCCATATATTGGATTTTAGGCACCCTTTTCTTCTTTATGGAAATACGTCTTTGCTTTGACTTCATGCTTCTTTCTTTGCTTGTTCTGGCTATTTTGTTTTCAGCTTTATCATTTTTTAATTGAATTTTCTTAGCTGCAGCCTGTTTTGTAATCTCTTTCTGTTCTCTGTTTTTCGTTTCCAAGCTCAGTTTCTTCTTATAAGGACTGTTTGTTAAGATGACACTTCCCATCGATTTTCTTTTTCTCGAAGTGCTTGATTCCGTTTTCCTTGGGAAGGGTATGATATCACGTGGACTTAAAGAGAAAGATTTGGGAAAGTCATACATTTTGAGAGCGGTTGAAGGGCTCCTATGATGGCTAGGGCCCGGTACCGTGTTTTCTTCAGACGATGTAGTAGCAGCTAGCTGCAGTTCTTGAGAAATGCCTCCCTGTTCAACATTTCTCTCTTGTTCTTGACAGTAACCTGGTGTGACTGGATGTGGCTTATTTGTAACTTCTGCAGCAACAAAATCGATTTCAGAGAATACATCCGGGTTAAAAGGTACAATTCCGGTTTCCTTAAAACCATTGATGGCGTTTAATTGTACACAAGCATGCAATTAAGCTTCACCAAAAATTTTTGCGATTTCATTTATTCCAACTCCCCCTTTTTTGTTACTGTTGGTCAGCCATTTTTTTAGCGATTTATCGTGCCAGGTGTTTAGTGCAAACATAACTCACACATCCAAGGGTTGGAGTTTGTGAGTACAGTGGGGAGGTAAACATAATATAGTGACAAAGTAAGAACCAATCTTGGTCAATTTTATACAAATTACATGGGATTGAAAGACTACCAAATAATCTAAGCTTAAGGATAATTAACATGGGGGATGCTGCATATAGAATTCCAAAAATGTGCACCTACTTAAACGGGTTTAAAAACAAACGATACTTTTTTCAATTTCGGCTATTTGGGCCGCTCAAAGGGATAATTAAGAAATGTGATTTAAATAATACTGTTTTAATTAGATGATTATATATTTAATTTTTTGTTTGGCCATAATTTGAATAAAATGTGCATCTTTCATGTGATTATCAGAACTTCTTAAACTCCCTTAACAATGTGCATAAAATTAGAACAGATGGTTTCGATTGTATACATGATAGTAATAGGCACGATATTTAATATGTCTAGGTTAATAACCAAAATTAACCTATTAAATACAAAATATTTGCAATTTGGAAAACACTACTTCTTAAAGGATTTGTGAAATCATTTAAACATTTAATAAGGGCAAAATGATCCTCTGCGGGTAAAACGATCCACATAATGGATCATTTTGCCCGGAAAGATGGCCGCCCATTTTAGGTCATATTACTGGATGACGCCGAGAAACATAACAAATTTATAAAGTGTAATTCACATCTAACAACATACTCCATTAAGTAAACCAAGTCATATTTCTGTACATGAAAGATTATATATAAATAAATAAATATGAAAGTTAGTGCTTACCTTATAACAGATGTTAGGAAAACCACTTTTTCAAAGATTTTTCTTCAGGAGCGTGATAATGCGATCTCTTGAATATCGCCATTGCTTCTCCTTGAGTTAGCAGATCTAGTTTATGTGTTACTCGGTAGATAGCGCGACCTGTCTGGCTGAAAACATATGTGGATCGTTTTGCCCGCTAGGATCATTTTAGGCTAACTTCCCCTACTACAAATTAGAGGGGTGTTTGTACGAAATATTTCTAAAACTTCTCGTCTGCAGTTTCTACAAGCTGCCAACGATGGATCAACAATCCTTGCTACTTGAGTATATACATCAGTTATCTTAATTTTTTACTGGCACTAAAAATGGAAAAACTAACAGTTTAGGAATTAGTTATTTATCAAACTAAGAAGAAACACACGGTATATTTGATCCATTGCTTCACTTTTATATATACACATACATATGATTGACATAATATGTAGCAATCGTATACACTCATAAAAATGGCGTAACTTTCTATGCAAGTCCAATTGTAACATATCAAGCGTATAATAAACCCTTTAATAGCGTTATAGAAAACTTCCAAAACTTAGGCATTTGATTGTGATGAGGTGTCCATTTTACTGTTATTTTCTATAAAAGGCATCCACGAAGTTCATTTAATTGATCAAAACAGGTGACTGTTGATAGGTTACCTGCAGATGATTGAATAGGAATCGTTAATTGGTATCTGGATTCTATTTCCTATATAATGAATAGTATAATGAAAGTCGTAATAAAAGTGTCCTTTTCTTTCAATATATATACAGGGTGTATCTGAAAAAGGTGGGGAAAACTTTACGGGGTGATAGAACGTAGCTGTGCGAGCAAATTTCGTCATAGAATGTATGGTCGAATGCAAGCGGTGAGAAGTTAAAAGGTAGGGGAAGTTAGCCTAAAATGATCCTAGCGGGCAAAACGATCCACATATGTTTTCAGCTAGACAGGTCGCGCTATCTACCGAGTAACACATAAACTAGATCTGCTAACTCAAGGAGAAGCAATGTCGATATTCAAGAGATCGCATTATCACGCTCCTGAAGAAAAATCTTTGAAAAAGTGGTTTTCCTGACATCTGTTATAAGGTAAGCACTAACTTTCATATTTATTTATATATATAATCTTTCATGTACAGAAATATGACTTGGTTTACTTAATGGAGTATGTTGTTAGATGTGAATTACACTTTATAAATTTGTTATGTTTCTCGGCGTCATCCAGTAATATGACCTAAAATGGGCGGCCATGTTTCCGGGCAAAATGATCCATTATGTGGATCGTTTTACCCGCAGAGGATCATTTTGCCCTTATTAAATGTTTAAATGATTTCACAAATCCTTTAATAAGTAGTGTTTTCCAAATTTCAAATATTTTGTATTTAATAGGTTAATTTTGGTTATTAACCTAGACATATTAAATATCGTGCCTATTACTATCATGTATACAATCGAAACCATCTGTTCTAATTTTATGCACATTGTTAAGGGGGTTTAAGAAGTTCTGATAATTACATGAAAGATGCACATTTTATTCAAATTATGGCCAAACAAAAAATTAAATATATAATCATCTAATTAAAACAGTATTATTTACATCACATTTCTTAATTATCCCTTTGAGCGGCCCAAATAGCCGAATTTGAAAAAAGTATCGTTTGTTTTTAAACCCGTTTAAGTAGGTGCACATTTTTGGAATTCTATATGCAGCATCCCCCATGTTAATTATCCTTAAGCTTAGATTATTTGGTAGTCTTTCAATCCCATGTAATTTGTATAAAATTGACCAAGATTGGTTCTTACTTTGTCACTGTATTGTGTTTACCTCCCCACTGTACTCACAAACTCCAACCCTTGGATGTGTGAGTTATGTTTGCACTAAACACCTGGCACGATAAATCGCTAAAAAAATGGCTGACCAACAGTAACAAAAAAGGGGGAGTTGGAATAAATGAAATCGCAAAAATTTTTGGTGAAGCTCACTTGCATGCTTGTGTACCATTAAACGCCATCAATGGTTTTAAGGAAACCGGAATTGTACCTTTTAATCCGGATGTACTCTCTGAAATCGATTTTGTTGCTGCAGAAGTTACAAATAAGCCACATCCAGTCACACCAGGTTACTGTCAAGAACAAGAGAGAAATGTTGAACAGGGAGGCATTTCTCAAGAACTGCAGCTAGCTGCTACTACATCGTCTGAAGAAAATACGGTACCGGGCCCTAGCCATCATAGGAGCCCTTCAACCGCTCTCAAAATGTATGACTTTCCCAAATCTTTCTCTTTAAGCCCACGTGATATCATACCCTTTCCAAGAATAAAGGAATCAAGCATTTCGAGAAAAAGAAAATCGATGGGAAGTGCCATCTTAACAAGCAGTCCTTATAAGAATAAACCGAGCTTGGAAACGAAAAAGAGAGAACAGAAAGAGATTACAAAACAGGCTGCTGCTAAGAAAATTCAATTAAAAAATGATAAAGCTGTAAACAAAATAGCCAGAACAAGCAAAGAAAAAAGCATGAAGTCAAAACAAAGACATATTTCCATAAAGAAGAAAAGGGTGCCTAAAATCCAATATATGGAATATAGTGAAACATATTCAGAAGATGAATACAAGTGTATTTATTGCGATGAACTATTTTCCTCCTCTGCAGCAGGTGAAGGTTGGATCCAGTGTCACAAGTGCCGTAAGTGGGCGCATGATGCATGCGCAGGGATAGATGAAAATGACGATGATGTGTATCTTTGCGATATGTGTTCAAATATACGGAGTTTTCGGATGGGGAGGAAATAGGTATTATTTAACTTATTTCTGCGTTTATTGTTGACAATTATTTTTGGATCATAATTTTGAAATATTCCATTTTATTCTTTTTTCAAAATTATTTGACACTTTTTTATTTTAAAATTTCCATAAAATAAATTATGTATGCTACTTGATTGTAAAACTTATTTTATTTATTTATGTATTGTCATAATTAATTTTACATCCTTTATTTTGCCTATAAAAAACGATTTACAATTATTTTTAAATGAAGGATCATTTTGCCCTTGGGTGCGGGTAAAATGATCCTTTGGACACTTTTTCTAAAATCTATTTTTTTCACTACTCAATTTGGGTTTAAAATATCATTAAAGTATGTTTCTAATGCAAAATATAGTGTAAAACATACTAACAAAGGTCAAAAGTTTTTTTAAAACAGCTATGTTATTTTACACAAGTTTTTCCCTTAAGGGGATCATTTTAGGCTAACTTCCCCTAGTTATCCACTTTCCCAGGGCGATGGATTGGTCGAGTTGGTCCCATAACTTAGCCACCAAGATCGCTGGAGATCTCTCGTGTTTGGACTTTTTCCTGTGGGGCCATATGAAAAGTCTAATCTCCGAGTGCCCCATATTGAAACCGATATGGATTTAGTCGCCGGGATTGCCGTTGTTGCGGCGATATTCGGGAAATGCCTCGTGTCTTCACAAATGTGCGTCAGTCCCTATCCCGCAGGTGTGAAGCATGGATTACAGCTGGCGGGAGATCTTAAAATCTACCTAAACATCTCTTGATTACATTAAAATTGGTAGCCTATAGAAATGTGCAACAAAGTTTACTATAAAAAATATGCATAAGAATTAAAGAAAATTTTATCATAACTTTCACGCCATTTTTCAGTGATCGAAAGCAAGATTTATTCTATCTCTAATTTAAAAAGGAATTGACTTGCTCTAATTCCTTAAACATTCTTGTTCTCGATTGGGAACTTCACAAAAATCACATATAAAATTAAATTTCTCTCCTTTTTAATTATTGATAATTTTAGATTAAAGCAGTAGGAAGCAAAGTAATATATAAAAATAATTTAAAATATGACTACATCTAAAATCGCCCTGTAAAATGTTAGTTATAATTTGTTATATCTCAAATAAAGTTTAAATAAATTATCATTACTTTTATCATCCTCACCTTTAAAAATATTTTCAACACAATGAATTGACGTGATGCCTCGCTGAATTGACGCCGCGATATGTGTGGGACGAATTGACGCGGAACCCTTTAAAATCTTTTATTTCAGAATGGATTTTAGTTTGCTATTCGGGAAACAATTATTATTTTTCTAACAAGAATGGCAGATACAATTATTGCTAATAAAGGATGCGTAAAGTATTAGTTATTTAAGAAAAGTATTAGTTATTTAAGAAAGGCATTAGTTATTTAAAAGAAGTATTAGTTATTTTTAAGCTCATTTTACTGCTTATTTTTCTACAGCATTATTTCTTTATTACTCAACAGCACGGTAATGTATTGTTCTATTTTGAAAAACGTTTCCTCTAAAGAGACTTCCAAGTTATATAAAATGTCGGTTTTTAAGCTGCATTGATTATTTACTCTTTGTTAAAAATAAGTTTGTGACCAGCTCTGAATGAAAAATGATTGATCATTATAATGTTTTTAATTCAACGAAGCATATCTATTTAAACGTAGCTGTAAAAGGAATGCATATACAATTAGAGATTAGTAATTGTAAAAGAATATTTACCAAATTTATTAGGGGAGGTTTGATACATAGGGAGGATTGATACACTGGCAATTTTTCTCAACAGATGATATTAACAGCCAATCTAACACATGTAAAGGCTTCTTTTATTTGCAGAAATCATCATTAGTTGGACTTAAAATTGATTCATATTGGACTTTAAGTTTTCATTATATGCGTGATATAATGAGAATAGAGAAAATTAAGGATGCAATTAAAATGCAAATGCTATTTAACTCCTAAAGTTAAATTATATGCCATACGTGTAATACACTTACTTTTTCTTAGTCAAATGAATGATATGGAATTACCCTTATCAAATTTTACTATGCATAAAGACAGTTAAAATTACGTTTTAAGAAGAACTTATATTTTTAGTGGTCGATATGAATAAAGGACAATATATCCGAATGAGCGTTATAACGAGGGATTGCTATAACTGTAATTGAATAAATTTATGATTTTCAACTAAAAATATTCGTAGTTTTAAAGTAATGGAAGATAAAAAAAAATTGTCAATTTTTATTATCATTAGAGATAACTTTGAAAAATCTTTTTAAACTTTCGGGAAGGGCTTCAGCCGCCTTAGCCCCCTCCCTGGCTACGTGCGTGAGCAGAAGGATAAAAACCCTGAAGGTAAGAAAACGAAGGTCATTGAGAATGAGTGCACAGAATGTCTGGAACTGTACCAGAACACAGCTTCTACCAGTGACTGGATTCAATGTATTACTTGTAGCAGGTGATTGCACGAAACCTTTTCACCATTTACAACAATAAGTGCGTCGATTGTGAACTACGACAACTTCGGTCAGCAAAGAAGAAAACATTGAAATTGTGGAAATTAAATTTAACTAAACGTGCTATTAAGTAACTTAATGTTATTTCCCAAGCTTCTCTGGCCTTGATTTTTCTGATTCTTCAATTTTTTTCTTTAATTAAAAATCTTTAATTATTCTTAAAATTTTTTCCTTTTCTGATTTGTTAATCAATAGGTTGAATATTCACTCCTAATACAATAATAATTGTTCACAAGAATTTTACAACAAGGCATTGAAGTGTAATTACTATTGTTAACAATTTAATTGTAGTTATTATTAATAACAATCTCTCTTACACATGTGTGTCACACCAACCGTGTAAAGACAGATTGCGCAAAATAGCTTTTTTGGTTTTATTATAACTGTTCTATTAAATTACAGCATAAAAACAAAATAGAAATGTAAATGCATAAAAAACAAATCAAGTCGAAATTATTCATGCATTGTTTAGCAAAAAGTTAATATTTAGATTTTTTATTATCATTCTGTCGAATTGTGCGCAGACTCTCTTAGCTTTACTATATGGTCAAAAATCACTGGACAGTTCAGACTTTAGATGTCTATTAGAATATCTAGAGAAATACTTGACGAATTCTTCTGGATTGTCTGGAATATAAAGAACATGTTTGAACTCATATATTTCAGAGAAGTTTTAATAACGAGGGTAATTAGGGGACAGACAATAAATTCAATTAAAAAATAATATTTGCGATCATTCTGTAAAATAAAATGTTCGAAAAGCACAGGAATATGTAAATCTAGTATAACATTTGTGTTAATTTATGTAAGAATAGCACGTAGGGGAGACTAGGGAGGGTTGACCATACGGGAGGCTTGACCCACCCATCAGTTTTCATATTTAAAAGAATTTTAGAGTTTTATCAATAGGTGGCAACCAAAGCTACTGGAATGCTCAAACAACAGTCTCTGTTTCATACAGATAATCGAAATAGGTGTGGAAAAAATCAATTGTGAGGCGTTTTAAATCTAAAAGTTGTGTTTTTTAGAAATATTTTGTAAGCTTTTTTCAGATAAAATATATCATAGAAATTTAAGTAAGTAGGTTTTAAGCAATGCAGAAATATCGAGCTTTCATTCCAGGCATAAAGATTATACAGTAAGTTAGGCTTAACATAACAATGTGCTATTCTTTAAAAAAGGGCTATGTAGGGAGTCTTGACCCAGTCAATGTGAGGGAGGGTCGACCAGATGTTCAAGGCTCTCTTAACACATTCACGGCGAGAAACGAGAATTCTCGTTTTCATTCAAATAAATCATTGACTAAGGGTGTGACTTCTACCTAACAGAAAATGCATTTATATCATATTGTCCATATTTTTTTTAGATTGTAAGACATTTTATATTAAATTCGTGCATTGAAGGATATTTACCGATATATAAACTTGGGAAACCTATGTAGAACACAGATTTACAAAAGACTTTCAGAATAGGGAGGAGCTTCTACTGTTTTAAAATTCAGATTTGATAAAAATTGCCCGTCGGCAATGTATTAATTAAGGGGTTTTGGAAATCCTTTTATTATACACTGTGCATAATGAATGATTAGTGGTTATATATAAAAATGAATGTAAATTTATTCTTCAAAGTTACAGTAAAATGGGGTGATGGAAAAGAAAACGTTTAAAACTTATTAAAGAAAGATGTGAAAAATTGAATAGTATCTACTGCACGAAAAAAAAGTCCTTCCGGCCAGTGCAGGGAGGAAGAGGTAGCTTTCATATTCCTTATTTTTAAAAAGCTAGCTTATATTATTCAAACATACGAAATTCAATTTAGTAGAAACCGATTTTAGAAGATTCAATACTAATTTTTATCAAGACTAAATCCTTATGAATGCGAATTTCGCGAAATTAGTCAGCTTTATCCAAGTTGATTTTATTTAAAGTAACTTATATTTGGTTTCCAAATTCGGCGATATCTTGAAGTGCCTGCCCTTTTAAGACAACGAGGTGGATGAGGCTAAACAGTGAACTTGGTCGAGACCTTAGTAATTCCTATGCACATTCTCACTCACATAGGAATCGTTGATATATACGAGTGCTGTCACAGGCAAAAAATTAGATTTTTCAAAATGTGACCCACATAAACAAATTCAAACTGCTATATCTGAGCCATTTTTTAAGATAAAGACAAAATAAAAAATGCTCCGGATTCCTTATATCAAGATTAAATACTTAAGAAAGAAACCTTTTTCAATTTCTAATTTTTTTGCACATCACTTTAAATACAATTTTTTTTATTTAATGGCCGCCATTTTGAAACAAGATGGCGGATGAAGCTGGCCAACGAACTTGGTCGAGACATTTCTATATACTATCAACATGCCTTCTTACATCCAAATAGCTTAATAAATACGCGTGTTATCGCGTGACAAATATCAGATTGTTTCAAAATTTCAGCCATGCTAGAAATTCAAAGTGCTATAACTCAACCATTTTTTAAGATATAGACGAAACAAAAACTGCCCCGGAATCTTTGTATCAAGTTCAAACACATAAAAAAAACCTTTTTCATTTTCCAATTTTTTGATACCTC
Source organism: Maratus speciosus (assembly GCA_963932465.1). Lineage (NCBI taxonomy): Eukaryota > Metazoa > Arthropoda > Arachnida > Araneae > Salticidae > Maratus > Maratus speciosus. The sequence continues at coordinate 338,567,697 of OZ010787.1, read as the reverse complement.
ACTTTAAATTTTAATTTAAAAATGTTTTTTAAATGTTCCCTTTTGAAACAAGATGGCGAATGAAGCGTGCCTACAAACTCGGTCGAGACATTGGTATGTACTATGTACACACCAAGTTACATCCAAATCGGTTCATAAATACACCTGTTATCGCGTGACAAAAATCAGGTCGTTTCAAAATGTCAGCCACAATAGAAATTCAAAATACTATAACTCAACCATTTTTTTAGGTATAGACGAAACAAAAACTGTTCCGGAATCTTTGTATCAAGGTCAAACACATACGAAAAAATCTTTTTCATTTTCCAATTTTTTGATAACTCATTTTAAATTTTATTTTTTTTAAAAATTTTTAAATGGCTGCCATTTTGAAACAAGAAGGCGAAAGAAGCTGGCCAACGAACTCGGTCGAGACATTGGTATGTACTTTGTACACACCAAGGTACATCCATATCGGTTCATGAATACGCCTGTTATCGCGTGACAAATATTAGGACGTTTCAAAGTGTCAGCCACGCTAGAAATTCAAAGTGCTGTAACTCAGCCATTTTTTAAGATATAGACGAAACAAAAACTGCTCCGGAATCTTTGTATCAAGGTCAAACATATAAAAAAATATTTTTCAATTTTCAATTTTTTGGTACCACATTTCAAATTTAAATTTTTTAAAAATTTTTTAAATGGCCGCTATTTTGAAACAAGATGGCGGATGAAGCTGGCCAACGAACTCTGTCGAGACATTGGTATGTACTATGTACACACTGAGATTCATCCAAATCGGTTCATAAATACGCCTGTTATCGCGTGACAAAAATCAGGACGTTTCAAAATGTCAGCCACGCGAGAAATTGAAAGTGCTATAACTCAGCCATTTTTTAAGATATAGACGAAACAAAAACTGCTCCGGAATCTTTGTAACAAGATCAAACACACAAGAAAAAAATATTTTTCAATTTTCTATTTTTTGGTACCGCATTTCAAATTTTAAATTTTTTTAAAAGTTTTTAAATGGCCGCCATTTTGAAACAAGATGGCGGATGAAGCTGGCCTACGAACTCGGTCGAGACATTGGTATGTACTATGTACACACCGAGTTTCATCCAAATCGGTTCATAAATACGAGAGTTACAGTGTGACAAACATCAGATATACATATATATATATATATATATATATATATGGATATATATATATATTAACTTTTGAACGGAGGGTGGTTTCGGGGTCTAGGGGTCATGATCGATGAAAATATACCAAATTTTTTTGAAATCGCTTTCCTCCGAACGGCTGCAATAGGTAGCTTTTTGTAATTAAAGCTACCTAAAAATGAATGAAATATAAATAGGAAAGTTGATAGGAACTGTTTTACATTTAAATATTACTTACAATAGGCAAATATAAACTGTGGAAAAGACTAGAAAGTACGAAAGCAGCAGTCTTAACCGTTTCGGTGGCAGTGGCATACTTTCCTACTTACTAAATTGCTGTAAAATGCGAGTTAAATTGACACAGGTTAAACACACTTCGAACCAGAAATTTACTAAAGAAATTAATTCATATATATTTCATAAAGAAACGTGATTTGAAATGTATAATGATACATCAAATAAAATTTCTGGTTAGTAACGAGTGTAATCTGGGTCAATTTAACTCACATTTTACGGAAATTTAGTTAAATGTTGTTAAGTATGCAGTGGTATGTTAATGAAACCACTTAATTTTAATTTCCAAACGCCAGAATGGCACCAGAATTTTGCTAAAATGTTTTCTATTTAATATGTATGTGAAATATAGCCTTTTTTATATTTCCAAATAAATTCGTTCATATATTCCGGTGCCAGTCATTTATTTCAACATTTTAGAACTGAAAATACTTTTTCCCTGAAAAAGTTAAAAGATGTTAATGATAAGTACTCATGTGGCTGCAAAAGAACATTGCATTGATCGAAAAACTTTAGAAAGGTATGTAGACAAATTTCAACATGATGAAACATAATTCAACATGAGTGAGATGAAGTCAAACTATGTGACAATTACAGTTGTCAGGTCGAATGTCGCAAAAAGTAGGACAAGGAGACAAAAAAAAAAAAAAAAAAAAAAAAAAAAAACGGGACAGTGGTTATTAAACCCGGGCATTATAATGCATAAAACCCTATGAAAACTGAACCTGTCTCTAGCGGAATACTGTCTTAAATGTTAAAATTTCATTTTCCCTGCTGTACAATTATACCTGCTCAGACAAAATCCTGTTTGAAACAAATTTTTTTTCTCCTTTGACATGCGATTGCGCCTAAACAGGTTTGTTTAAGCATCATATTTTCAAAAATATTTTTTTTAAATACTAATTAAAGCATGTAGCATAAAGTTAGTTTGCGTTTTTTTAAACTGATTTTATTTCTCTTCAGAAATATTTCAATATAAAACAAAGTGGGTCAATTCTCCCATATGTGGGGAGCCTTGACCCATTATTTTCTCATGATTAAAATCAATCATTTTTCAAATTTCTTATATATTACATTTATATAGCAATTTTATTTTGATAACTGATTGTATAACGAATAAAATGATATATAAAACTTTATTCTACGTTGAATATTTCAAAAATAAAAAAAATCATTTTGTAAAAAGTGAGTCAACCCTCCCTAGTCTCTCCTATATACATATAGATAAAAAAATATATAAAAAATAAATTCAAGAAGTTTCAGAATTTCTTGTTTAGAAATGCAGAGTTTTCAACCAAATTTAACAAGACTTTCATGAAACTTAACAAAGTGCAGTACAAGCAACATTTTAAAATTAGAATATAAATAAATTAAATATTTGATAAAATATGAGCTTTATATGAATTAATGTTTACCTGCGTATGTGTGAAAGATATTTTATTTTTAATTTTTGTGCATAATTTAGTAGGCAACTCATATAAAGAGGTCAGTCGGATATTGTGAAAATTTGGAAAGATATTGGTAATACAGTGATATGAATTTCAGTTGTTTTCTAAAAATAGCTGGTTCATAGGGGATTTTTTTTACAAATTTTCATTTTTTATTAACTGACTTCCAAAAAAGGATTTAGCATTTAACTTAAACCTGTGCTTAAATTTTGGAATGAGTGCTCCGATTTTTATTATTCTTTGTTTTTGGAATGGGCTCGTTCTGTTTATTCGTCCAAGAAAAACTAAAACATCAATATAAAATGTAATTAAAAAAATTAATAATATATGAAAATTTGTGGATTTTTTTGAAAATCATTCAGCTACTTTTAGAAAGCAACTGAAATTCAGCTCAGTATATCGCCGATATCTTACAAAATTTTCAGGCTATTCGACTGACCTTTTTTTTTAAATAGAAGTTGACCTATATAGTTTATTATTAAATAATGCCAAAAAAATATTTTATTTCGCGGATGCGTAGTTAAAAATAATTTTAAACAATAGCTCATTTTTCATGAAATTTTTAATAAGTTTATATTCTAATTGCAATACATTGTTTCAACAGTACTTTGTTAAGTTTTCTGAAAGTGGTATTAAATTTGGTTAAAAACTTTGCATGATATAAATAAAAAAACATTCAGAAATTTCCTGAAATTTTAATGAAACTTTTACATCCCTTTGCATATCGTGTTATTCTTACAAAAACGAACTCTATTATACAAGATCGACATACTCCTGCTCTACAGCTATATATCACTTCGAGCATTTTAATTTGCAATCTGATCGAAAATATTTTTTTTTATTCATTTTTTTGTTGGTCCAGTAATTGACTTCGTGATTAAATCTTTGCTGAAAAATATGAGGTCAAACATGCTCTTTATGTTCCCGAAATTTCGGAAGAACTAGTCAGTTATTTCTCCAGATATTCGGCTAAAATTTTAAAATCAAAATTTGTCCGGTGACTTTTGACCATTAATGTAAGTACATAAGATGTACGTAAGTAGTATGTAGGGATATATGTATATAAACATATAATTAAAGAATGGATGCATGTGAAGTGTACATATGAAAGCATATCAGTAGGGAACGCATAATGTAACATGATGATGAATGTATAATGAATGTGTAAGATGTATGTATGTAAACATTAGCTTTTACCCGTGACGCCGTTCACGTAGCATTAAAAGGAAGATAAATGCATTATTTAATCAAACCATTTCACTCCCGATATACTTAAAAACATACATAATTAATCAATTCTTTATCACATTTTATAGAAGACCGTAGGGTATTTCTTATTTATATTATTATATTATTATATTATATTATATTATTATATTATTATTTATATTATTATTCATTGACATAACGCAGTCATAGAAAAGTGAAGTTTTGTATCAAATAATGTAAACAATCGCGAAAATGAAACCGCAACCAATGAAAACAGGAGGGCCAAGTAAAATCCTGGAAATCGACTAATCTCTCTTCGTAAAACGAAAACACAACGCTGGGAGAATTCTACTACATCAGTGTATTTTAGGTGGTAATTGGAGTAAAAATTGTATATACAAAAATATATTATTAAAAATAATTATAAAAGCTATTTTTAAAAAACACAACATATTTTTACTCTTTTAAAGCTAAAGGAAATTTGGAATTAAAATTCGGTTGCCAAACCACGATTTACAAACGTTTATTAAACCTCTAAGTTTTATGAACGATAGTGAAACTTTCTTTTAAAAAATAAAGTATTTTTTATTCATATTTCAATAAATGAACGGCTTTAAGAATTAACACTCGTCTAAAATTACATTTTTTTCAGGCGATCGAGATAATTTTTTAGTTTTTAGAATGTAAATAACTATTCCCCGCTAATAATGACGCCATTTTTAACATGGATAATTTTGCAGTGCATATTATTGACATTTATTATCCATTTTCTTTTCAAATTCTTTTTAATTTTTTTTCCATTTTAAATTAAAAATCAACCCTTTACGTTAGCTGTGCGCAGACGGTAAACCGTCAAGTATTGATAATAATTTCTTTTAAATAATAAGAATTAAAACCATAATCTAAGACCATTTCATTTCAACATCAAAGCACAGGAACATACTGGCGCCATAGCTGACAGAAAAAAAATGTTCTTTTATTATTATTATTATTTTATGAAGAACAATCTCTTATTTCAACTGTCACATTTTTCTGTAAGATTAAAAAAATGTATTGTATTCTAAATGTGAAGGTATTACAAAAGGAAGAACAATTACATACTGCTTTTTAATTAAGATATACAGTAGGGTGCTTCAAAACGATTGAAACGCGGTTTAATGTTTACCTGATGTCGATTCGTAGGGAATGTAAAATTCAAAAGTGTTCAAAATAAGGTAAGAATTAAGATTATGTTGATAAAATGATTCTGCCTTTAATTTTCAACGAGTTACACTTTTTCAATTTCTATATGGTCACCGGGTACTATAACCCTCATAGCATGCATGGTCACAGTGACGTCATTGTGACGTCACTGTAAGTCACTGTGGTCACGTCACAACTGTGACCAAAATGCCACCACTTAGCGACGTCACATTGTGACTGATATGTGAACTTCTTAGAAAACTTTTAAAAATTACAAAAATTCTTCAAAACATGTTATTTACCGTAAAAAATATTTTTCTGGCAATTTAAAAAAATTGTGACGTCATTGTTATGATACTACATGTAACGTACGTCTCATTATGTGACAAAAAACCCTACCATATTGTAAACTCACAGTGTGACAAAACATATGTTAAGATTAAAACTTCCCACTTTAAACAATAAAAATAATTCAGTGTTTGTTCCCGGCTAATATTCCACAACAAAATTAAAAACTTCATCAAAAAATGTACATAAATAAAACACAAATATAATAGACATGTAATCGAACTACTCGCTTAGACTATTAAAACTATTTGAATTAAAAAAACTGTTGTAAATAGTAAAATATTTGGCGGTTTTTTCGACTATTAGCTCTTGGAATGTTGCTAATATGAAAGTGTCGCTATTGAATTTTAAAACTTTATTTGAATACATAATTGATATTTTTCTTATAGAAATTTTTTTTGGGGTTATTAGTGGTCAATATAGAAAAATGTATTAACTGTAGATATTTCAATAATAAGAAAATGTTTTTATCCTGTATTCTATAATCCGGGAAATTGGTTTGTTATCTATAAATTATTCTTATCAGCGGAAATGGCAGAAATTAATATACAGGTGGAGAAAGCAAAGATTTGTTTGTGTGTGGGCATGGGAAGGGACGGAGTTTTGCAATAAAGCAATGCTTTATTATATAAATAAAAACACTTGCATATTTTCAGTAATAAATTTTTCTGCTAGTGTTTAGTTATTTTTAGTAGTAATTCTTAAAAAATAAATTTGGCTACTTGTGTCACACTTTTTAAATAAATTTAACTTTTTCCGAATATAAAATAAAATATACAAAATATATGCAAAACACGTGGCGTAATTAATTATTCATATTTATTTATATTTTTTTCGTTTCTGGAAATTTATTTTGAAAAATACTGTTATCTTACAAGATGTTTTATTCTACAGGAAATTAAAATAGAAAAAAAATGACAATTGCCTGATCCACCCCCACTCCCCCACTAAAAACATTATTTCTCCAGTTATTATTATTTTTTTTTATGTTGCATTTACTACCTATAATATAAACTTCAATTTTCTATTTTCAAAAGACCTTGCACTATTGCATATTAAAATGAATTTTAAATAATCTAAAAATTTAAACATTCTTTAATTTGTTACACTCCCAATATTAGTTTAATTATTGTCATATTCGACAGTAGCTTTACAAAACTTAAAACTTGAACTATTTTGAAACACATAAAAAAAAAGTTAAATGCATCAAAAAATTCTAGAAACGAGAAATTTTAATTGTAAGTATACTTTATGTCATATAAATGTATAAGAACGGAAAAGCCATCTGTTCTTGCCTTGATAAAAAAAAAAAAAAAAAAAAAAAAAAAAAAGAGCGCTAAAAACCGCAGACCAGACGATAAAAACTAGTAAAAACAACATATTGCTTTTAATCTTTGGAACAGGCGGAAGGAGTTATTTGCTGGACAGTAGGTAGCGTTATGAACATGCAGTCTGTCAGATATAAACATTTAACATAAAAAATTCATAGGAATAATCATTCCAAGATATTACTTTAGACAAAAATATCCGTCCGAGATATTTACACTAGCTTTGGTGTGGTTTAAACGATTCCCATCACTGCTATTGTATTTATTAAGGACATATTTTCTACTTCAAAAATTTGTTCTGCCTAAAACATGGATTACATCGGAATAAAGAACGGCGTTAAGGAAAAAAAAGGTATGAAGAAATATTTTATTCCAGAGTTTGCTTTTCTTTAAATTATAATGATTTTAGTATTTTCTTATAAACATTTCATTAACCTAATAAAGTTTAGTAGATTTATTATTTAATTTATTGAAATAAATAACTGTATATCAACAATTTTAATCAGATGATCAAAATCAGTTAAATAAATTTATTTTAATCAGATTTGTTTTCTTTTAAAATATTATAGGTTAAAATCACATATTTTCTCAAACTTTAAAATAACGTATAAAAGTATTATAAACAAAGTTTAACATAATTAGCAAATATTTAAATGTATTTAATGTACTAAATAAAAAGGACTTTTTATAGAATACAATTTTTTGATGGTCTGAAACAATTTGCGTTGCACATTTTTATTTAAAAATTAATATCTGTTCAGAAGAAAAGAAGATAGTTTATTCTATTTAGAAGAAATAAGAATTTTTTTACATAATGGAGAAGTACTATTTAAAGGATATCATGCATATGTAGTATTAAGCGGGAAAAATCAGTGTCAATGAGTATTATTCGATGTGAGAAAAGTTATAAAAATTTATAAAGAGATATCTACCGGGTGTCCCAAAAAGGACTGACTGATTTTAAAATTCAATAACTTGCAAACGGTGACAGATATTTAAAAAATTCTTGCAGGAGGTTTATGCATAAGGTCAAAAGTTTTATTACAGTGATTTTCGATTTTAGTTCGAATTACAAACAATAGATGGCGCTGTAAGCAATAGTCGCTAAATACAGGCTCGATTTCTAGTCCTTTCTCTTGTTCCATGCTGAAAAAGGAGATGGAAATGTATTATCCGGGCCACGAAGTACCAAAAATCGAGCCTGAATTCAGCGTCTATTGATCGCAGCGCCATCTATTGTTTGTAATTCGAACTAAAATTGAAAATCACTGTAATAAAACTTTTGACCTTATGCATAAACCTCCTGCAAGAATTTTTTAAATATCTGTCACCGTTTGCAAGTTATTGAATTTTAAAAGCAGTCAGTCCTTTTTGGGACACCCGGTAAGTTGGTAAGAACTTTTCAGTTAAACATTATGAACGAAAAGTTTTCAACGTAAACCGGTGTCTCAATTTGTTGACAAATATAGAAATTATGCAACCCAGTGAGAATTTAAATATGGTTTTATTGAAATATTTTAATTATTAAAAACATATCCATGTACTTGAATGAAGGAAGCTAAAATGTAAAATATATTTCATTATTTTTTTTTTTTCTGGATACTTTTAATATTTTACTTCTTGAATGATTTTATACGCATAAACTTCAAAATAGCTATACTATACATTTTATTAGAAAACAGACTGATTAACCCATATTGAAGCACACCGATTAAATATTTTTGAAAAATTTTAAAACTTCAATTACATCATTAATATTGTGTAATTAAGTAGATACTAGCAAAATTTTGAAAAAAAAGTTTTTAATTTTTTAAGTAACTAGTTGTCCTATAAACAGGACATATTAGTAGGACACATAGTAAGGACATATAAAATGCATACATAAACTAATTTTATGAGCAAATATTTTATTTTACTTTAAAAAACTGTTTCTGTTGTACAAAAATACTCTATGATTTCTCCAATAAAAAAATAATAATAACGGTAAAATTCTAGATTATAAGATCACAATTCTTAAAGAATTTTTTAAATAGATTTTTTTCAATTAAATTTTAATTGGTTACTTGTTTTTTTTTTGTTTTGTTTTGTTTATATGTTATACTTTTATGTATTTTAAAGACGTCATAACAAAATGCATCCAAAAAATCCTTACCAATTTTATTTTAAAAAATGTTTTATTAGCTGTCCTATTTATAGGACAGCGGTACAATGTGGGTTAAAGGGGGCTTGTTATTTATAATTATTTAATCCTTTAAATAAAATAATAATAGTAATAATGAACCAATGTGTGTTTTTATTTTGTGCTTATGGTTTGAATTTTTATACTTTATTCACATAAAAATAGCTAACTATTTTATATTATTTTCATTATTTTTTATTTTACTGTGTCATGTAAAAGTTAAAAGTAAATATGGTTACCTGCATTTGTAACAGATTGTATATATAAAATTTTCACCACACGTTATTCTAAAACCTTTATAGTAAATTAAAAACTTCATAAAAAATTGTACATAAATAAAACAAATTTAATAAACATGTAATCGAACAGCTCGCTTAAACTACTAAAACTATTAGAATTTATAAAAAAAAAAGAAACAAAAAAAAACTGCTGTAGGTAGCAAAATCTTTGGCGATTTCTTCGACTATAAACTCTTGGAATGTTGCTAATATGAAAGTATCGCTATTGAATTTCAAAACTTTATTTGAATAAATAATTGATATTTTTCATATAAATATGCTTTTTGGTGTTTTTAGTCAAATGTATTAAAAAGAGGTGCTAGTTCAGTAAAAACAGAGCATGATGACAGAGCTTCAAGAGTAAATGTAATATTAGTAATGTGTTAAGTAATGCTATAAGAAAAAAGTATATAATTTGTTAATATGATAAATAAAGTGACATTAATTTTTAAGGATTTTATGAATTACAAATTGAAAAATACAATTAAATAACGATATGATTTAACAATATCTTGTATTTTCTAAAGAAATAAAGTTCTATATTTTTTGCAAGGTCTTGGGCACACTGATTTAGAAATACTGTGGTATGGGGAAGTTTTTTACAAGAAATCTCCGATTGCAACTAAAGGAGAATTTCATTTAAAAAAAAAAAAGGATGTATTTCGCCCATTTTAAAAAGAGCAGGGTGCTGCAACTTTAAAAAATGGCCTAGATGGAACAGTAAGTAATTTCAGAATTAATAAAAACAGCAAATAAATATAATTTAGTTAGTGGCACAAATAACAAAACAAGCAAATATGGTTTGCAGCTCATCTTGCATTTGTACAAAGGAATATTACTATTAATCTCCGACGCTTTGGACAGAAGTGAAGATGACATTTAATGGAATGACGGAGATTCTTCATACACCGATTCATATTACAATAGTGGTACTGATACCTTCAGTGAAAGTGATTTATTATGAGAATATTTGTCAAAATTTTAACAAAGATTATTTGTAAATTTTACGTCTATAAAAATATTACCATAAAAAGAAAAATGGTATTTAATAAACAGCACATAGATTGGAAACATTTGATAAGTTACTAATTTTATTATAATGTGTTTTTTTTTATACCAGTAATGTTTTAGCATTAGAGTGTACAATATTGTGTAGTAGATTTCCCCGCATAATAGTCGCACTTAGACTTTCACAATGAAAAATTGGCAAAAAAGTGCGACTATTACGCGAGTAAAGACTGTAGTTGTTGAGCAGATATCATTCTTTACTTTTTCTTTAGCTCCAATTTGCTGTAAATTTATTATTGCAAAAGCAGAATGAGAAAATATTACCTAATTATTCTTTTACTCTCAAAAGTTTTTTATACTTGCTATGATGTTTATAGAAAAGAAAGAATAGATTGGTTAAAGGTGAATTTCGTAAAAGGATCGCGAAAAAATGTAAATTTCGTCAAAAAATCATGGAAAAAAGCGAATTTCATCTAAGAATAGCAAATTTTGTCAGAATTTTGTAGAAAAAACGTGAATTTCGTCAATGGGCCGCGTAAAAGGCGAAAATTTTAAAATAAATCGCGCAAATAAGGCGAATTTTGTCAAACGATCGCGAAAAAAATTTTAAATTTCTTCAAAAGGTAGTTGAAAAAAACGTGAATTTAATCTAAGAATCGCAATTTCGTCAAGAGATTGAAAAAAAACGTGAATTTCGTCAAAGGATCGTGAAAAAATGCAAATTTCGTCAAAAGATTGTGGAAAAAAGCGAATTTCACCTAAGAATAGCAAATTTTGTCAAAAGATTGTAGAAAAAACGTGAATTTCATCAATGGACCGCATAAAAGGCGAAATTTTGTAAATAAATCGCGCAAAAAGGCGAATTTTGTCAAACGATCGCGAAAAAAAAAATCTAAATTTCTTCAAATGGTCGTGGACAAAAACGTGAATTTCATCTAAGAATCACAATTTCGTCAAGAGATTGAAGAAAAACGTTAAGTTCGTCAAAGATTAGTGAAAAAAAGTGAATTTTGTCAAAGCATAGCGAAAAAAAGCGAATTTCGTCAAATGATATTGAAAAAACATGAAATTTTGTCAATAAATCGTACAAATAAGGTGAATTTCACCGAAGGATTTCGAAAAAAAAGTAAATTTCGACAAAGTATCGTGAAAAAAACATTCTGAAAATTTTTTGTGAACTTCAGAATTTTCTTTTACTCATAATCACTCCTGCCTCCATTGTCATGGTTCATTGATTGAACTCGAATAGCGATTTCATTTTTCAATAAATGTATTGCATCTTAACGCTGTCACAACATTGTCATTGTAGTCACATATTCGTCACAAAAATAATGACAAAATCGTCACAAATTACACAATTTTCACAAAATTGCCAAAATGTGACTTCACAACATTGTCACTGTCGTCACAGAATCATCACAGTGTTAATGACAATTTCGTCGCAAATGACACATATTTCACAAATTGGTCACACCGTGACTTCACAAATTGGTCACAATGTGACGTCACAAATGAGCTCTAAAACGGCCATAACGACCTCACATTCTAGTCACTGTGACTTCACATCGACGTCACGTGACGTCACATCGACGGTCACAAAGTCACAGTGTGACTTCACAACGACGTCGCCGTAACGTCACCATGCCTTACGGGAAGTAATATTTGGAAAACTTTTCTCCCTGCACTGATAAGTAAAACAGTAAAAACCCCATCCTTCTACGACCAAAACCCACCGAGTAATGATAACTTTGAATTTTATGAAATTTTGGGGACAGAACTAAAGGGAACTAAAAAGGGACAGACAACTTTTTAGTTCCAGAAACCATAGAAATTTCATCAAATTTAATGTAATATAATTAGGTGAGTTTTTGTAGTAGATGAATAAAATTTTTAGTATTTTACTTCTCAGAGCATGGAAGTTTTTAAAAATTTAACTTATAGGATCTAGAGACTGTAAACCATTTTAAAAAGTGTAATTATTTTCATACTGTATTTCATGCCAAGCATATATAAATTCAAGGGTACAAACATAATTTTTTAAGGGAAATATATAAGAAAACATTGTCATCTACACTGTATAATAACCCATAAAATTTAAACGTAAAAACTTATAAAAACTTTTCACATAATCTTTCAAAAAGTTTGATGCTGATATACATGTATAATAAATAACTATACAAGAAATGGTAAATTATCGTCTGAAAGTTTTCAAAAGATAACGTATAGGACACAGGGAACATAAAATTTCTTTAAAGTGTAACTTTTTGAAAATTAAAAGCAGAATATTTTGTCAACATAGTCTTATTCCCTACCTTATTATGAACACTTTTGAAAATTACAATGTCTACCTGCATCTACAACAGGTAAAAAATTAAAATGCGTTTCATTCGTTTTGGGATACTCTCTATTTTATTGCTTCATTGCATACAATAAGTAGGTGAGTACATAAGATAGGCGCGCAATACTTTTTGAAACTTTACCATTTGAACTATTTGAAACTTCACTAAAACAATACTTTTATGTTAAAAATCATAAGTTCGAAAATTAATTTTGCAATGTCATAATTAGTTTGATATTCTAATCTGATTAATTAATTTTACTACAGGGAATTAATGTAAATTTTGTACACGAATGCGAAGGACACAAAATTATTGAGATGAAAAATGATATGTAAAGACCATGTCTTGTATATCGATTACAATGATCTTTCTGATAGTAAATAAACAAAATACATTGTTGAATGAATTTATATATACAGGGTGATTCCTGAATTCGGTTTCGCTTCAAATAACTGGTGAAGCGAGTTTCCTACAGCTATGAATTGGTGTCTACGTATAGTAAAACGAGTGCGCAAATACACGCTGGTATACCTGGCAGAGCCCTCTTGCATCAACTGTGGAGTTAGAGTCCCTATCTCAAAAACAGTACAGTGAAAAGTCAATAACAAAGTTGTAGAGTATCCTTGGTTTAGTATGAAATTACGTCTTACGTGTAAAAATAACTTTATTAGAAGACCAGATATGTAATTTGTTTTAAATCCATAACTAGCTTAAATATTCTACTAATTGCAGACTGAAGTGTGACATTATAAGGCAGGTGCACATTTAACTAATAAAACTAAGTCATGTAAGCACAGTGCAGTTTATTTTAATAAGAAAATCAATTTATATATGCTCAATGTGTCCACAACTGGCGCACGAGCAGAATGCATCAACATTGTTCCGATGGTGGACAGATTGACTATACTTCAAAATTATTTTATTAAAATAAATTTTGTCTTACTTATATACAGGGTGTCCATAAAAGAATGTCCCAGTTACAAATTTTAATAGTATCAACTCTAAGAGTTGTAGAATGTTGGTTAAAGGTCACAAATAAAGTGTAACTCAAACAGTTTTAGATAAGCGCTCGCATGGGCGAGTACTGCTTTGTTCTTTACTCGCTTGCAGTGCGACATCCGCAAAATTGCGACTGCTGAGAGTACAGCGTTATTGCTGGACTGACGATTTAAAAGCCGTTAGAGCCATGTGATTTTTTCCTTTGGGACTTTGTAAAAGGTCGTGTCTGTACCGCAGTTACGTAATGATTTGCCAGAGTTGAGACACAGAATTGAAGAAGTTATTGCTTCCATTACTCCAGACTTGTTAACCGAAGTGTGGGAATAATTGGACTTTAGGTTGGATGTGTGCCGTATAGCTAAAGGTGCACATATTGAACATTTGTAAGAAAAACTAGGTTAGTTTACCTACAATTTGATTTATGATTTGTTGTAAATAGTCTAAATTAAACTGTTGTACCACTGAAAGTTGGACATTCTTTTATGGACAACCCCGTATATTAGTTTTATTAATAAATGCCCATCTGTTTTATATTGCCACTCTTCAGCATGCAGTTAGTGGCGCATTTAACCTGATATCTCGATATAAAAAATATACATTTGAGGAATCCTAATAAAGTTAATTTTACATGTAAGACATCACTTCATACTAAATCGAGGGCACTGTACAACGTTTTAATTCACCTTTTTTTTCGTGTCGCGTACTATTTTCGAGGCAGGAATGCTAGCTCTACAGTTCATCGCTAGGTACCTCATCGCGTACCACATACTAGTACCTGCTTTACTATAACTAGACACCACGTTTACGGCTGTAGCTGTCTGTTTTCCCCAGTTATTTGAGACGAAATTGAATTAGGAGATCAACCTGTATGTATATGAATTTGTGAATGTGGATTTTTCTGCAAAATATAAGAAAAAATGTGTAAATGCATTACACAGTGGGTTTAGAAATGCTTATGCTGAGCAATTCAATAAATTAAGCATATATTTTGTAAATTTTAATTTTAAACCTTTAAACCATCAAAAATATTTTTACATTTAAACATTTAAATAATCAAGTGTTTTTGAACCATTAAAATAGCCAGTGACAAAAAATACTGATGATTTCACAGAGCCTCCACTTTCCCAAGGTCTTCGATAAGTGGGATACGATTTTTTAAAAACATTTTGAGGACAAAATAATGTCTCAAATAGACCTGCACTTGGATCCCTGTAAGGAAACGGCCAGCATTGCTGAAACTGCATCTTCTTTCTAGCACTACCTGTAGCCTAAATTTTAGGCTTGTTTTTTTGGAGAGTTATTAATGTCCAAACAGACAACACAATAACATACGTATAATCATCCATATGGTCAGACGCTCATATATCTAGCGACTTCAAGCTAAAACTTGTAGCTAATAGGGTTTGAGACAGATTGATGGTCTCTCTAATGTCATAATTTAAATACAAACTCCCAAACCTAACACCAAATTTCTATGTACATAAATGTGAAACTAGAAAATTTGATATAAAGAAGAATGGATTACTAAAAAAGGAAAATAAGTCCAGTAATGTTGCTTTTTATTACAGCATAATTAAAAAAATACCTTTTTCGAAATGATAATTTCACTAAATCCTCTAAGCAATTCCAATTTTTGTATAATGACTCATTTTAAGCGATGTATTTAAATCTGTTCTTGTAAGAATGAAAGAATTAATTGTGTTTCAGCTAGATTGTTCTTTACATTGATTTTTTTTATAAACCAACGGTAATTATTTCGCTGTTTCAACAGCGTGACAGCAGAAAGTGGAAAGTTTGTGCAGAATTCTATATCAAGCGGATAGTTGGGATAATTTTAATCCTTAATAAAATAAATAAAAAAGGGATAATAAATATTTCCTTTTACTTTAACATGAATTCAATATAGACTTTCTTAAGACTCTTCATCAGTTTGATTTCAAATTCTCCTCTCCAGTGTTAAACATGGGCTGTGGATGCATTCGCATTTTTCAAATTTCTTATCAGAAAATTAAAAACGAGAAAATTTGCTTTCTGTATATTCTTCTTAAAGAATGTTTCTTAGTAATTTATTTGACAAAACGTTTCTAAAATATATACTAAATTTTATAATTGTGTGCTAAAATATTATCGAGGTCGATCAACTGTGCATAAGGTTAAAATCTTATCTTTTATATATTAATCTTTTATATGAAATAAAATTAAGTATATGTTTTAGAAACATTTTGTCAAATAGACTACTAAGAAATATCCTTCATTAAAAACAACATATACAGAAAAAAGGAAGTGAACATTTTTAGTTTTCTGAAGAGAAATTTGAAAAATACGAATGGATTCCAGTCCCATTGGTTTAAAATTGGAGATGGAAATTTAGCGCACTGTCAGATGTCTCAGTAATATAGACTTGAAGTATAGCAATCAAAACCCGTTTTATTGTCTACTTCATCGTCCATTTTCATTATATTTGCTGAGAGGAAGAAAAAAAGTTACACAATGTCTAAAAATATTGAGTAAAACCGCGTTTGTCAAAGGAATGAAATTTTTATTTGCGAACACGTTTCAAAATGAGATTTACATTGTTATATTTTTACATTTTTGTCTATTATAACTACATTTGTTATAATAATATTTTCCTAAATAAAATATTTATTTGAAGCAATGTTTAATTCAAGCATTCAACTCAAGCATTATTTTACTGTTTTGCAACTAATTAATTATTGTTTCTTCAAACAAGTGTTTTTGCTGATATTTCCTTAAAATTAATTTTAAAAATATATTTACGAAACACATAGTTTTTTTAAAAAAACATTGATATCGATATTTAATAATATAACTAAGTTATTTTTAACAGTAATCCTATGATGAAAGTATGATGAGAAGAGATTATATCAGATATCCTTCCGCTTGAATGCACCAGTTAACATGAATAGACAAAGTTTCATTATTAATAAGGAATTTACTTTTATTCACTTGGAAAATAGTGTGGGAGAATTCCAAGCTATCCAGACTGTCAAACTGGGGCAGTCTTTAAATGGGTGGGTGGGTGGGCGGGGTAGGTGTCCCGATGCACCTTAACGACACACTGTCTACCTTTTTTATTTGAAACAGGATATTAGGCGCCCTTCTGTGCATTACCTTTCAATTTTAAAGTGAAGAATGAAAGGTTGTTCTATACTCTGCAGCATGTACCTCTTGCACAACCGTGAAACAGAACAAGAATTCGCAAAAGAAAAATCGACCTCTTAAATGAGACCATTCTTACTATGAAAAAATGAAAAAAAAAAAAGCATTTGAAGGTTCTATGAAATTTATAAAAATATTTTTTATAGATATATATTCTGAAATAAAGACGTAATTTTCTATGGTTCTCACAAAATGTCTAGAAAATAAACTTTTAATTATCTCACAGATACATGCATACATGGTCTAATTAAAAAAAAATCGTGTCTTGTCGTTCTTGATTTGAAAATTCGTACATTAGCAAAATATAAACACCAGTCTATTTTATTTAGAAGAAATTTTGTTAAACATCTTATTACAAAACTCATTAGATAAAAACAAATAATTTTTTATATGATAGGTACATCGAGCTGTTCACTTTGTTAAAGATGCACAGAAATTTTTATTACATATAAATTGCAATAGGTTGATCAGCGTAACTATTTTTTCTTTGTTTTTTTTCCCCATGCGAGAACGATTTCGTCCGAGAAGATGAAACTATCGTTTTCCTTAAATATGCATTTTAATAAAATTTATTTTGATTTGTTTAATGAAATTTCTACAAATATTTTTTAAACTAACAATTTTCTTAAATCCTATTTGAGTAAAATTCAATATGAGATAGCCCCACCAGTGGCCGAGAGGTTCTGCTCTCGAAGCTGGTAGACGGGAGGTGCTGGGTTCGATCCCAATCGCGCCCGTCGGCCTAATCGTTCGGAGTTTTCGTGGTTTTCTTCGAGCCGTGGATCTTCCATGCGTTAATACGGATTAGGTTCCCTTAGAAAGACCCCCACGAAGGGCACTCCCCCCGGGCCTATATTCCTCGTGTAGATAATTGGCCGTCAAAAATCAACCCAACCCACTCAATATGAGATTTTCCTTCATTATGTTTTAATTTCGTAAGCAACAAGAATTTTTTTTTTTTTTTTTTAGCTAAATAAGAAAACTTCTTCCTTTTTAAAGATAAATGATGAATATTTTATTATTAATAAACAAATTTACTACTTCTCAAAGCAAAACTTACAGGTTTTATTATCTATCAGAAGCAGTCTTCAAGTATAATCACAACCTTTTCGGAACAGCCGTGAAGCTAACTAATTCGTCACATTCGTCTCAAACTACACTATCTATAAAATAGTTTTGTGATAATACCTTTTATTTACATGAAAATAAGGTTTTATTCAGTAACAAATAGTTGTAAACCAGTTTCTTATTAATGACATGCATAACAAAACATCAAACATAAAGTTTTATTTCTAATAAAGAACTCTAAATTAAACAAAAGTGTTTTGTTAGAAAAGGTTGCCTGCACAAAGGAAAAAATTAGAATGTGCTGTTAAAAAAAATATTCAGTTAACTACAGGGTTAGTGCAAATGAATGACCGTATTTTTAAAATTTTATGTTTTCAAAACTATTACACATATTATAATAAGAGATATATGAAAATAATGAAGAACATTCCACGTTTTTTTGCAGTTACAAATGTTCGATGTGCGAACCTTTCGTAACACGACAAGCACCTAATCTGTAGTCAAGTTCGTTCCACACATTTGTTAGTTTTGCATAGCCAACGATTCGTAATCAGTACTGATGAATTACAATACTAAATAATGCAGCACTAATGCATTAAAATACTAATTAATGCAGCACTGATGTACCGTGTACATTTTACGGTGTACATTATACACATATATATATATATATATATATATATATATATACCTATATAAAACAATTATAAACCATTACAAATTGTCAACATATATAAACGAAAAACTTTTGCATTAAATGCCATACGAGTATATTCGCATTATGATCAATTATAACACTTACATAATAGCTCAAACAGATCTCAATGACATTTCATAGAATATATGTAACCCTTTAAATGACTTTCGAAAAAATATATACTGTTTTCTTATTGAAGACGAAATAAATTAACTGAAAGATACAAATTACATAAAAAGGAAAGTAAACTTTTTCCACTACTTTTATAAAAGAGCACATATATTACAATTTAGAATATGTAGCATTGCAAAGATTGAGAATATCTTGAGCATCTTAGTTTTAGAATATCTTGAGCATCTTAGTTTTAGAATATCTTGAACAACGTTATTTTATTTTTATAAAAGTAACAATATTTACAAAAATGTTACTTAAGAGTCATCCCATATAAGAATCACACAGGCTGTGATTAAATGGTAAACAGATTCATGTGATTTTTTTTTCTCAGTGAGATGACCATTAGAAAGAAATAAATCCAGAATATTAATGCTGTGGGACCATTAGTTTTCATTTGGTGGGGGGGGGGGGGTGTCAAAGGACAGAGCGCCGCTTGAAAAATTCAAATTTTATGCTTTGCATACTGTTTTTCATAGTATGCATTGAAGCTATCCCACAAAACAAATTACATGGTTGTATTATGTAAGGTTGGCCCTTTGCTATTCAAGAATAAAAATTATGGGATATGTTTAATGCAGTGAGCCAAATGGCTGCAAAAATTGATTTTTTCCCGAAATTTCACTATAGTTTTGACACATATAGCTCTTTGCATTGAAATCATCCCATCATTTTTAATTGCTGCATGCTTCCCTACGGTGAAATGAAACACAGAAAAGTAGACCCCACCATGGGCAGACTTTAATGCATTCCTAAATTTTATGCCAAATTTCCAAAAAAACATATTTTTGCCTATTTTAAGTGAGGTATATTAGACATGCATTAAAGTCAGAAGCCTATACAGTAATAATAGAAATGTAGAATAACTATTCACCTTTCAAAATCACCAAACAGAATCATGGACACTAAAACAGCTTTCATGGGGTAATGGAAATTGCATTGTAATATAACTGGGAAATACGCTTCCACGATCATAGCCTTCAATCATTGCCAAGAATAAAATTACTTACAATTATTTCTGAAATGCATATATTTTTTATTCTAACAGGAATTTCCACATGTATAACAATAAATATTTTTAATATGTTTATGTTACAGGCAGTGAAGATGTTTTAATGAAGTGAAAAGAAGCATGTAAACCAGATGATTATAAGCTACTTCAGTCTTGCTGCATACTGTCTGTTTGAAAGTAAGACTGTTTTTAAAAGTTATTTTAAACATGGATGAATATTCCTTATGCAATTTATCAAACAAATGTGCTTGTGGGCCATATGCTGCTACAAAATCAAGTAGATTATTTCCAGTTTCTGAACTCACCAGTCTTAACGATTTGACATGGTAATGAAAAAAAAAATGTACCTCCAGAAAATATTTCTGAAACAGATCTCATAGAAAATCGAAGTAGAACTACCCTAGAGCTTGAGGATATGATTTGTGCAAATCACAGATACAAATTTGGAACATTTTGGACACCACCTTGCTATTGCGAACATCCTAATCATAAAATCAAGGGTTAGAAAGGGCATGGATTTGAGGCCTTAAACATTTTTGAAATATGAAGCACTGTGCTCAGAATTTGGTTCGCTCGCAATTGGAGGAGTATTATGCAGAATGTTGGCAATAGCGAGGTGGTGCCCAAAATGTTCCAAATTTGTATCTGTGCTTTGTACAAATCATATCCCCAAGTTCTAGGGTTGTTCCACTTCGATTTTCTATGAGATCTTTTTCAGAAATATTTTCTGGGGGTACATTTGTTTTTATTTTTTTCCAGTACATGCCAAATCGTTTGGCCTAATAAGTTCAGAAACTGGAAATAATCCACTTGATCTTGTAGTAGCGTACAAATACGTGCAAACACGACACAAAAAATCCCATACGATCATTTCGAGGATTCCGGGATTCCCAGTGAGGAAACAAAACAACAACAACAACGAAAAAAAAACGAGAATTAAAATGGGTTTGAAGAACCCCTCGGTTATAACCCGAGTACTGGCTTTTGGAATGATTGAATAGGTGAAAACAAGAGTTTATATATCCTAAAGAAATGACATAATGAACCAGAACTAACTGAAAAAAAGGAGTCACTGCGCAGGATCCTTCCATATGGGGGATCCGGGAATCCTCGAAACGATGGTATGGGATTTTATGTGTCGTATTTGTGCGTTAAATCGTTGTTAAAGATTTTAACTTTTGTATTAAAATTCGCACAAAGTGTTTGATTTATGCTTATATCATCATCTAGTTTACATGCTTCTTTTCACTTCATTAAAGCATCTTCACTGACTGCAACAAAAACATATTAAAAATATTTATTGTTATACATGTGGAAATTCATGTTAGAATAAAAAATATATGCATTTCAGAAATAATTGTAAGCGTTTTTATTCTTGGCAATCATTGAAGGCTATGGTCGTGGTAGCGTATTTCCTAATTATATTACAATGCAATTTCCATCACCCGATGAAAACTGCTTTAGTGCCCATGATTCTGTTTGGTGATTTTGAAAGGTGAATAGTTATTCTACATTTCTATTACTATTGTAGAAGCTTCTGATTTTAATGCATGTCTAATATACCTCACTTAATATAGGCAAAAATATGTTTTTTGGAAATTTGGCATAAAATTTAGGAATGCATTAAAGTCTGCCCATGGTGGGGCCTACTTTTCTGTGTTTCATTTCATCATAGGGAAGCATTCAGCAGTTAAAAATGATGAGATGATTTCAATGCAAAGAGCTACATGCGTCCAAACTATAGTGAAATTTCGAAAAAAATTCAATTTTTGAAGCCTCCAAGCTCACCACATTACACATATCCCATAATTTTAATTCTTGAATAGCAAAGGGCCAACCTTACATAATGCAACCATGCAATTTGTTTTGTGGGATAACTTCAGTGCATATTATGAGAAGTACTATGCAAAACATAAAAATTCAATTTTTCAAGCGGTGCTCTGACCTTTGACCCCCCCACCCCCACCAAATTTAAAACCAATGGTCCCACGGCATTAATATTCTGGATTTATTTCTTTGTAATGGTCATCTCTCTGAGAAAAAAAAAATCACATGAATCGGTTTACCATTTAATCAAAGATCCCCGATTCTGGGTGATTCTTATATGGAATAACTCTTAAGATATAAACTTCAACTGATAAAAATATTGTGGCATCATAATACATGTAAAAAATACATCTAAAAGTAGGCATCGAATCTATGTAAAAATTAGCACAAAAAATAGCAATAAGAAATACTTAAGCATATCGTTTTTACACTTTTAAAAAAACTTTTTCAATCAAGTAAATATATATTTTCTTGTGTAACAAAATATTTACAAAAAACGATTAAAAATATCTACACATTATAAATTGATTAACAGTTTCGAGGCTAATTTCTACAGAAATAATTTTTTAAATATTATTTTATGTAAATATCATGGTTTTTTTTTTAAATCTTAGAACAACAAGAAAGAATGTTATACTGAAAATTTTCGAATAATCGTATTAACTTCGGAGAAAAAAAAAATTAAAATTGTATGTATGAAAATAAAAGACGGTTTTTAATGATCCGTTTCTATGCATGAAAAGTAATAATAAAGTACCGAAGCTCAAATAAAGAAAAGTTTGAATGAAAGCATGCTCAATAAGCTCGTAAGGAATAACTATTTCTTACTTTATAAAAGATAATAACTTACTCGCTGGTGATACAATGCAAACATTCTTTAAATTCTTATTTTAAAATTAATGAGAATGGGAAAACTAACGATGACAACATTTTTAGAAATAATAGATGTTGATTAAAAAAAGGGATTGCAAGGTATCCCCAATCGTTTAAATAAGCATTTTTTTGAGGGGGGGGGGGGATTTTATTTAAAATAACATAAAATGAGCTTTCCAAAACAGTTTTTGTTTTCTTCTAAAGATCATTTGAAGTGTAGTTGAGATTATATTTGTTTCAGCTCAAAAATCAGAAATACGTAAGGTAATCGGTAATCGCTGATTAAAGGGTTTCAATAAAGAAAAGATTTATAATATTAAAAATATTGTAAATATAAAATATAAAATCTAATGGATTTTAAGAATTTAAGAATTCTAATAGATTTTCTACTAAGGTTTTCTTTTAAGGATCATTTGAAATGTAGTTAAGATTATTTTTGTTTCAGCTCAAACATCGGAAATACGTAAGTTATGCAATCGGTAATCGCTGATTAAAGGGTTTCAATAAAGAAAAGATTTATAATATTAAAAATATTATAAGTACAGTAAAACCTCCCTAAAGCGACCACGCTCCGTTCCAATAAAAATTGGTCGCTCCGAGAGGTGGTCTCTTAATGGAGGTCAGGTTTAAATCTAGATTTTAATTGTTGAAAAAAGGTCACAATTAATGTTACTAAAATTTATTTCTCACATTAGGAAAAAATCTAAAAATTTAAGTATTAAAACAAAAGTTAATTACATAAGTTAATTACTGCAGAGTTGACAATGAATACATTGACGTTTGCTTTGATTTTACGGTTTTATATTTTTAGAATTTTTATTTCCAAGTCCTTCAGTAAATAAATGCAATTTTGTTTGGACAGGAACAAATAAATCTTAATTTGTCATCGGAGTTAAATTCAATGCCTAAAAAGGCACAAACAGATTTAAACACTTAAAAGTTACCGGAAAAAGAAAAAAAAACTAAACTTAGTTTAGAAGTTTGATGAATAATGCGTTCTCCGGAACTGTTTGTCTAATAAAACAATCTTCAAGCGACAAGGCAAAAAAGGAATTTGTTTCATTTCCTTCAAAGAAATTGGTCGCTCATGGAGGGAATTCAACTGGGATGGTCTCTGAATGGAGGTACAATTAATTAGTATTGAGTCTATGGGAATTAATTTCGTTCCATGAAAAAATGGTCGTTCAGGGAGGTGGTCGCTTAATGGAGGTGGTCGCACAGGGCGGTTTCACTGTATAAAATATAAATTTAAAGGATTTTAAGAATTTAAGAATTCTAATAGATTTTCAGAAATAAAAACTTTAAATGCGTTTTCAGAAAAACATTATTTTCATCAACGATGAGTTTCGAAAAATATGCTGTCTCCAAAATATACGGTTATATTTATAAAAGACTGACTGCTTTCAATTTATGCTACATTATTGATTTCTAAATCAAATGTTTTTTCGCTTAGAAAAGTTAAAGCGCTTTAAAGTCGCTTTTAAAAGTTATTGACCAAAAGTATGATTGTATAACCAAAAAGAATTAAGCATTCGCATGAAATGCGAAAAACAATATCAATAATTGAGAAAGATTAGTTTTTGATTTATCTAAAATATGGGAATGTTGAAATTTATAGTTTAAAATGGATTGAGCATAAAAAGATTATAGCTTAATTTTCGGCTTATTTTAAATAAAAATTATGCTTTAAAAGTTAATACCATTATTGATATGGGAATATAGGAAGTATATGTGTTTAAAACACAAGGTTCGTACAATCTTTAGAAATTCCAAGGAGTGTGGCACCCCTATTTAAGATTAAAAATCTTTGCCTAATATTTTCCCTTCAAATTAAACATATTTTTGCGATTAATCGCAGAATTTTTATTATTTTTCTGACATTAAATAAGAAGAGGAATTCTATTTGAAAATTGTGATAGACCTGTACACAATCGGTAAACAGTTAGTAATATTTTGCTGATTTAAGTATTGTGGGAGCAATGACGTACGATTACTAAAGATTTTAACGAAAAAAAAATTGACTTTAGACACTGTAGTACGTTCCGAAAATGACTTGTTGTACATTTTACCGAAATGCCTATTTTTAAAATAAAGTTGAAAGCATTACACGTAAGAAAAAAAAAAAAATTGAGTTTATCTACATATACATATATATTTCAGTGAAAAGATACGATAAACAAATATGTTCAGTCTTAAAATATGGATATAATATGCAATTTGTGAAAAAGTACTGTGAAACTATTAAGTAACTCAAAAGATACCTTTCACACAATTTAAATTAGGCATACTATCAGATAAATCAGCTTAAAGTATTTTTTTTAAACCTTTGTTTACAGATAACACCTGAAATATTTTTTTCATACCTATCAAAATTATAGGAGTCTTTAAATGCATTTGTCTTTTAATGGTCAGAAAATATTTTTCTTTCTTGTATAATCACGAAAAAACCCTCGATTTTTTAAAAAGTCCTGTGACCCATTAAGCCTGTCGTTATAGTTTCTCATAAGTAAAACTTCGTCCAAATACACAAAGATATGTAGAATACTCTCTTCCAGCTATCTTCCAGCTACACAAGGAGGAGTGAAAGTTTATAACTTTTTTTTGCCTCTGAGCATGAAACTAATGATGGCCTTATTCGAAGAAGAAAAACCAAGGTATCTCAAGGTCATTTGGTTTCTGAAAGAGCAAATTTGTAACGGAGTAAAGAACTACATATGAATTTTTCAATGGATCTTCTTTTTTTTTAAAAAATTGTATCACAAAAGAAATCACGACTGAGGATGGACTTCAACATATTAATATATTATAGTATTAGATTGGGAAAAAAATAATGGCTATTTGTAACTAACTCGCTTAAAAACTGTCTTTATTCTTTACGCAACCTAATATGGGGGCCAAATTAAACAAAGAAATGCTACCTATTCCGATGAAAGAAATGCTTTGTTCATAGCTGCCAACTTTTACGCCTTTTGGCTACCACTAAAATTTAATAGAGATTTTTGCCTTGTTTAATCATTAGATTTCGAAGATTAAATAAGACAATATTTACTATAAAATTTTAGTGTTAGGAAGAAAGAGTAAAAGTTGGCAGCTATGTTTTTTAACTAAATCATTCAATATTTTTTAATGAAAATTAAACTAAGTTCATAAAGGAGATAAATCATAAATATGACATCTAATAGAATTAACGTAAATTTTCACTAAAATTATTCTCACCATTTTCCCCCGTGAAGAACCTTCTTTCCGAAGAATAGAAAAAAAAAAGTTAAGAAAGCTACATAACAAACGAGTGAAAACACAATTTGGTATGAGGGAACATATAAATTAAATTATGAATTTACTTGCAACGTATAAACACAAAATGTTATCATTAGAACGGGCAAAAATAAATTTGGCACTAAGCTGAAAAATGTATTTGTGAAAAAACGCACAAATGAGAAACGTACCAATATTTTTTAATGAAAATTAAACTAAGTTCATAAAGGAGATAAATCATAAATATGACATCTAATAGAATTAACGTAAACTTTCACTAAAATTATTCTCACCATTTCCCCCGTGAAGAACCTTCTTTCCGAAGAATAGAAAAAAAAGTTAAGAAAGCTACATAACAAATGAGTGAAAACACAATTTGATATGAGGGAACATATAAATTAAATTATGAATTTACTTGCAACGTATAAACACAAAATGTTATCATTAGAATGGGCAAAAATTAATTTGGCCCTAAGCTGAAAAATGTATTTGTGAAAAAACGCACAAATGAGAAACGTACAAATGGTTTTTCAAGCGATATTCTGATGTTGAAGATCAAATGTTTAAATATTTATTTAAATGTCTTTTTCCTAAATTTGAAGGGTTGTCAACAGCATTTGTCCAAGAATCAGGAGAGCGGACTGACTTTCAATGCTATTGTTTTTAACGGTAACTGTGAAAGCCTTCAAATAATAATAACAATAACTACTTATTTTGAGACGAAAAAGTTTGATTTTGTAAAGCATGTTTCCTGTTAAGTGGTTTCCTTTAAACCTTAAAAAAATCGATATTTTCGTTTTTACATTTTTATGTGTACAATATTATGAATCAAACAAAACAAACCGTATTGCAATATTCAAACAAAAACCGAGTCCATTTTAAATAAATAATATATATTTTAATATAGACTTTAATTGATTTTTAAGTCTGCATGGGTTTTATTCGAAACCGTGTGTTTTTTTGTTTTTGTTTTTTTTTTAATTTGTGCGCACTGTAGAAAATGTATTTGCCAGCAAATCATTCCCTTTTCACACGTGTGTATAAAATGATTATGCCTGCAATCTCTGCCTACTTTTTTGTCAATTACACGGTATAAATTTTATTTGTTGTGACTAGAACGTATTTTTGAATGTGATAATTTGTTATGGTTTAAACACATAACCTTCTGTCATTAAAAGAAGTCCTATATAAGATAGCTGAATTTTGTGTAGGC
Source organism: Maratus speciosus (assembly GCA_963932465.1). NCBI lineage: Eukaryota > Metazoa > Arthropoda > Arachnida > Araneae > Salticidae > Maratus > Maratus speciosus. Next base: position 338,540,641 of record OZ010787.1, on the reverse strand, counting down.
TTATACCTAATGTATTTACTGTAATGAAACCCAATTATTTAAACTAAAAATTAGTTTTTGTCATTGTAAGGCTGTGTCCAAACGTTGTATTAAACTTTTATTTTTCTTTAATGCATATTGAATATTTTCACTGTCTTAAATTAAGTTTATTTCATTGATATTAAAATTAATAGTGGGATATAGCAATCAGCCCGCAAAGATTTATTTATGAGTAATGGTTTTAATTGAATAAATCTGCAGAAAATGGTGATACATGAAATATAGATGAAAAATCTTGAAATCCCAGTATTGTAAAATTAAAGACTCTCCTTAAGAGGGTCCGGGACACAAAAATCTTCAAATTTTATAAAAATATTTTATTGCAGTAAATATGTCTCTGCTTTTTTCTGCTTAAAATGACGCTTAAATCATGTTTATATACTTATTAGAACAGAACATATTATTTTTTTCGTTTTGTTCTGTTTTCAAAATCTAGCTTTCAAGCAATGGTTGTCATGCAAACGACTTCTTGTGAAAATGTGTTTTTCTTCATGATGGGTTTTCACCATTTCTCGTATTTAAATTGTTATAACTCAAGAACCGTTAAAGATATAGGGTTCATACTTGGAACATGTCTTTTTCAATTAGTTTACTTTAATTTTGATTCAGCAAATTTGAAAAAAATAATTACTTTAGAAAATATGATTTTTTTTTTTTAAAGTTACATCATTTTTTCTTTAATTTTTACTTTAAATATTTATATAATTTTTAAATTAATATTTTTAAAAATGCTGAATCAAACTTAAAACTTACATATTTCTGTTTAATTAAATGACAAGAAATTGAAATTCTACCAATAATATTTCGAGTTATAACGATTTTAAATTACCCAACTTTTTTAATAAATTTTAATTAAAAAAACTATTTTATCATGCGATTTTGTTTACAAATGATGTGGTTAACATCACAAAAAATTCAAAATTTTAACTCAATAAATAAAAATTATTTTAAAATGTGCCCCGGACCCCCCTTAAGTAGGATGAATTACAAATAAAGAAAATACTTATGTTTTTATATGTAGTGAAGTTAAGATATTCTCAATCAAAAAATAATCAAACGTTTTGTATTTTTTTTAAAACAGTATTATTTATAAAACCTTCAAGATGTTATCGTGTCTACATGATCGATTACTTTGTACGTTATCTAACAAAGTAGTCTTTGAAATATATAAAAAACAATTAGAACATTACCAGATTAATTTCAAACAGTATGTTATACAGAAAAATGTTGCGGAATAAAAGAGTTCGAATTAAGGATTATTCATAAAATATAATCATTTTAAATTTAGTTTATTCCGGATTTTTAAGAACTGTTATTTTTTAATTGTTTGTAGACGGTCGGAAATAATTCAATTTCAAATTCGAAGTTTTCATTGATATAATTTTTGTTTCAAAATGAAATAACGTGATTTAAAAAAAATTAAATGTTGTTCATTTATTTTTTTTATATGCAGTATATATTTGCCTCTTAATTATTAAAGTTTTTTAAAGGTTGTTAAGTCGAAACTCTTAGTTTAGAAAATAAAATTCACCAAGCCTCATATTATTCCTGTAAAAGCAATACATCACAAGAGAGTTCCTACATCAATTTTAAACAAATAACTTAGAAAGGAGTAATTTATCTAGTTGGTAGACGAAAAGTAGATTGTGAAATTTAATGCTGTGAAGGTCACTTCTTTGAAGATATTTAGCATATAACGATAAACATGCATGTCCTTAATTCGATTGCTATTTTGGGTAAATATAAATAATGCTTATAGCAACTGTTGTCACATTGAAAATAAAGTTTCAAACAAAATATCCTAAAGAACGGTTTGAGATCAAAGATTTGAACTTAGCTGGAATAAAGTTTTGTAAATTTAAAAGTATGGGAGCTATTGTATGAAATATCTTAAATTTCATACAATATGAAATTCGAGTAAAAAACAAAATAAAAGTCATAAACTGACGTTGCGGGCAAGTTATTAGGAAAACTTTTGTAAAAGAAAAAAAGAAATCGTGTTGGTTTCATATTATATGACTCCAAGAACCTACGAAGATTAAATATTTTTTTATGAAAGTGTACATTTAAAAAAAATTTCCAGAACTGAACAAATATCTTAAAATCATATTTAAAACGTCGAATAAATGCAAATTACATTAAAATTTGCAATCTAACTGCAAATTAATTGAATCCTTGATTTCAAGAACTACATAAGTCAAAGATGTGAGGTTTTGCAAGAATCGATAAAAACTGCGCTACACACAAAATATTAGATATTTTAAAAACTTGTTTGTGCTCACCAATTTTCAAAATTTTTAAAAATGTTTGTCGATTATCAGTTGTATCAGTTGTTTATTTTGTAAGGATTAAAACTGGAATATAAAAAAATCCTTTGAACTTACTTTGTTTTCGCAGTCAGTAGAATTTAGTGCCCCATATATGATACAAAAAGATATTAATGATAGCTTTATTAAGTATTCAATAAGATAGATTTTTTTACGTCTACATGTTAACCCTTAAATACTCGCGCAATTTTCCGTAGCGGGTATTTTCTACATGATATAGTTTTAAATTTCCAAGGAAGTAAATTAATCTTTTATAAGAATAATTTCAAGTCAAATAAAATTATCATGTATTAGAATATTATAAAAAACCTTTAACACAAGCTTATGTAATAACATTTTCAAACAATGTGCATTTGTAACAGATTTTTTTAATTAAGATATTTTCACTTTCGAAACCATTTCCGAAAGTGAAAGTATCGTTATTAAAAAAATCTGCAACCGAAATCGAAAAAGTACAAAATAGTCATATTAGAGATTGAGCTAAGCTATCCTATGCAAAAAAAGAAAAAAAAATCGTTTAAAAATATTCAAATTTAAACGAAAAATTCGAAAAAAACCTGCCCATAATCTATCGGGTGTTTTAGCGATCGGATGTTTTTAAGTGAGTAAAGCGTTCGATCACATTTTCTTCTCGTTCGGTTGTTGGCTATTGGAATAAATCTGGGTATTGATTAATGATCAAACTGATATCATTACTGTTTTTGCAATTTTAAGTGGCAACGGATAAATAAACGTATGTAATTTTTGTCTGCACACGTGGGTCTTCCTTCAAGGATATGTTTGGGAAAAAAAATATTCCGAAAAAAAAAATGGGATCGTGTAGTTTTTGAATACACCGTTTCAATTTCAGCAATGAAAAACATACGTGTACAATATTTCAAATATATTTTTATTAATATACATAGTTTTCTAAGAGAAAAAAAAATATTCCACTGTCGTTTAAAAAATTCAGAGATAGGTTGTAAATGGAATGGAAATAACCCTATTCACTTTCGAATGCTGGTGAAAACAAAAGCAGTCATTTTCGAAACAGATGGCGTGCTAAATGATATTTTACGGCTCTTTAAATCAACTAAAGTTAATTTTAAACCTAAACCTAATTTTACTTAACTCGAAAGAGTAAAACTGAAAACTAAAACTAAAAAAAAAAAAATCATAAAATTTTGGAACTTTTGAATATTTCGTGATAATGTCAATAATGAAAAATATATTTTAATAACATTTAAGAAATATTTTTCAAATTAAATTAGTATATGCTTTTTTTTCTTTTCAGAAAAGAAATATTACATTCTGATGACTCCAGAAAATTTGAGAACAATTGAAATTTAAATCTAAATAATCCCATTTGCTAGTGAAAACAAAAGTAATATCTTTCGAAATAGATAGATTATTTAATGATACTTTAAAATTCTTTCAAACAATCAACATTTCAACGCACCAACATCGAACTCTACACAGTGAAATTGAAAAGCGCGCAAAAATCTCTACTCACCCAAGTCACCGTTAAGATAGATGCCCTGCGATGGGGGCGGGACGATTCGAGATGAAAATCCGACTTGCGTGCAAGTATCTGGACTGCGGGGAGAAATTGCCACCAAATGGGCCAAGAACGGAGAGCGTGAATCCTGTCGCCGGCTGACCTCCTTAGCTCACTCCTACCTCAGATGAGGGAACGAGACCTACTTTGGGTCAGCCTATGGCATCTTTCAGACTGGGGGTATTGTGCGTCAATAGGATGAAGAATTGATACAAAATTGGCGCCAGTGATCAGTTTTGAAGTAATATTCTTTCGAGAAATATGAATTCAACTACCGGGTTTTGCTGTATCCGTGACTCTCAGAGTAAACACTGTGTTCTTCTTCTTTATTTATTTATTTTATTTTTTCCTTCTTTGGAATTACATTTTCCTGCAAAAAGGAACTATAGAAATGGCCTTTTATAAATCTTCTCTTCAGAAAGGATTGATAAAAATCAAAAGCTATATAGATAAAACAGCAACAAGAAGAACAAGTAATCTGGCGTCAGTTGAATGAGTATTAAAAATTCCATAAAACGCTATGTTAAATTACTATGTGTTAGCAAAAACAGCTAAACACATCATTTTTCTAGCCTGATGAAGTATGGAGAAGTTTTTTTAGTTCAAAACGCGCGTCGTATTTTATTATTTCACAACAGTGTCTCGTTAAAAATTATTAATTAAAATGTGCATAAGTTCATTATTGAATCTTGTTGCATATTGTACTTTCCCAGACTTTTTTCTTTTTAAGCGACACATTTAAAGATCTTTGTAAGTTTATACAGAGACAGTATTCTACACCATAATTATTTTCCAACAATTATGAAGAATTAATTTTCCATTAAAAAAGTTCCTAGAAATTAATTCAAAAGTTTTACGAATGTGAAATTGAAGCATAGAATCCACGAATACTTTTAACATGATTTTAATTCTCAAATCACGGGGTTCATGTTCGGGAAGGAAAGATTTAAGAAATTGTTCTTATCTATAGTCATTCTTAGTATGAAGACCTTATTATAAATTGTCAGAAGAAAATATCCATTCGAAAATATCGTTTGATATCTGTCGAGCATTAAGGATTACATGGACTTCCCATTACACTACGCAAGATTTTAATATGAAAAAGTTGTGTATGTTCAACAATGTGCTAATTTTAACCAGTTTCTGTTTGTTTTAATTCTCATAAATTTAAATTTTTGATAGGACTTAAAAAACTTTCAATAAAAATGCTCCAAAGAAAAAAATATAGAATTTTATACACTATCATTTCCGAGCTTGAGTAACAAGACATTTTTATAGCAACATATTAAGTTTTGAAATGAAAGAGAGAAAATACAATTTTTATTCTGATATCTATAACCCTTTAAGACCGGAAGATGCTTGGAAAAAATGAAAAGTTTTAATGGTTTCCCCTAATTGATAGGATCATATTTGATTGAAAAAATATTTTAAAAAAATGCCCGATGTCAGGTTATGCCAAAGGGAGGACCCACACGCATGTGGATGCAGGCTCGACTTTAAATCGCACAAAAAAAAAGGATTTTTTTTTTTTTTTTAGGTTCACCTACACAATGTGTTGGTCAGGTCTGAAGGGTTATAGGAGAAAGGTATCTGCGCGTAACGCTGACGTCATTCTGCGAATGGCAACACTTCACGATAAAATTTCGCTTTTTTAATTTTTGCTACTGCAGTTTTTTAAACTTCTAAGCATTGCACATTTTTAATTTTTACACCGTCGTATAGGGGAAAAAATGTACTTTCAAAAGAAGTTTTTGTTTTACCTGTGTATCGCAATTAACACATTTTTTATGGCTTTTTAAATATTTCTTAAGCATGCATTTTAAAAATCTGTCTGTCGTGTGCAGGCTCTATTACGGAAGAATAATAATAACTCATTCCCACTAAAAACAATATAGAGTCCAGGTTTTGTCTTCGGCTAATATTCCATGACGAAATTAAAGTCAAATAATTGACATCTATAAATATTAGATCGTGTTTTTTTTTAATTAATTATTATTGAACCAAGGAGTCCCAACAAAAACATTTTTAAACTCTTTCACAAAACTGGAGAATTATTGCCCTATATTTAAGCGGCATAAATTTAAAGAAAAAAGACAAATTTACAGCTAATTATTTCTTAAAGACGACTATTAAAATTTTTTATTGAGCGAAAAAAAATGTCATTTTGTAAGCATTTATTTTAATTCATAAACCGAAAATATTTCTTGATGTGTTCGTCCAAATTACGTCATGTTTGCACAATTTCATCAAACCGATTTTATATTCATGCCACTAGCACCGAAATAAAAAGTTAAACCTTAAAAGAAGGTGATGTTTTTCCAATGAAGCGCTGAAAATGGGCTTTTTTATTGAATAAACTTTTAACCTACATTGTAATATGATTTATTACTTGAAATTCAGTATTTAATCAAATTAATATTATATTTATTTTCTTACGGCTGTTCTCAACTGCTCTGCTCAACAAGCGCAAAACGTTTTGACACATTTACTAATTCATCTTTTAACAGAAAGATATAAAATTGGAAAGCCTGACCATGGAATCGATTTGGAATCCACTGCGTTTCCATTTTTTGATAAATAAATTACCTATTGAGTTATAAGCGATTTTGATCACGTGACACGGCATTTTTCTCCCCTTACTTACTAGATTTTCTTCTTTCGTTCGGAAGTTCGGTTCAAAATGCTACCTTTGAAAGTATTTTCTGAAAGATTTATTGCGTTTACAAGAAAACGGAAAAAACAGTTCGATGACATAGTTTCTGAATAACAACACCTTCTAGTTTCATGCGTTTCCGAACAAAAAGGAATTAAAACTTATGTCAGAAAGTTCACCCTTTGGATTTGAGAGCAGCCTTAAACGTATAATAAATCTAGATTTACATTTTCAAAAAAATAAAAACAACCGTAAGATCTCATGCAATTTAAATGCAACGCATTGACTTGCTATACTACCTACTTTTTATAAAAGGGAAAGTACTGTCGGTTGGTTGGTTGGTTGTATAATGTTTAATGGCACAAAATCCGAAAGTACTATCGGACAAAAGAAAGGAAGAGAGAAAACAACCCATATTTTTCAATCGCCAAATTGTCGCATAAAAAAAAAATAAAAACAGCCTTTCGATTGAGAATTATGTTTTCTTTTAATTTATATTTTAAAAAAATGCTTGAGGAGAGCCTCCATGTTAAAATAGTAACATACATTGAAAATTTCAATACGAAAGCCTAATTTTAACACCAGAATACTCGACCCTCAAATTGGTCTAGATAATAATTTATATGAAGCTTTTATAGTTAGTTCAAGAAATATTCAATATCAAAAATTGTGTTATTTGGGTGTTTGTGTGGTGGTGGTGGTGGTGGTGGTGTGTGTGTGTGTGTGGGGGGGGGGGTCATCTCAAAAGTAAAAGTCCCTACTTTAAGGTTCAAATGTAGTACAAATTTTCGGAATACTTTCAATAGTAAGTAATATTTGTGGAAAACGCTAAACAGACCGCTTTTCAAAAAATAATTGAAATGCTTCTTTTAGATAAAAAGAAATTATGATTTTTTTTTTTTTAACGACAAATTCAAACTTATGTGCAGATGGTTCTATAAAGCATAACTCAAAATCTGCATGTCGAATCGAGCTTTAATTTTGCATATGCAAATTAGAATATCATGGAAATTAATTTCTGATTTTTAAAAAATCATTGGTTAAATTCATAACTTTTTCAAATATAAATTTTATTCTTCATATTTGACGCATATTTTTTTTTCAATAGTATATCATATGCCCTTCGCACATGACTTGATTAGACCTACAATCTTTGAGTGATAATTGAGAGATACTCCAGAGAAGACCCTCTCGACCAATAAAATACTTTAAACACAACATATAACGTTCATATATTGCTCAAGAAACACGTCCACTTGTGCAGTCTATTTTTAAATGGTCTAAGTTTTTATAACAAAGGAATAGAACACCCCATATAGCATGTATCTCATGGATATCACTTACATATTAAGAACACTGCAACCTGCAACAATGTTCTATGAATTGGGACAGCACGGAGCTCAACAAAATTGCATAGGAACATCTATAGGAGATGGTAGAGCAAAATCTATGTGCTGATTAGTTGGTGACGTCTAGTGTTGCCAGGTGTCCCGCTTAAATTGAGGCTCCAAATGCTCTGGACATCACTAATTTCTTACAATTTATTTCACCATCTATAATCTCGGATAATTCTGCCAAAAAACTATTTTCTCTTACAAGTAACTTACCTAACGAAATCTTAGATGCTTTAAAAATGTTTACATATATGAGTGTCATACATAGTTTGTTTCAGTTAAAGAAAAAAATTAATATAATTGAATTTAATATTTAACTAATCTTACAGTTCCTTCAAAAAATTTCGTAATAGAGAAAAATCATTAAACGGAAATTCAATCTAACATATTTTTCAGTAATACAAAATTTATACATCGTTCTTCAAAATGTATACATCATTATTCAAAATGTATACATCGTTCATAGATTTTAAATTTTTTAAATAGTTTAAACTACTACATTTTGAAATAATAACTTTTGCTGCTTTCTATCTTTTTTTTAAATGCATAGGGGAGAGTGGCCATATTTGGACCGCAGCGCCGCTTTAAATGGACCGCTAAAATTCTGCCGTTAATTACAAAAAGAGACTCCATTTATTGCTGAAATACAACTCTACAGAATGACGTAATTTATGATTAGAAAAAGCACCCGCCTTCCACGTGCTGTTTTCACACAATTTAAAAAACCTAAAATTAGCTGTTTTGATGTAATTTTTTTTCCTATTAAACAAAGAGAATACTTTAAAACTAAGGTAAGTGTTATGTTTTTATATACATATCTAAATTCATGTGTTTATTGCGAATATTTTTCGCGCGGATTTGTTTGCTTTTGTTTTGTTCTTAGTCTTGAGATTATCAGTTTTTAAAAATGACGTAGTTGCCTTTATTGGACCAATTTGAGTTGCTTAAATTGGAACAGAAATGCGATCATAAATTTGAAAAGTAAGTAACACACAACACACAGATTGCAACCTTTGGATATTGCCTTCCTTAAACCCTTAAATACCTATTATGTTGAGGCACAAGAATCGTGGCTCTTAGCTCATAAACGTTTTCCTTTTGAAGATTCCCTAGCTTTTAACTATCGCTTACAACAGAGCAGCAACCATTGTCCAGTGCTATCCAAGCTTTTAAAGGAAGCGGCATTTGGCCGTCTAACAGCATGATTTTAAATGTCATCATTTTGCAGCTGCTTCTGCACTTATTCCTGACGAGAAGATAGATCCGCCAGTAATCATGAAACCCACTAAAACAAAGAGAGTAAAAAAAAAAAAAGATGAAAATGACACAGACAGTCAAAAACTCCCAAAAAGCCAAAGGATCATTAGAACTGTCATCTCCTTGCCAAAATTAGTTAATTCAAAATACAGAGGGAGCTAAAAAGCAACTTTGTTAACATCTTAGCCATATAAAATAAACATTTAAATAATTTTAAAAAAAACGACGAAAAGGAAGCTCTCAAAGCACAAAAGCTATTGAAACATCAAGTTTAAAAAAATAGATGTAATTCAATTGGAAATAAAATAATGGAAGGGAAGAACTACAGATATAAGGTAAAGAAAATTTATGTTGCAAGAAAATGCCCTATCTCCGGAATCTAAAAAGAAAAAACAAGATATTAATGATGGTTTTTGACTAATTTGCAAAAAAGAATAAAATAGCAGAATGATTCAGCATTCAGATTGCCAAATATGGTTCCATGTTGTGTGCGCTGGAATAAAAAGTGAACGAAAGAAATTCATTTGTAGCCCTTGAATAAATTGTTACGTGATATTCAAGTGACTGGTAATTAGTTCCATAATTTCTACTTAATTACTTAGACTTATATTTTGAATACATTTTCATTTAAAACAATTACTTTTACTTTCAGTATATTTCATTGCTGTTGTTTTGTTTGATTGTTTCATTAGTAGCAAACTTTGATTTTAGTAAATTTAATTCCCTGCTCATTAAAACAATCTGACATTGTTTGGTCCAATTTAGGAGACAGGGGGTTTAACTTAGGCGACCAGTCGCGGAATTTGGACCACTTTTGGCAAATTTTTCAGATTAAAATAAAGCTTAAGATTTTCAAAAAGAAATTGCTCTAACGATTTGTTTTGTTTATAGATGAATAGATTGACCACCTGTAGTGATATTTTGCGGATATTTAAGAAATGAAGTGAGTTACACATGAAATGTGAAGTGGTCCAAATTCGGCTACTCTCCCCTATCAATTAGCTATTTTATGAAAGCTAGTCTTTCAAAATTTTATTTTATGAGGTTTAGAGCGCCAATATTAAAGTAATTAAAAATTTGGCTTTGAACACAATTTTGAAAGAATGTCTTCGTAAAATTGTTCGCGCTTTTCGATAAACCATCTAAAAATTGCAACCTACTTCGAAATTTTTAATAATTTTCTTTTAGAATTGGACTTTTAGACGATTCTTCAGTTCTTAATGTTTCTTTAATGATAATTTTAGTCACTGTCTAGTATTTTATTATTCAATGAATATTTATTATAGCGTCATTAATTTTAACAAATTAGATAAATGAGAAACTTTCACATTTGTCCTTTGCTTTTCAACTCTTACTACTAACGTAAGTGCATCTGCGAATGCTAGTAAGTAGAATGTACTGATGATATACTACAATTATTGACAAAGAAATATATTAATGGTAGGTAAAAAATGATTAGAACAGCGAAAATTTGGCTTGAAAATATTTATTAAGTACAAAATCACGTTTGTTATTTGGAGATTTTCTTTTCTGTGCAATTTTTATTCAAAATCAAGGTTGCAGTAAAAATTTAGTTAAATAGATAATTTAGTAAAATAGAAGCTCGTTATGTACAATTTCCGCTGCATATTTCTCAGAGTACTCGGCACTATTAAAATCCCTTCTCCGTGGATAGTTTATGTTTTTACATGGAAGATAGGAATTTCGCAAATGCCTTTGTGTTGTTTTTCTTAACTCCAAAAGAATAAATGGTGGTTCGTCTTTATTCACCTCTTGATTATTTCTATCATTTACACTCAAGTAACTTTTTTGAATTTTCATTGAGCATGTAAATATTAATTTTAATTATTTTAAAGTTTATAATGCAAACGTTTCCATACTTTTTCTTAATTGAGTCATGTGGAAAGAAAACGCTTTTCTCAAGTCTTTTGACCTGTATCAAACTAATTATATTCAATTTTGTACAAAATTTGTAATTTTAATATTGAAATTATAAATTTCAGAAAATTCTTTGCATAACTTTTATTTCAACAAAGTAAATAATGTTACAACAAATATTTCCGTTTCATTCTAAATATGTATAGCATTTAACCTTAAATTTACTGGTGGAATGACAGAAATTCTCATTTTCTGCATTCAGGTTAATAGTAATTTACTATGAAGATTTATACAAATAGGAAATGCAATGTTTAAAATAACAAAAGAATGTAAAAAGGGCTATTTTTTTCTCTTTGGAATTCAGGTACAAAAATGTAAATCATCTCATTTATTTTTACCAAAGAAGTAAATATGCCCGAATATATTTTTTAAACCTATTTAACTCTTTTATTATTCACGGTTGAGTTCTTGAAAGGTTTGATGGATTTTTTTTAAATTTCTTAGTGATTAAAAATTTGCAATCCAGCTTTATATAAACAGGATACTCAGACTAGAAAACAATAAAACAAAATGACCGAACATTTACAATTAACCTTTTTTTATCGAAGGAAATAAATTGTCTCAGTTGTTATTCTCATAGAAATAAGTGGTAGTATAACAAACATATATTCGTTTTTATCGTTTCAATTTTTCTGTCATTCATGCTTGAATTCTTTGATGGAACGACGTGCAACAATCTTCTGCTTTTTTATTTCTGAGGTCAAAAATGATTTAGAATCAAGATTTATATAAACGAGTAACTCAGAATAGAAAACAATAAAACAAAGGAGTTAGCCACCTTTGATCAAGTCTTCTACTTTGTAATTTAAGATAAAACGAAGTTAAATGGTACCTCAATTTCGATTCTCGCATCTTTTCAATTTAAAAGTTAGTATAAGAAAAAGTTTCTCTCTTGAGCTCAAAAGATGAAAACTAAAGTGAATACAATTAAAAATTCAAGAGTTATACTAATGTTAAACTTTTGATTACAGCATTGGGACACCGTACGACCCAGCGACAATTTGTTTATTATATTAATAACATTTTATGAAAATAATCTATGCTTATACTGGGATATTCTCAATAGATAGTTACCACTTATTTTTTGTAAATTGTGGTACGAGTGAATATAAAAATAGTCTCTAACAACCACATAAAACTCTCTATAGTTACGCTGTAAAAATTTTGTCGTAACGCTACTCCATAAAATTGGTGGCAGCATGCTGCTACCAATAGGCAGTATTATGTGAATTCTGTTATTTTCACATTATTATGGTGTAATATTACACCAGTTATATCAGTTAAAATTATATCAGTTATATCAGTTAAATACTCCATAAAATTGGTGACAGCATGCTGCCACCAATTTTATGGAATAACTTTATGACAAATTTTTTACAGTGTACGCTAATTACAACTAAAAATCTTTCAGATGTCCATGTAAACAATGATAAAAAAATACTTTAAATTAATAATCTCAAAATGTGGTTCTTTAAATTGTCGCGCAAGGTATCTCTTGAACTACTTTTACTATTTCTTCCTCAAATCTTCATAGGATAATCTATATGATAATCTATATTTTCACATATATTAATCTATATTTCCTTATACATAACAATCTATATTATCATATAGATTATATTTGGGCGGTTCTCAAAAGGTGGGCACTGGACACACGTCATAACTTTAAGCCTTTCAAAAATAACTTTAATTATGATTGACTTTAATTTTTTTTTTACACTATGCAGAGACAGAAAATGACATAATTTATTGTAAAAGCTTTGCATAAATATCTTAAAATTTTATTATTTTATGCTAAAGAGGCCAATTTTGGACATTCATAACGTTAACTGCTCCAATGTACCACCAAGAAAAAGAGTTTTAACTTGCTTCTAATGGTAAACAACGAATGCATAAAGGAAACGGATGATTTTTTGATAATTTCGTTCAGAGATGGCAGGCTGATTTATTGCTTTTTTGAAGATAGAAGGACTTTTCTATAAAGAATTCTGTATTTTGTTATGTCCAAAAGTAACGATCGCCACAAAGCTAGCATTTCCACAAAAAATACGTCAAGTAAGTACATTAAACTCTTTTATCTAACTTTAAAATCATTTAAAAAAAAATTTTAAAGTATTTGTATGCGTTTTTGTAAGATTTTTTTTTTTGCAATAAATGCACTTCCTCAAATAAGAAAGTGGAATGTCCAAATCGCGTAATAATCGAAACGCCGATTTTATTTTCGGTAAATTTATTTTTAAAGATGATTTGGTGTCCTGAAACGTATAAAAAGATATTTATTATAATGTTTTATCGTAAATAATTACCGTGTTTTGTTTAAATAACGTGTATTTAGTACGTGCAAAACTAAAACTTGACTTGAAGCATGCTCAACTAATGTGTGTAACGATCGACACAAAATGACGAACGCTGCGATCGTTACGAAATTTCGGACATCCTTTTTTAAAAGTATGATTTAAAATTAATAGTAAAACTTCTTTTTTTTTTTATTTCAAAAGTAATTCTTCAGTAATCTTACGTGCTTTTATGTATTTTGCAAAGTTTTCTTTGTAGCAAATGTACCCCAAAAGCTTATTTAATAACAATGTCCAAATCGTGCAACGATCTAAATATTAATAATTTTCATTTTCTAAAAACATAAATAAATATATTATAACAGAGTCCATTGTTCTAACATACATGTTAAAAAATAAAATAAATATTTTTTTGTTAAATTATTGTACTTGAGTTCATTTTTTCATTATTCAAGGTTTAAGAATCCCCCCTCCTTAAAATTCCATTCTTCCTCTTTGCTTTCCCACCAAAACGCAAGGCAAATAAAAAGTTTAACACGTTCATGCCGGCGCGGTGGGTCACACTTGACTGTTTCAGATCTGCAAAGTCTCCGGCTTATTGGATACCAGTATTTTAATACAGAAAATGATGTTTTATTTAATTAGAACAATTGGGCGATTTAAAAGAACAACATTTTCTCTAAAATATTAGTGGTGTGAAAGAAACGGAGACTTGACAACTCTGAGACAGTCGAGTTTGACCCACCGCGCCGGCGTGAACGTGTTAAGCCACTACGTTCTGTAACTTTGGTAAAAAAATAAAAAAGTGCAGCTGTGAAACCAGTGCACCAGTGAAGCTGGTGAAAAAAATATTGTTTCTACGATTGACTCCTCACAGTTGAAAATAGATTGACATTGGTGACTGGTGCTTTGTATTAATTCATGATGAAAACTTATGGCCAGGTATTACTTAAAAGATCAGCATTGATAATGGTGAACAAATATAAGAAAATGACGTAACTATACACACAGTACTCTATACAAGAGGTACACTTAGTTTTGACTTCGAAATCATGCATGCATTTAGTAATGAGTGTATGAAAAGTATTTAAACATAACGTGTTTAAAAGTTTGGACAGTGAAATCATGCACTTACGTCAAATTAAGGATTGTACCTTTACAAGTAAACATCGAAATGGCATTCACGCTATACACTGGTTAAAATAATCTCATTGCGCACCTATATTGTGCGTTTGATGACCATCTATCGATAATTAGAAGAAATACAAGGGGTTCGGCATCTATCCCGTATGCGGCGACTCTCCCGGAGTTACCCTATATATAATAATTATACATACAATTATAGAACAAATTTATTACATTCTTAGTTTTAAGAATTTTTTAAATACTAAGCACAACTTATTTATGGAAAGGTCAAAACTTTGAAACCTACATCTCAGCAATGTCCAAAATCTGTAACCTACATGCCAGAAATGTCCAAAATTTGTAACCTACATATCTACTAATTAAATGCTTTAATAATTAATTTTCCACAATAGTGGTTGTCTTTTAATATTTGTGTATAATTTTGTAGATTTATATACTATACTATTAAAAAAATTGGCCTTAAATTTGAAAATTTCAAAAATTACATAGCGTTAACGTTTAATGATCCCACCTTTTGAGAATCTCCCATTTATATTTTAACGGTGAACATAAATATATTGTTTCAAACACAGAAAAATGCGTCCATAAACTCTGTTTTTTTTTTAAAGTATGCAATGACTTCATCTTGATTTTGAAAATTGAAATTTTGCTAAAATGTGTACTGTTCTGGAAAAAATGACCTCTCCTTTACTATTCCCAAAATTCATTGTATAAAAAAATATAATTAGTACCTATTGTTTAGTAATAACGTCTACTAATTAATGTTATGCTTAAATTTTGCTTAGGAGTTCGTGTTCATTTTGAAATTGTAACAAAGTCTGAAAATTTCAATACGAACACATAAGTTTAACATTATATATGGCTTTTTCAGTAAGTTTTACCTTAGATTACAAAATGGGGAGTCATTCGGTCAAGCAGCGTCGGTTATGAAATTTTAAAGTTTGCAACACCTAACGTTAATTCATTTGTAATCGTTTCAAAGGAGATTGAAATGCGGGTAGTTTTTTAAACATAACTCAAAAACTACTCCGTAATTTGACTTGTAATTTTAGAATCACACATTTGAAGCTTCTCAAAATTGGTTTCTGTTAAAAAATATCCATATGTTGCATTTCATAATTTTTTCAAGAAATAATTTTGTTATAATTTATTAAAGAAGTAATTTGAAATTATGCACATTTTGAAATTATATATAAAAAGATAAATTTTTAAAAACTTCAATATTCGAATTCAAAATTACAACTCATTCCGCAAAGTAGTTTTTGAATTATGCTTAAAATCTACACGCATTGCGATTTGTTTTGCAACGAATTATAATAAACACATTAGGAGTTCCAAACTTTAAACCTGCAAAATTCCTAAATAACTTCACCGAATGACTTCTCGCTTCGTATCCAAGGGTAAAATTTATCGTAGAATTCAAATAGGATATCAAAATTTTTGGTGTTTGTATTGAAAAAAATTAAGTTTTGTACAATTTCTTTACGTAGACGACCCCTAAGCAAAATTTAAGTATAGAATAATTAGTAAGCGTTACTACTAATAGTATATATTAAAGTAAATGCACCTATAGTTGGCCACTAATTTTTAAACTTTAAAAAATAGCCCAAAATGCATTTCTTGAAAATGACTGAAAGAAATCTGATTTACTAACATCCTTAAATGTTAACTTTCCGTAAATTGTTTTTTTTTTCCTACTACACTCTCAGAAATACTTTCTTCAATTCACGGAAATATTCCTGGCAGCACTGCTCCTGGTATATATGCGAGAATTGAAGAAATTTCGGTTCTATTTTTTTCTTTCTAGAACAGAAAATTTCCGTAATCTGAAAAAAGGATTTTTTTTCTTAATACGTCTGCCTTTCTTCCGTGGATCCACTTGGTTTTGAACTTGGAACACGTCTCGAATCGAGCATCTTAACTACTCGGCCAGCGATCACTAGGCAGACGACGAGTTTAAAATGAAGGTACGGGTTTTCTTCAAATAGGGTATTGTTAAAACTTGTAAAATTTCTTGTTCTGAAAGCTCGGGAATTTAAACTTATTGCTGGGACATTTCGTCGTTATGAAATAATGGTTGGTGTTTTAATACTTATAGAATAATAGAGGATAAAAATTATTACATATTAGACACATTTTTAATAAGACATAATTTGATTATTAGATGTAAAATATGAATATTTTACTATATTATATTTTGAATTTAATTCAAGAAGAAGTGTTTGCTTTTTTGAATAAAATATATTTTTTTTAAACTTGATTGAACTACTATGGACTTTTTAAATATGTTCGTTTAGTAGTCCACATCTTACATGCGAATATATTTTTTTAATAGTTAAAAGAAAAATATATTGCGAATAAGTTTAAATGAATGAGAAAAATGCTACTTTATTAAATTCGAAAGCATTATTTTTGTTTGCTTGTTTTTAAATAAATTATAAATGTTAATTTATTGAATTTTCGGTTTTTCGTTTTAAAAATAAATCCCAACTTTGGTATTAATACAGCCAATACGCATGCGTTCAAGGAAAAAACGGAATTTTTTCCTCTTTTTCCGAGTTCCGGGAAGAATTAACGAAAAAAAAATGCATTTTAGGGTACGAAAATTATTTGTTTAAAAATGACGAATAATTTAGTGTATAACGATGAATTTTTCTGATAGTGTAGTACATTTGTTTATTTTCTAGAGTGTTTTCAAAAACGGATTTTTTTTGGCAAATTCTTGGATAGTTTATTAAGAGATAAGTTTTTATTTATAACATTGTGTCTTTAATATTATGTTTTATTTTAAATTAAACTGCTGTTGATGTACTCTATTATATTATAAATAATTTGTTGGAGAAGTCGAAAACTTAAAGATTCATGTAACAGAAATTTACTACGCCCACTACTGGAGCATAGAGGAAGTTAACATTTTTTATTTTTTACGACGAATATAGGGTAAGGTGACCTATTATCGTCCCGCAGTCACTTTTAAGCCCTTGGAAGTTGTAATTTTCAGTGAAATCTACCAAATTTGGATTTTACATAGACTAACTAAACACGGACATACAGACATAGGCAAATATCGTACAAAAAAATTTTAACAATGCGAAAAATTGTTTTTCAAAAGTATCTAAAATATGCAAAAGAAAAAAAAATGGTCCCAATTTCGTCCCCCCAAAAAATCCAATACGCCGAGGCTTAACTTATAACTAAATCAAAATTTATTTCTAAATGAGTAAGTAATTTAATTTACATTAAAGTAAGGCACAAAGAAAAGTACTAATTATCAGTGGAAGAATAACATAACGAAACATTAGCCATCCAAACATGAGGAAAAAATTGAAAAATATGTCTTGAAAAAGCATTCCCAATTTCGTCCCCGGGACGAAAAAAAAACTGCAAGGGGGACGAAATTGGGACCACGCTACTTTCCAATATAACGGAGCTTCAGTTCTCGTAAGATGAACTGAGCGTCCTAAAACTCACTGTTTGCTACTGTCAGCATCTTACCAACATAAAATACATGCAATTAATAAGAAATAAATACTTACAGTACAGTAAATAACGTTCTACAAACGACATAATAAGAACTCAGGTCTTCTAAAAATAGGA